>JAYXIM010020233.1:0-600000 GCA_037575425.1 Anastrepha fraterculus | reverse complement strand
CGCCATGGCGTATGAGTATTTCCCGCATTGCGATGCCCACACTTGCTTCACTTACTACCCCAAAAAACACTGTTGCTGACGAATCTCGAATCTTACATAGTTACGAATTTCATTGCTTTTTTTGGCATGCATTTTTAAAAAGCTCATTTTGTAAACAAAGTCTGACACAACTTGTACCTATGTCCACATGCGCATATCCGCATATCATCCCTAAGCAAACACAACCAAAGCATACAAATAAAATAAAAACAAAGCAATGATAGTCTAAATTGAAATGGAGGAAGCAATTTGTCTACATTGTTTTTCTTCTATTGTCCTTATGTTTAGTTGGTTTTGTTTTTAGCACAACAAAGCAATTGTTTATATATTTATTTTACCCTGTTGTACAATTCAATTTGTAGCTGGTTGTGTTGGTGGAAGTAGAGAGATGCATGTATTAGCATAGTTGGGCACACATACCTCTGCATGCATACAAAGACGTGTGCTCTTGTTTTATATATTTAGTTATTTGCTTAGGAAAATGTATTTAACACGTAGACTCATACTAATGCAACTATGCAAATTGTTTGAATGTGCCCATGGAGCCACTGAAATGGCAGCGTAGCAGATATCTATATTCAGATTATTCTTAGGGAGCATACAAAATAATTGCATAATACAAATGTCTGCTTTGATTAAATAAATAACGATTTTCATTAGTGGGTGGAGTGAAAAGTGAGAGATGAAAAATGAAGCAAGAAGATTGACAACTCCATGCCAATCCGATTGAAACACAATAGTGTCATTTAAGCTTGAGAGTTGCTCACTGGAAATTCGTTTTTAAAAATACTGAAGATACTTCAAATCCCATACTTCCACTTCCATTCGGACTCTGATTGCAATTTATTAATCGACAAATGTTCGGCCTTGTTTATGTCAGTAGCATCTGAGAACGAAAAGCAAAAGCTGAATAAAGTCATAGTCAAGGAAGGCATGTGAAAACTTATCTATTTATGCTTCCATACTCATAGCGACATAAATGAGGAGTGACAGATTGGCTGGAGATACATTTTCCGGATACTCTCCTCCGAAGTTAACTAAGGGGTTGCATAGGTGACAAAAGTCGCAAAGAGGTGCTTAGAAAAATCTCTAGCTGCTCGAAATGACAGTCTGAATAGCTCCTACAAAAGTGAATGTTATATTATATTATATTTCGTAGGTCGCCTGTGCGTTGGAGTTTAGGGCTGAGTATACCATCGAACTCTGTCTAATTCGCAAGGGTAGCTGCTAAAGTTGTGATGCTGGATGAACATACCGAAAGGAGAATATCACACCGTTCACAGCAAAATGAAAGAATTTTCTTCAATGCTGTTTGTAATATTTTGCAATAAAATAACAATATTTTATGTTGGAATTCGAAAGTAAAATTATATCAAATTTGCTTACTTTGACAATCTGAATTAAGTGATGCTTCTGATTCGAATCCCTGCCGGCCTTGAAGAGCTGTTCGTGGCCTACTATTTGATTGTTTTAGGTTTTTTACTTTAGTTAGTAACAGCTTTGTTCATCTGTGTAAATAAAAAATGTATACTCATATCTAAACTAGTTAGTTATGTCGTAAAACACCATAACAATTAAAACCATACTAACTAATTCGGATATTTCATTTCTCTTTACAGTTGACGCCCATTGCAGTTCATCACAGTACAGATCACTGCCATAATTAATCAATAATGACACAAATATAAAACCTTGAATTCAAATAGAGTACTAAAGTAAGTCTAAGTAATAATTAAGCACAGCGCAGCAAAATATATTAAAAAATCTAGCCCAATTCAATGTTGAGTAGGAAGTCAATGTAAATGTCGCCGATATAAAATGAAAAAGTTTAAGTAAAATAACAAAATATTGGACTGAAGTGATGATGGCACAACGGTAAAATCCAAAGAAGCGATTGGTGAAGTAAATAAGGCTAAGTGTTAAAGTAAAATCAACACACGTAACAGCACAAATTAGTTATAAAAAACTTACAAAATACATCTCAAATAAAGCAACGGTGGCACTCGGAAGCGGGCATAGCAGCATAAAACTCTTGGGTTGTAATGAAAGCAAACAAAGAAATTTAGAAATTAATAGAAAAAACTTTATAACAAAATATTCCAATACACTTAAGTAAATAAAAACAACAAAATATCAACAGATATCACTGCAGGAAGCCGAAGAAATAAAAGTGTCTCATACATTTGAACACAAAATCCAGTACTCGCCATATTACTAAGGCAGCTAAACATCTATACCAAAACTGAAATACAGCAGCGCTAGTTTTTTCAATTGACTGCAAAAACCAAAAGCTTTAAACCTGAATAAAACACTAATACGTTAGTGGAGGCTTTCGTGGGCAGATATCAGTTTGAGAAGCAGAGAGCTTGAGAACACTTCAAATTACTGCAGTTGAATTGGGAAGTGAAAGCTACAAGCACTATTGAAGTGAAAGCTTAAACTGCCAGTGGCAAAACAGTACCGCAAATGAAAGAAAATGGTCTCGATCGACGACGAAGACGATCACAATCACCATAATGCCGAAACTGAAAGAACATCAGGAAAAACCACACTACAGACTCTCAAAACAAGCAGTGGTGACTACCGCCGCTGCACTTCGACTTACAGCGACAACAAACGCAATACAACTTATTCACATTTCTTACGCAAAACACGAAGAAAAAGCAGCAATCGTAGCTTTAAAGCATCCACGCCTACGTCGAATATACGTAAGTGTCAAGCGCTAAGCGCCTACTGGCATAATATACTGACTTCACGTAGCAAAAGCTTTATCGGCAACACACGAGTGGGCAGCTTTCACATTACGCAAAGTTTAGAAAGCTTGGCAGTTACTGAAAGCGATGTCAAAAGGAAGACCAGCAATACGTGTACCAACAACAATCAGCTAAGCTTCGAAGGCACGCGAAATTGCCACGAATGCCCTGAAATGAAGCTAGAATGGAATGTAAAACGCAGCAAGAGTGAAACTAGTTTAAGCAATAATTGCAGCGAAGGAGCTTTCAAGCACGCACCAAGTTGTTGCAGTAGTGAAAGTGAAAGCGCTTTGAAGGAGTGTAAGCTTCGAGCAAGCGAAGTAGAAGTGAACCTAAAGCATTTTAAAAGCAGCGTGAGCAGCAATAAAGCTAATTGCGACAGCGCCAGCGGCAGCAGCAGCAGAAGCGGCCATAATAGACATACCAGATGCACTTGGACTGACAGAAGCAAGAGCTACGTAACCGGAAGCAATAATAGAGAGACAAATGGCAGCTATCGCAGAAGACCACAAACCATTGAAAGACTGTGCAAACGCAAAAAAAGACGCTTGCGGCGGCGTCGAAAAAGAAAAGAATACACTAGTCAACAAAGTGAGGAGGAGAAAAATCCTAAACATACAATAGCAACAACTAGCGAGCAAATAGCAACAACATATACAACAATTTTATCACCAGTAGTGGCATTCGATGTACACGAAACTCATAAAAGTGCAATTGATTCACACGCACAACCGGTAACAGCAACAACAGCAGCAACTACACATCACGACACGCTTGGCGGCGTGTCAACAATAGCAGAATTGCCATCAACATCAAATACAACAGAAATACACAAAGATATATTGCCAGCTACAGCGACACTTCCCAAATTCACCGATTGTCATAAGCACAGCAATAAAAGTTGCTGCAGTGGCAATTCAACTGGTGTGCAACAACACTCAAGAAGTAGCAATAAAATGGCGACAATAAATACGTGCTCAGCAGCCGTAGCAGCGACATCTTCACCTTCATCTGCAGCATGCGACGCTGCATCGCCTGCCATACGCTTGTCGGCCTTTTACGCCACCACCACGTTGCGCCTATTTTTAACTACATTGACAACACTCATTGCCAGCACAACACCAACAACATTCACAGCTACAAAATACTCATGGATATTTTTATGGATATATGTGAATTTAACTGCTAGAGGTGAGTACCCCGAATATTTGTTCAGTCTTTATCGCGACTCTTGAATCAATGATCCAAAGTGGATATGCTTACATATACACTTAGTCCCGCCATAAGTTCTGTTACAAGTTAAATCCGTTACAGATATGAAATTATAATACTTTTTTAATGAAGTTTGGTTTATTTATTCATATTGGTATTAAATGGTTAGCATTTCTTTATACTCAAGCCTTGAAACGATTAGGCCATTCAGCTATTAGTGCACGCACGGCTTCCCCGGATATTGACGTCGCTGCTTGAACCAAAGATTGTTTGAAATTGGAAATGTCAAAGCGCAGGCCGTGTTTGCCGGCCGCTATAGGTGAGTGCGTCTGTGCATTATAATACTCCGTTTTTCACCGCTTTGATATCTACTGTAAATGTGAAACACCGGATCTCTGTCTCATTGATTTTCTAAAACCAGTCGCTCCTCAATAAAGCAACGAAAACCTCCGAGTAGATTTCTGCAATGAAAAAAAAAAACTTCTATTAAAAGCCATACATTGACCCCAAAAGGTGTTAAACTATAGTTATTTCCATTTCGAAAACCAGGTTGGCATCAGAACTTAAAGGAGAAACTCTGCCAGACATGAACACTATATAATATTGTAACTTACATGTGTGTAAGACCTTGACGCCGCCAGGTAGAATGCGCTAAAGCTGGGTTTTATATACTTACATGTACCGCAGTATAGCGCGGGTTCTTTAGTTAGGTCTCTGAGTGTGCTATAAAACCCAGTTATTTTTTTATTTATTCAATAGTGTTTAACAAAAATTCAGAACAGACATTTAAGATATTAACTCCTTATTACAATACAAGTATTAGAATATTTAAAATTAAAAGGTGTAGAGAAATTAGATTATCAACCTAAGAAACCATTAAATTGCTAAAAATATGTAGAAGTTAAAATTGAATTAAAAAAAATTAATAATTATGAAACTAAAATAACAAATATTTGAAAGTAATTTTTTAGTTGCATTTGGAATACCTGTTTCGCCCTAGAAAAGTCCAAATCCAAAAAAGTTGAGAGATAATTCAAGCTAGGCAAAGAGTGGCACATTATGACATTATGCCTACTAAAGCCAACGAGAAAAATCTTAAAAGTCAAAAATTTCTGCAAGGAACATTCAACTTATTCTTTCTAGAAGAACCGGGCAGTCAATTTCGCCATTAACGAGATCAAAGATAAATGATACTGCCTGAAGAGTACCTCTGTCACTTAATGGGAAAATACTAATCAATCGACAGTGAGTTTCGTATGATGGTTTCGGGTCTGACAAATTGAGTGAATTGAGGGCGAAACGCACAGAAATTTTTTGAAGCCCCCCTTCACTCCATTTATATGGACTGCATGATAAGGTCTCCAAATAAAAGCATGAGCAGAATCTAATTTGGACCGAATAAATGCAGTTTGATATCTTAAGTTTTATATCTTATAATTAATTAAATATTTATTTTGCGTAAGGAGTTGTTAGCATCGGTTTTTTGGGATGCGAAAGGAATTTTGGTTGCGGATTACTTGTAAACTGGTAAACCAATAAATTCTGCATATCGTTCCAACCTTTTTGGCCAGCTTAAGGAAAAAATTCATGACAAAAGACTCAGTTTGCAAAAGAAAAAAAAAGTTCATCAGAGAACAACGCCATTTTGACAATGGCTAAAAGCCATGAATTAAAGTTCGAATTGTTGGAGCATCCACCGTTTTCACCAGAAATAACCCCTAGCGACTTTGATCTGCTTCCAAATCTTCATCAAATGATGAGGTCACAACAGCTGTGGAGACGTATTTTACAGTCCTTCCAGATTCTTGCTTCAGAGATGGAATTAATAAATTGAAATCTCGTTCGAACAAGTCCATTGATGCTCAGGCAGACTATGCGTCTTTTGTTTCTATGCAGAAAGGTATTTGAGGCGGCAGGTCACGATATTTTGTACAAAAGAAGTTAGAAGTGGTTTTATTACCTCTGTGCTATTTTTTACCCAGTAGCGACAAACGCCGGGTTAAAGGAGTCTACTACACTCTAAAATTTTGGATAATCGTTATGGTTGCTCGATCTGGCTTTTCCAGTTAAAAAGTTGTTTTCTAAACCCAACCCCTATCTTTTTAAAATCCTTGTCTTGAGTGCTGTCAATTAATTTTTTATAGTAAAGTGAGACGTCTTCAGAGGAACAAATAACAGGCATTTCAACATGCGGATCTCTCTACTAAAAATCGCGTTAGTTTCCAGCGAGTCCTAATTTTTTCACGCGTCTTCAAACATTTTGAAAACAAAACGAAACAAACACTGCTGCCGATGATATAGTTTCTTTTTTTGAAATCTGCTTTTATTCTTATTGGATTTAAGTGACTATTTTTCGAAGGCGATGATGAAGTTCTGGGTAAGCTTTTTTGCTCAAAAAAGTAAAAAAACGAGGGACAAATTGACCATCGATTAAGCCTTGTATTGTGAAAAGTTGGCGGGAGCTGGCTAAACAACGTTAAAAGTTTCATCCTAGTCGTAAGTAGAGAATAATTCTTGGACGGTAACTTTTTAATGTCCTTTTTCGCTACTTGCCAAGTAGACAGGAGTACAATTTACACGATAGAACAACGCGTTAAAATTATTTAAACTTATTATTAAAATTGTCTTTCATTTATTTATTTTATTTCATTTATTTAAAATGATCTTTAAAAACAAAATACCGCAAAATTCGTGGTGGTTTTTCCTGGAAAAAATAGTCCCCATGAACCGACATTCCAACGGTTGGTGAAAAAATTTCGAGAAAGTGGTTCTAGCGGGTTTCGGAAAAAGGACTGGCAGACCAAAAACTGGACGTTCTGTTGAGAATATTGCTGCTCTAGCGCAAAGTGTTGTTGAAAAACCTTCAATAGCGATATCTCCACGTTCTCAGCAATTAGGAATTCATTAATCGACTATATGGCGGATTTTACATATAGATTTATTCATGGTGGGCACTTAAATGATGTAATTTTGCATATACTTAAAAGAAATTCAAGTAGTTTTAGCTGAAAAAATCTTAATTTTTGCATATTTTATTTTAAGACAACGTCTAGGTGCGTCTTTTGTGAGACCCTATGTTTGTATTAGTTTTGTTACATCCCGCACGCTTTTGCTTTACCTGCATTTCGTGGCAGGATTGATGTCAGTTATTACAAGTGAAATGCTGCATCACACTGCATTGTGGCACATGTCCGTCAATCACGCACACAGCTTATGAAAAAAGAACTTTGCTTCTTAGAGTAAATGATGCGACTTTATTTTTTTAATGATTTTTTCTGACCGACTTATAACTACAAATGCTTACTTCGTAAACGTGCGCTTACCCCTTAAACTACATTAAATCCAGGTACACAAACGTATGTATATAGAAAAATCCAGCAATTTTGTATTATCATTCGCATTCGTCTATGCTTCTATGCGAAAACCCAATAGCATTTACGGTGAGGGCTCGAGGGTATGTAACTCACGCCAAGGCCCAAAGGCTTGCTAACTCATAAATTTATTCACACGCTTACCCAACACTTAAGTTGTCTTTGGCCAACTGGCAAACTTTGTAATGGCTACAACACACCAGCTTTTACTGTACTCGAAGCCACATGGTGATGCAGTGAAACTGCAAAAACCGCACTTGGTTGCAGTCATCCGCCTAATAGAAGACACGACCACCGCCAAGTGCGCCAACTGAGCATAGCCGTCCATCCCACTTTGAAATAAAACTTACTCAGCCATTTACAGTATTTCTGACAAAACAAATTTTCTATTTTTGTTGTTGCACAAAGTTTCTGACGCATAAAAGCGACAGGTTGAATTTTCGTGACATTTTATAGTATTCGTACTTGTATTTGTATTTGTTGTTTTTTTTTCTTCACACTTGTTGCTGTTTTCTTTTATTGCTGCATATGGGGCCCCGGGTGTGCAACAAAAACAAAGAAGGAAAATTTTCATGCACTGCTCGTGTTTATTATTCAAGGGTGTCATTGTGGCAGCTCTCATTGTTTAGTAGCTTTTGTTGCCCCTAACGCACATACACACACACACACATACACGTCATGCCAATGCAAATTTGCCTTTTTCGTTGGTTGAACGTGATTTCTTTGTCATATTCTTCCTTCCCGTTTAAATAGTTCAGCTCAGTCAAGTCAGTTGAGTGTCTCGCTTTTGTGCTGCGCTGCGCGCTGTGCCACACGTAAATTACCCTTAAGTGCACTCGAGCGCCACCGAGTGCAACTCAAGTTCTACAACTTAGAAGATTTTCTTTAAAAGTCTCTTCAATTTTTAATTCAATACGAATTTGCATTGTGGCAAATGATAGGTGGGAGCTGAGTGCGGCAGTGCGCTGAAGAGTGGCAGATTGTGAGTGATTTGCTTGAACAGCAAAACAAACGGCTGAGGATGTTGATGAAAATCGAATTAATTCAGCAGTTGTTGACAGGGACATATTGGATGGGCTTGATAAGCACTTTTAAATGGAAAACTCATGAAAGATTTGTGCCAATGCCACTCAAGCGTCAGCTGGATAGAAATATTTTAATTAGAGTTTTATTTTAAATTGAAGGTCGCCGTAAAGCATTGAATATACAAAATTAATAACTAATTAATAATTAATATTTAGTACGCTGATATTAGCTCTCCATTTAAATGTGCGCCATTCGCATTGTCCTAAGTGCACTTCTATATTAGCACCAGCACGAAATGTGCTAATTTTGCCAATATGATTCCCATGCTCGGCGGGATACCAACTAATAATAAAATACGCCTTCAGATAGCAATAAAATCAACCTCACTTCAACTGGGTCAATGAGTTGTGAATTTAAAAATTCATATTACGCAACATTCTGGTTGGCACATATTCTGCTAGATGAGGATGCAGCTCTTAATATAGAAATTTACTGCCCTTGATGCTCTTCTGAAGTCCACTCGCTAATCAAAAATATTCAACCCCATCGTGCGCTTCCATGCCTAGTGATCCAAGGGGAACGCCACTGTGGGGGGTCAAAAAATAGTCGATTTTTGGGAATTCTTTTTTGTAAGTAGGAATGACTATTCGAAGATCGGACAAAAGGCAATTTATTATATATGTATTAAACTATGTTGATGTCAATTTTTATTAAAAAATATTGAAAATTGACAAATTTATGTACATAAACGTAACGAGTTAAAAAAAATGACGTCATCTGGAAACGATACAGCAATGAATAATCATATGAATTCAAAAATCCAAAAATTTTATTCATCTACACAATAGTGGCTATCGTTGTACATAGCCGTTTTTTTTTTTTTTTGACAAAAGGGTAATGATTTGAATTTCGATGTGTGTTTTGCATCATTTTTTTGATTTTCAACAGGCCCAAGAAAATAATTATCTTCAAAATTTTGAAAATCGGCTACGTACAACGATAGCCAATGCGACAAAAAAAATTTTGGAAAAAAGAAAATTCTAATCGGTTCATCAGTTTTCGAGAAATCGTTGTCACCGTATCAAAAAAAGTCGTTTCGAGAAAAACGCGTTTGCAATAAAGCATCGTATCGTAAGCGCTACGGGGCCGAACCAACGGGCGCTCACTTAAGTGCACATACAATCGAGAATAAAGCAAATTTCGCTTTAAAATTTTTACCACATTTTCTTGAGTAGTTATACTAACAATTTATGCAAAGGTTTCTAATAAGTGTTTTTTTTAAATGCCAAGCAAAACTGGTTTCCAAAAATTTTCAACAAAGAAAGAAATAGCATTTTCCTAATATAGGTAGGTATATATTTGAGACCAAAAAAATATTTTTTCTAAAAGCCGGAGATGTTTCACTTTGAAAATTTAAACATACCAAAAGTTTCATATAATTTAAAGAGTCCCTGTGTAGCATCGAAATATCATCTATATGAAACCTTTTATTGAAGAGTGAAAATCAGCAAACTGTTAATTGCCTAGTAACTGTCATTATATACTATTTATAGTACTGTAACGGTACCTGGCTCTTTGTGAAGCCCCTTGAAAGACGTTCAAGCTTTACTTCTATACTTCATAAAATTAAAAAAAAAACAGTAACATTAGCTGCGCTCAACATCCTATGAATTTTAAAGTCATTACAAATTCAAAAGCCACTTTTGTGGAAAGAAGTAGTAAACCAGAACCAAAATTACCTGGTAGATACCTATGAAATGAGGCGTTCAGCTATTAGTCCATAGATGTCCCTAGGAGTATTTTTAAACCTTCCAAAATGTCTTGTTTTTTTCGTCTGTCATCTGTCAACAATATTCAGTTCATTGTTTGTTAGGTTTCATACAACAATGCATTTTTGTCGTTCTTAAAAATGTCGAATTTCGTGCCTTCAAACTACGATTGGCAGACATCGTGAAACCACATGTAAAATGCTGCTCTCCCGGTTCCAAAGGAAGTCTTTTTTGCATCGAATCGTTACGGGTGATGAAAAATGGGTGTATTTCTCCATTCCCAAGCGTAAACGGTCGTATGGACCACCCGGCCACAAGCCAAAAACTACGGCCAAACCAAATCCGCAAGGCAATGCTGTGTGTTTTCTGGGATCAGCGTGATATGATTTGGTACGAGCTATTAAAACCAGGTGAAACAGTTGACGGTGGACGCTACCAACGACAATTAGCCGATTTGAACAGCGCTATAAGTCCAAAAATGTTCAACGGAGTAGGGAAGGGTCACAAAGGCCTTATAGGAAATGATATAGTATAGTAGAAGCTAGCAGTACTGTTTGCTCCCATTTAGCCCGGAGAATAATATACAAAGACCGCTAAATATAACACAGAACGAAATGGACGACTGCACGAAAAAGCAAGTGAAAACTGAACAGCAAAATTCATATACAGAACTACTGACAAAAAACGGACTCAGTACTATTACGAAAAGACTACAGAACTATTATAAGTATGCTGACAGGCGAAAAGACTACAGAACTATTATAGGTACGCTGACAGGTAATAATCTATAGGCTGCACACGCTTACAATATAGAGATTGCTAACAACGGCAAATGCAGGAAGTGCACAGAGGATATATGTAGGAGGAAACTATAGAACACATTTTGTGGCTTTGTCCGGCATTACCAAAAACGCGCCTGGAATGTCTGGGAGCCTCACAGGTTGAGGGTTTCGGAGGTTATCTGAGACATGCAACTTCCAGTGCTGCTTTAACTTGCTAAAAGCGTTGACATCCTACGTGATGTCTGCTTTAAATCTTAATAGAGGTTAGTCAGCCGGTTGAACCTAACCTGACCTAACCTACAGTACAAAAAACAAAAACGAAAAAAAAAATAATAAACAACAAATAAATTCATGCGAATGATAATTTATTGAACGTGGAAAAATCTATTTATAGGCTGCTTCGTATAATCTCGCAAGATTGCCTAGCTTTTTTGTACCTCTCTTTTCGATTTTGTACCACACACTGAATCGTATGCCAAGAACCATTTTAAAATTTAATTCGCTCAGCTTCCTAGCTTCCTTAAACTCAAATCCACTGACCTTAATTCGACACAAGTATATACTTACGATAATTAATTATGCAGCAGGCACAAACCTAGTATCTATTTGCAGGCTCTTCATGAATTTTCAGCGAACTCACCACCTCAGTGACAAAGTAAACAGAGAAAGTAAAAAATGTGTCCCACTTTATTGGCTGCTAAGCAAAGCCGACTCTTTTTCTCAGTTAGCAGAGAACGTGACACTACGTCCTTGTGAGCCCACATAAATCCCACTAAAGTAAATTTTGAATAAATTCCTGCTAATTTCTCTATTATTGTACTTTAATAATTATATAAGTATAAGTGTGTATTCATACTCACATACATATTTATACACTTGTGGTCAGATAATTAAGTCACTCCGACTTCTGCAATACTCGCGAAATATTTTTAATGGAAGTTTTTTTTTAATCTTTGCAAAACAATAAATCATTTTACATTTATCAAAACCCTTATAAATAAAAGCTTCAAACTTGGTTCTCAATTCACAAAAATTCAACGAATTTCAAAAACTTAGTATAAAAATGTTTTTTAACATTTAATCAGACTTAAAATTTTGTTTTTCTTAGTTTTTTATAAAAAAGGTAGTTCATTGTGTATCAAAAACCTTACAAACAAAAGTAAACCTTTTAGAACACTCATAAAAATTTTGCAAAATTTAATAAAATGATCAGCAAAATTTTTAGCTTTTTAATCCGGATTGTAAAAAAAGATTTTTGGTATGCAGTTTTATAGCCCTTTGAATTTTAGTTCATCAGAGTGTAAATTTTCAGAAGACTAGTTTATTATATGTGAAAAAAATTATCAATACCGTACGCAAAGAAAAAAAAATGTTTAAATCGATGCGATTTTAAAGCGGATTTCAGTTTTCGCTTCCTTATATTAAAAATTTGTATACTACAATATAAAATCGCATACCCAGAAATTTTCTAAAAATTCTTACTGAAAGGTTAAACATTTTTGACAATCATTTTTTGAAATTTGTTAAGTTTTTTTTAATTTTTTACAATTTAAGGAATTTTGATTTATAAGGTTTTTGTTTTACAATGAATTCTCTTTTTATAAAAATATAGAAAAAAATTTGCTCGAAAAATATTTCGCGACTATTGTAAAAGCTGAGGTGACTTAATTATGTGACCATAAGTGTATAAGTGTTGTATGTGCATACTTTTTTCAATTAACTTAGCCTGCCAATTTGCATCGGCGGCCTTGTAGCCTTGAACATATCCAAATATTTGCTTTGCGCTGAAGTGCCGCTCTACTCAAATCTACCCTTCTCCTTATTTGCCCATCTTTCTCTTTTTCTTTTCATCATTTTAATTGGCAAAAAAAAAAGTAATATGCTTGAAAAAATTAGGTTAAGCAATATTTATGTATGTATGTAAATATTTACTATTCCGGCGTCATCTCGGATCTCTCCGCGCGCACTTCACTGCACATCGTTCCTTTATTTATTCACGAGTATGTACTAAATAGCCGCCAGTTAGCCTGGGCTTGTGTCAAAACTGCAAAATTATTTAAGCCTTATATTTACCAATGAAAATAAGCCGAAAAAATAAAAAATAAAACAGTTTAATGAAAAGGCCTGTGTCGTAAATATTCGTCCCGAATAGCCATTCAAGCGACTAAGCCACTGAATGACCAATGGCAATTCAACGCAATTCATTACTGACCCAATGGCCGCGCTATGCCCACTGCCGCTTCCAGTCGGTGAATAGACCAAAATGAAGTTTAGTGTGGTTTTCCGCATTGCGGTTTGCTTTACTGTTTGGAAATTTATCGTTGCGCTTAATTGGCGAAAGTGGGGCAGACAAATTTCGCTTTGCTTTTTTAGCAATTAAATTGAATACAGAAATAGATGAGAATGTTATGACTTAGTTAAAGTAATGGTTGTTTGCAATAGTAAGCTGAAGAAGGCGTGGAAAATATAGATAAACATACAAAAAAATAATTAGCGCCGTAGAGGATACCAATTTGCACTTTCGCTCTGTGCATCTGCCTGCCCGAATTCTTCTGTATGCATAAATCTTTACAGTAAGACAATTTTACTTAATATTTCCAGTGCTCGAAAGCGAACCTCACAACTTCCATGTCTTAATTTTTCAATTAGCCTACCATTCACAAATTTCTTACTGAACTCGAAGCTTTCTTCCAAGAGATCTCACACAAAAGTAGCCATTTCATTCCATCAACAGAATCGGAGGTTGCCCCAACAAATGTTATTCTCAAAACATGTAAAGTTCAATATAAATTGCAAGTCGTCGCTATCCCAGAAGTGTCTTGAGGGACTTCTATAGTTCCTTTCCCAATCGCATCTATGTATTTATTCATCATCGACAGTATGCGCGCCTCTAGTAATTTGTCAAAATCGACTGGCTTGAACACCAACATTGTTAGTTATTCGGCTTCCATACCCCACTGCTTTATAGTGTCCAGCATTTTTTATGCGGGAAACTGTCAAAATTGGTCACATTTCTCAAGGCTCAAGAGAGCGCTCAAAATGCGAACAAATTTGTTACCAATTCGACGTTCGAAATGAGCTCATTAACAGTTCTACGGTGTATGCAACATTTGGTTATTAAGTTATTGCCGAGGGGGTACTCTAAGAATTACATGGTGCTCTCCGAAACTATTTAACCGATTTAATTTCAATAAAACTTCACCAACGGCAAGTGATAAAGCAAAGTAAAGTCAATAACTTCATTGCAATAATGATAGGCTTCAATATTTTTTTTTTGGTTTTTTTTTTTTTGGTGGGTGAGGTAGGGTTCAAAATGCCTTCGCACTTACAGCGACCGTCGACTACTGCGTCGTGTGGTGTGGCCACTAAAACGATCCCTCCTCTCCTTCTGGGGAGACACCCTTCCCGGAACTGTTTTCTATATTACTTCGGGAGGGCCCAGAACGGCTTCCATAAAGGACCAATTCTATTCACCCACATCTGGGTCCACCGTATTTGTAGTCAGCTTTAATGCTATAGGTTCGTTTTCTTCTGTCTCTATCTGTGCGGCTTCACTTTGCTGCACTGTGTCGAGGTCGATTTTTTTCCCCGTAGTACATTCTCGATGTATTTCTTTAGCGCGTTCCAGCTGTCCTCGCGTTCGAGCATTTTGCTGATTATGTTGTTCGGTGCGATGTCGCCAATCTGCTCCCTCAGAGCATTTCTTTCCGCGAGCCATCAGTCACAACTAAAAAATGGGTGTTCAGCGTCATCGCTCAGCGCTTTGCAGTATATGCATGCGGTGTAGGTAACTCCGGAAGTATCCGTGGCCCGAGAGGAACTGAGTTAAGAAGTAGTTCACTTCTCCGAAGTTCCTTTGGACCCATTTGCCAATTGATGGAATAAGTTTCGCCGTCCATCTGCCACTCGGTTCGATGTCTTATCAGCTTCGCCACTGCAGCATGGTTTGGCATCTCCGTTCTGAGAAGCTAGTGATGACGTGTTTCTTCTTGGAGTCCCACGCATCCATTCGTTCCCGAACCATGAGGTCGACGGGTATCTTCCCGCTGATCACAAAAATTCACCTGAGACAGAGTGCTAGGCTGAGGCAACTCTAAGTGCAGCTGTTCGTTGCTCAGCCTCCAGTGCTTTGCGCTTCGCTTTGCAGTTTAGCACAATTCCCCATACTTCGCTGCCGTACAGGAGAATTGATTAATTAGCTTTCTTTTGCTCTGTGTTGGCCCACCGATGTTTGCCATTAATATACTTAGCATACCCCTGACCTTTGCTGCTTTGGTAGCCGCATGCCGTATCTGGGCCCAGAAAGAAAGCCTGCATCAAATTGAATACCTAAGTATTTCACTACTTTTTTGGTCACTAAGGACGTGTCGCTTATTTGCATGCTCACCTCGAGTGGCATGTGACCTCGCGTCATAAGGATGACTTCTGTTTTATGTTTGGCGAGCTCCAGGCCGTGGTCTTCAAGCCATATTTGCATCATGACTTGGTTCAGCTTCCTTTTAGCGTCCTCAGTGTCCCGAGCTGGTATGACCGCCGCTATATCGTCCGCGTATCCCACTAGGTATGTATCTTCTGGCATTTCTATGCTTAATATCTCGTCGTAGCTCAGATTCTAGAGATCGGGGCCGAGAATAGATCCTTGAGCTGCGCCAGACGTTATCGCTCTTGTTTTCTGACCACCATTTCATTTGGCTCAAATTCTTGCACGAGCTGTATTTTATAAGCACGCAATCCTTATCCTATCCAAAGATCCTTATGTAAAATGTTCACGTAGTCGAAGGACAAAGGCCCACGAGTTGAGAAAAATGACGAATCGACTTTTCGGCGACTTCTTCAACACTTCGCTCTATGAACTTTCAACAGATTTATTCATTTGGAAATAAGTTTTCACAATTTGGAAGCGTATTATGGCGTTAAACTATTAATTATGACTTGTCAAACCTTACTGAACAGGAATTTCAACACAGTTTGCCATTTTCGACTGTGAAAAAATAGTTATCGATATCGCTACTTCTCATAGATTATTTTAAAAGAAGTATTTACTGATGCATCTCAGCAAAAATTTTTTTTTTTTAATATATTTCAAATGCAGTGGCTGCACAAGTGGTGTATCAAAATGGCGTATTTTGCGCTCACTCAGTCACCACCTCCACCACGACAACCTCCATAGTTCATATTACAATAAAAACCAAAGTTTCAAACTTTGTGTGAAATTTTTTAAAACTTATCAAAATTTCTTCGTAACTCTCAACTTTTTAACCAGAACATTTAGCATTTGTTTCAGTATGCAGTTTTATAGGCCATTGGAATTTAGTGCTTTTTTAGAGTGACTACTAAATAACATTGACTCTTGACAATTTTTTTCGCTAAACCGTTACGCCTTTTTCTCATACTCAATTACATGCCCGAATTGGTTTGTATGGAAGGAAAAACCTTGCACTGCCAAAAAAATTGTAAATAACGTTATTTTTTTGTCACTTGAAACTAGACATTTGTTATATGTAATGGACTTTGAAAGTGCATAACGAGAAAAATGCTAAAAATTCTGGCTAAATAGTTGAAAGCTTTGATAAAATTTGAAGTAGTTTCAAATATTTGGAGCAAAGTTTGAATTTTTGCGTAATGTTGTTTTTGTTGTAGTATGAACTATACGAGTATTTTTATAAAAAATAGTGGTGCGATTATAATTTTGCCCTAAGGAGTATATGAGAAGAAATCGGTGGGGTAGAAATGAATAGTGGTTAGGGCAAGTGAGCCATATAATTTTTACAATAGCTTCAAAAGCGATGTGCCGTTGTAGTTGAGTACTAAATTTTCCCTGTTTGTCCTGCTACAAACTATGAGTGTGCAACATTGCCAATCTAAGAATTAGGATTGGTTTTTCACGAAACTGGTTGCGAAAGCAAAGAAAAGTTGTACTAAGAGTTATAATATAGGGGCTTAGTTTTCGTATATTTGTGTAATGATTTTTTATATTAATTATTACTTTTAAAAGCACCTTGTAATTGCTTTCCTATTTGTGATAAATGCATTTCTGACGCCTGTGGGTTTCCAATAAATTAAAAAATCGATCACGCTATGATTTGTAATATTAGTAAATATGTGATTTTTAAAAACAGTTTAGTTTAAATTTCACATGGTTGAATGATTTCAGCTATTGAATTTTTATTTATATTAAAAAAAAATATCTCGTGCCGAGCACCGGAACGGATTACAGGATATCGGAGGTACTTCAAAAATATCTTGAAATCCCAGTTTGAAAATTCCTCCTTATTATTAGCATCCCTACTGCATATGTACATACATGCGTGCTATGAACTTTTAAGATATAAATATGTATTTATGATAAATGGCATGTTTGCAAATTAAAGGTATCGCTGTAGAACTATCAGTACAGCCACCGCAACAGTTTATATGGAAATATTGGAACAATTATTTGCACCATTACGGTTATTTATTGGAATAAGCATGCACTATATACAAATTTGAATATATTGTTCATATATGAGGGTATTCACACGCACACACATGCGTGGTTGCAGATTTACTTATACTCTTATGCTGGTCATAAATTTCTTCTGCTCCGCACATTGGTATTTTATGGCAGCAAAGCAAAGTCAATATTTTCAAGTTCCACAATTGTGAGTGTGTGTGCATATGTATGAATAATTGAGGTGGGGTGGTGTATTCATATAAGATGAACCTGCACACATACAAAACATAGACTTGTTTGCATAATATTAGTTGGCATAACAGCATACTAAAATACAGGCTGCATTCAAATTCAAGTAGGCATCCCCAAGCAGCAGCAGCAGCAGCAGCAACAAACAATGCCAGCGTCTATGCACCCATGCATGCATGCATGCATGCATGTATTCATTATGCATTTGTAATATCCGCCATGCAATTATGCAAACTATGTGTGTACGTGTGTTTGTAAGCAGTTTCAACAAGCAACCAAGTGGGCACCCGTATATCACACACACACACTCTTTTAAAGCAATAACAGCTGCTGGTCGCCACTCAACGTGCTATGCTTATGCAAATTCAGCTGCTTGGCATTTTCGTGTCCACTCAAGCATAATAAGCAGCTCGAGTAGCGCTTCTCTGCTCAACTTACATGCGTACTTAAGTAAATTCTATTTATAATTAGAGCTAACTTACACAAAGTATTTTGTGTGACCACCAACCCGCTTGCTTCAAATTTCAAATGCTTGAATAGTCATTTCCCAATGATGTGTCTACCAAGTCTGCACGCCAAGCGCCGTTTTTAGCCATCCCCCCACTTACTTATCTACTTGGCTCACACTTGCCATGCTGACCAACGCAGTTGCTCACTTTCCCACACGCACAGCTTACTTATGTATCACATAATTGTTTAACTAATTTAATTATTCAAAAAGCATTGCTAATGCTAATTTAGGTTTGTGTTAGTATTGGCATATATGTATGTGCATGTAAGTTCCTTTGTACATCCACTTGAGCTGTCATGGTTCCCCTCAATTCGCCGCAGCCCACTGCGCTACTGTCCTTAATATGCAAAGTGAAATTTGTCACAATAGCAGAGTGCACTCGACGTACATTTCAATGGAGATTATGTTTAATTGGCAGTTTGAGCGGTTTGATTTCTACCAGCGGATATGCAGGAAATTGGAGCAGTTTCAAAGTTATAACAGGCAACCTGCTTTACTGTACTTGCGTACTTTTTATGAAAGATGAGACAGAAAGTGATTTTAAATTAAATTACAGAAATGAGATGATAGTTTTTTTTTGAATAAACAGTCACATTGGGTAGTCCAGAAGTTTTTGTGTTAACAAACAGATTGAAAATGCCAAATATTATTGAAGTGAATGTCAGAAGAATCTGAGAAGTAACAAATTCCAACGATAAAAATAAAGATGTGGAAAGTTGTATCGGCTGACACCTCGTTCACTATTACTCCAGGGGTTCACTACCATCAATAGAACCTCGATGATTTGAAATGCCATTTTTGATGTGCAGCAACGAAAGAGGAATGGAACTTTTTAAGGCTCCCCAAACTGAAATAAGCTCCCCACTTACAAATGGATAGAGGACCATTGACTACAATTACATATATAGCCATCATATTCGTAGTGGCCGCCATAGCCGAATGGGTTGGTGCGTGACTACCATTCGGAATTCACAGAGAGAACGTAGGTTCGAATGTCGGTGAAACACCAAAATTAAGAAAAAAAATGTCTAATAGCGGTTGCACTCTGCAGGCAATGGCAAACTTCAGAGTGTATTTCTGCCATGGAAAATCTCCTCATAAAAATATCTGTCGTTCGGAGTCGGCTTGAAACTGTTGGTCCCTCCATTTGTGGAACAACATCAACACGCACACCACAAATAGGAGGAGGAGCTCGGCCAAACACCCAGAAAGGGTGTACGCGCCAATCATATACGCAAACTTGGCCAGAATGGAACCATGGCCGTACAAAATCGCTACTGATGAGTAAAATAAATGGGGTAATAGCAGGGCATTGTATAATTTAAATTTAGACTGAGGGTACCACATAATGACTTTTGTCGAAGCTGTCAAGATATTGAAGAAGGGAAAACCGTGGAACACCTCCTGAGTACATACATTGCTTTAAACGGAAAAAGGCTTTTCATGCTCAGATTCGCCTTTCTTGGCAGCATTAAAGAGGTCTCACAAATATGGTTGCGGAATTTAAAAAGTTCATTAAATCCACAAGTTGGTTAAGAGAAAGCGCAGAAGTGTAAATGATGAGCTCCTGTGGTATCACAATAGGACTATTCTGGCCTAAGTGTGTCGTATGAAAGCCACTCAACCTAACCTAACCTAATGAGGTGGTGGTAATACCGAATCGTATTTAAATATCTGGTCTTCGAAAAATGTGCTTAAGATCTTTGTTGGAACTGTTTTAGCAGAACCTGGACTGTTGAAGCACAAACTCGTGGGACGAGCTGACTGTAAAGATCAGTCAAAGATCGAAATTCTTATAGTCTTTTATGTTGCCTTTGGGAGTTGTCTGCAGCTCTTGATACTCAATACGGAATGCGTAAAAGAAAATCGGAAAAGAACATTGATTTAATTCTATAAAAGTGCTCATAGTACAACGCAAATGAAAGGAACATTTATTCGACGAGTGAGCACATGGAGTAAGACATGCACTTACTGACTCAAATTGAAAGTTTCCCTAAAGTGAAGTAAATTACACAGAAAAAAGTGCTACAACTCCTCAGTACAACATCTAACGAATTGACTCGTTCGAGCCGTAAAATGTCCATCACCCATCTTTTCTAAAAAACGGAGAGACAGGCGGATGAAAGAATGGACGCACTGTCATTTGGCTGGCTGTATCATCTACAATAAAGGAAGTGTGCGTCATTTCGCTTGTTAGGCATGAGTATGATACGATAGCAGACAAGCAAATCAGCTCGACCGGCAAGGGACTGGAATTCAGTGAGTGCACAAAACAGACTTCCCTAAATTCCTGAGCAATTCACTTCCTCTCCATGCGTCTATCTTCTATTTTCGTACGCGCATGTTTATGTGTGTGTGCGCAGTGCTTAGCACTTGACAACGCGTTGGTGTGCATTGGCGTATTTTCGTGCCAAAATAAATTGCTTACTACCACATACATACATACATACATACATACATACAGATATATAAATAAATACGCATACATATTTATTTTGCACTTCTTCATGAGCGCTGCTGCTCGAAAATTTTTTTCTCTCCCTTTCTCTGTCCCCGCTCTATCGCCAAGTTACTGTTAATTTTATTTTATTAGGCGGTGCTTAACTTCAATGATGCGTTAACAGCAATTTCGGCTCTCTGCTTTACTCTTTTATGAACGATTTTTTTTCCTTTCCTTTATTGCTAAGCAGCCATGTATGTATGTATTGCGAGGTTGTGCGTAAGAATTATTCCTTCAAAATTGTTTTCTTTCAGTTTCTTTTGCTTTTTACTTGCTTGCTTCCGTGCTGTCCTGCCTTTTTTGTGAGGCCACGGGAAAATCAGGCGCACATTTTACGCTCGTATTATTGTCGTTGTTGTCGACTTTGTGTGTAAAGTAAAGAAAAAGCTTCTAAGCTAAGCTGTAATAAATGTGTATTTTGTAAGCATACATACAGACATACCTACGAGTACATAATATTTGGAGACAAACTATGCTACAAAAACAAAATGTTAGAAGATTTATATGTGTCTGTATGTTTAAATCCCCCGCTTTCAATGACTTAGTTTTATCTAAAATGTAGGCTTAGGCATTCGCTGGGTAAACTCTTGGATGGGTAAACTCTGGATATTCTTACAAATTTTAGGTTAAACTCAAATTAAGAAAAATAATAATATAAAATATTTCTTCTCATGCTGTTTGCGATTAAAGTTAGAGAGGGTAATTTGTTTTCTAAGAAAAAAATAAAAATTTTTAGGAGACCAGTTTTTGTTTTGAGATTAATTTTGTTCTAAGCATTCTGAGGTCCAAAGTTGGCCATCATGTAATAGTTTTAAGAAAAAATACTCATCCAAACGTGACTTTCTAGGGACTTCAACTTTTACTCAAATCAAAACGTGCATCGCTCAATCGAAACACCCAAATCAAAGATGAATCAGAAGCACATCGAAACCCTATCAAAAGGGCAACACAAAAAAACTTTAAATTTTTAGACCTCTGTACTTTTAATTTGAGCCGACTGCCTTCTTTAATATGGCTGCAGGATAAACAATAACCAGTTGGAATCAAAAAAGCTCTTACAGAATCAAAACCTGTGGCTATCTTAGAAGAAATCTCTGGAAGCCTACAAGAGTGATTCCGTGATTTAATTAATATTATAAAATAGCTCTGAATAAGCTCATGGTTCGTGGTTTATTGACAACAGACACATCTTTATGAACTGCGCTACAACTCCAGCACAGAAAAGGTCCAGTTTTCTCATCGCTCAAAATGTGAGCTTTTCATCACCATTTTACAAGCGTGTGCTCTGTTAGACTTCCATTAAAGCCGAAAATGAAAGACGGACTATAGAAACTAAAAAGGCGTTTCAGCTCCTATCACTTCCAACGCAGCTTAACCGATAAGGAATTGAAGAGTGTTGAGTACGACATCTGTAACTGTCGCTTTCTGTCTGCATTGCGACAACTTTACGTGTAAAGTACTTCTCTGAAAGCATAGCGGAACTAGAAACGGGTAGCATTCGTAATTGTATACACTTCCTTAATCGCACTAAGTGGTTTTACTTTAAAGAAAAGCAAAGAAGGAGTGAAGTAAGAGCTCTTCTGATTGTTTAGAACACCAAAGTCAAATGGTCAAATAGCATTCTCCACAACACAATTAAGCGAGTCCAGTCATCTGCCAGCTACATACTCATGCGTTCTTGATTTACTTCTCCATATATTTAGTGTTTTACACATTTTATCACTTACTCCCTCCAGCTGATGGGCGAAGTACCCGCATAGGCGATTTTAGCCGATCTCAACAATGCGAGCCTTTACATATTTCCTCTCCATCGGCCTAGAATTAGAAAGAATTGGAAAACCAAAGTCTTTCCCCGCACTGTAATTCCGACACAGAGAGGTTTTCTTAAGCAAATATTGGCTGCACCAAAAAAGTGATTCGAGTGAAGATATTTCCTCGGGTCGTGCGTCCCTTTAAAAGACTGAAAACGCGCAATTGACTGCTGCAATAAGATATATTTGGCGCCCAGTTTATCGATTAAAAGACAGCTGCGTAGCTTAATGAATATTTTTGGTACCTGGTGCTACAGCCTAAATAGGCCTTTACAGGCCCACGAAGTTGATCAACTTCAGTTCGCTAACAGAGGCTTCGTCGTAGAGACTGATTTTTCTGACTGTGTGGCAAACTGTACTCCGCGAGGATGACGCCACCCAGCATGAATTTGATATCATGAATTCGGCAGCGCTTCTAAGTATTTTCTAAACACTCATAAAAGCTGTGTTTAGTCGTGTGATCTACATTTTTCGTCGGGCTGTGAGTAAACTCTGGTAAAAGTGTTTCCTGAAGTGAATTCTGATCGATTAGCGAAGAATTTTTCCCATACAAAAAGAATACCAAATTTTCATGTGGCAGCTTTTTTATATGGCAGCTTTAGAAATCTTCATACTTTACTCTGTTCGACGCATATCTTAGCTGCTCTTATGGGGCATCAACAATTTGTGCACAAGCACCTACATATTAAGATACTGTACTCCCCACGAGCATGCCTTCAAATGGACAGCTTCAGCGGTCGTCATCAATAAGGATCTGTGATTATCTTCATTGGAAGTTGATTTTACGGCTCTTTAGCCAAGCGCACAATAATTCAGTGGTCTCAGATGAACACTTTGAGCTAAAAAACAGGGCCTCCTCGTACCACCTACTGTCTCAAAGGGATAGCAAGTTAGAGATGCGCAACATAACATTCGATTTGCTTCCAAACGAGGGAATGTAAAATATTCTTGTGCAGCTGCTTTCGCTTGATTACAAAGTATTTTCATGCTTTTTTTGCGTTTGCCTTTAATTCGATTGCTGCTGAGTGAAAGATGCGTTTTAAAGCAGCTTCTGGGGTATTTGAATAATTTCTCACAGCGCACAGCTGGTTTTTTTGCTTCTGTTTCTTTTCTTTGTTTTTTTGTGGGTGTTGTTTGAAGAGCACTAAGTGAGCAAGCAATTTGCCTATTTTTTGCAATTTCGGAAAAAACCAATGCTGCACAAATCTTAAATTGCTACAGAAAAAGCTTCCAGAATTGCAAAAAAAAGGGGGTGAATGTATGTGTGCGTGTCCAACTCGTTTAAGGAGCTTTTTCGGCACGTTCCAAAGCTGATTTGTATTATTTTGGTGTTGTTAGAAACTCTATCAGCTGATTTGTCTCTAACGGCAAAGCGAGCCGATATCAGCTTTCGATATTAGATTTGCAAGTGTGTTGAGATGCATACTATTTGTGTGTGTGCGTTTGTTTATGCTTAGCAGTGCATTTAAGTCCGTTTGGTAGAGAAGAATTCTACATATTCGCTTTGCTCTCGGCGGATGTGCACGCGTGTGAAGTTTCGTTTTTGCATCGCTTTCCTCTTCCTAGACAATTTAATAGCATCAGCACTACGAAGCAACTACAACAACTTTATTGCCTTCCCATCAAATATTCGCATACATTGGAAGCTCTTAAGGCGCGTTCGCTCATTAATGCAAGTCGCGGTCGCATCAACGCTCACGCCCGGCTCTTCCCACTGGGTAATGTTTTTACTATGCTTTTATGTGTATGTGTGTGTTGTGTGGACGTGTGGCTTGTGTGTCCATATTTGTTCCATCCGCAAAGCATTGCGGTGTAATTTATTATGATTTGTGTGAAAATTAATATTTAATTTACGCTGTTGCGCAACTCGCCGCTGCGCTGCTGGCGCCTTGGTCCAGCATGTCGTAAATTTGCATATCTACCCCATGGCACATTGGACTTGCGTGGTGCGAGTTAAATTGTGAGTCCACTGCGACGTGGCGCGCTTGGCGTGTGTGCTGCGGTTTGTTTGGTGGCGTGCTTGCAGTCGTTCACAGGGACACATTCTTTTGTGGGCAAGTGTGTATGGATGTTTATCAGTGTATGTGTGCTGCAAGTGCGCATGTTCGTTTAGGTTAATTGAATTCGCTTATAATTTTTGATTTATAATTAATTTAATTACAATGTTCATAAATATTTATAGCTTTTAATAATTTAATTAAAATTAGTGTGGCTGCGTACAAAATACGATTGACCAATTTAAATTAATTTTGGTTGCTTTGAAATTGGCTAAAATATTT
This sequence comes from Anastrepha fraterculus, assembly GCA_037575425.1. Classification (NCBI taxonomy): domain Eukaryota; kingdom Metazoa; phylum Arthropoda; class Insecta; order Diptera; family Tephritidae; genus Anastrepha; species Anastrepha fraterculus. Next base: position 575,265 of record JAYXIM010020233.1, on the reverse strand, counting down.
GATATCGATAAAGCGAAATAAAAAGAGCAATTTGGCGGTAGTGTTTTTTGTGCTTGAGCTGTTTTTTGTGCTTTAGCTGATATGAATTTAGCAAATTTAATGAATTTTGAAAGACTATGTAGTTGGAAAGCCCGAGGTGGCCTAGATCGAGAGTCATAGCCATTTGAAAGAAAGAAAAAAAATCACATACAAATCAGAGTCTGAAGCATAATCATAATAACCTCAAAGTTGCATAAGCCGCAATATCATTAATAGATAATTTTATGCAAACGATTCTCAACAATGAGTGCATAGACCTTTCTTTCACTGCATCTTATTCCAAGTAGAGTGACTTTCATTTGTGGCTGGAATTTTATTTCTATTATGTAAATTGAAGGGCCGTAGCCGCGTGCGTGACTACAAGTTTTAATTATATCCATCAATGGCATAAACAAGAAATTATTGTAAGTTCAGAAATCCCATAAAAAAATCCCATACGAACTTTCAGGCTGTAGATCTGGTTAATTTCGTTTATTTCGTTTATTATAAGTCTAAAACATAATTATTGTTTTTTATAGACCACTTAGATCTAATATGAGCTTAAATTACTACTATATTACTATAATTATTAAATAAATTAGTAAAAAGAGTTTATAAATTTATAAAATTCATTCTTTCAAACCGTAAAGTCGAACTCGAGATCTCATTGAATTCTCTTAAAACGCGGGGAATAGGAGCATTACGCGCATAATTCGTGTTAAGAAATTTTAGATGAAATGGATATGTATTGCGTAACGGTCTAGTAGGTGAAAGTAAATGCAACGTAATACTCGTAGGGATGAGCAGTCCATTTCTCCTTTAATTACACTAGAAACAAAAGACAGTGAGAGTATAGACCTTCTACTCTCTAGAGACTTTAAGTTAATTAAAAGTAAACGGGAATGATATGAAGGGATAGGACTTGAAAATTTAAACGACCTGAAAGAAAACCGAAAGGAAACCAAGCGAGGCTAATTTACGTAATAGAATTGCATGAGAAACTCAATCAAATGGTTTAGAAAAGTCTGTATAAATACAATCGACCTGAAAACCTTCAGCAAAAGTTCCAAAGCAGTATTCACAATAGCCGGGCAGCTTTTTTAAAAAATTACGAGCAGTCCATCCTTAACAGTCTGTGAAGAAGGTTTTAAACCCAAATTCCAATCTCAATGTCCAGGGAAACAAGGTTTAAATAGCCAAATTCAAGGACGAAAGTGGATTATCATGACAAGGACTAGTGATATTAGATTTGAAAAAATCGGCAAACAAATTGGCTACGTCCGCAGGAGTACACACTGATTTGTCATTAAAGCGAATCCAGGAAGGGACTACAGCGCTTTACTTTTTAGATTTAACAAATCGCCAAGAGCCTTTATTTTTATACATATTTAAAGTTATTGACTTTTAAAATACCCTGTATATAGCAAAAATTCAGTAAAACTCGATCAAATTATAGTTTCTTACTACCGCACTGAGGAACTAATTTTTAAGATTTATTTTTATCTAAATTTAATGTTGTTGTTTGACGCCCTATGCTCTAATAGGAGTTAAAAGGAAAATATTAATAATAATAATGTTGTTGATCTCAATCTTCTGTATAGCAAAAACTGCGCTATAAAATTTAGGGTTTTTACAAAGAACATCCCTTTTCTTTATCTCCGATATCATCAGTGGAATAATTGTATAAATGTAAAGCGCATTTATTTTCCCATTCCACAAAAATCTGCGGAGTAATAATTTTTTCTTTCTGCAGTGGCTTAGATTAGATTAGATTAGGTTAGATTAGATTAGATTAGATTAGATTAGATTAGATTAGATTAGATTAGATTAGATTAGATTAGATTAGATTAGATTAGATTAGATTAGATTAGATTAGATTAGATTAGATTAGATTAGATTAGATTAGATTAGATTAGATTAGATTAGATTAGATTAGATTAGATTAGATTAGATTAGATTAGATTAGATTAGATTAGATTAGATTAGATTAGATTAGATTAGATTAGATTAGATTAGATTAGATTAGATTAGATTAGATTAGATTAGATTAGATTAGATTAGATTAGATTAGATTAGATTAGATTAGATTTATTGGGGGCTAGATTTATGGGGGGTCGGACAAGTCCAAGCACTCAGTCAGTAGACCATTGTACTACACCCGTATAGATTTCAGTAGAAATAATAGAGATAAGAAAGATAAAAAGTGGATGGTAAGACGGATAAATTAGTTTGAGATCACTCTTCCACTCATGGATGAATTTTAAGAAATCCGGTAGAGGAGGAGTATGAACTTTGTCCGTTTTCAGTGTATCGTAACCCAATATCCTAAGTCTGATTCTGGAAAATGCAAGACAGCTTCAGAGAAATTGATCTGCAGTGTCAGGATAGGCATATCGGGTTGTCAACGTCCGCCATGGTAGCCATATGCTGACCACAGACGTTGTGCCCTGTGATTACACCCATCAGTACTCTCAGGTCCTTTCCACTGAGTTTTAGGAGAAATATCGCTGTTTTCCTGTTTGGTTCTTTCACAAAGCACTTGGCTACTCTGAACGAGTTCAACTCATCAACTCAACCTCTGTGGGTAGACCTCATGAAGTCGTCAATCCATAGTTGCATCGATGCGGAATTGACAACTAGAAAGGATTCAGAGCCTAGTGGCACACTTGCAGAGCCTTCATTTGCCAATTTATCAACTAACCCGTTCCCTGCAATACCACAATGCCCAGGCTTTTTTGTCTTACATTCACCGCCTAACTTCGAAGAGCAGCGTGGGTTCAGTGCAGCTCGACTGTCGCTACAAATTCAAATACTGTTGCCCCGCCACTTTATCCCAATTAGCCAGTAAGCCACATTCAAGATGGCATAAACTTCCGTAAGGAATTCCGTGGCCATCTGTCCTGTGGCATAGTTTAATTTATGCGTTTTATTCTCCGAAACGTGAAACATTAAAATAATTTATGAAATTTAAAATTTTAGAAAAATATGAATTATCATCGATAAGTCTTTTTTTTTTTTGAGTCTGCCAAAAATTATGTATTTATAGTTTTATTGAGAAAAAATAAACAAATAAAATGAAACTACGTGGCAATGCCTTAAATTTTTACTATTTTTTATGATTTATTGTTGAAGAAACTGTATTTCTACTATTTTTAAACTAATAAACCTGTTTCTGATATCTCTTTTATTATAGCAGTTATGTTACAGAATGCTAGAAAAATTACGACATTATTTTCATTAGAAAAAAAAGCATTAGCATTTGAAAAATATATTTTGCGCTAAGATTAAGAAGAAAAAATTGTATTTTTATGAGGCAAATAATTTTATAATTAAGGAAAAACGTATTTTAAGTAATATTATTTGATGGGTTAAAATGTTTAGCAGAAATGTGCGCCATGGTTTCTTAACATAGAATTGTTGAACATATTATATCATATATCTAAACTGTAAGGATCGAATATTTTTCTATGCCGATTTACTATAAGTATGGATAAAAGAGTGACTACTTGCACGCATTTTCTTCCTAAAACATATGTTCGGCAATTTTTTATATCTTGAAAAATTTGACTAATATCGTGAAAAAAAATTATCAAAAAATTAACTGAATTTGCTCCTACTAGCACTCTTTACAATAAAATTGAATGAGCTATAACACTGCTTACCAAAAATTATTCTAAAAATTCTGATTAAAAACTTTGAAGTTTTGGTGAAGATTTGCTGAATTTTCATAATTTTTGCACAAAGATTGGAAAATCGATTTATACGGTTTTTATTAATGAGTTAAATTGATAAATGCGCTAAACTTTAATAAAAAATTAAGAGACACTAAATAAACAAAAGTAAAATAGCCAAAAGTGTTCAAAATTCCGTACACCTATTTTATTGTCCACGAGTGTATATGTGTTTCGCTGCTGCCTTATTCCGAGCTACCCAACTACAATATGAGTGATGGAGAAAAATAACCTAAAAGTTAGCAAGCAGCAACCCACACTCTGAATCTCTTTTCTGAAATAATCCACTCCTACTTTTAAAGTAGCAACATTTTATGTCTGCTCTAAATATTTTTTATTTGCTCAATTTCCGAAGCGATGTATTATTTGCCTAGCAGTCCAATACCTAATAAATATTTAAAAAGCAAAAATTTATTTAACTCAAACTTGTACAAGTATGAGTGTTTTATGAGATATTCACAACGAGAAAAATTACTGCGGCACAAATAGCGCAAGCAAATAAAATTTATTGAACTAAAGCGAAAGCAACAGTCACTCTGCGCACAAGTATATACCCCGCAGAGAAAGCTAAGCTACTCAGCAAATATTTTAATTCATGAATTGGTATTTCATGGAAGAAGGTTGAGCGTGACTAAAATTGTATTAGTTGCATGATAACCAGTTTGAGATGTTTGTCAAAGAAATATTTTTTTATTTCTATTAAAATGCACTTATACTGGGTTGCCCATATTCGACGGACCCATGTGTTTTTTTTTTAATTAAAGAGAAACACAATTTTTTTGATGTTGACGATAATAATCATTTTATTTGGTTCAAGTAGATTTGTTGGCATCACTTTTTGAATATGATATCTCTCAAATGGCCGCCTTGAGCCTGTATGGCGTATTGTGTCCATTTTGCAGCATTTTCCATAGTTTTAGCTAACATTTCGGCTGGAATAGCGGCTATTCCTCACCGATGTTGTTCTTGAGCTCTTCTATGGTCTTTGGCTTATTAATATAAACCTTTGATTTTAAATATCCCCACAAGAAGAAGTCAGGTGGCGTTAAATCGGGCGAACGCGGTGGCGGTCAAAATCGCCATTTTTCGACATCAAACGACGAGGAAACAATTTCTTCAAAAAATCGATTGTGGTACGCGCTGTGTGTGGTGGAGCGCCATCTTGTTGAAACCATAACTGCCTCATACGCTTTCGACGAATAATTGGCATCACAATTTTCTTCTTTTCTTCTTCTTCTTCTTTTCACAATTGACTTCTTTTATTGAAAGTAAATTTCAACAATTTGTGAGCGCTCGCGTGGCGTGTACTGTTCCATGGTAAAAATCTGCTTGGACTGACGCTTCCAACGCGGTATGTCATAACACTGATGCATAGGCTGACTAGTTCGTGAACTGGTATGATGCTGATACAGGACCTGAGAATTGATATTCACAGGATATCGCCATGTTAAAAGTAGCAATTGGTAGCAGTGAAAAAGCATAGAAAATGAACCACTTCAGCTGTCAAGTAAACTCGTCATGAGTTAGACCAAAACTAGTGGATTTGACGGCAGGGTACTTGTTGCCAGCGAGCGCCACAAAAATGTGTTATTGCTGTGATTTGAATAGGCCATTTTCGATATGGAATTTTCATAAAAATCAAAAGCAGAGGAAGTGATTTATTTTGCATGTGTGTGATATAAAATATGATAGTGTTTGCATGTAAGCATTTCTAGCGTATTTGTATGTGAATATAGGGGAGTTTGCGTAGGAAAGTCCACAGTTACACACATCTATTTACGGTGTATGTGCAAGTATATGAAATCCCTCCACACAAAGCTTACAAAGCCTTCACACGTATTCCCGTTATTATGTATGAAAATATGTGCAAATACATAAACACAGGCACATAAAAAATTAGTTCAATAGTAATTTCAGAGCCTACTCCTGCTCATATTGACTATCGTCTCCCTATTTTATTGCGCTTGTTCCCAATTGTGTTTCCTATCTTTTATGGCACTTTCTGCTACTTGGCAAACATTCATATATTATATTTGAAAATTATCGTTCCTTGCTTTCGCATCCGCATTCGGCATTCGACAGCAGCTCAACAAACGCAACTTTTCCGATTTCTGCTTCAGTAATGAGTCTAATTTTCTAGTACGCAAAAATTTGTTTAGCACTTCGTTTGGGGCAAAACATTTTGTGGCGCCACTTTTATGCTACGTATGTGCATATGTGAGTGTGAAACGAAGATAATTATCTTGTTTTTGCTTCAAACTATAACCAAATGCGGAGTGTTGGGGCATAAACAACTTGACTAGGTTGGGTCAGAGTGAATGAACTGGCCCAACAGAAACCCAGTCTCATGTTCATTGCGATGTTGGTGTTCGATAGCTACTGAAATCTAGAGATTTGTCTCCTTAGCGTCATTTCACACTATAAGTTTCCACAAGCTAACAACACTTTGATATATTTAAATAGAAAAAAATACTTTTCTGCAAACTTGGCTTTGCGTGACCTTTGAGTATTTGTTTATAAACCTTATCTGGTAGACCTTGTATGTTCACATGTTTTTTTATTTTTTTATTATTTTTTTTTTATAGCAGTTTTGACTAACCTGCAGAAAGTTGGCTTCAGTACCAGAAATAAGCGTGCAAAATAATATTTGCATCACGGTTTTATTATTTGCGTTTTCATGGCCTTCGAAAGTACAACAATTTTTAGTGTTAGTGATGTATTTTGTGGCATCAAATGCCTTGCAACATACTCGTAGGTGATAAGTAGTGGCGATTTTTATTGTTCATTATGTAAACTCTTATTATAATCAAAATTATAATTTCACTTCAGTACTTCATTTAAGAGGACAGATAGATACCTGTAAACGGCCATATTTTCCCTGATTTTCATTAAAATTATTTAAAATGAAGAAGTCAATATATATTTTTTTCAAAATTGGCATACAGTTTATTTATACATTAAAATAATATAAATTTTGTTTTTTTTTTAATCATTTAAAATGGCGGATGTACACTCAATTTTTCTAGGAAGGTCGCAGCGGGGCTTCTCCATCGGCGGGCAATGTAGCATCGGCGTCAGTGACCTGAATACAAAAAAACCAAACATTTTTTGTTTGTTAATGCCATAATTTCAGTATATATTTCTATATGAATTAAGACAAAATGGAAAAAAAAAATTCGCGGAATAAAATGCTTAAAAAAAAAATGGATTCTGCGCCGAATTTCCCTATTATTTTTGCTTCGAAAAAATTATTTTTGCGAACAATTTTCGAAAACTTGGAACAGAAAGTAACATCATAAAAAAATTGTGTGCAAAATTTCAGGGAGATCGGTTAATAACTTTTCGAGTTATCGTGTACGCCAATTCGAAAAATAAAGTTTTGAGAAAAACGCGTCTAAAGTTAGAATACAACATAACTATACCTCTCCCAGCGCTCAAAAGCAAAGAATAGAGTCGTCACGGTTGACGATCTATAATACAAGAAATACTTAAATTTACGTTCAAAAATTTTTTTCACATATTCTTAAAGGATTGGATTAACACTTTATTAAAACAAATTTTTTTCCCAAATTTTACAGGTATCTGTCCCCTTAAAAAACAAGTTACTTAAAATCTTTGCCATATGAGGATTATTGATAGCTGTGTAAAATTCAGTTTATTTTTTCTAACGAGTTTTGTTTTCTATTTGCATAATCAAAATCCATTCATTATTAATAAATTATCCTATGAAGGTAATATTTTGGGATTTCGATTAACTCGAATAAAAGCGTAAGGCTCAATAATTATTTTACATGAGGTTTGGTTATTTATAATTTATAGTTCAATTTGTATTTTTGTCTCACTAGTCAGTAAGAATTTCTGTACATTGCGAAGAAAAATTCCCTTTTGTTACATGACAAAGAAATATTCTCAACTTTTCAAATATTGAATAAAGTTTATGTAATTCACTCTTTGTTCTATTATCTGTCTGAGGTCTTTCTGTTAACAATTTTCATAATAACGAAAGGCATAAGGGAGGTATTGGAGGCTAGCAATACCACACCTCTCACTGCTGTAGCTACTTGAAGAGTGGAATTATCTCACATTCTTCACACCCATCAGGATCTACAAGGCTTTGAAGGGAATATAAGGAATTAGACTTTTATTGAATGGCGAAATTTAGTTTCATTATGCAGTAACCGATTTGCCTCCGACAATCCTTAATAGTCACTATGAGACAAATCCTTTGTGCTTCATCCTTATTTCTACTTTTTGTAATGATACAAAGCATCGATGAAGGCATTTCATGCAATATTTTTCACTTACTCAGTGAATGATTTAATATTAGGAGGCTTGCTCTTATGTACAAAAATCATTAAATACATTACATTTATACTATTGAAGTAGTTTGGGCTACGTCGAAAATAAAGCATTTTAAGCAAAACATTCAAACAAAAACTATTAATTGCAAATTGTGCCAACGGATCGTTTTGGATTGTTTAAATTATGCCAGACACAGTATGTCTAAAGAAGCGTGACCGCCATAACTTAGAAACTATTTGAACTATTCGATTCTAAGAAACTTAACTGTAAGGGCTAGTAATATTTATAATACGCCAAATATTCAATAAATTGTATAGCAACCACCATTAGCTATAGTGGCTTCAAATTTTCGAGCGATATTTTGTGTCATCTCCAAATCAGTCGAATTTGCCTTCATAACTGTTTGGTCCTGCATATTTGTTTTCCTTTGAGTGTTTGCTGAAGCATTGCCTAAACATTTTCAATACGGTTGGCATCAGGCGACTGTGAAGGCCAACCCAGTATTTCAATCCCATTTTGCTGTTTCCACTCTACATACCTTCGGCTTCGATGCTTGAAATCGCTGTCTTCTTATAAAATCCAAGGTTGGCTAGTACTTCTATAGTAAAAATTTTCGCAGCTGAAGGTAATAATGCTTTTTGGTAAATTTTATTCGTCAAAACTGCAGGCAAGTTGGCGGTACGCAGAAATAAACGGTCAAATCCTATTTCAGAGAAGCAGCCCCAAGCATGAACCTCAACTGGATGCTTAACAGTTCGTTGAAATTTTCGATTATCAGCAGTACACCATGACTGACGTATACAACAATTCGCCCAAAAGGAAGATTTTGCCGTAGCCCATGCAAGTCTTTTTTCAATGAGTGTTAATGAGAGCAGCGGGTTTTTCATAAAAATTGATACACGTCTTATCTCGCTTTTGAGAGGTATTTGTTTTTGGAATCATCCGGGGAAGCCGGCAACGTTTTTAACCTCGATATTCCGTTGGATCCATTTATTAATGAGCATCTTCGATTTCTGTACTAAAGAGGTAGGGCTTGGAATCGATTTTTCTTTATGTTGGACCACCTGCTTAGAATTATTAATTAAATTAAAGGGTCCACCATATAACTTTTTTGAATTAAAAATGCTATAAAAAATAAACTACTTCATATTTTTCCAAACTGTTTTTTTTATTTTTAAGTACAATCCTTTCGGTTAATGATGGAATACAACTTCATTCATATGGCTGCCTCGGCTAGCCATGCACCATCCCATACGATCGGTCCAATTTTTCAACACATTTTCGATTGTATGCGACTGTGTTTCAGCTATGACATCGCGTATTGTTGAGAACGACGGTGAACTGATGTTCCTGGTGATTCACGAACACTCTCGGCCACAGCAGCAATATTTTCGGGTGTACGCACGGTCACGCGTTGGTTTGTCAATACCCAGTTTCTTTTACTTTTTTCGCAAAGTAACGCACATACGCTTCATTCGGTGCTTTTCTTCTTCCCATTGCCGTACGTAATTTTCTTACACATTCTGCAACATTACCATTATTTTTAAAGTAATGTCGCAATATTTCCCAGCGTTCTTTGAGCGCATACACAACCATTTTCGTTCAGCGGAAGAATAAAACTCATTTTCTGTCAAATCAGATGACAGCTAAGTGTTACTATTCTTCAAATAATACCTAGTTCAAATCCGTAACGATAGATGGCGGGCCCTGTATTTTTAGATTGTAGATTAGATGTATATTAGATTAACATTTTTATATTTATATTTATATTTATATTTATATTTATATTTATATTTATATTTATATTTATATTTATATTTATATTTATATTTATATTTATATTTATATTTATATTTATATTTATATTTATATTTATATTTATATTTATATTTATATTTATATTTATATTTATATTTATATTTATATTTATATTTATATTTATATTTATATTTATATTTATATTTATATTTATATTTATATTTATATTTATATTTATATTTATATTTGTTAGAATTCTTTCCACCGTCTTGTCTATACGTCACTATAGTTCTCCTATTCTGTATTACATCCTATCATACAGCATTTATTTGCCATATTAAGAAGAATGAAATGCGTCATATTCTCAGCGATAAGCTTGAACAGATAGTTGAATGCAAAGTGGGAGTGGCAAGATATGAAAGGCAATAATAAATTTAGCACTAGAAACGCGACTGCTGGAAAAATTATCATAAAAAATGAGCGCACAAAATTATGCAAACATAAATTTTCAGCTAACTCTCTCTTCCTCTCTCTCTTGCCTATAGTATGCTCACCGTGGCAATTTCTTCTTATTATGCTTCCGTTTGTCCTTTTCGAACACCTCTTGATGTATGTTTTCTATCCTTTTTTTATTTTTTTGCTTTTTTCCTTTTTTGTTTTTGTTTCTTTTCTCTTAATTTAGCACGGTCGACAGTGACTTACGTGCTACACACATTTGCGTTTTTCTATTTCTCCACTCATTTTTCTTGATTTCATTTTTCTGGTCGCATTTAAATTAAAACACTCCAGAAAAACAAAGCGACGCGTACCCTCCAGCGTTAAAGTGACACAATGTTGTGTGTGTATTAGTGCGCATAGACTTACATACTTACACACGCACATATAATATACATGCGAGTATATAAATTTACTGGAATGTGCGCATGTATAAGTGCTTTAGTTTCTCTCAAGGTGCCACTAGTGTGAGTTCGTGACAAGTGTCTAGCGTAGTGCGTGGGATGTGCGAGACAAGCTTGTCGCAATTCCAGTTGGTACGAGAAAATGTGGGAAATAAAACGATTGTGTCTAAAACTTTAATGTTATGTAGTGGGTTGTAACGCAAGAATTTGTAGGCACTTCAGAAGAATGAGAAAAAATGTGAGTGAGTACTGCCCTGCAGGCAAAACATTGACACCGACTACCATCAGAGTGTAAGAAAAAATATAATTACGCGCTAAAAATAGTTGGCAATATTTCGTAGTACTTTAAACGCGCAATTCTTGCACGCGTAAGGTGTAGAACTTTAAGTCCGCCGTTTTCCGTTGGATGGCTGCAGTGGTAAGCGCTGATCGCAATAGACAGGTCTAAAAATACTTCACAGTCAGTTTGGGCATCTGTGAATATCATAACAATGGGGTTTTTTCATAAATTTACTCTCGGTCAAAGATGGTGATTTTTAGGACGCCCTTTGTTGGAATTTTTCATTTTCTGCTTCAATTCGAAAAAACTGCAGCTGCGGCACATTGAATGCCTTCCTTATCTTTGGAATGTTATCCAAATTTTTGTTTTCGTTTCGAAGATGACCTACTTCAAACTCCTAACAAATGCATCTTGTGTATAAATAATGCCCATAACGGATTTATTATTTTATTTTTATGTTTACTTAATTTTTAAGCAAATATTTTGGAGAAATAATTGAGAAAATTATTATCTGCCGTATCTCTTAAAGACAATATGTCACTGAGCCCGCCGCTTTCTTTCTTTTTGACACTCAAATTCGTCTATTTCGTCAATTTTAAAAATACGTTTTACTCCTCTTGTTCCATTTCTGTATTTATTTATTTTATTTTGCTTGGGAGAAATATTTTGACATTTGAATGTAAATTTGTTCAATGCCTTCCATGACTAATCTCAATAGCGCCATAGTTGAACTTGGCAGCCCCTCAGTCCAAAGCCGTATTGCTTTATGCGAGTAGGATGCAATAGAATATATACTCGTGTATTTGCTTTACATGTAAATCTACGTTTAAACGAGTGTTCTTTTGTAACTCATGTACAAAAGAAGACGGCTAAGAGCACCTCGAATTTATACAAAACAACTACCATGCACTTTTTTCTTATTTTCGAATATTACATTCACATTCGGCTTAAAAATTGATATTTTAAATTGGTATATAAAATGTTCTTGCCTTGAAATTCAAGACTCTCATCATGCCCGTCCTAACGTATGTCGCAGAAACGTGGACGATGACAACATCCGATGAAGCGACGCTTAGAGTGTTTGAGAGAAAGATTCTGCACAAGATTTTTGGACCTTTTCACGTTGGCAACGGCGAATATCGCAGGCTATGGAACGATGAGCCTTATGAGCTTTACGACGACATAGACATAGCGCTCGAATAAAGATCCAGCGGCTACGTTGGCTGGGTAATGTCGTCCGAATGGATACAAACGCTCCGGCTCTGAACGTATTCGATGCGGTACCAGTTGGTGGTAGCAGAGGAAGAGGAAGGCCTCCTATGCGTTGGAAAGATCAGGTGGAGAAGGATTTGGCTTCACTTGGTGTGTCCAACTGGCGCCGGTTAGCACGAGAAAGAAACGACTGGCTCGCTTTGTTAAACTCTGCCAAAATCGCGTAAGCGGTTATCGCGCCAATTAAGAAGAAGAATATATAAAATGTTCAATGAAAGAATAAAAAGATTGTTGGTAATGTCGTGGAAGAATTGTATTAGTAAAGTTTTATTGGGAAAAATCTGGTTCAAAATACTTAACTTAACTAAGTACGGTGAAGTTTTTTTTTTAATTGAAGAAGTTTTTGTTTTTTTACACAAAAAAATAGTTTTCAGTTGTTTATTTTTTTTGTATAAAAATAAAATTTCCGCTGTTTTCCCGCTCTTCTCCACCTGATCTGTTTTCTGTTCCGAGTAGCAGCAAAAAAAAACATAAAAAAATAAAATACTGAGTTATACTGGTTTTTCGTTCTCCCTAATGCAAATCCTGTATGCCAGTTTGAGAGTTTTCTCTAAAAAAAGTGCATGTAGCGTAGTACACATAAAAGAAGTGAAACTTTCAGGCAGACAAAGAAAGATGGGAGACCCGAGAGAAAATGAAAGAGAGAGAGAAAGAATGTATATCTAAATAAATTCACAAAATTTGCAGAGAATACAAATAGACAAAATTTACAAAAAACGGAGAAGGGTCGACCGGTGTAGGTAAACGCCGCACACAAACCGTGGCAACAACGCGCACTACTTCAAGCGTTTATCACCTGCACAAACGCAGCGATTCCAAGACCGCAGCAACGGCACAAATTACCGCAAGGCAGTACCAATAAATCCGACGCCGAAATGGATAACACTTTATAGTACGCACAAGCACTAGCCAAGAAACGGAAGTAAGGGCCAAAAAGTAGACATAAAAAAAGCCTAAAAAATTAGGACCAAAAAACGCCCTAAACAGTAGCGACCAAGGAAATATAAACCAAAAAGTAGGCACCAAAAATATATTCCCTACAAGTTTGCACCAACAAACAAGCTCCAAAAAGTAGGCAGTGTTAATTCTCACTAGAAATTAGCAGCCGCAAGGAACAACTCAAGAAAAATAGCCTAAAGTGTATCCAAGATATACATATAAGGTATAGCTCTCTCTCTCCTTTTCATCTACGTTATATTTTTTTTCTTTCTCGTGGAACGAAAATGCCCAAAACATTGCATGGCCTTGAAATTTTACTCTCTATTCTCGCTCGTCCATCAACGCCTAAGAAGTTTCATTTCTAAAATAAAAATTTGCTATTAAACATCTGCAAAGAAAATGTTTCGTGAAATATTTTCATCCCTGACGGGATATATGGCTCATATAAATAATGAAACTCATATCGAGTTATCATTTTTTATCACTCTTTTGCCTGCCCTACCTCGTGTAATAAGTCACAGATGGAAAAATAATTAATTAATTCCAAAAAATGCTTTCAGAAATAAAAAAAGCATAAGCTCCAAACACATACACACACACACACACTTAGAAATGCTGCGCTTGCTGATAATTCCCGAATAGTCGTGCAAATGTAACTCTGTATGAACAGTGTGGCTGTGTTTGTTTGTGTGTGTTCATAAGTATACTTAACATGCCTCACTGGATGGTAGGCCTGGCTCAACACGCCTGGTTGGTAAGCTATAAGCTGGCCGCCTGCCGTTTTCGCCGAAAGTGTTGCCGCAGCCGCCATTGCTTTGTTCTGTAAATAATTTTACTTTTTCGCCTTTTTTTTGGCAAGATTTTTTTGTGCGACGCCTATGCAAATTGCGACAAGGCAGTAGCAGTGGAGTGTCCGCTGTAATGCCAACACTGATACTCGCTTTTTGTTACAACTATAACAATTTACATATGAATTGAAATGCACAGCCAGACCGGCCTACTGTGATGGCTTATCGCACTGAGCACTGCAGTTTGCACAGATTTGTTCTTCCCTTTCTTTTTTTGTGTTTTTGGGTTTTGGCTTTTCTCGTTTTTGCTTTTTTGTTTTGCTCTGCACGGCACTTCACACAAAGAAAGTGCAAGGCGTAAGAGTTTCATACAAAAGAACTTTCAAGTGAACAAAGTGCGAATGCAACGGCGCCACTGGCTGTTGTACCAACACAATGAAATGTAAATATAACAGAATTGAAATAAGATTAAAAAGCAAACAATGGTAACGGCATTGCAGAAAGGCCAAAACTATTATACTGTGACCGCAAATGGATGTAATAAAAAACGGAGAAAAGGAAATGCTTCGAAAACACAATAAATGTGGGCATCGCTTTAATTGCATTTAGCATGAAGCACCACGCCTGTTTACACACAAAGAAGTGTAAAAGTTTTATTATTTTATTAACTATAAAATATGCACGAGTCTTGTGGGTACTAAATCCTGATTCTGATTTAGTTGGCGCAAAAATTGAATTATTAGTATTATTTCACTTTAAAGGGGTAAAGAGTTTTCCCAAAAGGAGAAGATTAACAATTTTTTGTGGCCGGAATTGGAGGGTATTGATCTGGACAACTTTTGTTTTCAACAAGACGGCGCTACGTGCCACACAAGCAACGAAACTATTGATTCTTTACGGAAAAAGTTTCCGGACCGTGTTATCTCTCGAAGGGGTGATCACAATTGGCCACAGAGATCTTGTGATTTAACACCTTGTGAATTTTCTCTTTGGGGCCAGGTGAAAGAGAAGGTCTACGCCAACAGCCCAGGGTCGATTCGAGACCTCAAAGATGGAATTCGTGAGGCTATCGAGGACATAGGGCAGCCACTTTGTAATTCGGTTATGGAAAAATTCATGAAAAAGATATTATCCTGTAAGCGTGGTGGTGGTGGTCATTTGCTTGATGTTGTTTTCCACTATTAACCTTCCATACCATCCTCTTTATAATGAAATAAACATCCGATCATTTATATTAAAAAATACCATTTTTCTTTGAATATCAAAATAACACCGCTTATCGGGAAAACCCTTTAGAATATTTATCCAAAGTTATAAAATGCTGTATATTTTTGAGGGCGCACCCTGAATGCAATGTGTCTCAAGCAGTTGAACTAGTGTCTTGCAGGTTTTGAAGCATGTTTAGTCCTCTTTTCACTTTTACGATTCCAAAAACTGATGGACAGGACTGAAACAAAAGTAAGGTTGTCGCTTTAATCGGCTCAAGGTTATTTTGCTCTGTCCTATGCCCTCTTCTCTTCTAAGCTAAAACCTTAAAAAAAATATTAAGTAACCAGTATAAAAATTTGTTTTTATCGTATTAAAAACTTTGGAAAAATTTTCATTTCACGATTTCTTCGCTGCTTTTTTAGTTGGCATAGAAAATAGGTATATACAGTAAACCTCTCTTGGTCAGACACTCACTGCCGGCCAACTATTTTCTGCTACCAAGAGTTGTTCGTTTAGGAGAGGATGATTCGTGCCGATATCTAAGACTTTTTGTTGCAGGTGTACGCCTTATAAATGCTAGAAAAGCGATGCAATGAATCGAGTCGTGTGGAGCGCGATTGTGAAGGAAGCACTGGCTTACCCCGAGCTGTAATTACTATGATGATGATGGCTTAGCAAAAAAGGTCCCTCCAAGGAAAGTGCCCGTATAATAAAGGCGTCCGTTAGCAGAGGTTGCACTCTTGTATTTTCTATTTCAAATAAGAATTGAGATCACCATCACTGTTGCTTTTAAAAGACGCCGTGGGAAAGTGCTTAGAAGTGAAAAATTTTATATATTATTATTTTTTAGAATTAACGAAAAAAAAAAATCATTTACTTTAAAAGTATATAGAAATATGCCAAAAACCCCATTGGACTCCGTGTTTTTTTTTCTTTTAAACCAATGCTGGAAATAAAAAATCTTGCCTACGTTTCAAACTCATTATCGCATAATAAACTACAGTGTGCCACTTGTACGCTGTTACTTTTATCGAGTCGCTTGCATTCTATGTGCACACAAGCTTGCGTTTATTTTTAATATTTTTTTGTTTTTGCTTTTGCTGTTCTTCATTTGCTTTAATGAAACTTCGTTTGGTGGCTTTCCATCTTGCCAATGTAAACATTTACTATTTGTGTTGCTCTCGCATTTGTAAGGCTATTCTCTCATTTTTCTCTCACTTGCTGCCCTTCCCCGGTTGGCTGTTATTTGCATATTCTATTCTGTATTGCTTACATGTACTTTAATTTTCACTATTTGGTTTACTGGCACTGTAGTTTTCTGCTTGGCTGGTTTTATGGCTTTTAAGTGGCCATTCGAGACTGCTGCTGCTGGCTCACCGGCGAGTGCGAAAACACAAATACTCGTGTACGTAATAATTGTTGCCGAGGCACAGGGCAAAGCAAAACCGCAGCAAAGTCGCATTGCAGTCTGAAGTGTAATTGTGTGAAAAACATAAGATTATATTATATTTGCTTGCATAGAGCACTTGCCAGTCTTTCTGGATTGTTTTTTTTTTTTGTATAAACCAGAGGTGAATAACCTAATAGAGTGTAAATTTTAATTAAATTTAAATAGTTCTACCTACACAAATAGTGACGAAAAAAGGGATTAGCACTTAAATAGCTCAATCTGGGTAGACAGTTTTAATATTAAGGCATGAATACAAACAAGTTTCCCTTAGAGTTAATTGCAAATGGTAGCCGAGTGGGTTTATGCTTGCCTGCTGTTCTGTTGGTACAGACTCGATGGCCTATGTGGCCATATAAAGTAAATGATATTGCAGAAAAAAAAGTATTATTATTTTTGTTTTCTCAGCAACCAATGATGTATAACATGTATTAAAGCACGTAGATGTATATGTATATACGAAGTCAGTGGCCGCTACACAGACGACGCTGGGCAAAGGAACAGACTCTTAAGTTGACGTGAGACAAGTCTGGTGGAAAGGTGGGGACTGACCTAACTGAGGTGGTTCATTAAGCTTGTTGACTGGTGAAGAAAAACGGCGGTCAGCCTGCACTTTTTAGCTTTATTCAATTTCGTACTAAAAATACTTCGGAATTTTCAAATTAATCATAAAATTTACAACATATAATTTAATGATATAACTCTGTGGGCAAAAAGTAAGGTGAATTTGGTTGTAAAATGAAAAATTTTTATTTATTCTTGTAAATCAATTTCATCCCCTTCAAAATAATCCCCTCTTGATGAAATGCACTTATGCCAACGATTTTTCCAATCCCCGAAACATGCCAAATAGTCCATTTCCGGTATAGCCATCAGCACCTTCTTCGATTCAGCTTTTATCTCCTCAATCGACTCGAAACGCGTTCCCCGGAGTGGTCTCTTGAGCTTTGGGAATAGCCAGAAGTCACACGGAGCCAAATCAGACGAATACGGTGGTTGCGGAACGATATGCGTGGAATTTTTGCTTCACGTAAACGACGCATAACGCTCAAATAATATTCCTTATTAACAGTTTGGCCAGGTGGAAGGAATTCATAGTGCACCACACCACGAAAATGGAAAAGAACTGTCATCATGACCTTTATTTTTGAATGACTTTGACGTGCTCTTTTCGGTCTGGCCTCGCCTTTAGCACGATATTCGCTTGATTGGTCGGTTGTTTCAGGATCGTAAGCATAAATCCAAGTCCAGAAATAAACAAAACTGTGTAAAAATTTAAGTGTAGGCTACTTTTGACGGACTGAAGGTGAATAGTAACTGACGTATAATCTAGTACTTAACCGCTTTCCGACGATTTACTTAACAGTACTGTCAGGAGGGGATCCGTACATTCGCGGTAAAAGGTTTAGTTCGGGTTCTATAAATAAAAAATAAAAAGCACAAAGAATATAAAAAAAAATCTAAACCTGTCGCCCTCAGAAATTATATACTAACCTAAAAAACAGCACTAAAAAGTAGGTCGCTCGATCTATAGGGAAGGTGGGGGGACCACTTCGACGAAAAGACGATATCATTAAGAGGCTTACAATGAAAAATACGGAGAAGAAATGATAGGGGAGGGGTTATGTTTGAGAGTCATGGAGAAGA
Source organism: Anastrepha fraterculus (assembly GCA_037575425.1). Lineage (NCBI taxonomy): Eukaryota > Metazoa > Arthropoda > Insecta > Diptera > Tephritidae > Anastrepha > Anastrepha fraterculus. The sequence goes on along the minus strand of JAYXIM010020233.1, from coordinate 556,975 downwards.
TCGCACTATGACTACTTACGGCTGTGTGAACCGCTTAATGCTACTACTAAAATTTATGCTCTGTGACATTTAAACTCGCTATGTCCGTATGTATAGCACATAAGTGAGAGAAATTATGTCTGAATCTTAGCGTAGCGAAAGCAGGGCAGCTAAGTAGAAAGTGTTGGGATAACCCCAGCAATACCAAATCTTACCGAGTAGAAACCAAACGAACGCTGTATGGAAAGGGCACGCAAAATTCAAGAGCTGGGGTTTTATTAGTCTTAGAAGATCCCTCGAGCAAGTTTCAATATACTTGTGGTTAAAAGGATCTCGCGACTACGCACATTTATGCACCAACCCATTACCAGTACAGTTAATGCGAGTCCAACTATTCCAGAAGCAGATCATATGTTTTTACGGCAACCCCAATTACCTCATTTCACGGAGCTTTCACGCTGTCTCATCCGTATAGCAGTCCCCCATAATTTCGCTGCAAATATGAACCCAAATGAAGGTAATACCGAAGTATTCTGGTCCAACCGAAGGGGAACTCAAGCATTCCTCGGCCACTTTCGAGCCAACGAGTAACTATGTATTTCCCTCAGAACATCTCGAAATCAGAAAACACCCATATGATTGTGGGGACAATGTGTCTCCAAACAATGGTGGCTATAACAGGGAGAAACCAATTTTTTTTTGCACTTCGCCGGAAAGTCTACTACATAATTAAGTTATCACAAAAGATTGATGAAGATTACAATTTACTGAACTCATTGGCACATACATAAGTGCAAGTATACATATAATCTGTGTCCATGGAGAGCGCACAATAGATATTTTTGGCCGCAGTGCTAAATTATAATACAAAAATATAAATACACATTTAAACGTGCAAAGCAAATAAAATTAAAAAATACGAAAGGGAAATTTAAGAATTTAAAATCGCATATAACTTAAGTGCTTGTATCTGTACATTCGTTCATGATATGTAAGTAAATTGACGTGAAGCAGCAACTTTCCATTCGTGTTTGCCACATAAGAATTTATGTACGTGCTTTTGCTTAAAAAGCCAATGCCGATTTATGTTTTATGTGTCTTGAAAGTGTGATTTCGTGTAAATTACAAGCGGCAGCTGCTAACTGCGTGTCAGACCAGCCACGGCTGTGCGTTATTGTGCATACATGGTAGCGTGGGGCGTATACGACAGCTGGGAACAACGCAGCTCAAACAATACAACTCGAGTAAAAGTTGAACAGCAAAGAGCGTAAATACAAGAGGCGTAAAACGTATATCAAAACATGGAAAAACTGATAAATAAGAATGGTAATGCATGCACCCACACAACAACAAAACATAGCAGCAAAGGTAGAAGGTACAAGCACGCCCAGTAAACTTTGCTAGTACTCGCAGGTGGAAAGCGGAAACTGGGATTTGTGTGCGTGTGGTTAAAGTTTAACGGCTGTGCCATATATTCTTGCATGCGAGTACACAGTCAGAAAATGAATGTAAATAAGTGCGCATGTATGTTTATGTGCTTGTGCACGCATGTGTTGCCACTACATAAACGCATGGAAACATAAGCCAAAAAAGCGTCATGTTCGCGTGTGTACTTGCGTGCATGTTGGCTCAAAAATACCATAGACAATGCGTGCGAGAACTTGCAGCAATACGTTGCAGGTGCCACAAATGCCACAAGCGACAGTATGGCTACCAGTTTCACTAACGCCTGCGCTATTTCCTGCATTCTTACACCCCTGCAACTGATTTTTACTGACTTTGTGACACCTTATTGGTGTTTTATTATTTCACAAGCAAAGACGCACACATACGCAGTCTGCACGCACACTTGCAGAACAAATAAGCTTTATTGCGCTTTCATTCAATCGGAAGCAAGCAGCCAACAAATCCATTTTTTACCTGGGTAACAAATGAACGGGTGAGAGGGTTGTTACATCTGGTTGCCAGCTAACGAAGTCGATTCACGCAACTGTAAGCAAAATTTAAAATTTAATATTTGAGAAGAAAAATTTGCTATGACTGTTTTCAGAAGTAATTGAGTATAAATCGCTTTGAGTTTGATTAGATTACACTACCTTCCGATTAATTTTTTTTTTAATCTGCTTTCAACCACTTATTTAGACTATCTGAGAGAAATAATGAAGAGTATCAAAAATAAGAAAGTTGGATGTTTTCTAATTGTATATAAAAAAGAAATTGAACATTCGTAATATGAAGAAAATGCACAAGAAAGCCAGAAAAGAGAAAAAAGAAATCCAAGAAGCAACGCAATTTACCCACTTAAAAAGCGCACTTTAGTGTACCAAAATTCAATGGCCTTTAAAACTGCATACTCGAAATTTGTGCAACACTTCTTATCATGCCTGATGATGTGGTTTAAGATGGTGAAGTTGACCGTAGAGATCTTGAGACCAGGATGAAAATCCTTATTGCGAACCAACCAAGGCGAGTTTAGATTAAATCAAAGGATTTTATTCTGGAATCCTTGAAGTATATCATTTTGCGCGCCATAGGGCCACCCAGGTTTTATAACTGGTTTATATAACTACGAGTATTGCTATTTTGTTACATATGGAGAGCTTTGATCTTAATCCAAATAGCTATTCCATCTCCAGATAGATTTCATGCCATTTAAGTTTCAAATGCTCCCTCGATCGAAGCTTAGCAGCGAGCATTGTGCCAAGGTATTTTGCAGCGTTTGCTTGTGGTATTGCAGCACCTAGCAATGTTATTGGATAGTGATTCACTTTCTTGTTGGTGAAGTTTATAAGAACTGACTTGGTATTGCTCAATGTTATAAGCCAAGTGTGTGTCCATTATTAAATGAAGTTTATTGCAATTTGAAGTTTGGCTGCGGCTTCTTCAGCCCTTTTTCCAGTTGATATCAAGGCAGAGTCGGCAGCGAAGATGACGAAACCTATACAGGAAAAGCTATTCGAGGGTATCAGCAAGTCGCTGGCGTATGAAAAGTGCAAGAGAGGACCAAGAATGCTTCATTGTGGCACGCGAATAAATGCCTAGTTGTTTGAAACATTGCATATAAAAAATATTTGTTCGAACTAAAACTGCATACAATTTTTTAACCAAAAAAGTAACGAAATATTCTACTAATCTTCGGTCACTTTTGATCAAGCCCATTATGGTCCGCACTTTTGCGATGGTAGTTCGGTGTGCCTCCTGTTACTAACCATAGAAAGCATATCTCTCTCGATCCCTGAACTTGCACTTTGTGTAGGAATTTGCTGATCGGATGATCGTTAGCATTCACGGGAAGAAATTAAAAAAATCAACGGACTTTTTAGCAACTTCAAGTCCACAGCTTATCTAAAAAATGTATAAGTTATAAAACTGCATGACAAAAATGTTGCTAAATACTCTAATTAAAATCGTGAATATTAAATTTTATTGTATATATTTTTTATAGAATTTCAAATTTGGATTTGTATAGATTTTGCTGGACAATGATCAGTATTTAAAAAAAAACATATTAAGACTAAAAAAGGAAGAAAAATACATAAATATGTTCAAAATGTTGGGATGTCATCGTTGTTTCGCAAACTGTATATATGTAAGTAGTATGGCATAGGCCGGCGATTTCAGAAAACGCCACAAAAAAATTCTAAGTACCTGGATCAAATAGTGCGTGCTTGGCGCTCGATTCGCGTCAGCTCCACGAGAGATAGTCGTACCCACAAAACGTTCATAAGAAATTTTTAAATTTGCTTTACTGGCATTTGGCGTTTTACAGATATTTGCCATCAAAAGTTTTCTATAGATTACTATTTTTTATAGTTTCTACATAATACTATTTTTTATTTGGTAACAAAAAATTGATTTCGTCAAATGAGTTGTTACATTAGTATAAAAAATATGCTATTAGGCAATGTAATTAACACTTCATATATTTAATTTTAAAAAGAGAAAAAGAAAAATATTCAAATTTCACTCATAAAAATTGGCTACCTGCACTCGATGGAACGTTATCACATCCGTCACTACCATTTTTAATGCCCAACAGTTTGCAACCATAACAGTAGCAACAGCAGCAGCATAAAATGTCATTAACAATTTTTGCTAATAGTTTTGACAACTTTGACAATTTTAAGCGGATTAAATGACGTTGACGTTGGTTTGGTAGCTGCTGCTGCAGTGGAAAGTATCGCAAGCGCTGATAGGCGAAATTTGCGAGGCAGACCAAAATTGGGGCACGTCGGCACAATGCAAAGTCTGCGAAAGTACTGGAGGAGTGTTTGTGGGTGTGTGTTTGACTGTGTGCGGGGAGGGGTCGACAATTGCGCCATTGGCAAAATTAATTTTCCAACCAACTTGTACCCGCTCACTCTATGAAATCGCAGTAGTTATGGAAGTTTGCATGTGCCTATGTGTGTGCGTATGTGCGTATGTGTAAACGAGTGCATGAATGAACTGCGCGTAAAGTACCAGAAAAACTTTAAAATTTCCACAATTCAACGGCAAAAAAAGTTATGCGCAGGAAATAATAAACTTGTGTTATTCAATATGATAATATTTTTTCACCAACAATAAATTTGCTGAGAGCAAAAACCAACGCATGCTGAAAGTTGTAAGTGCATTAATTTTGTGGGTGCTTACTTTTGGTAAAAGTGCAAATATTATCATAGAAGAGGGGGATTTGCAGAGTTTTTGGATGTAAAAGTTCGCTATCAATCAATGAAGTGAAGAGAATTTGCTGAATCTTGATATTATAAAGGAGCGAAATGTAATGTGGATGAAATGGTGAAATTTATGTTAATTCGAAAAAGTTAACGAGTTTTAATGTAGTAATTAAAAGTCAGTTTTTACAAAGTTTTGAGTTGATTCCATAATGTATTAGCTTGCACTGCAAAAATTTTTCACTTCTCAGACACTTCTGAATGTATTGAACCTGGCTGATTATAAAATTATTACATATATGAAGAACATTCAGAAATTATTAAAAACTAGTACCGAAATCCTGAATCGGAATTTTAAGGGCGCTTACCCTAGGCATGTTATTGGGCAGCGTAGGGAATACTTTGACTAAAGTATTGGGTTTCAGTAACCTGTGTGCACAATGGGTGCCGCATTCGCTACCATTGGCATAAAACCTCATTCGAATGCGCCTGTGCGACTTTCTCTGCAACACTTAGAGCGTTTCTGAAAGGATAAAGTGGACTTTGTGTGTCAATTTATCACTATGGACGAGACTTGGGTCTGCCACCATGATTCTAAATCCAAAAAGTAAGCTAAAGCGTGGTGTGAACCAGGTTCTTCGGCTCCGAAAAGAGTTTGTGTCCAGAAATCGGCTAAGAAGGTGTTAGCATCAGTTTTTTAGGATGTGAAAGGAAGTTTGTTTGTCGATTACTTACAAACTATTAAAACAATAAATTCTGAATATTATTGTAATCTTTTAGACCAGCTGGAGGAAGAAAATCGTGAAAAAGCTCTTTTTCATCAGGACAATTTGTAAAATCCATGAATTAAAGAATCCACCGTATTCACCAGATTTGACCTCTAGCGACTTCCAGACCCAATAAAAAATTCATAAAATTCGCATTTCGGGGCCTTCCAGATTCTCACATCAGGAATGGATTTTATTAATAGGAATCTAGTGGGAATAAGTGTATTGATGTTTGGAGCGACTACATTGAATAATAAAAAGCATTTCAAACCATTAAACTATGTTTTTTTGTATTCAACTGTAAAACTAATGGAACAACCTAGTACTTGAATCTGTAAGTTCAAAATTATCAGAGTAATAATCAAAAAAGTGCAGTAATAAAACAGAAATGATTCTTTAAAATATGCAATACTAAATTGAATTACGTGATTCGGTTCTTTGTTATGGCTAAAATCGACAATGGAAGACTGCAAATCTGACCTTATGAAAATATTTTTGAGCATTTGAAGTATCAATAATTTATAAATTTCAGAAAGGAATCTGAATTTTTTTCCCTACATTAGTTTATGGTAAAGCCAGCTCAACAGTATAAATTCAAGTCCTAGAGAATAAATATATCAGCACTTTAACCCTTGAAACACGTGCTCACTTCTTTTACTTTTTATTTTTTGATTATCCTAATTTTTCATTTCCTAAGCCACATACATTTTTTATTCAGCTTCTTCTCCTGCGGTGATAAAAACGTTTGTACTATTTTTATTAGGCCAACAAATGTCACCTTGGAGCTATTAAAATGTTGGCATATGGAATAGCGAAACGTACGAATGCTATTTACCCTTTCGGCAAGACAACAAAGACAAAAAAAAGCACAGAAAAAAGCATAAAAAAACACAGGAAAAAGTATAAAAATACAACAAAAAAAAAGATAAAAAAAAAAACAAAAACAGAACAGCGCACGTGGACCATTCGAAGTCAGCGAAGCGTAAGAGGACGGCCGCCAAACCCTTGGCTGCCACAATTTATAAAAGCAACTCATCCTTTTTAAACTGAAGTAAACCTTTAATTTTACTTACCTCTTCATGTACCTGCACACATACACACACTTATCTTCAATATCTGTACGCATGCGGGAGTATTTATTTAGAATAAATGGCTCGCCGCTCTTTAACGGGTAACTCTTCTTTGTCGTGCCAGTAGCATTCGACTCGTCGCAACTTGTGGTGCTTTAACATTTTCTTTGCATGTAAAATTCCAGCTGTTCCGCCGCCCTTTAGCGCCCATCTTCACCACATACGCATTTTTAATTTCTTTCCCGATGCTTTGCAAAACAGCTAAGAAATTGCAATTGAGCGCAAGTGGTTGGAGTTGGAATACAGCTGCCACTTAGCTTTTGTTTTTGCTTTGACGCTGTCGGGGGCATTAGCTTTGGCGGGTCTGCAGCGAAGAAGGCAACAACAATTTTCATTTTTATTGCTGTGTTTTGTAATTTCTTATATCCGGTGCGGAAAGTTTAGCGCTTTCAGTGCGCAGTAATTCATATTTTGCCCACCTCTGCCCCGATTGTTGAGTACGACTTTCTGTGAAGCTTCAGAGTCGAGTACTCGCATTTCGCGCAAAATACCAATGACCGAAAATTGTGGCTGCTGCCACACCCCACAGTCTACAGTCAACCACAGCTATTCAAATGCCATAACCAACGAAAAAGTTTCTTTCGAACAGAAGTGCTGGGGTGAAACTTTGCTGGTACGCGAAGTTTGGGGAGGCAGTTGAGTTGTAGCAAATGACTACTTCAGTTTACAGTTAAATGATACTCGTATAAAATGTGCATTTTTAATGCTGCAATAACCGAGCTCAACAAAAGCAAATCAAGAGAGAAGTGAAAACGCAAAGTAGCAACACCAGCGCGTGAAAAATGTTAACTGGTTTTTAGAAGCAATGAAATGTCCCGCGTAATTCAAAATTCATTTTTGTTTTAAATTACTCTGTTTAATTCCTTTTGCAGTACTTTTAAGAATATGGCGTTAAACTTATATTTTATGAAAGAAAATATTTTGGTTTCTGAGTTCAAATAAACAGCTGGCCTAGGCAAGTTGTGTTTACAAGTTTCCACGCCTCCAAGAATGCAACTGTGAGTAGTAAGGAGAATATAGAAGAAGCACATAGAAAGCGCAGCTAAAGAGAGCAAGATCATGATTCTTTTGTTGAGAGCAACATTCCTGTCGTAGCATGGCTGTACCACTCAATTGAATAGCGGCCCACACCACGTTGTTCCTCTGGACAATTTCACGAAAGGAGTCAGTCATGACGATTGAGTGAGAGTGAGTGGAGACAAGGACTTCTTAACTAAAGGGGGTAAGAACCACAGATTGTGTTCGAAACTTTATTTGCAACATTCGTGAAAGTGCTCTTATTACTAGAATAATTTCAAGGTTAAGTGCAACTAAATGGGCACTGACGACGAGCCACTTTCAATTGGGTGTCGGGACTCAAAGAAGGGAAGACTAATAAATGGAATGAGCAACGCAACCAAAAACCAGAAATCTGTCTATGTGATACATAGCACAGAGCGAATGCACAATTCAACGGCAAATAAGGGCACCACCTTACTATAAAATTCGCCAAAATCTTGACTCAGCACAAATTAAATTCAAAATTAAATTCAAACTCATACAACACAAGAGAAGAAAGGCCAACTCCCGAGGAGGAATTGTAGATTAATTACTAAAGGGTGATGGCTATAGGAAAGTTTTTCAAAAAATAACACGTAAAATTCAGAAAAATGCATGAAACTTTTATTTAAATCGATAGTACAGCCAATATAATTTAATGTTTGATGATTATTTCATGCAAATGTTGACCGCAACTGAAGCGCATCCGCTGGCCCATCCGCTTAGTCCATTTTGGCATACTCTTTCCAATGTTTCGGCCGGTATCTCACATATAAATGCTTTATTGTTGTCTTCCAATGCGTTAATTGAAGCAGACTTGTCTGAATAGACATAAGCTTTAACATAGACCCACAAAAAATAATCTAAAGCCGTTATATCGCACGATCTGGGTGGCCAATTGACAGGTCCCGAACGTGAAATAAAATGTTCACCGAACTCGCCTCTCAACAAGTCCATTGTTACGTGTGCTGTGTGGCATGTGGCACCGTCTTGCTGAAACCACATGTCATGCAAGTCAAATTCTTCCAGTTTGGGCAAAAAAAGTTGGATATCATTTCGCGGTAGCGCTCACCATTCACAGTTACATTCCGATTCGCAGCATCTTTGAAGATGTACGGTCGAATCATACCTCCAGCCCATAAACCGCACCAAACTGTGACCTTTTCTGGATACATTGGTAGCTCTTGCAATTTTTCTGGCTGATCTTCACTCCAAAATCGACAATTCTGCTTATTTACGTACCCATTGATCCAAAAATGAGCTTCTTCATTGAGCACAATTTTTCGATAAAAAGTGGATCTTAAACTTTCTTAACAAAACACGAATTTTTATAATAAAATTCAATGATTTGCAAGCGTTGTTCGTTTGTAAGACGATTCATGGTTAAAGTATAGACCAAATCTCATCTAATCTTACGTTGGAGAGAGGGGGGGCCTCGGCAAATATCACGCAATTTTTTTCTGATTGAAACAAAAAAATTGTACATGCTTAAGATTTAATCTCTTAAGAAAATATGCTACAGTGCATGCGGTATTTACTTCGCATCTATCACAAGAGCTGCAGAGCACAGGCGAGCAGCTCACATTGCACCAGCTAAGCAAGCGCGTATGTTCCGCAAAGTGCGACCCTCACGGATTGTCACAAGACGAGCTAATGAGTTACTGTGCGCAAGCGTCAACGGCTTAGAGTGGCCAGATTAGAACGAAGTTGAAGGAGCAGATGATTTTACTGAAAATCATATGGACATGTTGGTCCCAATAGTCTCTCTTGAAACCGCGCATGATTCTCCATGGACTGAATTAGAGTAGATATTCTTTTTTTAATCGCAGTAGTTACGATTTAAGTCTTCTATTGTTAAATTTTTATTACACTTATAACTCTCAGCAATATTGATTACTAGTCTTAACTAGTCGTAAATAAAAGCACGAAGCAACTTTTTTTCTTTTTACAATAACAATCCAACGCGTTTACATAAGAAACCCACATTTTGAAAAATCTCACGTGAGATTGGGGGATGGGGGAGGGGTTGAATAAAATCTCACGACATCTCACCAGGGGGAGGGAGGGTCAGAAAATTGAAAAAAACACCTCACGTAATTTATGGATACCCCCTAAAGTTTTATGCCGAATCCGAACGGCAGATCGTTTCTTATGTAGAGATGGTTTCTATGGAGAAATTTGCGGCGAGCGACCACTATTAGAAACAAGTTTTCTATAATTTGATGTTTCGTCCCCGGAGTTCGTAGTCACGCATCGACCCTCATTTACTTATAATCATCTTCAATGAACATGGCTACGCTATCCTGGAGGTACTTCATATAAATCCCTGTCAGTTTCTTTAGAACACGTGCCACTTTCCGTTGTGTAGGCTTAGCGGATTCAGTTCTCTTTTATTTTAATTTGCATTTTATAAAGTGAGGACATAACCGTCACATAAGGTGAAGAGGAACACTTCCGTGAACACTTGAATGCTGTATTTAGCGAGAAACCTCCTAACCGACTCTGCAGATTGAGACAGCGCATTGTAATTTTTGCTAATATTTTAACCATCAGGGAGATAGGAAAGTTTCAATATCACAGATATCGAGGAAAAGCCATTCCGTTTTATGTGAGTTCTTTGTTTTACTCTCGCTGAAGTTTGGTTCCTCCTGTGCGCGGATTGGAGCTTTCGTTCAGAATTCTATGTAAAGAAATCAACGACTCGTCACATATTATTATGTTTGCCAATGAATTGGGGTAATTTTTTGTATAAGCATTGCAAGTTTCTTGTTGTTCAAGAGTGAAAGAACATCATTGGTCCAATTATTGTTAGTCTTAATCTTTTCCCAGTGAACGAGCGAAATGCCCATGACTAATTTGGTGACAGAAGCGAGAGTTACTGTTGAACGATTTCATGTGAAGTGTTCAAAGTATTTGGACATGGCCTTAAATGCTTCTGAAAATTGGCTCCTTAGATGCTTCTTACCTATGAAGAAAATATCGAACTATGGTTCAACGGAGAAAATGAAAAAAAAAATTGTCAAAAATTAATGTTTTTTTGGGACATTTCAAATTTGCACTTTATTATAATAAAATTCAATAGGCTAAAAAAATGCGTACCAAAAAATGTTTAAATTATTTCTGATTGAAAAGTGTGAAATTTTTAAGAAAACTTTGTGATTTTTTTTTATTTCACCGCAGTTTGAAACTTGTATTTAGCGCTGTAGTTTCATAAGCAAATTATTGAATTTAAATAAGGAACAGAAAGTTTCCAATAGCATTTTAACCATTTATATCACGCACCTGATGAACTTCATCAGTAGAATAAAGTGATGAACACAACGGTAAATAATCACTGCTCGATCTTTACCTTACCCCTAAAATATAGCCCCCTCTTCCGTATCTATTTTCCTGTTTTTCTCACTTTTGGTCAAAGTTGGCTCTCGCTTGGGCAACCATATAAACTGACCTTACCTAAGGAATATTAAGGAGAACGCCTACCTCTCATAAGTTGCTGGTTTGAGCTCAAACCAATTAGGCAGAATGCTGTTTGTTTCTACTACTGATATTTATATTCAAGCACAAAATTCATGGGTAACTCTGGCGAATGACCAACACTCAGTAATTTACGTCTGCGCACGAACTGCAGACTAGCCAATTTATTTTAAGTTCTTTCATACCTATCGTTCATTTCAGAATTCTCATATTTCGGAGTCTTCATTGACACTTCTGATGCTGCCCTTAGTTTTGTTTTTGCTTCCCTTTTGTATCTGTAATACCAGCAACTGAGTGCAACATGTCAGAAAAATTTAATTACACACGAGTACGTCTGTCAAAAGGACTCATGAAATGCATTTCACTTCCGAAGCTTTCAATTTAGTTTTTCATTTCACACTTCCCCTTTTCTGCAGTCTCAGCAGCAGCCTTACTGCCATCGCCCAACCGAAACCGCCTTCGCCGCTAAAAGTGCTGTCGAATTTATGCACCCGCCAAAAGGGGGACCGAAAGCATGATTTGCCACTTGCAAATACCTTTCGCTTCCGTCAGCTGCAGCAACGAGTCTTTAGCTTCTGAAGTGCTTACGCTTCTCGTTTTTGCTTCTTTTTTAGTTTTGCCGCCGATGCCACTTCGTTGCAAACGCATCTGCTGCGGATGGCTCCAAGAAGCAGTTGAAGGAATTCTAGTTTCATTCATTCGAGCTATGAAATGTGTCTGGATGGAAGTTAGCAACATATTTCTGCTTGTTTGCTTGGCAGCTTCTTACATACCGCATTATTTGTTTTTTTCGTTAGTTTCGTTAGCATTTTACTTCAGTTTCCTCTAAAGTATTTTCGTACTGTGACAGCTTGAGCCAACTTTTTTCTGCACGAAAATTCACTTAGTGCGCCACGAGCAGGCAAAAACAGCAAAAAAAGAAATACAAAAAACGAAAGCATTTATTCACTTCACTTGCTGCTGTTGTTGTTGTTGTGAGTGAAGTTAAACGGCCAGTTGTCAGTGAAGTAGCCCAGGCACTGTCGTTCGCAGGCGTCTTGCACTTACGTGCTCGCCTCGCTTAAAAGCAGGCACTTTTTGTGCAGCCACTTTCTTATCTGCTTTATATCTAAGTAATGTGCGTGTGTGCATGAATGTATTCTAAACTTTCACGGGCTTGTGCTTGCAACAGCATGAAATTCTGCTAATTCGCACTTTTCTTCAAGCACAAAAGCAAAACCTTGCAACATTTTAAATGGTCCATTTTAGCTGCGGATTATTCACTACTCTGCACACAGACTAATGCAGCAGCTTAGGTAAGTCAATGGAAACAATGAGGTGATAGAAGTATGCATTGCACCTTAAAAAGTGCACTAGCACGGGTTAGGTTACGGTTTTTTAATGCAGCGCCTGGAGTTTATTAACAAACAACAAATAAAACAATTCATTTGATATGACTGCCCTTTTGAGCGGAAAACAGCTTTCATTGTGATCAACTAAACAACTATGCGATATTAATTTTCTCAATAATTATCTTGCAGGGGCGGCATAATCATGAAAGATCTTGGTAATTAAAAAAAATGTTTCACGAGCCTAATTTTTTAACTTTTTTTCCTTCAATGGAGTTTTGGAACCTCTAATTCACACTTGAACTAGAAATAGGAGCTCTATAATTTGCACTTTGTTACACAAAAAAAAAAAATAGAAAAATAAAATATTCCAAATTGGTTAAAATGTTGATGTACTAACCCATTTCGACGCGGGACGTATGCTGGTACAGGAACGTTTGATGGCAAACAGATGACACTACCGGAGCGTATCGATACTTTATTTAGTTAATGGCATCTCTTGGAAGAACAGACACTAAATTTGAGACAAATCGGTATATTTTTTTGTGCTTGGCATTCGTTTGAATCGGGGAAGTCGAATGATTTTATTTTCATCACCACAACGACCAGCTCACGCCTCAGCAGTTGTGGTCGCAAAAGTAATGCAAGCAGGGTTCTAACTTATTTCCCACCCACCCCTATTCCTCAGAGTTGGCTGTCTCGGATCCGTCAGATTCGCTTGTTCCTCAATTTGAAGAAATGGCTGGCAGGAAAAGGATTTTATTCAAACGAGGAGATAATTGCAGAAACGAATGGCTATTTTTCAGGCCTGGACAAATCCTCTTATTCGGAAGGGATCATCTAACTGAAGCAGGGTTGAACGAAGTGTATAAGCCTTAAAGGAGACTGCCGAAAAATAAAAAAAGGCTTACGCCAAACATTTAAGTAGTTTTATTTTCGCATGGACTTTTCAAACGACCCTTGAATGTATTACTCTTTTATATATTTAGATGATTCTAAAATAATAGTGTGCCGCTTTAACATTCCAACATTTTGGAAAAATAACTTACATATATTCCAATAAATATCCATGAGTACAAGGAGTCTTACAGGAGGAGATGGGTATAGTTGTGCTCTCATATATTTAGAGCCAGAAGATTGGGCCCGGCGATAGCGGAATCCGAAGCATACAAAGAGAGCAGAAAAGAATTGAGCAGAAAGCTATAAGCCAAAGCAAAAAAGACAAATGGGAAAAGCTACGAAACGATCTAAACAATAACCCATGAGGGTTAGGTTACAAAATCGTTATGAAGAAGCTAGGAGTCAAATCCCCTGCTGCTGACATGGAAACCGACGTGGTAAGCAAAATAGTCGACACACTCTTCCCAACACACTGTGCTGAGAGGAAAAACTCGAGTATGAAGCAACGGAACCTGCCCCATTCACAGAAGAAGAACTAATGGATGCTGCAAAAGCAATGAAATGCAATAAAGCGCCAGGACCTGATGGTATAGTTGCAGAAATATTGAAACTATTGGCAATCGAACGCCCTCTTTTGCTGCTAAACATGTACAACGCATGCCTAAAAGAAGGAATTTTTCCAGAAATATGGAAAAAACAAAAACTAGTACTAATCAGTAAGGGAAAGTGAGACCCAACATTAGCGTCCGTTTATAGACCCTTATGTATGCAAGATAGCGCAGGAAAACACTTTGAGAAACTGATAAAGCATAGGCTTAACGAAGCCGTAGAGAACAGTGGCGGCCTCTCTGATAGGCAGCATGGTTTCAGAAGTGGCAGATCTACTTTAGGAACCATCCAAGATGTAATAACTAGCGTAGAACATGCCCAGGCAGGTAATCGATACTGGATATTAGAAATGCTTTCAACAGTTTAAGTTGGGACGACGTAATCGAAGCCTTAAAGGCAAAATTCAAGATCCCGAATAATCTATTGAAGATTATTCGTAGCTATCTAAGCAATCGCGAGCTCTTATACGAGACACGAGAAGAGTGTAAGACCAAACAAATAACAGCAGGTGCGGCCCAAGGTTCAATACTCGGACCTGAACTCTGGAATATAAGCTACGATGAAATCCTTCGAATAGAGATGCCTGAGGATGTGCTTTTAGTGGAATACGCAGATGGCATTGCAGCTGTAATAATCGCCCGAAGCACTGACAAAGCCAAAAGGAAGTTAAATCAGGAGATGATCCGAATTCAAACATGGCTAGAAGGCCATGGATTAAAGCTAGCCACAGAGCAAATAGAGCTAATCCTTCTAACGAACAGACGTATCCCATTACAAGTAGACATGCAAGTACTCGATGCCACTTTATCGACAAAAAGAGCGGTCAAGTACCTAGGAATGCAATTAGACACAAGGCTAACTTACTGGGCGCATATAAACCATGCTGCCACAAGAACTGCCAAAGTAAGCGGCATGTTAAGTAAGCTCATGGCAAACCTTGGAGGTCCAACGCAGAACAAGCGAAAACTTTTAATGGACACGACGAACTCGATTCTCTTATACGGATGCGAAATATGGACGGATTCGCTAAAAGTGCAATGCCGGCGGAAAACTCTGCAATCTGTGCAACGCACCTACGCCCTCAGAGTGGCTTCTTCTTATAGAACAGTATATGAAGCATTGGTTTTAGTTATCAGCGGAACCATCCCTATATATGATCTAGCACAAGAGCACAAACGGCGATGGGAGGCAAAAAAACACAGGAATTCCAGTACCACGCTTCTCCGATATTAGAGTTCAAACGCTCACACTTTGGCAGGCAAGATGGAACTCTGAACGGTATGGTAGATGGACAGCGAGACTAATACCCGATCTAAAAACCTGGGTAGAAAGAAAGCACGGTGAGGTTAACTATTACCTCTCACAGTTTTTGTCCGGACATGGGTCCTTTCGCAAGTATCTGTGGCGAATGAGAAAAGTGAGCCAACCAAACTGCATATATGGAGATACTGAGTGTGATGATGCGGAGCACACCTGCTTTAAATGCGAGAGGTGGAACGTAGAGAGAACAGGTCCGCAGCGAGCTATTGATGTATTGACACCTGAAGAAATTATCGAGAAAATGATGGGTGAGTACGTGAGTGTCCTTCTTAGGACGCCATCTTGGCTCTCTACCTCGAAGCAATGCGGCAGCAGTCCCGGGGAGGAGGGATATTTTTAGTGGAATCACCACACGCGTAGTAGCGACGGTTACTATATGGTGCGAAGGCATTTTTAACCCAACCTCACTGCCAAAAAAAAAACAAAAAAAAAAATTGGGGTAAAATATGATCCGTCGGCGTATCCCGAGATTCGCGAGTTACAGTGCATGCCTGCTCAGCAAATCGAAGGCATCCAGGGCACCCTTAGAAGACAATTAGTTGCTAAATACTGATTTACTTTATTATCAATTTCGCCCAATTTTTGTTGTCCTTCAAATAGTTATGATTTATTTTTCAACTCTTTACGGCACCTCACTTGAAGCATTTAAATTGCTTGAGCTAAAAGGATTTTACGCTTAAATTTGCATTTTTTTATTTTTTACGTTCACTTCTAAGTCTCCTTTTCGCCCCGTGCTGCTAGCTAACCTTCTTTTTGACCGAAAAGCTTTGAGCTTAAGTATTATCGGTTCGTGCATGCCTTCAAATAAAATTTATTCGCCTCTCGAAACATTTTTCCACTACACTTTGCCGCAGTCAAGCTGGACAATTTATGCGCACATTTGACAATTTATGAGTAACCAATACATAACTAATACACACGCACACATGAAAAGCATATCGAAATGGGTATCTCTGTATAAATTGAACGTTTTAAAGTGGCCAGAAAAATAGTAAATGGGAGGAATGCAAAGCTGCACAAGTAGTGGTGAGTGTACGCACTGAAAGAGCCCACTGAAAGCCTTTGCGTTATGCGCATGTATGAGTATATTAAATATTTGTAGTTTTATGGTATTTCCACACTCAGACGCACACAATCTATAACATACATAGGTACATACATACATCACCGTGGGAACCTTGTATTTCAGGCTTAACAGCGTTAGCGGCTTATCCTGCTTGCCTGCGTATTTATGCCTTTAATGTGCCCGAGTATTTGTGTAGATTTATGTTTTTTTTTTTTGTTGTATTCCTCTTCATGAATGCAGTGCACATTTCTTTGTATGAACATAAATAGATATATAATATCTAAAGTTATTTTCGTGTGCTCTGCTGCTTATATGATTTGGCATTATCGTAAATTAGGCACTCATTATTTCTTACTTAGGCGATAACACACAAGCGCCAAGTGGATTTTTATTATTTATTTTCGCATCTGTGTCTTTTTTCACTTTCTCCAGCACATTTCTCACTCGTTCCTTAAGTGCTTATTCGCTGGCTATAGATATTCAACTGGCACACACAAGCATACTTTTAGCCGTATTATTAACCTTTTGACTTCCTCTTTACTCTTATGTATGGCAATCAAGTGTCTTTTGAGCATGCGAAGGTATGACCACATTTTACGCACACAAAAGCATTCAAACTTTTTTATATTTTCGTGCCACTTGCATTGTCAAAATCAGCTGATTGAATTTTGATTTATGACATCGTATGGTTTGTCAGAAATGAAAATATGAAAGCACGCAACATAACCGCAAAAATCCACGCTAAATTGGATCTTAAATCGTTCGTACACATTGACCCAAAATGGAATCGTAAGGATATATTTATATTATGGCTGAGTGTGCGCCCTACCACACTCACACTTAAAGGCAATCAAGCGCCATATGAGAGCGCCTTCGGGTATACGTACGAGTACATACACACACATCCATACAATAGTGACAACTCAATCACAACTGTGTGCGCAATCAGGCACACATTTTTCTTTTAACCTTGCCAGCATTTGTAGCAGTTAAGAGGGGGAAAAGCGCGAGCAGTGCGAGGATAGCTAGCTCGTGAACTAAGCAGACCTCTTTTGTGGCTGTTTTTGTAGACTAATGTAAGTGTGGCATTTTTCGCCTTTTGCACACAATATTTATTGATTGTTCATATAATTCACTTCAACCATGACAAACGATTAATAATGTTAGTGGAAACCTAATACGAAGGCCTGATCATGTAATTTGTTGGAACAGCTACGTTTTTCTGCTTTGGCTTTAAGGCAAAGATGAGTTAATTAAATCGCATTGTTGCGATTTATTCTTTATTTATTTTACTTAGTCTAACACATCAACTGTAGGTTATATTCAGTGTCAGATACTAATTGCAATATAACATAGAGGAATACTAAAATGCATAAAATTAGAATTTAGTATATGAAATTTATCAAAATATTCGAACAGAGTAAGATTGAAGAGGAAAGAGAAATACACAGAGATTCATCGGAGTAGAGTTTAGGAGGCTGACGCGTGTCAAGGAGTTACAAACCATCTTTCACTCAGCATAATAATGCATAAAGTAGCACAATTTTAAGGAAGAAGTGAGTGGCAAGAAGGGAGTGGCAGACATTAAGGCCATGAAGAAGGGGGAATTAAATTATTATGCAGATGGTTCCAAGCTAGACGATAAGGTTGGCTATGGAGTTTTCTCGAAGGAATTAGGACTGGAACTATCCGTTCGACTACCAGACTACTGCAGCGTCTATCAGGCAGAGGTTCTACCTATAAAAGAAGTGGCTACATATCTAAATAAATCGAAGGTTGCACAGGAATGCCGGGCGGCCTTGACTGATATTAGTGACGTATTCAAGGTCAGCCTTATTTGGGTTCCGGGGCACATGAGATATTGAGGCAAACTGTAAAGCTGATGAGCTAGCCAGAAAAGGTACTGCTCTCCAACTGCTCAGTGATAAAAGTAGCATTGGAATACCCATGGCCACGAGTAAACTAATAATAAAAAAACAACATTATCCAAGAGGACAATAGGTCATGGAGAAATGAAGATATGTGTCTAACAGCTAGGCTACTATGACCGCAAATAAACAAGAAAAGAGCAAAGAAATTGCTTAGTTTCTCAACGGACAATATCTCGAAGGTCGTCACCGGTCACTGGCTATTTGGCAGGCATTCCTCGAAACTAGGAGTTTTCTCTAAAGAATATTGCAGAAGCTGCAGAGATATGAAGAGGAAGAAACAGTTGAGCACTTCCTTTGCAATTGTCCAGCCCTAGCTAAAATCAGAGCAGGTTGTCTAGGCAAATACTTTTTCAATTCTCTTACAGAGCTGTCTGGCGTGGGGTTGGGATCAATACTACGTTTCATAGGAGCCACAAAATGTTTCGACGAAGGAAGGTAAATGAGGTTCCCGTGTAGCACAGTGGTATCACAACGGACCTGTAAGTCTAAGTGAGTTGGTCGTGCAGACCGACTACCAACATAACCTAACCCGACCTACAACAATTCGATTTGAGTAGCCCTGAGCGTAAAAGATTATTAGTTCCATAGGTTGACGGTATAAGTTAGCATACCGCAGCAGTAGGCAGCAACGGCAACTAAAACTAAATAATATAAACGCAGCGCAAACAACAACATAAGAAAGCATAAAAGGCGCAGCTCAAGCGGTTCTTGCTTTTTTTTTTTTTTTTGCTTTTTTGTTTTTTTAACGAGCTCAAGTGTTGGATGAACTTGCTATAATACCAGAGTTCCTCTTTGGGTTCAGAAAGGAACATGGAATACCTAAGCAGTGCCATCGACTTGTAAATGTCATCACAGATGCGCTAAAATATAAAAAGTACTGTTGCGTAGTCTTTCATGATGTACAGCAAACGTTTGATAGAGTTTGGCCCGCTGGTATTTTATACAAAATAAAGAAAAACACAATTTTTTTGATGTTGACGAAAACAATCATTTTATTTGGTTCAAGTAGATTTGTTGACATCACTTTTTGAATATGATATCGCTCAAATGGCCGCCTTGAGCCTGTACGGCGTATTGTGCCCGTTTTGCAGCATTTTCCATAGTTTTAGCTAACATTTCGGCTGGAATAGCGGCTATTTCCTCACGGATGTTGTTCTTGAGCTCTTCTATGGTCTTTGGCTTATTAATATAAACCTTTGATTTTAAATATCCCTACAAGCAGAAGTCAGGTGGCGTTAAATCGGGCGAACGCGGTGGCCAGTCAAAATCGCCATTTTCCGACATCAAACGACGAGGAAACAATTTCTTCAAAAAATCGAGTGGTGTGCGAGCTGTGTGTGGTGGAGCGCCGTCTTGTTGAAACCAGAACTGTCTCATACGCTTTCGACGAATAATTGGCATCACAAAAGTGGTTATCATATCGCGATAACACGCTCCTGATTGACGGTAACAGCTTGACCATCTTCATTTTCGAAGAAAAACGGCGCAATAATCGTTTTCGCACTAACGTCGCACCAAACAGTGACGTAAAGAGGTACCTCTTGAATTTCGTGAGGATTTTCAGTGGCGCTAATACGGCAATTTTGCCGTCCCATTCAATAAGAAATGAGCCTCATCGAACATGATGACGCTTGAACGCGGTATGTCATTAAGCGATCTGACGTCTCTGTCAAAAGATACAGCGTTGCCAAATGGGTCCGTCGAATATGGGCAACCCTGTACTTAAGTGATGGACACTTTTATGTTCAACAACAAAGCGAGGAGGCATCCACAATAAAAACAATTAATGCTGAAGTTCCACAAGAAATTGTTTTGGTAAAACGTATCCAAAATGTACCAACTTGTACTTGAAAGCAAAGCGCGCCTATATGAAACTATATTTAAACCTATTTGGACTTATGATTTTCAAATTTGGGGCACAACAAGTCACTCAAGTGTAGGAATTTTACAAAAGTATCAATTGGTTCCCTTCACTCTACTGTAAGCGAAATTCATAAAGATCTTAGAGTACCTTTTATAAAAGATGAAATACGAAAATTAAGTGATACAAAAATGTATAGACTACTTTAGCACCCTAATAACTAAGCATTGAATTAGTCTAGAAGATAGCATATTTTAGATCTCCTATATAGAGTTTAAATCTATTCAGAAACAACATATTTTAAGTAAAAAAATGTTAATTTTAAGAGTTTTATAGTTAGTATATAAAAGCTCATTGAAGACTACCTATTCCAGGAGAAAATGTATTTTAACAAATTTGATTATTATCTCTAAGGTAGATTGCAAATAAGAAATGAGTACAAAGCGAAGAAAAAAGAGTTGCGCAAATGTAACAACGGAGGCACGTGCAAGCAATGCCAAGCACTAGCAGTCCAAAATCGTGGGAATCGCTGATCCAGCTAAGAAGAGTCACTCGGCAATCCACGTGAGGAGCTGGGAATTAGGGAGAGAGGCCAAAATACTGCTCAAAATTAATGGCTGCCCTTTTATAGCAAAGAGAATAAGATTTATTAAACCGAAAACGTTGACGTTCCAACATTACATAGTTGAATTTCAATAGCAAAAGCTGTTGGGTACCAAGTAAATCTGTGAATTCATAAAAAAACAAACAAACAAAAAATAAAAATGTAGACTTACCAGGCCCATAGAATAGCACACATACCAATTTTATTATGAGTGAAAAGTACTAACGCGCCCATCTACGGACACAGAAGCTATCTGAATGTCCCGCTGTGGCTACGACAAAAGAGTTTTTTTTTTTGAGAATTCTATCCTTAAAGTCTTTTTTTAGGAAGAAGTCGCCTGTAATAAAGTGGCACGTCAGGTGGTATGTCTCACTTCTTTTACACTATCGAACGTGAGATGCAAGTGTCCTTTCTTGCCGGTTTATCTCTCCGATGTGATAAGTGAATTCTTCAGGCACCGAGTTAAGGAAAAGGCCAATTCACGGCACGCTTTAGTTTTGAAGATATTTGTGGCAGTGCCAAATGTCTTAAGAGGTGGTCGGCTGACTGAAAATATGTAGTCTTGGTCTTCTACAGTTCGCAATTTTAGCGTCAATATGCTTTACATGCATAGTTATAGTCTGGTTAGCGAAACACCTGTTTAAATTATCATTATTTATTATTATTTTCTAGGGTTCCAGCGAGGGAAAGGACTTTTTTATAAAAGCTTTCAAATAAAAATTACAATATTAATGAAAATATGAGAGGAATAATGTTGATTCGCAAATAGTAATTTAATACATTAATATTCTTAAACTAATTTGTATTCTCTCTTCCTCTCATTGCAGTTGGTCTAGCAGGATATCATGAAAAGAGACTGCTACATGATCTTTTAGATCCTTATAATACCCTAGAGCGTCCGGTTTTAAACGAGTCGGATCCGTTACAATTAAGCTTTGGTTTAACTTTAATGCAAATAATCGACGTGGTGAGTACAATTTAAATTTAATAAATACTAAACAAATCATATCGAAGTTGGTAGCTATTTTTTTTAAATTATAACTAAGCGTCCACGAGATCAAAGCTGCGATTTTCTGGAGTTATTTCGGGGAATTCGATTCCAGTTAATGTGAATGCGGAATTTAATATTATCTGATCTATTTTTTTATGGTAGGTCCTGTAAAAAGGCGATTTACTTTGAGTAAAATCTCTCTGAATTGAATAATTTAAATAAAAAAAAATAAAAAGGATTTCTTTCTCAAGGCTTTAGTATTTAAGCAGAAATCGGCTTTTGTGAAAAAAAACTCTTCCTTAAAACAATTTTTTTAAACTTAAAGTATTTCTCTGGCATTATTTGATAAAATAACTTTGCTGAGTAGAACTTGCCAATATTAATAAATTTGTGGACTTGCATTTTTTTTTGTGTAAAACAGAAAACAGTGAACTGAAATTTAATATACTCAAAATCTGACTACAGCAAATATTAAATTTATATAATACTAAATCGATACTTTAAAAAAGTTGTATTCTTAATAAAAAAAAATTAGTTATCTGACAATTAATCGAGGGGTAGTAAGAAAATATTAAACCTAAATTTTTTATAAAACAGAAAACATTCAAATGAAATTTAATCGAAACCTCAACCAAAATATTAAATTTTTGTGAAATCAATACCTTAAAAATGATATTTTTAATAAAAAAAATTTGATTAAATATTTTAATCAATCTGATAATTAATCGAGGGGTAGTAAAAAAATATTAAACTAAGCGTTTTTATAAAGCAGGAAACATTCATCAGAAATTTAATCGAAGCCTCATTCATAAAGCTATTGTAAATTTTTGCAAAAAATAAAAAAAATGTATTTAATATTTTATGAATTCAGAACTATTTATCTGGCTATTAGACGAGGGTGTAGTAAAAAAATTTCATTCAATTTTACAAAATGGAAACCATTCATCTGAAATTTAATTTAAAC
Source organism: Anastrepha fraterculus (assembly GCA_037575425.1). Taxonomy (NCBI): domain Eukaryota; kingdom Metazoa; phylum Arthropoda; class Insecta; order Diptera; family Tephritidae; genus Anastrepha; species Anastrepha fraterculus. Next base: position 534,361 of record JAYXIM010020233.1, on the reverse strand, counting down.
ATTTATCGAAATATTAAATTTTTGCAAAACCGATACTTAAAAAAAAATGTTTATAAAAAAAAAATTAATTCATAAATTAAAAAATATTTATTTCATACTTATTCGAAGGAGTTGGTTGGTTGGTTTTAGTGGTGATTCTTCCAGTCTGCGCGGTTTAAAAACCTAATTAGGTTCTTGACATCTAAGAAAGACAGTTGTTCGAGACTCTCGAACAGCGGTTTACCCAGGGTTAACATTCTGTCCTTCCATAAGGCAGGGCATTCGCAGAGGAAATGGAATATTGTATGTGTGTGAGGGATGCCCATTTTGGCTGCTTGTTGTCCGACAGACCAAAAGCCAGTTATGACTGCCGTTAGTCTTCAGGCGTCCCGTCGTTTCATGCTTATTAATGCCGACGATTGCTTGAGGTTGTGGGTGGGCCATAACGGTGTACTAATTTTGCATTTCGTCTGGTTTCTCCATTTAAAATTCGCGATTCGGAGGTATTTTTGCGAAATTTTACTCTTGACTGCACCTAATGGTGTGAATACCGATTCTGCAAGAACGTTATTCATGCCAGATCCCCCTCTTGCCAGTTCATCTGCTTTTTCGCTACCTTCAATACTCCGATGTCCCGGGACCCTGATTAAGGTAACTTTATGGTTTTCAATCAAGGGGGTTAGAGGTTGTTATAGCCGCGTCAAGTGCCTGGATTGCAGCTTGGCTATTCGAAAGAATACCGATATTGCCCTTAAAAGAGAAATCTGTGATTAGTAGCCTACAAGCTTCCCCAATTGCCAGTACTTCCGCCTGGAAGACACTGCTGGTATTAGGGAGACGCACAGATCTTTCAATTTTAAGTCTATAAGAATATATACCAGCTCCAACACCGCGTCCATTTTACTGCCATCCGTATAGAGTCTATACTATAGACTGTAGTGTCGAAGTTGTTTAGAGAGAATTCCTTATTCCATTCTTTCTTAGATGAAAAGAGAGTGGCAAAATTCCTATTGAAAGTTACCGTCGGGACGATGTAGTCAGTCCTCACCGAGATTAACTGAGCTTGTCGCAATAATAGACTAATGTGACCATAAGGTTTTCCTTTCCAGCGACCCGCTTCATTTAACCTAAATGCACTCATGGTTGACGTCTTCTTAATATGTAGGTCTATTGGAATAACGTGTGTCAGTGCATTTCATTCGAAGGAGCAATACCAATGTTATTTTTAACGCACTTTAAACAAATTTAAATTCTTCTTAAGTACTTATCTGGAACTTCAATAAAAGCTTAAGCAAGATATGAGTTTTTTACAATAGCTCTAACTTAATTTTGCGATTTATTTCTTAAATAATTAGAGGCTCTTAATAGATAGATTATTTAAGGAGCAAAATGCGAATTTTGCCGAAGAAATCAAAATCAGAATTTTTAATAAAACGGAAAATAGATTTTTTTTTTTAATTTTTATATGTGGAATATTTATGGAAAATATTTAGCAGTCATTTACTTTCGATGAATCTTTTATGCACCCGTCATTTTTTGTTATTTTTCTACTCTCTTCTATATGACTCAAAATAAAACTTCTACTGCTACTTTTCCGCATCTTTTAATTAATAAAATTGTGTGTATGGATGTACAAGTACCAACACGTTTATGTAAGTATGCATGTATGTACGCGCATGTGTGCATGCAGAATTAGCAGCTGCTAAATCTACTCGGCAATTGAAAATCCTAAAGCAAATTGTTTTCGTGCCTAAAAATAGGCTTAGCAGGAAATAAAAGGAATTTGTATGAGCGCCTAGTCAACTAGAAGTTTAATTGCGATGACGTGACCCACTAAAAAGCAGAAAGATAAACAGCACAAAAGGAGAAAATAAAAACACACATAAAATGGGGAAACACAAGAGTTCCAAGGAGTAAAGGTGACAACCGTAACATAAGGAGCGACAGGAATAAGTGCCGGGCATTCGCTTGCTTGTGTGGCTGTGCAAATGAAGTTGAAAAGTGAAAGTAAAATCTCGCTTAATTATTTTCACAGCCACTTTAGTGAATGAAACACGGGGTCAACTCAACACGTCAGCAAGCAGGCGACAGTGCACACCTGTGTGCATGTGTTAGTAGATAGATAGCAGAGAGTGTTTGTGCATGAATGTATGTACGCTGTACTTCTGCTTGCTGTCAAGTAAAATTTGTATGCGCCAACTTGTGTTGCGCAACAAAAACAACCACAGCGCACAACTCTGGCAACAGCAGCCTGAATGAAAATACTGAATGGGCGACAAGTGACAAGCTCACGTGGACTAATAAGCGAAATCCCAGTGGGTGGAAGAACAAATAGTGCGACAAAAGCGAGTGAAGCAAAAGTATGGATGTCGTTTATATGTGTAAGTTTATGTCTACAGGCAATAATAAAAGAAAGTAAAATAGAATGGAGCTTAAAAAGGTAAAAGTGAATTTTAGGGAGTGCGCAGCGAGGAAGGGAAACCCGGTTGGAGCAAACGTTGGAGTAGCTAGGTCAAAAATTTTAGAAATGGGAATGGCATGAATGCCTAAGGGAACAATAGTCCAGTAGCAAATGGCGAAAAAGGTATAGCATGAAAGCGATTGATGCACAGCTGACACAGATACTTGGTGATGAGCCGTTGAGACTGAAACTTGTAGATATTGGCGAAGTCCTGGTTATACGCTATTAAACATATATGGCATTACAAAAATACCTACATATACGTAGTCAAGCTTGTAAGAAGCTGGATGTGCACGCCTGCTCAGCTACGACTCATAATAAATAGTTTTTTTACTTTGCTAATAAAACGTTGCAAGTGAAGAAATCGCTAAATAATGGCGAAATACAGGAAAGAAATTTAGTGAGTACGCAAATAGAATGGCAATCCAAAGAAAAGGAGACGCAGGGAGAAGTTGTAAGGAAATAAGAGCAGATATGAATCAGAATTCCAAAAGAAATTAAGAACGGAACTATCATAAAATGGTAACAAAAATACCTTAAAGTAGACTCTGTTTAATATGAACGCTTTATTGAGTAACTGAACGTCATTCTTAAAGCGCTAAATGAAATCCTGACAGCTGTATTAAATTTATCGTGGCACAGCTTCCATGAAGTTAGAGTAGAAATACTACGTGCGGGGATAAAATTGTTTAGATGTAACGAATTTTTTTCCTTTATTTCCCATACTGAGTACTTTTTGAGCCATTTTAAGTACTTGAAAAAAAAAAAATTAATAAAAAATAATTAAAACTTTTGAAACCATTATTTGGCCTTTGCAGGTTGCTCAATAGTTGCCTGAAAATTAGAATAAAGGGCATTAAACTATCGCGAAAAATCTTTGACAAGAACGCTCAGTTATATTTACTTTAAAAAATAAGGAAATTACAAACAATGTTCCCATCGTTTTGAAACTCCGGGTTCAACACTCCAGACATGAATCATCAAGTGAAAAAGATGATTCATGCGCGGAGTGTTGGACTCCGCTCATTGCACAGTGGAGATTTTTCGACAAATTTTGTTCTACAGAATTCAATCTTTGAACAGATTTAATAATTTTTTTTCTAATGCTCGTAAATGATTTTGGGGAGATTGTCGAAAATGTACGAATTTAATATTTTCGTTTTTTTATTACATCAAAACACACCCTTGAATGGGGGTATTTTTATGAAAAAATCCAAAAATCTTTAAAAACAAAAACTATATGTATTCGAATTCGCTTTGGCACTTTTTATTGTTGTTCTAATCAATGGTAAATGCTTTGCGTCCATAGGCAATGGCAAATCTCCGGGTGTATTTTTGCCATGGACAAAGTCCGCATAAAAAACTATCTGCCATTTGGAGTCGACATAAAATTGTAGGCCCTTCCATTTGTCGAAAAACGCCAAGGCTCGCACGATATATATATAATAAAAAAAATAATTTTGTCTATAAAGACGTTAAAATATTCTTTTGGTTCCTACCCAAATATTCATCAAGGCGTGCCTAGCGTAATGCAAATGAGGCTATTATTGCTAAAAGTTAAAAAAAAAATAAAAAAACACTACCTGCATTTTGTATGCGTTTTGGCGTCTTACGTATATTTTGACATAAGCATTCCTTTAAACGAACTGTACACTGCGATTGACGTGAGTGTAATCGCAGAAACCATAGAAAGTGATCTCTGGCAACTAACTGCAGGATCTTCAAAGCGCTCTGGCCTAACTGAACCTAAACAGCATCAAATGTCTGTCGGTAGATCAACTATCGGCGTCCTCACAGGTGTTATAACGGCTCACTGCACTATTGGCACCGTAGCCAGTAGAATGAGTGTACCTCACAATGACTTCTGCAGAAGTTATAAAGATGAAGAAGAAATTGTGTCGCTACAACACCTCCTCTGTGAATGTCCTGCACTTCCAAGAGTCCGTGGCCAATATCTTGGTGATTATTTCTTTGAAAACCTGGGCAATTTGCAAATTGTCTCACTGGAGGGACTAGTAACTTTCTTAAAAAAATCTAACTGGTTTAAGCAACTTAGTTAGGGGATGTATATCAAATGCAGATATCACAATAGGCTCCGAAGCACCGTGATAGACCTGCAACCTAACTTAACCTACGCTTTAATTTTCGCACATATTTTTTAAATAGTCCAAGCCGAAGCCAAAATGAATAAACGATGTACAAATATTGGATTAACGTTGGAAGAAGAGTATCTGGTAAAGATTGAAAATTTAATGTTTTCTTCCTAAAGGGTTACATTTTAAAAACTTTTATTAATCAACCGAATTTCGTTCTGAATTCCAATTAAACAAAATCGAAGTGAGCTGTTATATATTGATTTTGTTAACAGTAAAGCCAGTTGTTAAGGTCGTATGAAGATTTTGAGCTTTTATCTCAATTAATTTTGCAGTTCCGGAATATGGAAGGAAACGAATGCCAAATTCTATTTAAGGCATACAAAACTCCTATTTTTTCAAAATAAAATACTAAGAATTATTTGCACTAATTCATGTAAAATGGAATTGCCATGGGATAAAGGGTGGTTAAGTTTCAAGGGCCGGTGTTGATTTTGAATCAAATACAATTTTTGTAAGAAATTATTCTCATTTCTCCTTATTATGATAAAATTGGTATAGCTCAATTACGTCTAGAGCAAAATATCAGCCAAATGGCCGCCGCGGCTTCGGCGACCCATCTCCATCCGATGGTCCAAATTTTCGATGACGCTGAGGCATAATTGAGGTTCTATGCCGTGAATGTGCCGAATTATCTCATCCTTTAACTCTTGAATTGTTGCTGGCTTATCGACGTACATCTTTTCTTTCAAATAACGCCAAAAAAAGAAGTCCAACGGTGTCGTTGATGTTTAGGTGTGGTTCACTTCAACATCGGCCCTTTAGTTAAGCACCTTGAGTTTGGCTTAGTTGGTATTTGGTACGCATTATGGAACTGCACTTCACAAGTGTATTTATTATGATAACATTACATTTATGTATTATTATAATAGTATTTAGTAAGCTATAAAATTGTTTACCCAAAGTCTTTCAATAAACTTGAATTAAAGCTCTTGAATTGGGATGAAAACATGTATGGAGTTCTTTTAATTTCATAAAATATGAAGCTTTGATACGATTTACAAATTTATTCCTTTTTTAAGAAAAATGAAGTTAGCACGGCTAAATTACATTGCAAAACGCAATTCCGAGCTGTTCCAAACTAAAAATTTTAACCAAAGTAATGCATACTGGGCAGCGCCGTCAAACGAGGTCTCAGACAGGGTGACTCGCTGTCGTGTGACTTCTTTAACCTGATGTTGGAGAGCATCGCACGAGCCGCAGAACTTAATCGCTCAGGCACAATATTTTATAAGAGCGTACAATTGTTGGCGTATGCCGATGATATTGACATCATCGACCTTAACAACCGCGCTGTTAGTTCTGCCTTCTCCAAACTGGATAAAGAGGCAAAGCGAATGGGTCTGGTGGTGAACGAGGACAAAACGAAGTACCTCCTGTCTTCAAACAAACGGTCGGCGCACTCGCGTATCGGCACCCACGTCACTGTAGACAGCTATGATTTCGAGGTTGTTAAAGACTTATTTAGGAACCAGCATTAATACCGAAAACAATTTCAGCCTTGAAATCCAACGTAGAATCTCTCTTGCCAATAAGTGCTACTTTGGACTAAGTAGGCAACTGAGCAGTAAAGTCCTCTCTCGACGAACAAAACTAACACTCTACAAGCCTCTCATCATGCCCGTCCTAACGTATGGCGCAGAAGCGTGGACGATGGCAACATCCGATGAAGCGACGCTTGGAGTGTTTGAGAGAAAGATTCTGCGTAAGATTTTTGGACCTTTCCACGTTGGCAACGGCGAATATCGCAGACGATGGAGCTGTAAGAGCTTTACGACGACATAGACATAGCGCAGCGTATAAAGATCGAGCGGCTACTTTGGCTGGGTCCTGTCGTACGAATGGATACAAACGCTCCGTCTTTGAAGGTGTTCGAAGCGGTACCAGCTGATGCTAGCAGAGGAAAAGGAAAGAGAAGGACTTGACTTCACTTGGTGTGTCCAATTGGCGTCGGTTAGCATGAGAAGGAAACGACTGGCGCGCTTTGTTAAACACGGCCAAAATCGCGTAAGCGGTTGTCGCGCCAATTAAGAAGAAGAATGCATACTGGGTTTCACTAACACTGGAAAAAACTGAAAAATGTTTAGTAATTCTGCTTCACTGCACACCCTCCGTATTAATTTTGCACTGAGTGATATTACAAGCATCCAACTGTATTCGTATAATGAAATTTCTTCTCCCGCTTAATAAAATTACTTGAGCAAAAAATTAGAAACCAAGGAATAATATCATTAAGGGGAACACAACAGCTCATTACAAAATAAAAAATAATAATAATTTAATGAAAACGCGTAAAGATATGTAACAAAACAGAGAACGCAAAATACGCAAACAACACCAAAACAAGGAATCAAAGACAGGAAAGGAAAGAGCTACAACAATAAATACAACCAAAAAGATGCTTAAAGCATTACAAAACTGCTAAAAATTATAATTGAAAGAGCACAAAAAAAAAAAAACGACCTGGTAAATGTGGCATCGTAACACTCTGTCAACAGAAAGCGCACACAAACACAACAAAACAACTACAAAACCAAATCTCATTAGCCACACTGGCACTGCAATAAAAATTGTGCACATAGAAATTTCAAACACACAAACGACTACAACAAAGAAAATTCCCATTAAAAATAGAAAAAGTTGGCAAGTCTTTAGGAAAAGTTTATTGAGTGGCAAATGAAAGAGGACATAAAAAATTATTGCATTCAACACGCGACAGAAATAAAAATCATGAAATATGCGCTTGTAAAATATTTGTTTTGAAATGTGTAGATATGTGTGCGCATACTCGGATACTTACTTATTTATTTACATATTTTAGGAAATCTCTTTGTTTTGCAGGGTAATAATAATACTAAAATTTTATTTATAGAAATTGTGTTTAAAGCTCCATAAAATAAATAGCTTTGCTTATATTTCCAGTCGATATGGCAAGCCAATGAAATAGTTATGGAAAATAGACTAAAAGAAAACTAATCAGAATGCCAGTAGGATTAAGTTTTTTGTGTCAAGATTACCAATAAATTACAAGAATAAATGAAAAATTAGAAGTGTACTCGCCATAAAAGAGAAGAGACTGAACCTCCTTTAAGCGCTGTTAAATGGCAATTTTGATGCAAATTACATGACAAACGAACGTACAACCCCAAGAGCAGATCTACTCCGATATTTTCATTCCATACAGTTTGTCAAGGCAGTGTTTTGACATCTACCAATCTAGTGCAATTCAGTTATATTGCTCAGGAAAATATATATTTTTTGCTGTTAAGAAAATCTGTTTATATTTGCAGTTAATACCGTTTACTTATATTATATGTTTTAAAAAATTAAATATGATTCATAGACTGAATACATTTTTCAACATCGTAGTACTGGCCTTCTTGAAAATAATGTGTTTGAGCTATGCTCGACCTTTTCAGAGATTTTTTATAATTTTTTCTTTAAATATGCCCACAGATTTTATATTGGACTAGCGGACCCGACAGACTTCGTTCTGTGAAATAGATTTTGAATGTGTCAGTTTATATTTCAACCTTAAGACATTTTTACTCTACTGACCCTCACACACCGCCCTATCAGCTCTTGTGACTAAGTATCTTCGCTTCCACGAACTTTGACCACCCTTTTGGGACCCACTAAAAACCCCGGCTGGGATGTTTGCCAGAGGGCTTCAAACTAAGAGGGGAAGGAACTCAAAATTCAAACCTGATTGAAAAAGGGATAGTGGGAACTTAAAGGTGACAAATATTTATAAAGTGGGTGCTTCAATGACAAAACAGAGAGATAATTAATTATTTATTATTATTATTATTAACATAGGGTTAATAACCGATATATAATAATAAAGAATAATGAAATAAAACGTGTATAAGTATTTTCAGTAATCGCTTTATTGTAAATCAAGTAAATCATAATTATTAACAAAAATTTGTTTTATTTTTATTTGATTACCTGGTGAATATACAAACAAATCTGATGCTTTCCCAACACGGGAATAGGCAACGTACTATTGACCATGTGAGAAACAGGGATTTTCTAGATTAATTAGTAATGTTTATCTTTTGGTATTCTTAAAATATGTTTGGATTTGTTCAGCCCTGCAAAATTATTCTTAGAATTTACTTAACTATTTTTATTTATTATTACTGAATGATATATCCCTTAACTCGTTCTGAAACTTAAACAGAAGAATGACTATTATCACTTTTCTGTGAGCGCATTAGATCATCCAACTCCAACATGCACACACACGAACGCGCAATATTTGTATGGGGAAAAGAAAAGGGCTGTATTAGGGTTTTTCCGGAAATTATTCGAATTTTTCTCGCCGTACAAACCATCCTTGGACTTCAAGGATCATTTTAAAAAAAGAATTGTTAAGATTGGTCGATGCGTTGTTGAGTTATGCGCTTACCAACACACTTTGCGATTCATTTTAATATTATGGATTAATATCCGGGCTTTGGGCTGATATATCCAATACTTCAAAAAATAAAAATAAATAAATAATTCGCTTACTTCTGGCGTGCGTCTTTGTTGCACTGATGAAGGGACCCAGAGTTTCATGGCGCCCTCAAATGGGAGATGGTTTTTTGGTGAGGAGCTTTTTCATGGAAGAAATACCCTCGGACGTTTGCCATTGCCTGCCGAGGGGCGACCGCTATTAGAAAAAACATTGTTTCTATCATTTTGCTGCTTCATGCAGGGAGATTTGAACCAATACACTCCCGAATAGTAGTCACGCACCTATCCTATTCGGATCGAGAGCCCAATACTTTACTGCCATAGAAAATAGCCACATTCCGGCTAAATGCGCGACTACATATTTTTTGGGTTATTGTCCTGATAGAGTTTATGCTGAGGTTTTTTGTCAGCAATGAAAATAAGGAGTTTTTTAATAAGAGATGTTATTTTGATATTCAAAGAAAAATGCATTTTTTAATATAAATGATCGGATGTTTATTTTCTTATAAAGAGGAAGGTATGCCGTTAACAGTAGAAAATAACATCAAGCAAATGACCACCATGCCCACGCTTATAGGGCAATATCCTTTGCATGAAATTTTCCATAACCGAATTGCAAAGTGGCTGCCCTATGCCCTCGATAGGCTCACGAATTCCATCTTTGAGGTCTTCAATCGACTCTGAGCTGTTGTCGTAGACCTTCTCTTAAACGTGGCCCCAAAGAAAAAAGTCACAAGGTGTTAAATCACAAGACCTTGGTGGCCAATTTTGATCACCTCTTCGAGAGATAACACCGTTTGGAAACTTTTCCCGTAAAGGATCAATGGTTTCGTTGCTTGTGTGGCAAGTAGCGCCGTCTTGTTGAAAATAAACGTTGTCCAGATCAATACCATCCAATTCCGGCCATAAAAAATCATTAATCATCTCTCGATAGCGCAATCCATTCACCTGTAACTCCTGTTATTGGAAAACCCTTAAGGGGTTACATGGGTTTCGTGGGTTCAAAAAATCGATTTTTTTGGCTTATTAATTTCTACAGCATCTCAAGAACATTATCCTAAATTTTCAAGTCGATCCGAATAATAGTTTCGGAGATACAGCCTTTGGAAGGTGTGCGCTCCAAGCCACTTTTATTGTTACTCAAAACTTTAAACGCGTTTTTCTCGGAAACGTGTTTTCAAAACCAGTTGTCAAATTTTCTCGAAAACTACTCAACCGATCTTGATGACATTTTACACAGGTGTTCGAGATACAATTTACTCGTGTTTGGACGAAGCATTTTTTTTCAATTGCAACAATTAAAAAAAAACAAAATGTCAAACAAATTTGACAGAAATTTTCAGTTTTTTGGAAAAATATCTGCCAAAATTAAAATTTTTACTTTTTTTCTTTCCTTCGTTCAAGCTCGAGTTTATGGTCTTAATAAAGCACTTATTTTTGTTTTTTCATTTTTGATGAGCCTGTCAGGAGTTATGCTGACAACGCGGACGCACCTTTTTTTCGAGGGGTCACCGGAAATGACGTCACAATGGAGAAGTTTTAATTTTGTTTTTGAAAATTGCAGAAATTATTCTTTAAATATGTATCTATAAGACAGAAAAAAGTTTGAATTAAATAAATAATTTTTTACATAGAAAAAAAAATATTGAAAATAGGCCTTTTTTTACCCGACGAAACCCATGTAACCCCTTAATAAAAATTTTTTTTTTAATTTTGTTCATACTTTAATCAAAGCCATATAAACCAAACTCTAAACCTTATACAAGGTTTAGAAAAATGTAGCAAATTTGAAACTTTTTAATTTTAATTTTTAGAAAATTTTCGCAAACGGCATTTGTTGTATTTACGATACGAAAAATATTTGTCGAGCGAAAATCTTTATAACATCAAATTTATATAAAATATCAAAATAGTTTTTATTATTATTTTCTTCTTTATTAAGCACGTACGTTAAACAAACAACGCATGTCAATTCTTTGATAAAAACAAAATGGCGCAATTTAAATTTGACTCGTCTCATTAGGCGATGGACATCAGCTTTTGTTACGGTAGCTGTCGTTCTCTGCTAATGAGTTTCAAGCTGCTGATCATTTTTAATTTATTTCAATTCATCTTTAGCAATTTCCTTTTAACAATTGCCCCATAGTTTTCAATGAGTCGCAATCGATGACGATTTCTGTGTTGTGGTCTTTTTGAAAAATATTTACCCCGTGACTTTTAGGCCAGTTTATGACAAGATGACTGCAATTACACGAAGCTAAATAGGGTCAGAACAGAACTGAGCCTTTATGCTATTTTATTAATAGCAGGAATGGTTTTTGCAAACACTTCTTCAAATAAATTTCTTGATTTCTAATACCCGTGATAATGAAAATTTTGCTTTTTGTACCACACTGGCAGATGACTTGCCAAACCAAATAGTTTTTGATGCAACTTGCCCGAAAGTGTTAACTTAAAGGCACCCAGGACACTTCTTCTCTTCTTTGTACTATAAACCTTAGCACCTAAATCTGCTTAAAGACTGCTTTGACGTCTGTTCCAGAAGCTATAAGCAAACAAAATTATTAAAAAGCAACTCCGTTTTGGGCGCCCAAAACTTGCACTTATTTTACTAGAATTTTACGAGTCTTTTTACTGCATATCCAAAATTGTTTAAAAGATGCAGATTAAAAAGTTCAAAATTTAGGTGAAAAATTTTGAATTTCTTTATATTTTGCATGCAGTTTGAATATTTGACTAATGGGGATTTTTAGTTAAAGTATGAAAAAAATCTTAACAAGAAAAAAATGAATAATAAAAATATTAAATATTAAAAGATAATAGTCATGCAGATAGTTATGCTCGCCACTGTACATATGAAGAAATGTATTAATGTGAGTGGTTATGTGAATAAATGCAAATGAATAAGCAACACCCACAAATATGAACATCAGCAGACGTGTGTGCATATTTACATACGAGCTGACGGGCGTCCGAGACGAGTTCAAGCATTTGAAATAACGACTTGTGTTTGAACTGCTCGTACAAGTAATGTAACCACATTTGTGTTTCCGTGCGCTATTCATTACTGTATACATTTGTACTATATCGGGACATAGGCTCTGCCAATCGCCTTTGTAAACAAGCGTGGTCGCAGATAGGAGAGGCCAGAAGCGAAAACCGTTGCATCCTTCCCATTACTATGAAAACACATCCCGCTTATTTGTTTGCCACACATAAAAACTGGCTTGTAATGCACCATGGAAATATGCACATATGTGTGTATGTGTGCAAGCGTGGCCTAAATTTCAAAAGCTTTCACTTTCATCCTTTTACATTACGCATTTGAACAAACTGACGCATCCTGGTGCACTTTGATTTATCCTGTGCGGCAACACTCCATCCACACTTCACGCGCGCCAAAGTTTAGCTTCCTGATTTGTCTGCGCTGTGCACATATTGAGCAAACACAAACACAAGCACAAGTGTCTATGTGCGTACATGTGTGCAAAGGTAAACTCATTCAGGATTTTTCGTTTGGTTTATCTACTTTCAAATGCACTTCACTAGAGCATTTGTCCAATTTTACATAAGGAAATGTAAGCGTAAGTGTGTGTGTGTGTGCTGGTGGTTGGCAGTTTTCAATAGCTCCCTCAGGAATGTGTATTTAGCTTTTCCTTCAACTACATTACAAATATGTTTTCACGCTACGCTGACACACCCACACACACACATTCCTACCCATACATACGCATATATGTATGACTATATCAGTTTGTTGGTGCCAGTGTAAAGAAAAGCTGCAACTATGTTACTTTATTATGGGTTACCTGTGGTCACACACATCAGCCCATGCCTGAGCACAGTTCAAAATGGGGCGTTACAAATATTTCTGTATTAAGTTCTGCAATTTTGCTTACATTTTTACTCGCATCAAATTTGAATGAAAATATCAAAAAACAAATCAAAATTAAATTCTATAAAAATTCATTCGTATATATTTGCCCTATATACGGCTGTCATGCACACTTACATAATTCTTGTTTATGCATCTCCTTACCGACACACTAAATATTCTGTTATATAGCATGACGACCGTAACAAATGAAGCATGCATTTAGGCTTTCAGTAACAGTTTGCCAACCTGTACGAAGCAGTCGGTGTGCTTAGGAGTCATAGTTGCTCATACATAGCCACACACACACGCCAACAAGTGCAACTTTACTTGACACTCGATAATGGCACAATCACGTTGCCACATTTGACAGCTGAGTAAAAGCACACACACACACGCATATCCATGTGTATTTGCTAGCAGTGTGCCAGTGTGCGAGTATGCAAAAAAGGTGAATTGCTGAATCACAGTTTGTCCTGAATTAGAAAGTACGCTGCTTTTGTGCGCATATGTGGCGCATTGACAGTCCTTTCAATTTCTCCAGTGACACCGAAATGTGGGTCGTTAAAAGAAAAGTCATTGCATTTACAAATAGGCTGGAATTGCCACCGTAATGCGCTGCTTTAATTTTGAATTGAATGGATATTTTGAAATTTGTAATTAAAAACTGCTTAAATTGTTTATTTTTGGAAATGATGAGTTTAAGTGGTGCAGATTTTTATCAATTCGATGAATTTTTTTTAACATTTTGTATTATATAGAGGATTAATGGGAAAGCCGTCCTAGATAGTTAAGGGGGTAATTAGTATTTAGGTAATTTTTGATTAATTTGGTTCTAGGACATGATTTCCGAAACGTAACTGTTTTCGAGATATTCGGTTTTAAATATTGTCTTAGAAAAATTTCTCTTCTTTGCTTGTACAGCCATTTTTTTTAATTGTTTGCAATTTAATTGTTTATTGAAGATTACGATTGTTTTCTGTTTTTGGTTGGTAAAACATCATCACCACTTAGCATTAGCCTTCTCTACGATATTCCAGCTTGTTACTTCGAGCGTTTATACGTCTTCTTATATGCAGTCCATTAATCGCCTACGTGGGCGACCTTTACTTTTCGCAAGGTTTTTCTCCATAGGTTTGTGCTGCATTATTAGTTGTTGAGCATGCGTATCTTGCAATCTGCCCAATCCATCATGGCTCTTGCGCTTTAGTGAATTTGACAATGTCTCCGCCATTCATAAATTGGAGTAACACTTCGTTGATTCGTTTTATGTAGTCACCTCATTCGTTTAGCCTGGCGGCATATATCTTTCTCTCTGTCATGGACCACACTTCCGAGCTATATGTAGTAATGGGTCTCACTATTGCTTCACATACCAGTATACTCAGTTTGCAAGTCCCAGCTAGTATCTTTGATTTAAATAGGTGCATGTGGCAAGAGTATATTTTATAGCCTGGATAAGCTGTCACCCTGCCTCACTCCGGTGCCAATGCTAAATATTTCGCTGTATTCCCGCTGAATTGTGGCTTTTGCTTTTGTGCCCCTTAAAAACACCATTGCAAGTCTAGTAAGCTTTCTGTTAACTTCAAGCGATATTTACCTGTTTAATTTTTGAAATCAACAATTCAGTCAGCATAGCTCCATAGCGTTCGCCATTCACCATAACGGCAACTTCTGCCGCATTTTGAAAGAAATAGAAGCCGAAGATGCTCCACGAACTTCTGGCACAAATTTATTTTTTATTTTTTCAAAATAAATTTCCACAATTTAGAATGAAGCGTTGCCATTCATGGTGACTTGCCAAGCCTTACTGCACAGAAATGTCGACCCAGTTTGCCACTCCCAACTGTCAAATCAAAGTTATCGATAACGATAGTTCTCATGCAGCTAAAAAACTACCCGATATAATAAAATAGACATTTAAATCAGTATCATAGATTTCATATTCTCGCAGGAATCTTTAGTTATTAAAGATATGAAGAAGTTATCCACTTAACGTCGAGTTAAAAAAATATTCACTCCAGTCCTTATCGAACTTAAGAGAAACTAAAAATGTTTGCACCTGTGAAGTTTCTTCTACGAGTATTTAAAGCGCAGGTGATTGCAACTCTAAATGCATAATAAAATGAAATTTTGTAATCAAAAACAAAGGCGAAAACTTAAAGCGGCGCTCAAGAATGCTTTTGACATACTAACCCAAGTGAATCGTTGACACTCTTCAGCACTTTGACGTGATGCCTGCTTGACTTGTTGGCGCTCGCCTGCGATATGATGCGTTGCCTTGCATGTGTTACACATTTTCAGCTGAATTGTTGCTCCACTTCAGTCATAATAAAGTTTGTTTATGTTGGAAGTATGGATACAAAAAAGATTTTAAACAAAAAATGGCAAGGAAAATAAAGAAAATTAATGAAGAAGAATTCAGACTACAAATGCCAGTTTCAATATGCACGGAAGCGGCTGAAAGAAAAGCAACAACAGCAAACTATATAAACAAAGAGCAACTGCATGGCCAACCCCACCAATTGCGACTGTTTAAGCTTAAACGAAGGCATATCCTTATTGTGCCTATAGGAGTTTACAAGTGCATTACTCGCTTTTGCTGTTGCTTTTTGACGCCGGCTCCCACGGCGTATATCCGTTGCAGTGACAATACTTCGATGCTTTGCACCTCCTCTCATACAAGCACATTTACAAGCACATATGGATGTACGTAGACTTGGCTGTATAGTTAAGTGCATATTTACCTGTATTTCCTTTTTAAAGCAGGTTGTCGCTTTCTGGGCAAACTCTGCAACTCTCTGGAGAGATCTTTAGACATATGGGCATATGAGTGTAAATAAAGGGTTTTTCAATAAGGGCGGGTAGATGTTGAAATGGAATAAAACAAGCTGTGTGTGAGTTATTGACAAAATTATTTTTTTATTTGAAAGGCGCATGTACGCCATTAAGTGTGGAATATGACATCATTCAAATGCCCGCCTCGGCTTCTTACGGTGGAACGGATCCGAGTGGTCCAATTTTCAATGACTCTTCCGCATAGATACGGCTGAATTTGAGCGATGGCCTGTGTTATGTTCACCTTTAGAGCATCGGTCGATTGTGGTTTATTTGCATAGACCTCAGACTTCAAGAAACCCCACAGGAAAAAGTCTAGCGGGGTCAAATCGCATGACCTTGGTGGCTAATTCACATCAGCCCTCAAATCGTTCATGCAGAATGTTTGTTAACACAGCCATTCATCCAAAAATGCGCCTCGTCACTAAAGACGATTTTTCGCCCAAAACTGGGGTTCTCTTCCAAACGATTCGAAGCCCAGTCAGCGAACAAACGGCGTTGTCTATGGTCATCAACTTTGAGGACCTGGGTCAGTTGGATCTTGTACGGGTGTAGGCGCAAGTCCCGACGCAAAATTCGCCAAGTTGAAGTCTGCGAAAGGCCAAGTTCTTGTGCACGGCGAGGAATAGACTGCCTCGGGTTCTGCTGTACACTTTCACGGACCGCGGCAATGTTCTGGGTTGATCTTGCGTTCCTTGAACGTACGGGTGTTGGCTGATTGTTTACTGACCCGGTCGTCTCAAATTTGGCCACCAAACGTTGAAGAGTCGACTTTGAATGGTCACCACGTCTAACGAAAAATGGGCGCAATGCGCGCAACGTTTGCGTTAATGAACACTCATTTTGATAATAAAGTTTTATCATTTGAACGTGCTGTTCAATCGTGTAACTTGCCATGATGATTTGGCATAAACAACTGAATAATAAACAAGAGATTTGACAGATGTCACCAAAACAAAATGGCTGCCACAGGGCGCCAAAATCGACCCGCGCCAATTGAAAACCCCTTTGTATTTTACTATAATGTGTACACTTTGCATAGCTTAATTCGATTTAGTAATGCATTTTTAAATACCTCATCGTTTAGTCGTTTTCTACCACTTCTTGATTCTTCAAATTTTGACGTTTCTATTGTGATAGTATAACGTCATGCTTCATTTTTGATAAAGTGAATTGTCGAAAATGTTGATATTGTCATTGAAATCGCCAGTCTGACTCGCATGTGGAGGTTCCTTAGAAAAAAACTTGTATCCAACTTGGTTAATCTTTGGTTTTGTTTTTCTACAAACTTTTAGTACCTTGAATTTTAGGGACTTTTTAAACCCCGAAACATCATTTTCACAACTTCCTATAATATGTTTTATATGTTATTTATTTTACTTAGTTTTTATTTTTGTTTTCAAATGTACTTCCCAAGTTTCACATTTCCCTAGTGTCCATGCCCGCAAACTTTTCATGAGTGATTGCCTTGAAGCAAATGATATTTTCTTCACTATTCCAATTTCTCAATTCAAATACAACAGATTTTGCTTTAAATTTTCCAACTAAACTTTTTATTTATTCCATTAAAAAAAAATTCCATTAAGATTGTCCTACAGAAATAAAAATAAAAACAAAAACACAGTTGTCTATGTACATCAATCATTGAGGACTTTGCTTTATTGCAATTCTCTTAAACTCCTAGATTTCAATTTCCCTAATACAAACTAAAACCCACCTTGCAGAGGTCAGCACTGCTATTTACAAATTAAAGGTTGCTTCTACTCAAGCACAAAAAAGAAAAGCAAAAGTAATAACCGACACCAAGCGCTTGTACTGGTAACAGTATCCACATCAGAAACAGACCAGACTCTCAAGGAAAAGTAAGAAGCTACATGCGCATAATTTCCACACTTAGAGAGGTCAACTGGAAAAGGACATATGTATTAAAGTGAAGAAAAACCACAGACAAGCAAAGAGACTAAAGTGGAATGTACAGTTACATACATACATACACACGCACATACACACGCACTCTCGACACCCTCGACATAATAAACGAGCACGCGAAACGAATAACAACCGTAAACTGCCAACCAACCAACCAACCAACCTGCCAACCAGCATGACAATGTTAAAAGCGCAGCATGTGAGTACAGCAGGAAAATACATACAAACATATGCAAATGCACACACTTACGCTGAAATAATAGCATCTTAAAAGCAAGCGCGTAACAAAAAACCAGCGCATGTCCTGCAAAAATGACAGCTGAAAATTGTATTTGAATAAAGGAGTACCACAATTTATGGCACTCGTATTCGCTTTCGCTTGTGCTGCAGTTGGCAGCCGCAGCCGCAGCCGCAGCCACTTCAGCGCCACCTTAACGGTGTCATTTAATATACAAGTATATATTCCCGTATACAGCACACTGGTCTCAATTCAACATTTTGCGGCACAAATATAAAATTTCCTGAAATATTGTATGCGAAATTCGTATTAATTTTCGTTAATATTAGCCACTCAATTGAATGAAAAAAGTGTTTAGACAAATGTGTTTGTGGTTACAAAGCTGATTTTTATAACGAAGTTACTATTTCTCCAGTAAAGAGTGCTGCTGAGGTCTTCTTATAAAACTTCGTGTCTGATGA
Organism: Anastrepha fraterculus; assembly: GCA_037575425.1. NCBI lineage: Eukaryota > Metazoa > Arthropoda > Insecta > Diptera > Tephritidae > Anastrepha > Anastrepha fraterculus. Next base: position 515,964 of record JAYXIM010020233.1, on the reverse strand, counting down.
ATATTTTGACGATATTCAATAAAAAATCTGAAACACTTTATTTGCTTTTTTGATACCACCGATTTTTATACTCACTAAAAATATTAAGACCTTGTTCTTGACTTGCTTTTTCAGTAATTTTCTTAAAAAATTACTTGCCTTTTAGTCTTAGTGGAATAGTTGCAATTAACTTTGAACAAATCTCTTTCTTATGGCATTCTATTGATGACTGCAAGATGGTATACAATTATGTTCTTCTTTATTGGCGCTGTAACGGCCTTAGCAAAAATCTTCTGTATAGCCTTTATCTGAAACACTGCAAGGAACGCCTCATTAGATGTTGTCATCGTCCAAGCTTCTGCGCCATACGATAAGTCTTTTCTTACTACTTGTTAAAGCGGTGAGTCTTGTGGCTCATGGGCCATTACGCTTACTGGAAGCAGCATATCTAACCTGACGTGAGCTGCCATGGAATTGGCAAGCAGCGTGCAATTACAATATAATTTAATATTTCTTAGGCTTGTTGAGAAGTGCAGAAATGTGAAGGGGGTCCCGGTGGTCTAGAGCTCGAAAATTTAGGGTATTTTCAGGAATTTTTTTATAATAAAAAAATGAAAAACGATATTTAAATTTTTTAGGCTTCTTCTACATAAAAAAATGAATTTTTTATTTTTTTTTTTATTTCAATAATTTTAAAAATGGCGCTGAAGTTGGCGCTCCCAAAAAATCGGACCTGGACGGTTTTGCTCATTTTGGCTCTTCTATTTAACTGAAACACAAAAACCAAAAAAATTATTATTCAGTATGACTGTAGCAATATCCCGTACTAGAATAAAAACAAACAAAAATTTGACAAAATGGCGCGGTTTTGAATTTCACACTCTAAGAATCGAGTTTGTTTCAGTTTTTTAATAAAAAAATACGAAATACATGAAATAATAATATGATTCTAGTACGGGCGATAGCCATTGATGTTGTGAACAACATATTAAGATTTCGGACGATTCGCTTGAATTCGAGGTAAATGAGTTTAAAGTTTGAAGTACAGGAGCGCGCGGACTTTTCTCTATCTAGTTAATGGGCTTTAGAAGCTATAATATTGAGCATTTCCGCATGAAAATTTCCTAGTATACCTTAAGATCAAAAAGTATCGGGAAGGTGAAGTTGACTGTTTTCTTCGATTGCCAATGCGTAGAGCACCATGAATACATTCCATCGGGCTAGACAGTCAATAAAGAATATTATTTATGGATTATTTGACCAAACACCAAATTAATACTATCGTGCAAGCACCGTATTTGTTTCATTTGGCCCGGTGTGACTTTTTTTGTTCCCAAGTTGAAGTTACCACTTCGTGAACGGAGATTTCAGTCGATAGAGGAGAACAAAGAGAATGCGACGAAGTAGCTGAAGGCCATCCCTTCGTCGGTCTGCCAGGCGTGCACGGAGCACTGGGTTGAACGTTGGCACATGTTTGTCGCTTTAGACAGGTCATATTTTGAAGGAGATAAAAAAATTTGCCTGGATTTTAACTCTGTTTTGTTTTATTTAAATATTGCCGGTACTTTCTGATCATAGGGTATTCTTAAAATACTATACTTTCGAAATATCAAAAAAACCAAAAATCGATTTTTTGAAATTTCTAAACCACCTCTTAAATACTAAGCAAATTTCATCTCGAATTCCATATTTGCAGGCAAGAGATATACTAGAAGAATTTCATGTTAAGTGATCCAAGAATTTTGGAGTCTTAAATTCATCTAAAACTTGGTTTAGCATAATAAAAAGTAAAAAGTAAAAGAAAAAAATTAATATAAACTTAATAATTTAATGCTGAAAATTTTGGTATAGAATTTTTTATAGTGAAATATCTTCGGTTATTTTAAACACTTTTATATTTTTTTTAGTTATTTATATTATTCTTTATATTTTTTAGAATAACGAATATTTAAAAAAAAAATGTTTGTGAAAAAGTTAATATTATGTAATAAATGTTCAACAAATTTTCGGAAAATTTTATTTTGCCACCACAGAGCGCTGTTTTTCACTGAGTAGTATTTGACTATAACTCGAAAATGTATTGGGGTTCCATTATGAAACTTGCAGAGATTACTGCACATAATCTCAGCTGTTAACAAAAAAGAATAAGAAACAAATCTAAGCTGCGATGTTTTCAAAAATTAAACAAAAAAGAACTCCAAAAGGTGTTGAAAAAGAAAAATGTTTGTTACCGATTTTTTTTTAAGCACATACATTTATTAATATTTTATACATATTACATATATTATATATGTTAAAAAATTAAAAAAAAAATTATTTAAATATTTAAAGCAGCCGAAGATATTTGACTTTAAAAAACTCTAAGCCAACATTTTTGAAACATTTTCGGTTTACTTCTTATTGTACTCAAGCAATGTCCAAAATACTTGGATCATTTGTCATGGTATTGATTAATAAGCATAAGTCAATTAAACATCTTAAATTGACATTAGGTTAGGTTAGGTTGTAATGATTGCCCAGAAAGTTGGACGAAAATGTTTGCTTCATCCTTTGTGATATTAAATTGACGTCAAAAAATCACCAATGACAGACTTTGCTGAATCCATAATTTGAACCAATCGTCGTGGTAGTCAATTTGGCTTTCCGCAAGGTCAATATTTAGTTTGCTATTTCGGCACTGCACTTTTAAAATTTTTTCTGTTAACAAAATATGAATAAGTGTTTTTCTGCTCAATTTTATACTTCAAAAATGATGGTAATTTCATACAACTTTCCTGACTTTCACATTCGTCACTATACAGGACAGTTTCCATATTTACAAGTTTTTGACAAAAAAAATTCATTTTCGACCAGTGTGCGCTGTTATTTAGTAAATACCTAGCTTGCGCCTGTCCATATGCTATGCTTTGTCTTATTATTCTTTCCCGCAAACTTACACACACACCTATATACCTATGAACCACGTAAATATGAATGAAGAGTAATGTATGTGCCACTCTTCATGTATTTGAGACTTTATTTAAACGCATACGTATGTGTGAGTGCGCGCGCATGTGTATTTATGTGCGTATGGGGACATGTCAGCGACTGTGTCACTGTAACAATGAACAGGTTGGCTGCTTATGCTACGTTCGTTAACTTTTGTCTTCGCTCACGCTTCGCACTTTGTTTGCTATAATTTTGCATTCAGTCGCACATTAATTCTTGTAAATGTCACTTGCTTTCAAAGCACTCCCCACACACACACATACATGCACACGTGCAGATATGGGTAGTGTGGCAGAAGATGACTTTAAAATTAATGACTTTCGGCTTTTATTTGTCTTGCTTCTACACTTACTTACAAATATCACTGACGTAAGGCGCCATTCATTAATTTTACTTTTGGACACTCTTTCGCATCAAAGCTTCCTTTGCTTGCGCGTTCAGTTGGCCAGCCAGTCGGTCATCATTCCAAGCTGTCTGTGACGATGTCTCTGCCGGACATGCTGACATGGGTAGGGCAGCGACAACAATAAAACATTAATACATAACTGTAAATGCACAAAAAACAAAAATGTCCAGGAATATATGAAGCTGTGCCGTAAAGTTTATCTGCATTTGTTGAGATATGGGGCTTTTAATAAACCAACAATGTTTTTTTTTATTAAAAGAACAATAAATGAACTTTGTGTGGGAGACTAGTTTCTTTTAACCAGCTGTCTAAATAAAATTTCTCAGCAAACCGTTTTTCCAACCGGACGAAGGAAATTAGACAAACCTTAAGTATAGCTGTTAGACAGCGCACAGTGGGATCGATTCGGCAATTAGGTGGAAAAAATTACAAAAATCTATGTAAGCAAACCAAAACTAGTCCTGGATACAATTACTCAGGATTGCCAATTGAGAAGTCTCCTGCACTAGTGTGCTGAAGGCGACTGCTGTAAGTTGAACAGCTGGTGTTACGGCGCGTACCTGAGTACCCGTTAATGTGCAGTGTTTGTTTCAACTAAAGTCTTCATTTATTACAACAAAATTGTGTCATTATATATTTCATAAAAAGTAGTGCAAAATAATAATCGCGCATCTTTAGAAGCTGCAAAATATAAATTTTATCATTTCTATGATAAAGGAACACTCAAGTATTCCTTCTGTTGCCGATTATAATGAAACCGTTCATATTCTTCTTCAGTTGCAGCTAATTCTTAGGAAGATTTCTTCCTCTCAAATTCTGATATAGACTCGGATTCGGCTCATAAGCGTGAATTGAACATAAATTCCTTTGTTACTATTGTTTCGTTAACCTTAATGCTTTCTGATGCTGAAGATGGAGTTCCGCAACTCAAGGTATCTACAAATTCTGATGCAGAGTTATTAGGGGTATCTTTATAAAAACTGCTCAGAAATTGCCTATCCACTTTGGATAAAAAACAAAAGAGTATATAATCTTAAGGCATTTGTTGACAAACGTTTGAGGGCATCTGCTTATCTTCTCCGATATTAGCCTCCGAAACAAGGTCTCCGTTCCTAATAGGAGGGGCGATTTCACGCTGGTATTGAAAATTCAAAGTTTTGTTTCTAGCGGCGTGAGTACCACAGTCGGTTTAGCCTATGAAACGCAGTGTACTGTAACATTTTTCCCCCAATTTAGATTTAGCTAATTTTTAGTAAAAGCATAAATCTTTCTTTAATAGGAGGCGGGCAAATAAATATTCCAAACTTTGAGCGGAAATCAGCAAAAATCATAAAATTTTCTTCAACATTTTCAACTTTTTAATAACAGGTTTTAAAAAACTTTTGGGTATGCAGTTTTATAGCTCATTTGATTTTGATGTAATAAAATATTCCTTCCATCCATTGCAACATGAAGAATCTGGTTACGAATTTTTTGATCAGAGGGCAGCCATGTTGCTTGGTGTGGCTTTTCATGCTGGAATCTGGTGCTGCAGACTAGTATGTTTCGAGCCCTGGCGAGGTCGATCAGCCTCCGCCCGTTAACGGATGTTTTGTTGTGCAGGTCCGACTATGGGACCAAAAATTTCCTACTTGCTCATCAGGCATTGAAGTCGCTAAGCACGATTTTTATGTTGCAGCGTAATCTTGGGTCGCATCGTCCTTCTCTTCCGTTGGGGCGTAGGCGCAAATGAGCCAGAGGTTGAAGAATCTCGTTTTGACGCGGATTATTGCGAAACGCTCCTACTTGGCGACGAAGTCTCTCTCCCACAACAAATCCAACACCGGATTTTAGCTCATTTACATGACAACTGTAGTAGACGTTCCAACGCCCAATTTTTTTCTTGCCATGTCTGATTCATAGCATCTCTTGAATGGCAGTTATGTCAGCTTTTGCTCTTGAGAGGACATCAACCAGTCGGGCAGAGATATGTTCGTAATCTTTAGTATAATATTTGGTATAATATTCCAAGCATAACCTAATTGACGAGACTCTGCAGGTAGTCCAACATAATGTAACATCAATTCCAAACACTGCCTATTTAGTATCTGGCATAATTTAAACAATCGACAAAGATCAGGTGAACATTTTTCTGCAAGCGGAAGGCGCTTTATGTGTGCATTCTGTTTTTTAACCGATTTTCCTTTAATTCGAGTACATTGTTGCTTAAAATAATTTAGCAGTCCTCGGCAAACAATTAATCAAGTAAAACTATTGGCTCACTCAAATAATTAAAAATAATTCTCAGCCACACATTGACGCTAAACTGAGACGACTTTAAAGTTAACCAAGAGTAAAACGACACATGACATTTTTACCAGAAACTCGTGCCACCTTAGATGTTATCTTTGTAGGCTGCTCAAATATTAACCAGTTTGACGTTCAATTCATCTAAGCAACGAATGCATTGTAAAAACCACTAAAGTATCCATTGTTAATAATAGCAGACAATTACGGCATTCTGTTGCCTTATCGATATCTAATAATAAACTCGCCACTAAGTTCATCATCAATGGGCGATCGTTAATCTAGAATTAAAATTAATTGACTGCAAAGGCGCAATTTAATATACTCGATAGCTGCACGGCCGCCAAAGGATGCCAACTCCTGCTACTCGTTCACGTACCAACCCAGTAGCGTTGCACTCACGGACGAGTATATCGTTGTTTTTGTTTCTCCAACACAGTGTCGCAACCTGTTTGTCTCTGCCTCGGCTATCAAACAATCTACTCATACTCAGACGACACGATTCATCGATTGCTGGACTGTCAACAACTTTGCCGATAATGATTTTGTAATGAACTGTTCGTCACACAAGCACACAAAAACACTTAAACACTTAAACATTTCTACTTTTACACATACATACTCGTGCTTATACATACATGTCTACGAGCGCATAGTAGATATGTCAACATTGAATTTACGAGCACTTCATCTCTACCGATGTTCTCATATATTTATCGTTCATAAGGCGTAAGCGTGTAAATGGCTAAGCATTTGTTGCTGTTGTGGAGGTTGTTGTTGGCATTAATATTGGTGACAGTAATGATGTGTTCAGCATGCAACTCTGGCTGGCTGTTTGCTGCAGTAATAATGATTAGTTAGTTATTCAGTGGTCTATGATTGAGTTTCACTGCAGCTCTTTAAGGCGTTGATTAAATGCAGCTGTTGCTGCTGCTGTTGCTGTTGTCCTTTTCTGTTTCTTTGCTCTTTTGTCGAGATATGTGAAGTGAAAGGCAACAAATACGAGCTGAATATATTGCCTTACAATCATAACAATACGTTTAGATATATCGACTCTGCATTAGTGAAGCACTCGCCCTGCTTAAATGGATGTCAGAATCCTTTTTAATGTGCTTAGAGGTTTATATGTTTAAATACATACATAGTTTTATCAGTTAATTAAATCGATTTTACGTGCTATACTGTTTGCATTTCCAATTCTGCTGCTGTGTTATTTCTATCTAAAAATATAATTACGAATTATTAGTTCAGTACTTGAGGATGTATGCGATAAAATTACAAAGGGCTAATACGATGCAGCTAAAGTAAAAGGCTCTAAGTCTGTAATCAATTATTACAAAACTTGATAGAAATATGGGAATATTTGATTAGAAATTCCATAAATTGCATAAAGCATTAGCGCAACGTATCCGTCTGTCGTGTGTTAACCGACATGTAAATATTTGAGTGTAAATAAACATTTCATGGCGTCATTAGTATACATTTCATCATGGAACGCTACACACTTGAGCAACGATTGCAAATCGTGCAAATTTTTTATGAAAATAATCGTTCTGTTGCTGCTACTTTAAGAGCATTATCAGTGATGAAGCTCATCTTCAGTGATGAAGCTCACTTTTGGCTCAATGGCTTTGTCACCAAGCAAAATATGCATTACTGGGCAGAAAGCAATCCACACGTGATTCATGAGGCACCGTTGCATCCCGAAAAAATCACTGTTTGGTGCGGTTTACATGCCGGCGGCGTAATTGGCCCATATTTCTTCGTTGACGAGAACGATCGCCACGTCACTGTGAATGGAAATCGATACCGCGACATGATAAACGATTATTTTTGGCCGCAATTGAATGGTATGGACTTAGACGACATGTGGTTTCAACAGGACGGGGCCACAAGCCACACAGCACACGCTACAATTGATTTGTTGAAGAGTAAGTTCGATGAGCGCATTATTTCCAGAAATGGACCGGTCGAATGGCCGCCGCGTTCGTGTGATTTGACGCCTCTAGACTATTTTTTTTGGGGTTATGTGAAGTCATTGGTCTACAGTAACAAGCCGGCGACGATTTGTGAGCTCAGAGCCAATATTGAACGCGAAATTGCTGGAATTTCGGCCGATTTATGCAAAAGAGTGGTTGAAAATTGGGTTCAACGATTGGACTTCGTAAAACGTGCACGCAAAAGAAATCGAATTTCATACTTAAAAATTAGGTAAAAAAGTCAAACTGTTTGTGTTTTATTCAAAAAAAAAGTTGAAGCGCTCTTACTGAAAAACGCTTTATTTAGAGTCTCCAGCGCATATTCAAGTTTAAGTCAAGTTCAAGTTAGTTCGTGCTCTACTTAACACGCATCAGTCTCTTGTGGTAATTTGACTACACCATCGCTCATTTTGTGCAAAAAATGTAAGGCACTATGCATTTTTTTTCTATTTATTTTTCAGTCTATTCTGATTTTTTCTAAAAATATATTTGCAATTTTTTTTTTTTTTTTTTTTTGGTTCAATTTATTTCATTTTTAATGTTCAGTTGAATGGTATATTTTGATGGGAACGCATCAGTGTACTCCATCTTAGTAAGAGTCGAGTTAGAATTGGCGCCAAAGATAGAGGGACGAAGCGCTGTGACTAAGCCAATATTTTTAAGAAATGTAGAGGTGAATATAATGCTTCTATATTGCAAAGGATTCAAAGATGATAAGTGCGGATTTTATTTATTTTTAATTATTTCCTTTGCATGTTGACCTCCGCACTCCATGCCGCTCACTAGAGAAGTGCTGTCGGGATGGCACTAACCTTTCGATCATTATTTTCTTTTAGTGCTGAGATGGTCGCTGAGTTTGTTTCATAGACATTGTTTTTAAGGTACCCCCATAGTCCATAGGGGTAAGATCAGGCTACCTGGGTGGAAGGATAAGACAGGGTATTCTCTCATTATTGGCATAAAATAATCGTTCAGGACGTACCGATAAGATACTCCTGTGCTTACTTGCCCTCCACGATTTTCAAAAAAATAAAGTCCAATTACCCCACTGCTTGATAATGCACATCAAACCGTCACTTTCGGTGACTACAGGTGTAGATGTTTTAACAGTGCTAACCATTAACAACAGTTTTGTTTATTTACATAAATATAAAATTCCTGAGAAGTTCAAATGAAGGCTGCTTATTTTTGTACATATTTTGTTAGTCTTCAGAGACTAGTCTTCTATGAATGCGAAATGCAGGTCACATAAATGGCTTAAATTAGTTATATTGCATTGGAATAAGTCCGACTGTGTTTTAAACGTCCATACGTACGTATTTCTTAGCTACAGCCAGCTACTGTCTCAACGCACTTTTCACTCAGTTAACTTTTTTTCATTGCATTGTTCAAAATCTGGTACCGAGGTATTTCTGGCTTTTGCTTTAAGCAATATTAGATATGTAAATCTTTTTATCAGTTATTTGTATTGCTCAGTTGACTCAGATGCCTTTTTACAATGCAAAATCTACTTTGCTCGAAGGCCAACCTTCAGATCAGTTTACTAGTTTTCATGTTTTCACACTCCTATGGAGACAAACAACATCCTAAAACGGGACAAAGGTACAAAATTAATATTTTAAGAGACAGAGCAAAACGAGATGGCTTGAGTACGAGGCAAAATGATGAACACCAATTTCATTTCAAATGGAAATTTATTGTAAATTATTAAAAGCTCGAGAAGGCATCGAATGTCAATGCTGAAAGAAAAATGAGTTTTAGCAGGCAGTAATAAAGAAACTGTAAAATGTCAAAAGTGATGGCAACAAGCAATAAATGCAGCCAGAGCGCAACGTAGAAGTGGAGGAGGAGGGGACGAGTGGGCGAATAAGTGTATTTGCCAAATGAATGAAACTTGAATAAGTACACTAAGAGTGGCATACAGATACTCGTATATAGATACATATGTACCGTTACACTATTTTATTGGCACATGAAGCATATTGCTTACATATGTAGTTGTTGATAACGCCTGCCAGTCTGCCTGCCAACGCGATGGCTGTTCTAGGGCAGAAGAAGCTCTATCGTTTCACAGTATTGCACTTTGCGCTGCCAACTCTTGTCACTTTCGTCACTACAACATATCGCATGTTTGGATGGGTGTGCAGCTACCCAGAATGTTTGTGTGTGTATTGAGGGGCAGGCGAGGAACGTTGAAAATGTAATAAACTTGCGAATTCAGAACTGCAGCCACGAGGCAATGATTGCAGAGTCGTACACGCCGTACACATACACAGCTGCATTTAACTTTTTTTGTGAATTTTACGTTTTCAAAGTTGCATTCATGTGATCATTTTTAGCTTTGGGCCTGTAATGATAACTGTTTGTATACTTATGTGTGTATGAAGGTAGGAGTGTGAACATGGAGGCTTGTATGAATTCTGAAATATACACAAGCAATGTGTCGGCATATAAAACTATACTTACAAAAGATTTGTTCCTCAACGAGCTGCCAGAAAGCGTCAAAATTTATTTTACCTTCAAAAGTCATTCAAGCGTAAATCAAACATTTACCATTACTGAGGTATTAAATGCCATTTTCTTTTTTGCAATCTCATACTCTAGTAAATTGCGTTGTGAAAGGGAAGGCTACAGAGATACTGGCGCTGGTAATCGAGTTAAGGGGAAGAATAACGTTTTCTATAAGTCCAAAGAAGGTATCTTTCGCACTCAGAAATGTCATTTTTTTAAATGTCTCAAAAGGTTCGACTCATATCAGCATAATATTCTCGTTAACTGCAGTGGCAAAACTGCTCGTAATTGAATTATTGTAGTGCAATGTGCTGAATTTAAATGTTAAAATATCAGGAGTAAGAAATCTGTTAAGAGATCAATGTTAAGATATCAGTGCTAAAATGTCGATGTTAAAATATCAAAGTTAATAAATCACTGTTGAGAAATCTCTGTTAATTGTTGATGAATGTTAATATATCAATGCTAAATTATCAGTGTTCAGATATCAATGTTGCTAAGAAATCAACGTTAAATGATTAAGGTTAAGATGTGAGTGTTAAAATGCCGATGTTATAATATCAGTGTTAAAATATCAGTATGGAAGTAGGGGTTTTAATGTAACAATGCTTAAATATCACGGGACGAATATCAGTGTTAAATTTGCAGGTCTCGAAGAGTCAATATAAACTGTGATATATAGAAATTATATTGATAAAAAATACTGAAAATTACCCAGTTGAAAGTATCGAAGGAATATAAGGCATGCACTTTATCGCGTGTTTTTTTCTTTGTAATTTGTTTAAGAGTATTTGATCCAACGAATATTTTCTAAATTTCTGCTTCTTCATAATTAGTGTGACAACCGCTTAAGCTGTTTTGGACGGGTTTAACAAAGCGCGCCAGTCCTTTCTCTCTCATGCTAATCGGCACCAGGTGGGCACACCAAGTGAATCAAAGTGTTTCTTCAACTGATCTTTCTGACGCAAAGGAAGACTTCATATCCTGCTGCTACCACCAGGTGCTGTCACATGGAATACTTTCTGAGCTACGGCGTGTGTATCCATGCGATCGACATGCGCTAGACAGGGGAGCCGCTGTATCTTTTTTTTCGCTCTTTGTCAATGTTAAGCTCATCCAGCTCATTGTTCCACTCTCTGCGATATTCACCATTGTCAACTTGCAATAGTGCATAAATCTTCGCAGAATCTTTCTCTCAAACACTTTAAAATACTCCTCATCAGATATTGAAACACCTATTGTTTTGAGAATGGTAACACAAATGACATGTCAAATGTGTTCTTAATTTACTTAAAGGTTTGACATTTACGAAATGGGACGCTATACGCTTGAACACTGGTTAGTTTTCTTCTTCTTCCGCGGTTACAGTAAATGGCGAGCGTTACCGTGACATGCTCAACGAGTTTTTGTTTCCAAAAATTGAATAGGATGACATGGACGACATTTGGTTTCAACAGGACGGTGCAACTTGTGACACTGCCAAAGTTACACTCGAACTTTTGGCTACCGTTTTTGAAAACCGAATAATCAGCCGAAGTTCCGATATCAATTGGCCGCCTCGGAGCTGTGATTTAAGCCCGTTGGACTATTTTTTGTGGGGAGTCGTTAAGGGCAAATGCTATGCGACCCATCCAGAGACAATTGATGCTTTAAAACACGAAATCGAAGTTGCCATTCATGAAATTGGAGTCGAAACAATCGAAAATGTGCTTAAAAATTGGGTTGATCGAATGGCCTACTGTAAAGCGAGTAGTGGCAGTCATTTGAACGATATTATTTTTCATTCATAAATGACAATGTTCAATCTCCATAATAAAAAACTACGTTTGAAAAAATATTGATTACAATAGTTTTTTTTTATAGCCGATTCAAAAAGCAAATTTTACATGGCCCTCCCTAATTTAAAGCAAACGTCGACAAAATATGTCTTCCGAGTATTTTCGTGATTGTAGTGTAACCGCTCTGCACAGTGGTGAAAAGGGTGTTCTCCACTTTGGCATATATATGCATGTATAAAACTATAATTTATATAAAGGGTGTTTTTTTAGAGGTTAGATTTTCAAGATGAAATAAAACGTATATAATTTAATGTTATGGCCAAGAATTTAGCTTTATTATAAAGATAAGGGTTTGCCATTATGTTTTAAAAATGATTTCGGGCAAGTGGCCGCCGCGGCTGGCTCGAATAAATTCCAGCCGAGAGGCCCAATTTTCGACCACTTTTTGCAGCAATTGGGGCCGTATGTCAGCAATAACGCGCCGAATATTCTCTTCCAAGACGTCAATCGTCTCGGGCTTATCTTCGTAGACAAGCGACTTCACATAGCCCCACAAGAAATAGTCCAGCGGTGTTATATCGCACGATCTTGGAGGCCACGCCACAGGTCCACGGCGCGAGATAATGCGCTCACAAAAAGTTTCCTTCAATAAATCGATTGTTGTGTTGGCTGTATGGCATGTAGCGCCGTCTTGTTGGAACCATAGGTCGTCCACATCAACATCGTCCAATTCAGGTACGAAAAAGTCATTAATCATGGCTCTATAGCGCTCTCCATTGACTGTAACATTATGGCCGGCTTCATTTTTAAAGAAATATGGACCAATGATTCCCTCTGCCCATAGAGCACACCAAACAGTGACTTTTTGAGGATGTAACGGCGTCTCAGCAATGGCTTGTGGATTATGTTCACTCCAAATGCGACAATTTTGCTTATTGACATACCCGTTCAACCAAAAGTGAGCTTCATCGCTGAAAAAAATTTTTCTCGATGCGTCGCGCGAACCGAACCATTATTTTCGTAATAAATTTGCACGATTTGCAAACGTTGTTCAGGTGTAAGTCTATTCATTATGAAATGGCAAACCAAACTGAGCATAAATCAAGTGACAGCTGTCAAAAAGACCATCTACGAAAAAAGTAATGCCAACTTAACCTAACCTAACCTCTAAAAAAAACACCCTTTATAAGTATTGGTACAATCAAATCAAAAACGTCTATTCTATAACAAATTTCAGTAAAAAATTTGGCTATTTAATTACTTCATACCATTAATTATTAGGATTTATCAGAGTTTATTTTAAAAGAAATTAAGTTGACGAAAAAGCAGCCATCTGCTTTAAAACATACCATAGTTTATTCAATATTAATATTTATTCTTTTGGGACAGTTTGTAGTTAGAATCATATTTTTTAAATGCCTTGTATTTAATTAATTTGGAACAAACTAAATTTAAATCAGAAAAATTTGTTCTCAAAAGTACGTGGAAGGAAAAGTGATAATACCTTAAAAGAAAATTCTTTGAGTTGAGGATACAAATTGATATCTGAGTTTTCATAGAACTCAACAATATCGCTTCCACTATAAAAGTGAATCTCGCTTAGTAGCAATATAATGTCTACTTGAATTTCAAAATCACACAAACGGCACTGCATATCACCAAACGAATTTGTAATCATCAAATATTTTCTTTCAATCACTTTATTGACCGGGCAAGCTTTGCCGGTCTCCGATTTAAAGGGTGACATTGTTATCGATTTTAATGCTATTCCTCTTTTCTAAATTTGCTCAAGTCCAATAAAGCGTCGTAAAACTCGCTAGTACTCTGCGCCTAACTTTAGGCAGACATGACTTGCGGTATGAACTCTACATTTCGTCTCAAATAAAGGAAATATTGCATGAATGCAGCATCTGTCAGCGTATATCCAACACAGTACCTATGCCAGAAAGTGTGCTTGCGTGCAGAAATGCGAAGTAGTACTTGGAAGCAACAAAATATTATCCCAAAAAAGGAAGGGAAATCGTTGATTCTAAATTTTCGAAAATGTAATAACTTTTCCATGAACAAAGTTGAAGTTAAAGCTTTGCATTTTGAAAACTGCATAAACACATTTAGACCCTAATATTTTTCTTTGAACAGCTCATTTAAGTGATGCAAAACAAATCACTCACCGCCTGGTTTCCATTTAAGAACTAAATAGTTTTGCATTCAAGATTTGCCTGCCTCGCTCAGAACTCCCTCCAGGGTGTTTTCGTATTCGTTACAAGCATTAAGAAAGCGCTTGAGTTTCTTGTATCGACTAAAATCAAATCGTCAAATTGAAATCTCCAGGCTTTCTCTAGCCATAAATGCGTGTAGTAGAGAAGCCCAGAAATTATATGGATGTGTGAGTGTATATGAAAACGAACAAGTACTTTTAATATTGAGAGCTCGGATGCGTGTACAGATAGACAAACTGCTAGGCAATTTTAAATGACAGCTCCTTGTAAAGGATTTAATAAAATTTGCAACGATTTAGCTCTAATTGATATTTTCGGCGAACAGTCAAAGCGAAATGAATGTAAACATAAAGGATGATTGGCAGCAAATATTCGAGCAAGCGAAATTTTTTTAATTTTTTGCAAAAACAATTTAACTAAAGGCGTAGTTTCACAGCGTTTGTGCATAGCGGAATAGTAATTCATTTATCAAGCAAACACACAGCTATGGACAACGAATTCCAGCAATGGCATGTAGAGTTGGGGCTTATTTGACATATATACACATAGACTTCTGCTGTATGTGCACACAAATGTATTTAGTGCTATTCCAAATACGTACAATAACAGCAAAATGATCGCAATTAATTGCTTTTAGGCAAAAACAATAGCAACCATAGCAGCAGCCACGCCATGCTGTTCGTACATACATACATATAGAACAAAAAAAAAAATAAAAATGAATCAGCTTTTAGGCGGATTTACCAAAACTAATAACGCACTATCTATCTACAGCTACAAGGCTGCAGCGCCTAAAACGCCTTTTGAGCATAAATTACGTAAATAGAATTTGAATGTTCGGGATTTCAGCATCAATATTTCGCTCACACAAAGACAATATTTAGTCAGTTAGCTAAGCGGAAAGCGCGCGTCAATCCAATTCATTCAAATGATACAGCTGTTGGCCTGAAAATATGTATGCTACTTTGTTTTTGTTTTTTCTTAATTCCCGTCCTTTTCAAATACGTAGCTTGATTTGGTAAAAGGATTAAGTGACTAACAAAATAGTGAATAGCACAAACGTATATAAATATTGTGTAAACTGTTTTATCAGCAGATTTGCCAAAGTATATTTACTCGTCTGCTTTACTTTGAGCCCAAAAGTGTGCTCAGAGCGATATCATTTAGTTTGCGTTGGGCGCTGCTATGCGATGCTGTGTGTTCTACGTTAGATATGTGAGTTATTTATGGCAATACTTCTCTCAATTTATGGCGTTCGACATTGCATTGGGTGCGCTGGGAAAAGGCATCGGTATAGCAGTAAATAACTGGCTTATATAATTAATATGTGAGTACAACCGGTGTTGCCTTTATGATTTGGTACATTAAATATGATTTGCAGAAAGTCGGTTTAACGAGAAGAACCTAACTGGCGGTTGATAAATTTGCAATATTTGAACTGCCCTAAGCCTACAGTCACACGCTTCCTATATTATATTTTAGAACTATAAATAATTCGCGGCTTATGGGTGTTTGGCCGAGCTCCTGTGGCTTGATATTGTTCCACAAATGGATGAACCCACAATTCTAAGTCGACTACGAAAAGTAGATAATTTTTTATTACCGAGCTTTTTCATAGCAGAAATGCAATCGCAAATTTGCCATTGCCTGCCGAGGGGCGGCCTCTAACGGAAAAAAATGCTTCTGAAATATGGGTGTAGGCTGTAAAATAGCAGTTTTTCTTCAACCTCAAGGCCTTTTGTGCCCTCTTCTCATCACAGTACCCCATCCAGCCACAGTTCCTTATCAAACTTAAGATAGAGCAGAGTTGAGCTAAGCGTATGTACCTTTCATTTGGCTGCCACCTTCTTAACGCTATTAGCGCTGCATTCAAAAAGCAGGTGGGAGTGCATTGGAGTCTCCTCAAAAACGACAAGAATCAGTGAGCCATACCCCGGTCATATGCAGAGGACTACCTAGTCTGCCGTGTTCTGTGAGAATGCCTCAATTCAGATTTAATGCGTCCCTAACAGATTCAGTTTCTCAATACACTCAAGGACCAGTGAGGACTTCATCTCACAGGCTTGACTCACGCTCAGAATGACAAATTGCTTACTCCGGAGATTTTTCTCTAAGTTTATCTTTTCGCATAGACAGATGACATTATTCCTTCATTTTTTAAAGTAATTTGTGGCATTTTAAGTTTTAAGTAAATTTTATTTCCTTCAAGTAGGCCAAAGACTTTATTGATGAAATTTTATAGTTTATGAACTGCAATGCACCAACTTTCAGTTAAAAATGTGTTCATCAATTCCAGTGTATTAAAGTCTGTATTTTGTTTGAAATTACAATTAGAAAAATCCAGCACTGGCGTAGAAGTCATATCATGCAAAAAACTTTAATTAAAATGTCGGAAAATTTCCAAAAATACCGGAAATTTGTTGCCTAAGTGCAACTATGAAATGTCTATCATTGACCCCAAATTTATTTCACTTCCACATAAAAAATGTGAAGGTATGCGAACTTGTAGAGCAAAAACCAAAACCGAGCAACGTTTGCAGCAAAAATGCAGGGCTCACATGTGCACGCCTAACAATATGCAACAAACTTTAATTATACTTCCAAATTTTCTGACATGCCCAACTTAAAATCTTACACATAAAGGCTAGAAAACTTGCCAACTTTCAACAAGAAGAAATATGCCAAAATTTTGTACAATCAGACAAAATGACATACCGATAGGACGCACCGAAAGAAGAAACATGCAGCCCGGCAGATCCAAATAGAAAGTTTCGCAAATCACAAGAAGAATGAAGCAAAAGCAAAAAGCAAAGGTAGAAGCAACAAAGTGAAACACTCAGCAAACAATTGCCTCCACCGGCTCAAACTCCAAACGATATGCAGCAATAAATAAAGCTCACTATGTTGAACATAAGTTTGAGCTGAAATGACAGCAATTGGAAGATTGTGCGCCCGAACAGGTCTTTGCTTCGCGCTGGCTTTGAGAAAGTAAAAATAGGAGAAGGGTGAGTAAAATGAAAAATGGAAATTTTAAACGCAGCCGAAATATATGCAAATATTCTGCTTAACTTTGAGAGCCACTCACTCACACGCGTGCAGCCATCGACAAAGCATTCATCAGCTGACATACTTTTGGGCGTAAGCAGATAATCGCATGAGTTGGTGGATAGAATGGCAGAGTGGCATAATAGCTGAAAAGTATGCAATAATCTGCGCATGCAAAACACAAAAGCGAAGGTTGCAGTAGCGCAGCAGTGGAAAAAATGTGATAAATTAAAATTTTTGCTGTTAGGAAGAGAAGAGTGAGCTGGAGAGGATCAGCTGAGAGTACAAGGTGGCGGATAAGTATGTAAAATACGAAATATCAATTTGTGTCCGTATGCTTTTGCACTTTCTATGCAATTTTGTATGAGTGCACACACACATGCAACCCTCTTTGCACGCCCATGAAGTGTGCTGGGTGTGAAAAGTGCATAATGCGCATCGAATTGAGCTGCCAGCATTTGCATACTTGCACATGTAGCGGCAAGGATTCGATTGAACTTCAGTGCCATCCCCTCAATCCTGCACACACACACACGCACATACAGGCATATCTTCTCCACCAACGACTGCGTCTCGCATAATAGCCTGAATGCTATCCCTCCACATGGCTTGGAGTGCCTGATGATCCTTGACAACGTCAGCAGCAGCAGCAGCAGCGCAGCAGTAACAGCGGAGGAATCAGCTACGGTCCAAGGCGTTACACGACAAATTGAAAAATTTATGAAATTCATATGCAAATATGTGCAGATTTTGACATTTTTCTTCGCCAAAGTAAACATTCAATAGCATTTATACTCAGAAGGTTATGCTAAATAAATGGCAGGAGACACAGAGTACGAAAGTAAAACAAATGAAATGCGAGAAGCAGAGAGCAAAAAGGTGACACTTTTGTATGCAAATCGTACATCTAAATGTGATTGGAACTATAAATTGTCGATAAGAGGCTAAAGTGAATGCTATTTTGCGCAGTAGGGGGCGAAGAAGCTGTTGCGCCTTCAAATATGTGACGTTGAAAAGAAAATTGAAAGTAGCACAAAACTATAATGAATGCATGCGCATTTGGTGTTCTTAGCGTGGAAACAGTGTAAAATTTTAAGTGCATAAAGCGCTTATGCGCCAAAGTAAGGGAGATACACAAAGTTTTGACCTTGAGTCAGATTATGAAATTGTGAATTTATTAAAGAGACAATTGAGAGGGAGAGATGACTGGTGCTAACTACAAACAAACATGCACATTTGTATGAAAAAATACTAATTTTTTTTATTCAATAAATAATTAATTTTGCCCGGGCAGCTTTGGACGGTAATAAATTAGTTAAGCGTTATAAAATAGCCTCCATTGTGATTTCAACGCAGAAAGCTTCTGTGGATACTCAAATTGAGTTAAAACTTTGCTGGAACTTCTCCATATTACAGGTATTGTGTAAGATATTGTAAATCTTTTTAATAATTTATACCAAGTGGGACCAATGGAATACACAACGCATTCGAAGCTAAAATGAAAAGTATCATTTTGATCAGCCAATCATGCCACGGCTGACCGCGTATTAATTGCCACTGTAAATTGCCCGCTATTGGCCAGTAATTGAAATTAATTATGCACAGCATTTCTCGCAATTGCTTCGCCTTCTCTATCCTCCTGTATATCCCTCCACTTTTCTTATGCGCCAGCAAACTCTTGCTTTCCAAGTATGATGAGGAAAAAAGAGAAAAGCGAAAAAAGCAAGAAATTCCTTGCTCAGCAAACAGAAAGCGAGAAAAGAAGAAGTGGTAATAAAGAGGTACTGCAAACGTTAGGGTATAAATAAATTGCTAAAATAGGATATACTTGAAGCAACTCAACAGCGTAGATTATTGATAAACTCAGCTGAATGGATGGTAGTTGGGAGGCCAAAGCGGGCTGCAGCTGTGTGACCAGTGCAAGTAAAGTGGCAGTATAAATTAAGAGATAGAATGCAAAAAAAAAACTTACAATTAAAAGGAAAAAAAAATCCTGCATTGGTGACGTAGATTAGGTCAGGTTGCTATATAGGCATCAACTTTTCCTATAAATTCTTCGTCCTTATAAATCTGAAAGGCCCACCAGAATGACTCCGTTTGTGTGGCTCACAGTTCACTTCTTGTATGTATTTGTGTATGCATCCAGGTGTTATTTCAAAGAAACGTTTAAATTGGAACCAGCAACTCGAAACACTGATACAAAAAAGCCACTAGAGCCATTTCAAATTGGCGCGTACACCCTTTTTGGGTGCTTGGCCGAACTCCTCCTCCTATTTGTGGCGTGCCTCTCGATGTTGTTCCACTAATGGAGGGACCTACAGTTCCAAGCCGACTCCGAATGGCAGATAGTTTTATGAGGAGCTTTTTCATGGCAGAAATACACTCGGAGGTTTGCTATTGGTGTCTCACCAAGATTTGAACCTACTTTCTCTCTGTGAATTCCGAATGTCAGAGACGCACTAACCCAATCGTCTACGGCGGCCGCCAAAGCTGTTACATACTAAATGTGAAATAAAGAGTTTTCCAACAACCGGTGTTATTTAAATATATAAAAGGCTATCGACAGATGACTAACGATTTCTTATGGCCGAAATTGGATGGTATTGATCTGGACAACATTTATTTTCAACAAGACGGCGCTATGTGCCACACAAGCAACGAAACCATTGATCTTTTACGGGAAAAGTTTCCGGACCGTGTTATCTCTCGGAAAGGTGATCACAATTCGCCACCAAGATCTTGTGATTTAACATCTTGTGAATTTTTTCTTTGAGGCCACGTTAAAGGGAAGGTCTACGCCAACAGCCTAGGGTCGATTGAAGTCCTCAAAGATGGAGTTCGTGAGTCTATCGAAGACATAGGACAGCCACTTTGTAATTCGGTTATGGAGAATTTCATGAAAAGTATATTGTCCTGTAAGCGTGGCCCTTCGTGGTAATCACTTGCCTGATGTTATTTTCCATTATTAACGGCATACCTTCCTCTTTATAATGAAATAAACATGCGATCATTTATAACACCTCTTAATGGGAAAACCCTTTTCAACGAGAATTCGTTTAAAGGTTAGTTTAGAAGAAGAAAAATGAAATTTTATGCAAAAAGGCACTAAATTTAGACAGATATATTTTTCAAAAATGGTGCTGTGCTGACAGTGAAAAGCAGGATTTAAACCCAGTTCATTCTGATAAAATAGAATCGAGTCACCTTTCCCATTGGTTTTATATTTATTAAAATTTATTTATAAGTCAAAGTGGGAATAATAACAATAATTTAATAATTTATTTAAGCAGGAAAACCTGTTGAATATTGGACCAAATGTTTTTCAACGGGGCATATTTATGCTCTGGGTGATTGCTAAGCAATTTTAAAAAATCTGAAAAATATTAATTTCGTAAGGTCCATAGAGGTTTAAATATTCCATAAAAATGTTTCCAAAAAAATTTTTTCTTCCGTTTTATTGCACAGCGCAACGTGCAATTTTTTTTTCAAAATTAAAATTAGGCACATATTTGGGATAGGAATTCAGTCTCTGTTTCTTGATATAAGTACATGGTAGAGGGCTCAGAATTTTCAAATGATAATTTTTACATTCCAAAGGTTCGCTGCGTAGGTGCTTACAGATGTCACTCCTTCAGCAGAAGCTTAAAAAGTTTAACGGGTACTTTAAAATTTTTCTGGGTATACAGTATTAAAGCCGATTAAATTTTAGACTAACAAAGTGATAGGCTCAAGTGGCTACAAAATACCGTTAATTTTTGATACCATTTTCCTTTTTGCTGAGGTGTCACGTTTTTCTTTTATACAAAGCAGATAATAAAATTTTTGAAAAAATGTTGTAAAAATCCATCCTTTTATTTAAATCTTATGTTGAGAGGCTTAGAGGATTTTGACGGCTAAAAAATTGTTTTTAATAGTTCTAAACACCGCCGAAACTATTTTTTATATATTTTTTCAATATATTTTTGTTTTTTTACATCTAAACTTAAAAAGCAAGTTGCCATTTTTGCAGTCTCAAGGAGTTCTTTATTTCGCGCCTATGCCCTTTTGAGCGCCAAAGTTTGTTTTAACGTAGTTGGGTCAGTTACCTAGAGCTGTTTCCATGTAAATTAATATTTTTGATTCACCAAACTGAAGTACGTTACAATGCACTGAAAGTTTGCTTGTAAACAATTTTGTTAAATTCACTAACCAAAATGTTATAATACTTCAAAGGTTTACCACTGAAAGCCTTTGCAACTAATAAATAAAAACTAATGCAGCGGAAAGACGTTCGGTTGATGGTCGGTGTTATTACAGGACACAACCCATGGGGGCATATGACCACCATTGGAATCATAGAGGACCCAATATGCCTGTCATGCTTGGAGGAGGCGGATAAAAATGAGCACTTTCTCTGTGAGTGTCCTTTCTTTGCTACGGCTACGAGTTTTGGGTTCCGCTGTCATGAGAAAGAATAAAATTCGTTCTCTAAAACTGGAGGATATTTACAGATTTGCCAAAGAATCTGGAAAATTCTCACACGACTAACTATCTCTATCTCTGTCTCTATTCTTTCCTATCTCTTTCTCTGCTACATTTCTCCTTCCCTACTTGACTATCTACCCTCTTTCTAGAGCTCTAAATACAATGGGATTTTTAGCCTGAGTGTTTTAGCAGCCACCAAATCTCGTGGTGCTCCTTGGCTCGACTTTTTCAAATTTCAATTCCAATTCAGCGGTTTCCAGAAGGAACAACACTTCTTTTTTTTGTGGTTATACACTCAAAATAAGCTTCGAAATCATAGGTAACCTTTTACAACTGTATGATATGACCAACTACCCGGTCTGAGGCATACTATCGTTAATTATTTACTGAGAGAGGATTTCATTTCATTTCAATTTCTTAATGGAAACCGAGTCCGATGTACATAATTTGCTTGAATGAGATTTAAAATCCTAGCATTAAAGTGGAATGGTTCATTAAGTACCTAATTTTTTTTCATGTACCTAATTTGTTTGCCTTATTACTTAAGAGGAAGCATTGATGTTAACTGCTGAATGAAGGCCACATACTCCATGGTATGAAGGCCATACTATGACTAATTACAATCCATAACAGAACCGTAGGTGACAATTTAATGAAAATCATCTGAAGATTCTTTTCGTAATCGGCCATTTTCTTCCCCTCATTACTATGCCACAACTGAGCAATATAAACTCAAAAACTAGCAACTTAACTTGCGCAAATTTTAATTGCATTTAAATATGTTTATTTTACATGCATTCGTGCCAAGCCTTGGTGTGCGCCTAAATGTATGTCTGGAAAGCTAAATAGTTCATGCATTTTCCGGCACAGTTCCAATACAGCCAGCACCACCTCCACTACTACTGGCGCTTGAATGGAATTCGCACTGCAATGAACCAGCAGACAATTTTGGCCAACATCTGCTGCCAGCCAGTCAACCAGCCACCAAATGTTTTGCTGCTGTTGCGGCTTGTCGCTGGCGTTTTTGTTGTGGCCAACTTACATGTGTGTTGACAAGTTTTTAATTAGTGAGCGCAAAGATGTGTGCCCGCATATTTATGCTGCATATAAGTGCATATGTGTGTGTGTGTGTGCAACATGCATATTTGTATGTGCGAGGTTAGTGACACGTGCAACATGTCGCTGCCGAAAATTTGTGCGCTCACAAATGCAAATTTATAAGCTTTTATAGCAAACATATGCAGGCGCGTATGTATGCATGTGTGTGTGTGTGTGCTCCACGGAAGCAAAAGCGACATACGCAAGCAAACTAATCAACATACGGACGCACATACACACACACATCGGAATTAAATGTGTATTTGATTTAGCTGTTGCGCTTCTTTGCATGCGCTCGCGAACGAATGCTTGTGTGTGCGTTTGCATTTGCGGCTATAAATTTGTGTTTGTATTTTGTTCTGCTGTCATGAAGCGAATTTATTATAGTTTTCCGTCTGCCGCGCAGCCGACCAACCGCTCGAGCAAAATTGAGTGCCGCAAAAAGGTAAAGAGAAATTTGACTTAACAACAACAAAGGCAAAGCGCAACTCTGAAGCTATGAGTGCTGGATTGTGGCGCGCGCAGCAAAAAATGTCATAAATTACCTGCCTTCCACACCGCACACCCGCAGCTGCTGTCCGTGACTGCGCCGGAGTCTGACATCCATGACCGCAGGCAAAATATGTCCGAATTAATGACATCTGCCTAGCAATGATCGCTGATTAGTTGCTTTTTTGGTTTGACTGCTGCGAAATACCATTCCCATAAATGCTTGTTTGCCTTATTTGACTGGGAGACTTACGGTGCAATTTCACATATTTTTTTGCGTAACAATGCAGGGGTATAACCGGGTAGAAAAGCAATGTAGAAAAGCAATATGGAAAAAGCAACAGTAGTGCTCAACTCAATTGAAACCCACATATATTCAATGCTTATATAAGCACGGTAAATCATTGATTTTGCAAAATGTTTAACTAATGAATATTTCTAAAAAGTGAACATTTTGTGCTTGATACTAGTTTTACATTGCTATTTAGGTGGTTGTGTCTAAAAATCTTGCACTTTTTAAATATTTAATTATTTCATTCATTTCATTTTCTATTTTAAAACAATCTGGTCATCGCACATAGGAGTATTTCAGTCTAAAAACCGGTCAAGTTATTAAGTGCTTTTTTCAAATACATTTAATAATAAAACACGTTTATGAATCATAATGCCAATATATTTCACAATAATGAAACAAAATTAAATAAAAATGATCATTTAAATAAACAATATATCTATTTCATACTTACTTTGTAAGTTATTGATAAACGGCATTTATTTAATGGTTTATGATTTTTTTTTCTAGTACTTGAATAAGCCGTGACTTAATCTTCGTCCATTGTCGGTGTACCCGGAATCAGGAGCGTCTTTGCCTCTTCAGAAAACGTCTTTTCTTTTCTTTTGTTTTTCTTTTTGCTAGCGCAGCTCAAGAATGGGTCGAATGTTAGTAGCAACCTGTTCAGAATATCTCTGTTGCACTCTACTCTTGAAAATGTTCGGGAAAAGTCCAGGCGGTATTTTCGGAAGTGTTTATTTCTGACCTCATCTGCCTCTTCTGATAACTGTCCAATTGGTAAAATGGCATGAGTGATCACCATGGCACCGTGTTTTAAGGGGGGAGCCTGGTTTATAAGGTCAAAAAAATCATTTTTTTTTTCGTTTTAAGCGATTCCTAATATATTTCAGAATATTCACACAAAGTTACAGAGCCTAATTCTCAATATTTCCGTAGATACAAAGCCAAAGGTAGGCGAGCGTTAGGTAGTTACGCTGTCACCGGGCAGCTATAGTACAAACTTTATCTTCTTTTCTCGACTTTTCATTTTTATGATTTCTTTGAATTGGCGTACATTAATGAAAAAAAACTAATGAACCTTTTGAAATGAATCATGGCTTGTTCCCTTCAGTATTAAATTCTCTTCTATTTGAACTAACAAAAAGATTTTTATACCAAGTTGAAGGGAATTTTTTTTTTATAGAAAGGCATTTTTTTTCTTTAAAACCTCCAAAAAGTTGAAATTTTGGAATTTCTCTCAGTTTTCTTAGTTCACTTAGAATAAAAAATTATGATAATTAGAAATCCATTTGAATTTTTTGCTTTAGATAATAATTACGAGCTGTATCTTGTACGCCAGTTGGAAACTCCAGCGTTGCAGCGCTCTACTAATTTCTATGTTAAACATTTTTTTCAACTTATTTTAACCAGTACAAAAATTTGTTATACTTTTTAAATGTTTATTAAATGATAGAAGAAACTTTGCAGTACTAAATTAATTTTTTCCTTAAAAAAAAAATCGCAAAGAGATGGAATTTTTAGACCTCATAAACCAGGCTGCCCCCTTAATACCTTATGGAGTGTAGGAGACATTGGGTGCCAGTCATACAAGTTTTGCTGTAATTTGTGCATATCTATTAAACTTACCATTACCATAACCGGCTTTCGGAATGTCAATAAGGAGACCCATTTCTTCTCTGAAACCTTTTTGAATTTTTTCTTTGATTTCCTGCAATATTTTTTTCGCTTTTCTTGATCGTGCTTGCCATTTTTTAAATGTTAACTTATACGATAAATGCAATAGGGACTCGAAGAAACGAGATCTAGCATGAAGGACCGAGAGGCCAAATTCGTTATTTATCTGAGTTGTTTTCTTCAGCTTATTAAAATCTTTAGACGTTTGGGTGCATATGTAGCACCTCATTGTGGATGTTGTATCTGTAGCTGCGTTGCAGGCTTTTCCGTCTGCCATAGTAAGCAGTAAAGTGTGCTTTATTTTAGTAGTGCTTTTGTCGTAAAAGTGAGAACAAGTGATTTTCGCCAAGACATCTGTTTTTGCAGTGCATACTTTTAGAACTGAGAAAAAAAACTTGTAGACATGCGGGGACAATTTTATTACCGTTTCTATTTGACAAGGGTCCAAATATTATGATCACACTAACAGGTTTACTTGATAAGGTTTCACACCTATTTAAAAACAGTATAGTTGGCTAAATTTTAGTAAAAAAAAAAATACTTTTTACTAGGACTTAAAAATGCTCACTTGGAGTACAATCTTGTTATCATAAAGTACATACCTTGCCCTTCCGTGCCAAAAAAGATTTTTTCGTTCACTTCACAAAACAAAAGCACAGTTAACCATTACACATTATGAAATATAAGATTGACGAGAACAGAGATGTATGGTTAAAACAATGACTGAGTTCCAATGAACAGCACCCAGGCACCAAACGCTGTGAAAATTCTGGCGTCTGTCTGTTATTTGGTAAACCGATTATCTACCGACAAGAAAATACTTTCTGTGATGAGATAAGACATTTTTTTTCGACTTACGACCGGCTTTTCCGTACAAATACTCCTATGTGCATCATTTACTTTCATCTTCAGATAATTTGATTGATATCTTAATATTTTTTTTTTTTTTTGGCTCAGAAAATAGTCGACTAGTTAACTCACCATATATAATAAATCAAGCAGCAATATAATAATGCAAGTTTCAAACGTTCTACAAGATTTATGAAAATTCGACAAATTTTCAACAAAACTCCAACATTTTTAATCAGAATTAAAAACAAAAATTCTGTGCGCAGTTTTTTTGCTTATATCTGTATTTGTAAGCAAATGCTTAAGAAAAATCCTCCTTTAAACTTCCGAAATCACAAACGAAATACTGTTAAAGCAACTTTGAGCCATCAGATAGTGAACGTATTATGTAAAATAAAAGCCATCAACATAGATTTTAGTTATTCAATGGGTAAAAGCTCACCTGAGTAAATGAGTAAATGGCCAGTAACGCAAAAAAGAGAGATCGCAAGAAGAGACTTTTGTTGCGTTGGTAAAGACTAGCAGAGCTTAGAAAATGGTGTTGAAGCATAAGAAACGTATACGTAATGTTAGAACTTCTTTAAAAAAATCCATGATATTTAAATAAAAACAAGAATCAGATGCATAGTTTTGAGAAATAAATAAGAAAGTGGGACTTGCCACTGATATTCATAAAAACACAGAAGAAAAGTATATACGCCTAACATTCCATAACTTTCATGTTGTAGATTAACACATATACATGTGTAAGTGTATGTGCATGTGTATGTGTAGCAAACATTGCATTTCGGAACTTCATCTCTAACCTACCATACTAACGAAATTTATTAAACTTATACAAAATAATGTTTTTTGTTTTTGTTTGGCCTACTCTAATTGCAATTACCAACTTCTCACACATCTCAACTCACATGTCAATGAACCTGCTGGCATGTGGCTGTAGAGGGAGAGCACATTGAACTCAAAGCATGCGAAGAACCATTAGATGGGTTGGAAGTTGCCACATTAACCGCAGCTACCGACTAGCGCGCCAACCACCTGCTATCAGGTGGCGAAGAGCAAACACTGCACACAGCTATAGTATACTCAAAGGCGCTTATACGTCGTATTAGCTTCGTTTGGATACAAGTGGTGCCACGCAGTAGCAACATACGAATTAAACTGCACTAAGTCAGGCAGAGCGTTGCGAAGAAGAAATAGGAAGTCAAACATACAGAAGTGGAGGAGCTGCAGTGGCACGTGAGCTCTGACCACAACCGCAGCTGCTGAGCGCAGCAAAGCAAAGTAGACGAACCGTATGCAGATGACTTTCAACACACACGTGCACGCATACTAGAGAACATTTCCATGTGTGCTGGCTACAGTCTGAGCCGCTTATTTAGACACGCGTTTGTGTATGGATGGCTTGCTTTTGCCCGACTCTAAGGTTAACTTGGACCCAAAAGTATGCAAATGCAGATTTTCATACGCCAATCAGAAAGTAACTCAAAAAAGGAAACTCACAAATGCAAGTACACACAAATGCACATACTTCAAAGTGTCAAAGCACTGGAGCTGGAGAGCTTTAATTAAAATTACAAATTCTCATGCAATGCATAATTGGTGTGAAAAAATGCATTGAAGGCGAGGCACGAGTGCGGAGTGATGGCAGCGGTTGGGTAGAACATTTGCGGTTTGTCACAAGCAGCAGCAAAAAATCAAACCGTGCAAATGAGATGGGTTTAGTGAAGAAATGTGAAAACTATAATTTAGACACAAAAAACTGCCACCTCAGGCGTCAGGCGGGGAAACCAACTGTACTACTGGAGCGAGAAACACTTTTGCCCTGCAAATAATTCGCTCGCCTTCGCAGTTTCTACTACCCTTTCACATTGCGAGGCTCATTAATTGCATAATTTGCGCTTTTTTCTGCAAGAACGATTTTGCTACAGACAAGAATTCTTTCTTTAAGAAAATGCAAATAAAAAGTGAAAAAAAATTAAAAAGAAATGTGAAACCACCTCGAGGAATTGCCTCTGAATGCAATGTAAATTAATATCTGAGACAAAGGCGTTGACGTTAAGCGATGGCGTCAAGAAAAAATTAGCGAAAGAGGAAAAAGTAAGCGCTGAAGAAATCGAAAAAGGAAAAATGGAAGTAAATAAGCCGGTGACGAATGGCGAGCAACAACGGGAATAACAAATTAAAACTTTAATGAGAAAACTACAAAACTACAAATGTAAATTATAAATTCACTTGCCTTGCCGACGACAAGTAATACGATGTAAGCTGAAAAAATTGTTGCATATTTTAGGGCGCATAAAAAATCTCAAATTTGTTTCGGTTGAATTGTGAAATGACATCTAAGGATAGTTTTGAAGGATGCAAAAGTAAGCATGAAAAGAGTATTTTTCTTACAAAATTTATATAAATTTAAAAATTGGGTTTTTGTTTGACTCTAAATAGTTTTAAACTTTTTTTTGTTACATTGCTGCTCGCAGAGTGTAAACTGACGCACGAGTAGGTGTGCAAACATCGCTACAGCATTATTTTGCACTGATTTTTCACTGATTCGCAGTGCAGATGTGAATATAACTCGAAAAGTTATGGGAATCCCAACATGAAACTTTCGGGCATTACTGAGTCAGCCATGAAATATTTGGCAAATTGTTAATAGTAAGAAATAATCTTTGGTATTTCAAATTAAAAAAAAAAATCTATAAACCGGCTTTCTTGCATTAGTACCTTGCGTAGCAATCGTTACTTGCAGCGCGGCGAGACTCAGAGACATAGGAAGCTGGACAACAAGGTCGTAAGGTCACGGTAAGATCCTCCTACAGGGACCCCCGCTGCTCAAAAACGGATCAGACTACACAATCCCCGACCTAAACTTCAAGAAAGGCTTTACGATACGTTTTCCACCGAGAGCCGAATGGATCAAAGGGAAGGTGATTAGAAGATACGATATCGAAATCTATACCGATGGCTCTAAGATGAACTGTGGTGTGGGAGCTGGCTTCCATTCGGAGCTGCTCAACCTATCTCAGTCAATTCGTCTTCGTGCCTATGCCAGCGTGTTCCAGGCACAACTCCTAGTGATCAGAGAAGCATGCAAATCACTAAAACTCTACAAAGAAGTTGGTGCAAGAGTAGCCATCTTTTCAGACAGTCAAGCAGCTATAAAGGCCTTAGACTCCAACACCATTTCATCCAAACTAGTCTTGCAGTGTAGATAGGAGCTGGAATTGCTTAGTCATTGGCTTGAAATCACTCTGATAAGGGTTCCCGGTCATAGGAACATACGGGGTAATGAGATAGCGGATGAGCTAGCAAGAAAAGGTTCGACACTAGACATAGCAGAGTCGGTGGCAGTCTCCACCCCACTGAACCCATTAAAAGGATCCATTGCTTCACACTATCTTGCTTTAGCCGAAAGAAGATGGAACCAAATAACTACATGTACTACAACAAAGACACCTGGCCGTCATACAAAATCCAAAGGACGAATTACCTGTTAGGATGCTATCGGCCAAACATTTCACGCATCACTGCAACCCTTACAGGTCATTGGAAAGTAGGGCATCATGCAGCCAGACTCAACTTATCCTTCAATCCTATCTGCAGAAGCTGTCAAGCGGAAGGGGCGAAGGAAAGTCTTTTTCACTATTTATATGAATGTCCAGGGCTAGCTAGGGCACGACTCCGCTCCGTTGGTAAGCCTTTCTTGCATCAAATTAATGAGATCTCAGACACCGAGACAAAGGATTTGCTGCTATACTTGGACCTCACGAAATGGATCTGATTTAGAACAAAAAAAACATCATCACACGAGGGCAGTGGTAGTAAAACGGTGCTGGTCACTAATTAAGATTATTTCAGTGGAAATTCTCAACCACTTCAACAACAACAACTTTGCGTGAAGCTTCTAAATGCACAAATTATTATCTTTTATTTTTTGCTATTAATTTATAAAATTGAATTTGAATGTTATAGTACCAACAAAAGCAAAGGACAAACATGGTTGTTAATGTCATGAAGTGGAACTACCTTCTGTTTAATATAATAATGAAAATAAGAAGAAGAAACTCTGATGTTGTTTTTCGAAAAATTGCTCCCAAAAATTTTTAATAAAACAATATAATTTGTTTCAAGAAAAACTTTATTCCAAAAGTACATTTTATCCCAAAATTAAAAAAAAAAAAAAAAAAAATAAAATAGTAAATAAAAACACCGAAGATATATCTTTTTAAAAACTGTGTACCCAAACTTTCAATATTGCGAAAATCCCAAAATTGTTGTTTTAATAACGCAAATTTCCTCTTGTACACCGATGATTTAAAGATATACTCGGGAATTGCAAGTACAGTGGACTCTTTAAACCTTCAATCTGATTTAGATAACGTTGTTGCTTGGTGTAAAAGAAATAAGTTAGATTTAAATATAAGCAAGTGTTTTTATGTTTCTTATTCTAAATCTTGTTATACCCACTTCCTACCACATTTTTGGATCTAGTTTATCGAATCGAAGTGAAGTTATTGATCATGGTGTGGTCTTTGACTCTAAATTCTCTTTTTAAAGACATTTAAAGTACACCATTTCAAAGTCTTATTCCGTACTTGCGTTTATTCGACGTTTTAGTTCGGAGTTTGTTGATCCATATATATACGTCTCTGGTGCGTTCGAAGTTGGAATACGCCGTCTTTATTTGGAGGCCATATTTGCTTGTCATATTAGTAGGATTGAACGTGTCCAGAATAAATAAATAAATTGTTTCAAAAAAATTTCAGTTTACTTCCCATTGTATACCAACATTCAACTAAACCAATTTTGGGTAAAATTTATAATAACGCAAACTTCCACAACGAAAGATCGTCCGCTGCAGTGGAGTTGTGCAAGAAGCAAACGATCTTGGCATGTGCAGGCCTCAGCCAGAAAACTGGCCAGTTGCTGTCTATTCGACGGGAGCTTATTGATAATGACGGACGTCGGAAAAACCGATCGATATTACCTTTATATTTGACCCCCTTTTCCACATATCCAGAGCTATAATCCAATATCAAGTCCAAATCGTAGTAAAGATTTTTGCGAGCAGTATCACGAAATTCTGTCACTCGTACTACAAACAACAGGCTATTAACAATTTTTGAAGAAATCTGCTAAAAATAAAGATTTCCGAAATTTTTTTGTGACAGATTTTACTGAAATTGTACTACTTACTACTGAGTCACTCAACTTCATGACCCAACAGGAAAATTTGTTTAAAAAAAAACAAAAATATTTCGCTTCGACTGGAACTATAATAAGGTCACTCTTTCCTCTCTTCTTTCTTTAACGAAACGCGGTCCGAGTTGTAACTACGAGTATATGCCCCGTACTGGCGGCCGCTGTAGCCGAATGGGTTGGCGCGTGACTACCACTCCGAATTCGAAGAGAGCCTAGTATCGAATCTCCGTGAAACACCAAAATTAAGAAAAAGTTTTTTCTAACATCGGTTGAGTGTATTTCTGCCATGAAAAAGCTCCTCACAAAAAAAAAAAAAAAATATCTGCCGTTCGGAGTCGGCTTGAAACTGTAGCTTCCTCCATTTGTGAAACAACATCAAGACGCACACCTCAAATAGGAGGAGGAGCTCAGTCAAACACCAAAAAAGGGTGTATGCGCTATTTATATATTTATCTATATAAAATCGATGGTCATTTTTAAAATCTCAGAAAAGTGAGCAAAAATAATTGTTTTTCATTCGAAAGAGCAAATATTCCAATAATTTATGGAACACGAGTTTATTCATACAGCTCCCTAGGCTGGCGTTGCACTAACGCAGCCAAGTAATCCAGTTTTCTAAAACCATGGTGATGGTTTCTCGCTTTATCTCACGATATTTGCCCTTAAGGGCCTTAAACGTTAAAGAACTGGTCGCATAACAGCGGACATTTGAAGAGTTAAATCGAAGCTCCGAGGTTGTTAACCTGAAGTAATCCAAGTTCGTGGCTTCAATGTATCCCCCACAAAAGGCTGTTTATAATGTATCTGTAGTATTCATCGTTGACCGAAATGACGCTTTGGCACTGACATTCTGTCAAAATATTAGCGGTAAAAAGCAGTCACTGTCAAAATCAAATATGTTTAAAAAACACTCTGTGAAATCGGCCTTATACCATCTAAAGGCCAGTTGATATTCCCTTTAAAATTTCCAAGCACTGCCATGCAGCTTTTAGATTAGTTTACTAACAACAATTTCAGCCAATTTGAGTTCAAAATATAACTTTCAAATAAAATACTCGTACATGGAATCTAAATTTTAAATATTTTAGAAATGGCTCAAACACTTCAGGCACTCAGAATTATTTAAGAAGTGTTGAAAATATAATGCAAGCACGAAATTTTGTCTTTGTAAAGTATTCAAACTACTCAATGCTTCCAATTAAAAGATCCCAAGACTAACTGTATGGTATAAAGTCATACGAAAAAAATTGTTAAATTGTTCAACAATTTTTGGTAGTCTCTATACACTTCAAAGCAATATTCCGTTATTCTCATAGCCATATGCTTTTAGTAAAACTCATACAGAAACAAAGAGATTAAATGGCTTGTGCGTTTATAGGCGGCAATAAAAGTTAACGCACAGAAAGCATAAACGTACTTCCTTGCACATCCACACACACACATTGCTTAAGCTTGCAAACGTGCATATAAATATTTTTATATAAGTTCAAACGCCCAGCAAATGCACTCAAATACATGCAACAATGATTTTTATACACTTTTCTTTACTGCAAATGAACTTTGTTGATACGAATGTTTGTGTTATTGCTCGTACAAGACTACTGGCCAAAGTCCAGTACCCATTCGAGGAGTTTTTGAATTGCGCTACAACAATTACAATGGCCAGGCAATTTACAAGTCAATTTTTGGTCAACCACATTTGAATTGGCATTTTGTAGTGTCAGCAGCAGTTAAACACTTTGTCAGCTGGAGTAGCAGCATCGGCAAACACAGCACTGCAAATGTCATCGGACGTTGTGTTGTCGGACGTTCGACACAGTGCAATTCGAAGTGTGATTATGTGCGTAAGTGGCAGCGAAGGAACAGTAATTCCGAACTTTATTTGCCTATGTAAACTGGAATTCGAGTGTGGGTCTATTATTTCTTACACTACTTTGATTTGAAGCGGAGTAGTTGAGACGCACCATATCTCGGAAATAATGAGCAGGTTGTGGAGGTCGCTCTGCTTAGCGATCAATGGAAGGATAAGGTTATGTCAAACAGAGGCTTTCAGCGTGGTTTGGCACATGCTGTACAATGTGCTTATCAAAGTGCCCTGGAACTAAGGAGACGGAGACTTTGGCAAGAAAAAACATTTGGGTATTCGACTGCTCTAAAAAAAGTTTAAATATACTTGAGAGTGTTTACCATAAGAATGCCTCAGGAATGCAAAAAAATAAACTTTTCGGTATGTGAACAATTACCATAAATAAAAAATCAAATTGATGAGAAAATGAAAAACTGAGTATGCAGTTATATGAAATCCAATGGGGCAGAATTACAAGAATTTCTTCCTGGAAATCAGAAAAAGGTTACTTATCACATGGTGTAATATTTACACGGGACAGGCATTCGTGGTAAACTATTTTAATTTTTTCAGAAGGCGAAGTTACTTTATCTAATACGGATACCAGATCTTCAACATTTGTATATTATCTCAACCAATGGGAGTATGGATTCTTTATCGCTATTTTAACCAGTGGCTATACATTTGCCAAGCACATATTTAGGATAAGTAAGTCAGCTGACAATTCCTGTTTCTCGTATCTGAAGTATGGAGCTATCGCTCTTCACTTTATCAGACTTTGCCACGCATCCTCAAAGATCAGGCTTCGTGTTATGATTTCCATTAATTTATGCGAAGGTACGAGGTGTTCAAAAAGTATCGGGAGTTTTGTGTTTTTTCAAAAAAAATTTATTTATTCATTAATATCTATTTTGTCCTCTTCAAACTAGTCCCCATGAGGTATTATGCACCTGTGCCAACGATTTTTCCAATCTTCGAAGCTGTTCAAAAAATCTTTTTTTATCTTGTTCAGTTCCTCCTTCGATGCCGTCTTTATCTCGTCAATCGTAGCGTAGCGTCGTCCTTTCATGGGACTGTCCAGTTTCAGGAACAAGAAAAAAGTCGCAGGGGGCAGATCTGGGAAATACGGTGGCTATGCCATCATTAGTGTGTTGTTTTCGGCCAAAAAGTCGCGCACAAGCAACGATGTGTGAGCAGGGGTGTTGTCGTGATGCAAGAGCCAATTTTTTTCTTCCACAAATCAGGGCGTTTCTGGCGGGTTGCTTGGCGCAAATTGCACAGAACTTGCAGGGAACTCTTGATGCGCAACGCCTCTGCAATCGAAGAAAACGGTAAACAAAACTTTTACATTCGACCGAACTTGGCGCGCTTTTTTTTGGTCTTGGTTCGTGCGGCAGCTACTATTGAGCTGATTGAGCTTTGCAAGAATAAATTCTGTGAAATTAGCACACTCAGCGAGCATTTTCCAGTAGGAATTACTTGCAATCTGGTTGATCTGTAAGAAAGTTCAACTCTCAAGAGGGGAGCAATAAAGAATTTTTGAACCGTAATAGTGACAATTAACTTTTTCAAGCAGTGCATCAGCTGGTCGGCACAGGGTGGTCTTGATATAAGTAACGGTTTCTTGGTAATGAAAAAGGCGTATGAGTTAGCCTGTAGACCAAAAACTAAAACATTGCTAGCAACGGAGTTGTCGTGTGCGCACACGACGGGCAACACTTAAAGATAATTCGCAAATTTGAAAGAACACAGTCTCCTATATGAACGTGGTCCAATGAAACCCTTCTGAAAGAGAGCTGGTAGCATTGAAAGTATTGAGTTATACCAGTTTTATGAAGTATCACCATTCTCTCTAACGGCGAATCTTGCTAGATAACTTTACTGTTGCCTTCGCATGCAAATTTTTCGTCAAGTGAGTAGAGGCCAAATATAGCGAGCAGAGAAGTGGCGAATCGAAGGCGATTAATGTGTCTTGAGCAGATGATGGCCCAAATCCTAGTGCCGATCACGATTCATTATCGGTATAGTAAAATGTTGTCTGTATAATATTTTTTTTTTCCTTGTTCACTCCTCTCGGGAGCATAATACCTCGACAAAACCTATTCTTGCGTTGGTTTCGTTAATCTATTTTGATTTCTGACAGGGTAGGTGATTAGCCTGCCGCTACCAGTCCTAAGTAGTGGGAATGCGCACCTGTCGTTGCTTAGGAACAACGCCTTCTTACTGCTAGGAGCGCCATCTGTCTTTCACATTTTTCTGGCAGAAGGATCGCACAGATGGTTGAGGACTTCGCTAAATTTCGTGAGTCTGCTGGCGCCACTGAGGCAATGCCACTGATTTTGCTTATTTTAGCAGTCACAATGCAAATAATGCGCTGACTATTGTGAAGGAGTAAGAATGGAAAGGTTGATAAGGTTTTGGAGTTGAGGATTTTTTTTTTTGTTTTTTGGAAATTGGGAAAGTTGGTGAATATGCCGCTGGCCGCTATTCTATGGTCTTACTCAATTCATGTATCAGTTTTGTAGTAGGATAAAAGCATTTACACTAGAGACTTTGCCGCTCAAAGTCCAATCTCGCTATAAAGTTTCTGTAAGACCGATTGTGACTGGAGCGGAATCGGAACGCCACTTAATTGTTACGGATAGCATGAATGCACACATTTTTTTTACTATATGTTTCAGGCTGGAATTACTAAACTGAATTTTGTATTTTAATTTTTCAAGGGCACTTAGTGAGACAACTAGCATTTCTTGAAACAACGGTGTGCAGTTCCTAAGTTCTTATTTTTTTCCAGAAGTTTAGTTTACCATATAGGACATAGTTTTTTTCTTTTATGTTTTATCCTGTAAGAATTATATTTACAGCAATGTTTGTATTTCTACATAGTATGTACTGTCTTTTAACCATAGACTCTATTAAATTAATGAAATTAAATTAAACTGAAGTTGGTCATTTCATTTGTAGGCTCGTTTTAATTGCCTTTTTAGTGCCACTTTTCAGTTGCGACCACTCCCATGCGAATTGAAAAAATAGGTTAGGATTTAGTAACGCTTATAAGAGCTAAAAAGAAAAAAATCTGTATGCTGCCCAAAGCAAATGAATTGCATTTCAAACTCACTTTTCAGTCGAAAAACAGTACGTCACTATAAACAATCAAGTTTTCACTTTGTGTAGACTAATTGACACATATGTTTGTACGCTGAGTTGATGGGATAAATACCCCAACGCCTACACACACACACACACCTAGCCAAACTTCATGCAGCGTAAACTGAAAGCTTTCCAACTCACGAAATGCAAACGTTTTTTTTTTTCGGAAGCAAACACGCGTCTATTTGTGTTTGTATGGAAAGTAAATGCATCAAGCAATGTCGGAAATTGGGTTAGCGACGCAAGCTGGTCAGCAAAACACGCATAGCCACTCTCAAACATACGTGCGGAACAAAACACACGTACGCAAAACACTAAACTTGCTTTATTTGTATTTAAAAAGTTTAGCCTCGCACCCAAACTGTGCTCAAAGAAATCCAAGAGTTTTCTTTTTTTATTTATATTTTTTGTCACAAAATTTTATGTAGGAAGTCTGTTGGTCGTCGAAGCCATACACTTCGTATTCCTTATACGAGTATCTCCCTTTGTATTTCCCCCTCACACTTCCTGAATTTTGCTACTCTTCATAAATGTCGCTTAAGCTTCACTGGACGCCGATAATTCTGTAATTCGATTAATGAAGCGCATCGCAATCAGCACCGCTGCTGTCTTCCTTTGATTGACGACTGCCAAGGAAGTATTAGCAGTAGCTGTGTGGAGCGAATTGCGAGTGAAGCAAGATGAGAGTGGCTTCCCGGATGTGAAGCTTAATGACTCGTTTGCTGCTGCGGATGAAACTGCTGCGTCTGTTGTGTGTTGGTGGCTGTTAAAGATGTTTTTTTCTCGTACTCAGTTTTCTATTAGCACTGCTCGTATGTGATTTCTGGAAAGCGCTACTCCCACCTGCGCACAATTTTAAACTTGAAACTTTTTTGCAAATTTTATTTTCCCATTTTGTGGCAAAAACTTTTGATTTGTTTGAAAACTTTCAGAGAAGTGGGTGAAGGTAAAAGAAAACAGTTTACAGTTTCTCAATGGACATTTTTAGCTGGTTTCTAAGACACTTTTTATGATTTTTAATTCAAAATATTTAATAAACACCGAATTTTTCGTTTTTTCTATATTTGCAGGATGAGAAGAATCAATTGCTCGTCACGAATGTTTGGCTGAAATTGGTGAGTAAAAATTTATGTCTTGCGATCTAAGCAAAAAATGTGTACTCGTCTTAGGTGGAAAAAATTTTATAAATTCAAAATTATTTTATACATTCATTTAAAAATAAATAATAAAAAAATTAAGATAAAGATAAGACTCTTCAAACTTTCTGGGAATGATTAATACAGTACCTGCAATCACCGAAACGGCATAGATACATATATTTTTTAGCACATAGACTGGTCTTTAAAATTGTACGAAGGTCTGATTCTGATGGGCATAAAATAAAATTAGTGCCCTTAGCTTGTCACAACAACACCAACATCAACTACCTGGCGTAGACTTCAGAGAACTGGAACCATTTCATAAGCTAATTTTTACCCAATTGATTGGGCATTTCAATAATTCCAATAATTTTTTACTGGAAATATTAAAAACATTTCTGATACTAACCTCACCTTTCCAATTTTTTTGAAAAATGTAAATAATTGCTTCTTGATAAGGGTTAATTTAGAAGCAAATGTTAGCTTGATATAATTTTTTTACATGCAGAGCTCACTTAGTTCCTAGTGAGTACAGAAATTTCAATAGTTTTCGAAACTTGTCAACCATCTGTATAAATCATGTAGCCATTTTCTAATTCAATGAAAATCTCGCCATTAGACTCAACTGATTATCGAGCCAATGCAGTGTATCTCAAGCTGAGCTAGCCGCAATCAAAGAAGCAGCTGATTAGCGACTCACTCGTATAATAACTGCCGAGAAAGCAAATACTTACTACTATAGCCATGTGGCAATTAGTGCCTGGGTGTCGAAACAGTTCACGGAATGTCCGGCTGCATATACGGTCGCATCCGAATGCTTTGGCATAAGACTCTTCTGGGTAACTGATCATAGCAATATTGCAGGAAAATACGAGGGAGATGAGAGGGCCAGATAAGGGACCTGTGAGGTAGTTTTCTTGCGAAAGAAGAGGATTAGGATTCCCTTGAGCACCTGCGGTCAGCTCCTGGAAAAATGAACTTCGCGTTAACTCAGCGTGCGCTGGGCAAGTACACAAACTTGTAAGGTCGGGAGATCCCTCTGGCCACGTGTGGATCGGAGGCGTTCGAGAGAGCTTCAGAGGTTGACAATATCTCAGCTAACGAATGTCGTGGGTGTCCTCATAGGACACTATCCGCGGGGCATGTATGCTGTGAGACTTGGAATTATTTCGAGTCGGTTTTGCGTCAGCTGTATAGAGGATGAAGTGGAGTCATTGTAGCACAATTTCCTTAGCTGCCTTGCTGTTGTAGGTTAGAATGTAGGCATCTAGGTTTTCACTTCTTTGCTATGCCTGCTGACTAGGCCGGGTCGATTTGTGGGGAGGCAAAAAAATCGCCCATTGCTCTGTGAAAATCATATTCTAGGGATCAAAATAAGAAACTTTGCCGAAGGAACCATATCTCTAAAACGAATTCTGATGTCCCCCAATTTGGGTCGAACTTTTTAGTTTCTTTTCTCATGTAAAGGCCAAAAATGGTGATATTTTGAAATGATTGTATGGGGAACCCCCCAGGGGAGTTTCAGGGGGTGTGCCACTGGCATGGGTGTCGGCCGTCCAAAGTTAGTGGGGGTCGGTCATACATTTGGACTCGATTGGAGCACTCTAAATGGGTCAAAGTGGGATTTTTCCTTCGACCCTAATTTGGGGGCATCAGAATTCGTTTTAGAGGTATGGCTCCTTCGGCAAAGTTTCTTATTTTGATCCCTAGAATACGATTTTTTCACAGACCAATGAGCGATTTTTAAATCGACCCGCCCTCCTGCTGACAGAGTAGGCCTTGATATTAAAAACCTGAAGATTTTCATCAACAGCTTAAATCGGTTAACACAAGCATAGCTCAGTCATCGTTCGTACTCAACAAATACTCTACCCTCTTGTCCCTCTCTCTCTCTCCCTCTCTGCATTTGTCCTATAGGTTTCCTCCACCTTACCTCCGTTGCAAGGTTTGATTTGCAGATTAATTTGATTTCTTCGTCCAAGTATGCCCACTCTTTGGACAAAAATTTTAACCTAACCTAATAAAATAAAAACTTGTTTCTTGTAACTACTCACATCGGTTACTCACAGTGTATGGCATTTCCGGATATTTTAATTTAAATTAATACAATTTTTGCCATTTTCTAGTTTTTTAATCAAATAATTCCGTATAAATACTTGCTTGCTTGCTTCACTTCCTCATTTAAAGAAGAAATAAAAAACTTTAGTTTGTTTTTCGCAAAAAACTAATCAAATTGGCTGTTGACCTAATTCCTCGCCTCTTCTAAACGCTGCTGAGCAGTTTCCAAATATCAACCTCATTCACTTTAAATTACACTCATTTCCACTCCAAATCCCACATGAAAAGTGGTGCCAATTTAATATTTTATTACACCACCTACAACGGGGTAAAGGTGTGTGAGTGCGTTTTCAAAGTTATTTGTCTGCTCCTGTATATCCTGCCAATTCGATGCAAACTGAATGGCGTATTTTGGTAGGAAAATACCAATTGATTCCAGAGCAAATTAACTGACATTTCGAGCGAAAACTGAAAAGTGAAATTGGAGCAAGCACACAGCCGCACACACACACACACACACACACACAAGTGCATATACAGAGAACCGTAGACAAAGAGCAAATATTTTTTGTTTTCTGCTTTTGTTATGAAGAGCAAATGCAAACAAATTCTTTAACCAACTGACAATATCCTGGATTACGTTCGCATGTGGCGGAGTGCGGTTACTTATAAGCACAAATACACTTAACAGTATTATGCACATTGGCTGTTGTTGTAGACAACAATTTTGTTGTTGTTGCAGTTTGCTATATTACCATTGCTGTTGTGTTGTTGTGCTGTTGGTTTTATTGCTGCACTCTGTGGTTAACGGAAATGCATTAAACTTATCTTGTTTGCATTTTTGTGATAATGGAAAATTCGCATAGCATGTCACGCCATGCCCGGCAGCAAGAAGCGGATAGACAGACAGATTTACATACTAGCATATTGGCGTACTGGCGTACTGGCGCACTGGCAGCAGCCGAGTGAAGGAATGCACTGTGTAATCGCACACAAGCGCACTTGTACCTAAGCCATGGCATATCCGTGTGATCTCACATCTACTACCTCATCGATTTGTTGCTGCTTTTGCCACATTTCACATATTTGTTTGAAAAATATTTTATGCAGTTAACCGCAGCTGCCAGAACCCCACAAGCTGCTTTCTCCATCAGCTCACTGACTGTACATAACTATTACCACTACGGCAAGAGCTCAAATGTGAATATAATACACAGATGCACAAGTACACTTGTATATGTATGTGTGCATACTTACGTGCTCCCTAGCAGCCGTCCATGCCTGAGAATACTTCAATTTAACCAATTCGTTTAGAAAATTTTTGCTACCCGCACTTACTTTTTCCTCTGTCTCGATTAAGTAAATTAGTTTCATGTTCGAATAATTGAAAAATGTGTAGATCTAATAATTCTGCAGTGCCTAAGTGTGGCAGCACTTAACTAAAGTGTATTGTGACTTTTCAATTAGAATCAATAAAGGGCTATTTGTTGTTATTATCTTGTACAAAAATATTTATAAAGCTCTACAAAGAGTCTGTAAGTAAAAATATTCATTTATGCATATAAATGGAGAATATTGAATTATTCAGAAAGCAATTTTGGTGAATTTTTGTTAATAATGAAATAGAAGAAAATTTCTTTAGATGGCTTTTCTGAATATACTTGAATTGCTAGCAGAAGAAAAAATATGGATTTCTAGATATGCATTCATTTCTGTGTATGTATTTTATTTTCCTTTATTTGTCGTTTTTTTTTGCTATATTTTTTTCTTAATTAATTTTGAGATTTTTCAATTACACTGTACAGCACTCGGCTCGGGTATTTATTTCTTTATTTATAATCAAAAACACAAAAGTTCTTAGTGACCCTTAATTATACTACTACTACTAATACAACTTTTTGTATAAAATAAATAAAAGAATTATGACTAAAATAATCTATAAATTCATAAATGTAGATGATGCATTCTATAAAAATGACAAATAATTTTTTTGTTTTGAATGGAATTCGGGCTCTCATTAAATTCACGAAAAACCGGAAAATTAAGTGCATTGGGCGAGAAATCCGCTTTTGAGATTTTGAGGTAAAAAGCGTAAGAGCTTCGTAAAGCTCGTGGTAGCGGACCGTCGCACAGTGCCTTCATTATCCGTGAATTGTCGACCAAGAACGAAACGAATACCATCCAGCAGCCATCGAATTCACTTGATATTGTTCCCTCCGATTTTTTCTGTTTGATCGAGTCAAAAAACCACTAAACCAATACAGGGAACGCGTTTCGAAAGGAAGTAATGGAAAAATCGAAGCCGGCTCAAATGGTCATACTGGAAATAGAGTTCCAAAAATGTTTCGAGTACTGGACTAAACGCTGATATAAGTGCGTTGTAGTTGATGTGTAGTAATGTGAAGGCGATAATATCACTTTTGAGGAATTACTTATATTTTGAACTTTACGAATATATCCCGAGAACTTTTTAATCAAGTTCGTATTCCAACTTAGAGTAGACGAACGAGGTTAGCGTAATTTATTTCTATTACGTCCACCATACCTAGGAGCGATCATCGTTTTGATATAATGTGGAATGAATGAAGGTTGGTGGGACTTGAGAAAGAGAAATTCGATTCAAAAATTACTACAACAGCTTTGACCTCACTCACAGAATAATTAAATATTGAATATCACGTGTAGCGTTATTAGAAACATTTTTTAGTTCATTAACATAAGATATGAAGCATAAGAATGGGGCAAAGAGGTACACGCATTGTCAACTTATAAGGGTGTTTTATATAATTTTGTTTTGATTCATTTTGTTTTATTTTATTTTATTTTATTTTATTGTATTTTATTTTATTTTATTTTATTTTATTTTATTTTATTTTATTTTATTTTATTTTATTTTATTTTATTTTATTTTATTTTATTTTATTTTATTTTATTTTATTTTATTTTATTTTATTTTATTTTATTTTATTTTATTTTATTTTATTTTATTTTATTTTATTTTATTTTATTTTATTTTATTTTATTTTATTTTATTTTAATTTATTTTATTTTATTTTATTTTATTTTATTTTATTTTATTTTATTTCACCTTATTTTGTGTTATTTTATTGTTCTTTATTTTATTCTAATTAATTTTTTTATATTTAATTTCATTTAATATCCTTTTTTCATCTTATTTTATTTTATCTTTTTTTAATTATTTATTCTTTTTTGTCTCACAACATTTTATTTCTTTTCACCCCATTTCATTTCATTTTATCTCACTCTCTGCCAATCCTTTCAACCATATTGGGTACGTAATTGGTTCACCCTATTTGCTCAGATATTTGCTTCCTTCATTTTTACAACCCACACTTTTCTCTTTTTTCTATGTGTGCCCTCCAGGAGTGGAACGATATGAATCTGCGTTGGAATACATCCGATTATGGCGGTGTTAAAGATTTACGTATTCCGCCGCATCGGATATGGAAACCGGATGTGCTGATGTACAACAGCGCCGACGAGGGTTTCGATGGCACATATCAAACGAATGTGGTGGTGCGCAATAACGGTTCGTGCTTGTATGTGCCACCAGGCATTTTCAAGTCCACTTGCAAAATCGACATCACGTGGTTTCCGTTCGATGATCAACGCTGCGAAATGAAGTTCGGCAGCTGGACTTACGATGGATTTCAGGTTTGAATCAGATGACAACCAATAAACACATAAGTACACACACGCATACACATACTTATAACGCACACAGTACCATAGATATTTATACACAAGCCCATGTATGTATATAGAAATTAAAATGTTAAATGAAGTGAACAATCGGATTGAGAAAATGAAGTGTTCCCCACGGGAAGTGGAAATCCATACGACAAGACGAGGGTGACCCGCGGTAGTGACGAAAATGCCATGAAATGAAAAAAATCTGGTCAAGTAAAGTTGTA
The DNA here is from genome assembly GCA_037575425.1 of Anastrepha fraterculus. Classification (NCBI taxonomy): domain Eukaryota; kingdom Metazoa; phylum Arthropoda; class Insecta; order Diptera; family Tephritidae; genus Anastrepha; species Anastrepha fraterculus. Next base: position 472,577 of record JAYXIM010020233.1, on the reverse strand, counting down.
AATACTCAATGCATCGCAAGGAAGTATGCAGCATTTAATTTTTTATGCAGCGAATGTTTTTAATCAACTAATTTTTATACGATTTTGAATAATTTGAACGAAATTTTAATTTCTTATTTTGTTGTTTTAAAGAGTTTGCATTCAAAACATATTGAAAACTGGTGTATTTATTAATCATACTCCGCACTTTCAACAGCTGGACTTGCAATTACAAGATGAAACTGGCGGTGATATCAGCAGTTACGTGCTCAACGGCGAGTGGGAACTATTGGGTGAGTAGCGCCATACTAGAACCTCTGTAGTAGTTGTTGTTGTGTTTGTGTATAACTAGGTGACACAAGCACAGATTGTCGTTGTTGCTGTAATTTTGCCTCAAACAGAGGACATCAAAAATTCATTCATATGTGTACACACGCACACACTCTCATAAAAAATAGGGACATACCTCCTTCTGGCGGTAATAAATACAAATCTACTAACTCTTTACTCTACTCATAAAATGTTTCAAGCTCTCGTGCTTCTTTATAAAGATGTGTATCTATAAGTATTCAGCTCTACATACGTACAAATAACAACAAACATGTCAATGCTTACAGATCAAAACTTTTCGCATTGCTTCCTTTATCATTCTACTATCAAATTTCTTCATTAACGAAAACTACAGAAGCGAAATTTCACTATCCTCTCACTTCATGTGTCTCTACTCTAAGTCTAAACATTCCCCTGCTTCCTAACTCTACAGCTTACTTTGAACCAACCGCTTACTTAATGGATACAGCAGTTTTCCACCACCCCCACAACTCTGGAAAAGTATGTGCAAGACCACAAAATATAGGGAATACGCTTTCCTCAACACTTTTCTGCCGAATTTAATGAATTAGCACTGATATTTTTCTGAAATTAATTAATGGCAAAAACTAAGTTCAAAATTAAAATATATTTGTGTACATATGTACTAAAAAGACAATCAAATGGCAACTTAGCTAACTTACTTTTATTTTGGACGAATGAGTGCCCACTTTGCGTCGATATACGGGTTACCACGAACGTCCTCCTAGACACTTACAGATATTATTATTTGGGTCATTTCTGATTCATTCGGGTAAACTTACAACAAGCCATTCAAAACGTAAGTGCTTAAATGCTTAAGTACATACTTTACATCATTAAAAATATGTATGGATATTTTTCTGAAAAGTACTATTAGGTTGGGGAACAAATTCATAGCGTTTTTACCGAAGACTTTTATTTGAACAGAAAACAATAATAATATCAATATTAATCAATTATATATTCGCCATTGCTGTCAACAATTTCTTCACACCTCTCAAACAATTTGTTGATGGTGTAAAAGAAGTTGTTGAGCCAATTTTTAAGGGCGTCTTTGTTGTCGCAGGTAACGTCCTTCATATGGTTTGACAAGGACCAGAAAAAATGATAATCGGTTGGTGCAAGGTCCGGAGAATACGGCGTATGCTGAAGGAACTCCCATTCGAGCTCTTGAAGTGCAGCTTTGTGCAACACGAGGCCTGGCATTGTCGTTAAGAAGGATGGTTTGACCATGCCGATCAGGCCATTTCAGTTGAATAGCCTCAAACAGGCCGTGTAACTAGGTAATGTAAAGCTCCTTATGCTCCCAGTGCACTATGACCTTCCAGTTCCACCAAACACATGCCATGATCTTCTTTGGATGAAGATCCGGCTTGGCTCTGGGCTTTGGCTTATCTACTGGAGCCACCCACTCCTTTCCTTGCTTCATATTGATGTATGGCACCATTTCTCATATCCTGCGACGATTCGGTACAAAAACCTCTGTGACCGTATATTTCGTTGTGTTGTGAAAAGAAGCAATTTGAAGGCGACTTTCTTTGTATTTTTCGTTGAGCTCGTGAGGCAGCCAGGCTGCCAATTTTCCGATTAACACCATCGAATAAGTTCTGGCGACTGTTCTCCTTCAAAAGTCATTTGAAATGTTCTTCATCGAATTCAGAAGATCATCCGCTGTGGAGAGTTAAGTATTCGGACAATAGCCACTTCAGGTCAGAAACGGAAGTAACATTCACGCCCTGTTAGACTCGACTCAGGCTGATAGGCTGATGGCCTATGCTGCTAGTTGCCTTAGTTTTGTAATATGATTATTTATAATTATATTTAAAGTAAATGAAAAACAAATAAAAATAGTAGACTTGATAGGTATACTGAAATTCAGTCGTATCTACCTGCTATTTAAATTACAACAAGCCAACGATTTTGGTTGCATATTCGACAAAAATATGGAGCGAACTTTTCTAAACGAACTCTCACTAAATTTTATAAATTTCTCTGTCAATTATTATTATTTTTTAAGTTTTATTTACGCTTCATGGAATAAAAATCAATTTTTAAGAAATTCCAAGAAAAAAAGGAAACCCGCTATGTGAAATCGATGCAGCAGCGAAACTTAAACGGAATAGTTTAAGTTAAGCGCTCTCAAGTATTGCCTGTTGATGGGCAAAATGAATTCCAATCTAAAATATCAAACAAAAAATATGGCTTAGGAGTTACTCGTATTGAACATTAGAAAAGTGAACGGGTTGGCAGGGCGTATGAGTTATGCCCACTAGACTCAATTTCAGTGATTTTCTGCTTTCAAAGCGAAATTTTGCAGAACGATTATTTGGTTTTCAGAAGTTAAATAAAAAACCAATAAATAAAAACCATAAATAAATTTATAATTTAAAGCTATTCCAGTTAAGCCCTTTGTTGGCCTCTTTTCAGCCAGAAACTCAAGCCTAACTCCATATTTTCTCTTGATCAAGCGTGTGTAATATACTTTTTAGTACTAGTTTAACCGCCAGCGCGCTTGATTTATGCACTCATTTTTCAATTGCTGTTTTGGATAACATTTTCCTTTCACAGCCTTAACTGCGAGTAAACCTCCAACAGTTCGCAACTGTAAGTATCATTTCACTTCCCCCAAAAAATAGACAACTTAAAATTTAGTGCCAGCTAACTGGCTATGTGCAAGTATTTATACGGCAAACAGAAGCATAAATACTTGGGCACATACAGAGATACCAGTGTGAAGGAACTACCGAAATTTCACTAACCTACCGTCCCACCTGACAAGTCTGGTGGTAAGCCTTAAAATCCGCAAGCAGGCAACAGTCGCCGCGCCGCCACCAAGAGAATTTATAGCGCATTGGGTTTGCAGATTTTATTGGCATTTATGTAATTTAATGTTCAGCGTTTGCGGGCAGTTTTTGCCACTTTAATTGAATTTATGTATTGAGGCGAGTTACGGGTGCGGCAGCAAAGTGGGCAGTGAGGGAAAAGGGGGAGAAATGTGGTATATCTGTAAATCGCGCAAAGTGTGCAAAAGCTTCTAAGTATAGCCGATTCGGCAGAAAAGTAAAGTGGTCATTTGATAGTCAAATTGTGTTATTTGTGTTAAAAAATTGTACTCTTAAAGCCGCAAGTAAATAAACAAGAAAATTATGCTGGAGGTAGTGCTAATTACTTGAGTTCCTGTTAACAATTTACTTGTTATTTCTCTACTTTCCTATCTCAATAATTTCCTAAAACGCTTTTGCTTTAAAACAAACATAACACAACTACAACAAAGCCCATACAGAAATAACCATACCTATAAACTTTTAGAACTGCACAGTCGAAAATCTCTAATTTTTTTTTACTAAAACTCATTTCCACTCTAATTCATCGAATTCATGCGAATTGACAGCTTAGAGGGTTCAAAAGCAAACTGCAGGTTTATTCATTCCAAACTGTAGTTACAAAAAAAGAGAAAATACAAAGCTCACCCACTTTACCCACTCACCAATCAAACGAAAATTGTTTAAGCTAAAAAACAATTTCGTACAAACCAAAAATAAAAAAAATAAAAATAAAAAATATATTCAAAAGGGCGCTTTAACTATTCAAGTCCGAAATAGCCGCGTAAATGTTTCGCTTTGTAAAACTTTGATTTTGGGCAACAATTGAAAGAATTTCAGTGAAAATAGGCAACTGTGTATTCTAATACAAAGTTGTGCCATTCAATTTGTCAAAGAATACGCATTTGCGCATTTTCCTTTTTCAAAAAAACCTAAATCATTTAATTCGAGGTAAGCTTTTTCCCATCACCAATTCATAGTATCTCTATTAAATTTCCATCATCAATGTATGTAAATATGTTTTTTGAAAAAATAAAAAATAAAAATTTGATTACTTTTATACGATTTTGAGACATGCGCGCATATAAAATTGAACAAAATCATAGCAGCATTTCAATATGTAAATATGGTATTGATGAAAACGAATAGTTTTCTAAATGCAAATGCATTTTAATGACACTTTCAATAGTGAAATAAATTTCTGAAATGTTTTGCAAATATAATTGTAAGTATATAAGTATTTATTTAATTATTTAGGAAGTGCCACATCTGAAAACAATATTTTCTACACTTGTAGCCATATAATAAAGTCATTTTATAATTTTACCATGTAAATCAAAGCTACAAACTTTGGGCAAAACCAGCAAAAAAAATTAAAAAGTATATTTTAAGGATTTTAGCTTTTTAATCAGAATCCTTAGAAAACTTCTGCGTATGCAGATTTGAACGCCATTCTATAATAATTTTGATATTTTTTTTTCCTTGCATGCAACGTTGACAATTTTCTTCCATATAAAACGAATGTTCGGAAGTCATTTAGTTAGATTAAGTGACTTGATTGTGTGAGCACAAGAGTATGTCGAAATTCGCGAATATATGAATTACTTACCATATTTTATTTTCACAAGAACTTTTTTTACATTTTCACAACAACTAATGCTAAGTGGATGCGAAAGTGGTTAAAAAGTGATCCAAATATCGAAAAGAGCCGACAAATAAAATATCTCTCTGCAAGAATAATCCAATCACTTATAATCCACGGTAATGAAATCAAAAATTTCGACATCGAAATCTCGCAAACCCATTTTCATGTTGCCACGGTTTTGTGTCTAGATATCATCGACGTTTATTTGTTTTTTTACCCCTTATGGTATCGGTTGTGTGTAAAATGCACAATGGAATAAAATATTTTCTGCATATTCTGCATTAAACATCTACGATATTTCTTTAAAAACCTGCGCTGTTTCTCTTCATAGCCCGACGAGGCAAGACGAGGCCATGAAAACCATGTATTGATTGCATTCTTATTAATTTTGGTACGACGATCGGAGTTTCGGACACAGGGAGTTATTTAAAGGGTTGTCACTGCAGTAAACTCCGTTTTTGCTTCTAGTGACAAACTGCTACCTTGAGTCTCTTTTAGAAGTCAGTATGGCTTTATTTTTGCTACAAGAGAGTATTAGAGCAATTCGTAAATTCCCTTAGGTGCTCTATCAAACTTTCTATACCGAATGCTTTAAGACTAAAAATAATACTGGGGCAAAACAAGAGTGTACAGTACCACAAAGCAAAGCCGCAAGAATCAGAATATCGGTAATCTTAAGCCTCTTTATCTAAATTTAGTGCTGGCTTTAAAGTTATTTACAGGCCCATGCCTCTTTCCTTAGCATTTTTTTAGGTGCCTCAAATCTTTTAAGTAACTTATATATTTTAAACTCCAGTGATTTTGATTAAACATTTTTACCAAACCTGTCCTCCGTCAAAACAGAGTTAAACTATAAATCAATTTCACTTTAAAGTAACTCCAGTGAAGTTGATACACCACACAACCCTCCAAAAAAAAACTTTGAAATTTCTCCGATCGTATTGGCCACTAGCTTCTGCTTTCACAATACTTTACAGCAACAAAAGTGATAAGTTAAAAAATTCTAACAAAGTATTGATTTTTTTTTCTGAACTACCTTAAAACTTTTTTGAAGGAAGAAAAAACATTTGTTCAAAATCGAACGCAAAGTTCTACGTTTGCTAATTTGAAATGTGCGTTTGGCAGTACGAGTTTTGTAGCAAAAAGTGTTTCAAACAGTTCAAAAATTCATTGCGTATATATGCACGTATGTATGTATGTATGTATGTATGTGTGTGTGTGCATATATTTCAACTAAACTTGCAGTTCTAAGGAAAAAAATTACTTAAAACTCGGAACAAAGCAAAACTGCCTTGAATAATTTACAACCATACATTCACCTATGCATGTATGCGCTTATGTGTCTATGTATATGTGTGTATGCGTATGCCTATGATGCAATGCAATTGAATGAACTTAAAATGCCTACCTGCCTGCCTGCGTGCCTGCCTACCTGAATGCTGGCATTGGCATGACGGCAGATACGTTAGACGAAAATTGCTAGAAACTGAATTCCAGCTACCCTCAATAAACATCTGTTCCTGCTGCTGGTAGGCATACATTTACATAGAAAACTTTGTGTTTAAAAGAGTTAAGTTTTACTTTTGATATTTGAAGCAGAGAAAAATGGATTCCGGCAATGTTCTTGTAAGTTAAAAATTAGAATATTAAAAACGCAAACTGAATTTGTTTGTTGTTAAAAAATGAAACTGGAAATTTCATACATGACTGCCGTTTGAAAAATGCACTAAATGTGCCAAATAAAAATACTCATATATGTAGGTGAACTAAGCCACTTTAAATAAATTTTTCAAGCTTAATTCAATTTGTGGGTAGAAGAAACAAAACTGCCATTTTAGATACCAATTCTTAACCCTATGTTACTTTGTGCTACAATATTCGCCATTTTTACAAAAATGTATAAAAATCCACTCGATGTTACGTATACGACAGAGTGAACAACTAAATGTGACCCCATCTGTGAGCGGCTCCACGTCAAGTGATTAAAGTATTTGGCACATTGGCGTCAACTTTCCTAAAAGCTGGTTTATGTGTAGGCAGGAGTATAAGAAGAGGTGAACTGAAACAATTTAAAAAAAAATTTAATTTTGAGATTTATTTATGTTGAAAGTTTTGATATAAAGTTTTTACAATGGAATATGTTCGGTTCTTTTTTTTAATTTTTAGAATCAATTTTTTTTTTTTTTTTTGATACTTCAGGATTGAACATGCTTCTTGAGTAAATTGTTTCCCAACGAAATACGTTTTATTACTTACATCCAATGCATTATTCATCAAAGTACTTTGTAGTTACTCATAGGAATATAGTCTGTTGTAGACAAATAAATATTTACAAATATTTCTATTGGCCCAAGAAACCCAAAATAAACTTCCAATTCTGGGTCATTACCAACAATGCAACTAACTTGTTCCATAATTATCAGATTTTGATAAAATTTGATGCAGTGACAAAACCGACTATTAGATACCGATAACTGGTCTAGTGGACGAAATCTAAGAAGGAAGGAATAGAATTATGTGGCAAACAGCAAACCAGTTGTTTAGCAATAATATTGAATGCAGTTTGAAAGTGTAGAGATCTTAGACTTGGGCACGATAAAATTCTGGCCGCTATTCCGGCGCAGTTTGATTAGGGAGCAACACCCCTTTTTCTTTGAAAACAGGGAGAAAATATAAAAACCTCAGGGGCCTGCATTCAAGAACTTCTGCAGTAATCATTGAGAGCCCAACGCTAGGTAATACGTGCTGATCTTCCGTCTACGACTCCCCAACCATTGCCGACCCATCTTTGAAACTGTGCTAAGAACAATAAGAAGGAGGATCTTTAGCGCGGCTATGTACTGCTCTCAATACACTCTACCATAATATACTTTGAGATTCATTTCAATTGCATCTCATTGAAAGTAGTCATGCAATGTAAGAGCTTATTGAATGAGATTTCTCCGATTAGTGCGACGAATATGGTATTAAGGGGGTTCATACCATGAGCTGCCAAGAAAGGTGACTAAGTCTTTCCTCTATCTAAACGCAAGCTCTGCCTTAAACACCCATGCCCTATTTGACGATTTGAGTCTCAACGAATGGTTATTGTCTTAGGAGGACGCATGATAAACATGCAACTATCTGTATGAGCTATAGAGATGAAAAGAAAGAAGGTGGCCATCGGCGCTGTCTTGCTCTGTCAAAAGTATGGCATCTCTATTTTAGTAAACATTGCTTTAAATGCCTGCCATGTTTGGAGTTAACGGACAAAGTGTGTGAGAGGCAAAGATGATGTGCCTCTCGGTAGCCGCGGAGGGTGGTAACCACTGCATCTTAGCTGAACTGACCAAAAACACGTAGTATGAAGCAAAGCTCATTAATCCCCTTCACTTCTGATTCCTGAGATATGACGTCCTATTTTTTCCAATTTTTTGTGCTTATCTCCGCGTAAATTCGTGCTGTTTCTTATTTGCGCCACGACTACCACGCCAATTAAAACTATCGTCTGCTCTTCATAGTAGCTGGAAATTCTCTCGCTTTAATGCATCTATTATTTTGAACTGCGCCTTCACTTAAGTGACAGTTAGTAGAGCAGCTCAAGTACTCCGTTTTCAAGTTTATAAACTGAACTTAGCATTCATTCAGCTTCCCCTAATGCACTGTAAGTATCTTTGTAGCTATGCTGCTGAATCAGACCTTGCACTCTTAACTACCAGAAACGAGAAGAAGCTCGCAAATCCATCGCCCCCCAATAAATGTATTGCTGCGCCTGTTTGTATGCAACAATAAACTATTTCACAAAAATAAACCCAGGCATTCATTCCCGTCTCCCCCGTTGCGTGTGTGTATGTGTGTGTGTATGAGTAAAACCAAAAAAAACAGGCACAGCACGCTGTGCAAAGCGGTATCAGCTGGTTAAAAGTTTTGTGCAATGCTTTGTTTTTCAAACAGAAAAAAAAAATTGAAAACAAATTCTAAAAGTAAAAAGAAAGAAAAAATCAAAATGGAATGCCACGAAAGTCGGTTGGCTGGCAAGCAAACACACACAAACGCACAATGTTCGACTAAAAATCGTAGGTATAGCGAGAAAGTATGGAAAGTATGCTCGAGGCTGGGGCTAACCTGAATGTAGAGTTTGCGTGCAACAACAACAAAACAACAGAAAGCAACAGCTACCAGCTCGCTACCTCATCGGGGCAATCACTTTGCGTAACTTTGTTGTTTGCTTTTGTGCATCGCAGTACTGCAAACCGATCACTTTGTACACTTAACTCTTCCCCCCTTCCAACCGCTTGCCCCATGCAAATTCCCGCTTCGCACACTGGAGGCAATTCGGCCATAACTAATGCTACTTCATTGTTTAGCAAGCGAGCGAGCGCGAAAGAGAGAGCAAGCAGCTTTTGCTGGTATTTTATTTATTTAGTGGGGATTATTTTTCATCTTTCGCACAGTTTTTTCGTTCCTTTTTATTTCTACTACCGCTCCTCTGTGGGAACGCGCCATCGGGTAAATTTTCATGGCGAAATTTTTCGCAAATCCACCAGCTTTTGTGGTGAATTCTTTACAAGTTTATGCAAATGACAATTTTCGTTAGTTTTCATGCACTCTCAGTATGTACAGTTGTGTCGCAGCTCATTGCCGCACCTTCCCGCTCGCGGCATCTCGTAAATAATGGCTTTGTATCAGCGTGTATTGCATTAGTATGTGTGCCAGTGTGCTGCTGGAGGCACTTAAACTTTAGTAGACCGCAACTCTGTGAAAGAAACAACAATAAAAACAAGAAAACGATGAAACCAACAACACGAAAACAATAGCTATAAAAACAAGTTAGCATAAAGTTGTCAGTGTTCTAAGTGTGTTTCTTCCTCTCTCTCCTTTTTCTGCATCTTCCCCTTTTTCAGGTTTGTTAGCCGGAGAAATGGTTTCAGCTTTGCTCGCATTTGACATGGCGAACATGCTTTGTTCTATGGAAATAAATTAATGGCCGTCTGTTTATGCTTTAACGTATCAACGAAAATAAATTGACTTGTGTATGTCGGGAAATTCCCATTGAGCAGATGAATAGGAAAAAATGTTATGATATACTGCGACAATATTATTAGTTTTCAAAGCAAACAGCTGGCGTATTATTATTAGAATATTTTGTAATTCATAATAGTTGACCCAGTTTTGGTTTAAAGTCTCTTTTGTATGATTTTGTATTTCTTATATTCTTCTTTCGAAATTCTGACGTTAAGAGCTGCATATCGAAGCATCGTGCAAGGATTACTCTCAAAGATTTTTGATCACATAATCACATAAGGGTGGTTAAGTTTCAAGGGTCGGTGTTGATTTTGAATAAAATGCAATTTTTTTAGGAAATTATTATAATTTATCTTTATTATGATAATATAGGTATGGCTCAATTACGCATAGATTAAAATATCGGCCAAATGACCGCCGCAGCTTCGGCGGCACACCTTCATCCGATGGTACAAATTTTCGATGATGCTGAGGCATAATTGAGGTTCTATGCGGTTAATGTGCCAAATTATCTCATCCCTTAACTCTTGAATTGTTGCTGGCTTATCGAGGTACACCCTTTCTTTCAAATAACCCCAAAGAAAGAAGTCCAACGGTGTCAAATCTCATGATCTTGGCGGCCAATTGACATCTCCGCGAAGTGAGATTATTCGGCCATCAAATTTTTCGCGCAAAAGAGCCATTTTTTCTTTAGCTGTGTGACAAGTGGCACCGTCCTGTTGAAACCACATATCGTCCACATCCATATCTTCCAATTCGGGCCATAAAAAGTTCGTTATCATCTCACGATAGCGAACACTATTCACAGTAACTGCCTGACCGGCCTCATTTTGGAAAAAATACGGCCCATTGATGCCGACGGCCCATAAACCGCACCAAACAGTCACTCATTGTGGGTGCATTGGTTTTTCCGCAATCACCCTTGGATTATCATTCGCCCAAATGCGGCAGCGGCAATTCTGCTTATTGACGAATCCACTGAGGTGAAAATGTGCCTCATCACTGAAGATGATTTTCTTCACGAAGTGCGCGATATTCATTTTGATTTGAACGCCCGTTTTCATAATAAGCTTGAATAACTTTAACGATTATGCGTCTTTCCATGGTTCAAATTGAATAAGTCTAAGATTGAAAAATGTCAAATCAAATGCAGAAAAAAACTTGACGTTTAGGTGTGGTTTACATTAAACATCGGCCCTTAAAATTTAACCACCCTTTATTTATACTGTTTTTATAGGAAAATCAACTCAATTTTTTCAGGCTGAACTGATGGCAATAATGAAAGACGTGACACTGGCACAGTGTGATGCGATACCTGAAAATCTCTCAAAAGACAATCGACAACCTCCAACCTCTCTTAACGAGATGGCTGAGTCATTTCCCCTATGATAACATGGGTTCCTGGCCACTGTGACATTGGGGGGAACTTCAGAGCCGATGAACTAGCGAAAATCGGTAGCAAATTGACTGATGAGTACATAGACAAGGATATAAGTATACCCTTGCAAACATGTAGACAACGTCTCGCGAGGAAATTGTAAGAGTAGCGAATGAAAGATGGCGTAGAGAAGCCACTTGCAAAATAGCCCGACAGATGTGGCCGACTCTCAATGCTAACCGCACGGAACTTCTACTAAGAAGAGATAAGCACAGTCTTAACACACTGATTTCAGTTATTAAGGGGCGCTGAATAATCGGTAGGCCTGCCCAGAGAATGGGTGTGCAAACACATAACTTCTGCAGAAGTTGTCTAGGCGAGGAAGAGGAAAAGACGATCCCGCACCTTCTGTGTCACTGGCCTGCTCTGTCCAGACGTAGACTCGCCAATTTGGGCGGACTTTTTTTCAACGAATTAGAAGACCTCGGCTCTGTCGAAATTAAGGATCTTGCAAAATTGTTGAATAGCACACACTGGTTTCAGGAGGGATAGGGGCTAGTTCCCGACCCTACAATGGACAACCGCTTCAACCTAACCTAACCTATACAAAAATTCAATCATCAGTGAAACTGAAATTTTGTGCAAAGTCTGCTCTTGATCATGATTTTGAGGAAAATGTATTGATTTTGTTTTAAGACTTATCCATATCTTAGAGTTGTTGAACGAACTACCTGTATAGCTGAGTATACAAGGTTTTCTGAATAAAAGTTTTAGCCTTCGTAGACTTCGCAGGCTACGTGTATTCCATTTTCGAATTGGTATAGGTGTTCTAAAGACACATATGGGGACATTATATTTTTATATATTTATTTATTAAAATTTTAATTTTTTTAATTATGTTTTAGTGGTTGTTCGCATATATAAAAAAATAAACTTATTTTAGTTTGGCTGGGGATTTTCTTACCAGAATTCTCATATATTAATTTTGAGCTCAACAGCAGTTAATTTACGTCAATAATTTCCAGAATTACTCGAAATTGTTTTAGTTGGAGGCAAAACTTGGGGTGTATCGTACAATATCGTCTAAAATAAAACTCCCATGATAGTGGGCAGAAGTGACCGAGACCAAGACCAAAGAAATCACGCCAAATTCAGTTAAATATGAAGGTCTTGTTCAGGTACAATATATACCTATAATACCGGAATGTCTCACCAAAAAGATTTATTATTCAAAAATTATAAAAAAGTTACAGCCCTTGTCAAATACACATTTTAGAAACCCTTTTAAACACTTTATGAGTGCCTTGGCAAAACCAAAAATAGTTTTTCCAAAAAATTTTCACCATTTACCAAATCTTTAGAATGCTTCTGACAGGGTATTAACGCAGTAACGTTCAGCTAAGAGCGCTCAGCCTGCTCCCACTGAGTGCTGGAATAATGACAAATGAAGCGTTGTGTACTTTTCTCTTCATGCATATATCCATTGATTAGACTAAACTAGGTTCGATTACTGCGAGACCAAAAAGACAAACTCAGTATGAACTTTTGTTTCATGAACCCCAAACCATAAATCTGCATTATTTTACTTAATCCACTTCTTTTTCATCAAACGCTGAATCACATAAATCAATGAAAAGCCAATAAAGAAGAAATTACAGCAGTCAAACTTATTTCGTATGCAAACTCTCCGGCATCATCACGAAACTTTTGCTACCGAAATTGTTGCACGCAATTGTTTTAATTCACAAGAAGCAGAAGCATTAAAAAGGGAAAATAAAGCACAAAAGACAAAGAATAAACCTCCTTTTAGTTCTGAAGGATAATAAACTTTCGAAAATGCGAATCAATCAGACAGAGCTGATAATCAGCTTGCGAATAAAAATCAACTGAAGGGAAATTGGGAATAATCAAACAAACTTGCAGCATATTTTGCATTAAATTTGCATTTGCACTTTCAACATAAACGGAGGATAGACAGCTGGTGTGGAAAAACTACTAATGTTCACAATTTGTCAGCCCGAAAGGTTTTAGTTTTGGCGTCATTCCATTTTTATTTTATTTTATTTTCTAATATAATCCTTTAAAAAGTCAAATAATTCTTTTCCATTTCCATTGTCCATATCACTCACCTGCATTTGCTTACAGCATTTCTGCCCAAATAAATGGTCAGGTGCAGCAATTACTCTTTCTCCACAATTTGCTGCTATTTAATCCCGATGGCAATAAATGAATGCTAACAGCTGCATTCATTGCAACACAGAAATTAATTTGTTGCAGTTGTACATACAAATATTTGGGAGTTAAAGCATAGAGCGCTACCAGCTTACGCCAACAATGATGTGTGCGCACAAAAGTATGCTTTGTTTTTCGCTTTGAAGAGAGAGCAATAAATTCTGCTTTTGCAGGGTATTTTCGAAACGTGTTTGTTTTTGTTACTTTTGTTTCTCAAAAAGTGATTAGTGAATTTTTGAAAAGCAAGCGGAAATAAATGGTGAAATTCTAAAAATATAAATGCGTAAATGTAGGAAAGCATAAAACAAGTAAACTAAATTGATGGCGTGGGAATGACATATTCTAAGGTTTGTAAAAGGCCTCGCCAACAATTTTGTAGTTGCTCAAAATGTATTTAAATAAATTAAAGAGTTATAATTTTGGAATAATTGCGTGTACATTTTTTTAAATTTGGTTTCATGAGATATTCGTGGTACTGATAAGACAGATACTTTTTTAAGCGTTTTTCGTCAACCAATGGTTTTCCCCCCAACCTCCTTGTAAAACTCTTATATCATCCTAAAAATGTTCAACTTTTTCGAGGCATGAAAATGCTGTATGTAGGCGCGGTTAGCCAACATTCCTCAAGAAAATTGGTAAACAGTAGAAAACTATTTTGGGGATAAATGGCAAGTGAAATAGGACATCTCATTTTAATGCTTCCAAATAGGTTTTCAAATAGTTTTTCACTGGCTTTGTTAAAACGAGCGAGCATTGGTTTCTCGATCGCGCGATTTGCAAGCTCAAGGAGAGCCACGGGGGCTTTTAAAGCCTCATAATGAAAAACGTTCTTTAGATTCCACCAAATGTGATTCGTAATATTTTTATTTAATTGTAAACTTTATCAAAAAGTGTCGCCTATTGAGGGCACGGTGAGAGAAAACTTCTTTCCACAATAATAAATCGATTTGTCTTAACAGGCGCGGTTTTGCTAAGGTCGGCGGCCTCCAATCTTGTAGAGTTTATGGAAGATTTTTTTGCTGACTTTTGAAGGCGATATCTTTTCGTTGTGATTTTCATTGATTTTTTTTAAATATGAGGTTGTCAAAAAAGTCTTGCGGTATTTTTATTAAATTTTCAATTGTTCATAAAATTGGTTATAATAATGCGATTTAAGTCAAATATACGCTGTTTTGTTCGATGACGAGATGCCAACTTCATAATGCCCCTCTTATAGAAGCTCGCTTCCCTATTGTCAAAAAACTCGGAGAGCCAATTTTCATAGGTCTCTCTTGTGGACAACTTCCGACTACCAAGCTCGTTCGCCATGGACAGAAATAGGTGCTAATCAATTGGTGCGAGATCCGGACTATACGGTGGATGCAAAAGAACCTCCCAACCGAGCTCCCGGAGCTTCTGGCGCGTCACCAAAGATGTGTGTGGCCTGGCGTTGTCCTGATGGAAGACAATTCGGCCTCTGTTGATCAAAGATGACCTCTTCTGCATGAGCACTGCATTCAAGCGGTCCAGTTGTTGGCAGTACAGGTCCGAATTGAAGAATACACAGAAGAACCTTCCTGGCCGTCAATCCAGGCTTGGCCACCGTCTGGGCAGCTTCACCGCTTTTCGACCACGACCGTTTGCGCTTCACGTTGTCGTAAGTGACCCACTTTTCATCGCCAGTCACCATCCGCTTCAAAAACGGGTCGATTTTGTTGCGATTCAGAAGCGATTCGCATGCATCCATACGGGCAAAAATGTTGTTCTGCGTCAAGTCATGTGGCACCCATACATCGAGCTTCTTTTTGAATCCAAGCTTCTTCAAATGGTTTATAACGGTTTGATGACTCATGCCCAGCTCTTGGCCGATGCTACGGTCGGCGGCCTCCAATCTTGCAGAGTTTATGGAAGATTTTTTTGCTGACTTTTGAAGGCGATATCTTTTCGTTGTGATTTTCATTGATTTTTTTTAAATATTATATTTGGTAAATTTTCGCACAGAGTACCACTTCCTAAGGTATCTGGTATAACCGTGGACACAAATGATCATTTAGGTATTTGGTATACAAGAGTTTATTAGACCTTGATCCTTTGCCATCTGCCTTTCATCAGCCAAGTAAAATCTAAACTAGACTATTTTATCATAAAGTACTAGAATTGGAGCTATTTTTTTCCAATAGAAATAATTTTAGTGCAACATTTCCAGGCCGCAGCTTTTTTTTGTTAGCCATTTAGACCCCTTTATAGTACAAAAATCTGTTTTTAAAATTATTTGGCGATTAAAATGTTTTACTAAACTATTTTTCAGAAAGTGTCTATTGCTATTACTGCAGATACAGAAGTTTTAATGCTTTATTCTTATAGAAATTGCCATCTGCTTAACCATTTCGGACCGGGTAACAACCACCGGGAACATTTCGAGTTTAGTGATATATCTAGCTTCAGTACATGCTCTGAAATTAGAAAATCTGAAAAGGACGTCCCCCACCCCCTCCATGGGCTCTAGGATAGTGGGATATATGTGTTCCATTAGGTGTTTTGAGCGGCATCTTTAAGTCCCATTAGGTCTCTATAACATACTAATAAATAAATACCAAATAATAAGTTGGATGTTTCGTATCAACTAAAATAATGTATTTCATTTATTTAAAAAAAAATTAAGTACAATTATATTTCATTCAGATGTTATAGCAATCAACGCTTATGATTAGGAGCGAAACAATTGTTGCATAGTGGAACTTCACATTCTTCACATATTGTTTTAGTACGCCTTTCAACATTTTTGAGACGACAGCCAGCGCATCGTCGTCTTCTGCTTCCTTCTATTGGTAGATGAGTAGCGGACTTTCCATAAGTCTTTTTCTTTTTGGATATGTAACCAGACCTTCCACTGCGAATATTGCCGGCCGTTTTCTGACATTCGGCTATCAGCGCTTTTGCGAAAATTACTATAAAATCAATCAATGGCATCTTTTGACGACGTAGCTTTGAAAATAAAATCCATGAATTCACAACGAACATCATCAAAAGTCGATAAAAAACTTTCTTCCACCACTTATTAGATTTTCGGTTCAAATCATATCAGCCGGCCATTTGATCTGCTCCATCGATTCCTCACATAATTTCGCGATAAAACTGTATCATCTTAGGGCATGGTGTAGGTATTATTTGGTCATCCCTCTGCTTTTTTCCTATGGTTGTTATTTCATCAACGTTTCAATTGCTTAGGAGGCTAACTTCTTTTGTATATAGGCATTTCGTGTACATTAGTCCAGAGCTGCTGCTCTTGAAAACCGCTTCCCCTTTTTTCAATTTTTGTGTTATCTTTGGCAAATTTTTTCTATTTGCCATACAAGTTCCAAGCGGAGGCGAGGCCAAACTTTCTAAAAGGTTAACGCTTGTAAAAAGCGATCAAAACATAATGTGACATCTGGTTGTCGTATGGTGCTTACCAAGGTTTTAACTACTCGTTCGCCTAGCGTTCCAATAGTAGGCCCTTCTTCTTTTCCACAGTCATAACAATAACTTGTCAGGGAATCGCAACGCATCCACATTTTTAAACCTCTATTTGTTGGTTTCAGTGGCATCCCTTGCTTCAGAGATGAACGACCTTTGAATTTTGTCATTGATTTGTCAATGCTTTGATAAGGGCTGCCGGCGCAAGCTGCTTGGAACCTGCTTTTCAAATATTTTACCATATCGTCTACATAATATGTTTTGCTAGCACCAACAGGTTGTTCCGGAGACGAGAAATATATTTTCGAAGAAATAGTTAAGAAACAATCGCGAGCAATCGCCGATTTTATAGCTTCGTTTCCCATTGCTTTATGTTTAGACCAGTAGTGTTCCATCGTAGGTAGACGCATATATGACATGATAAGTGTACACCCGATAACAACTGGGATTTCACCGATATCGGTAGGCTTCAAAGAACGATACTTCGAAGATTTACGCAATAGCTCGAGGCGCGCGTTTGTGCATTGTGTTGTGTAAATAATTCATTTAATTTTCTCGACATATTTCAAGGTTTTTCTAAATCAAAATAGATTTATGATTAAATATGTTAAAAATTTTAAGGGTTAGAGAATGTCGGCAAGCTCTAAACGGGACCTATTTATACCAATAAATAAACCTAACGTGACACATGGATCCCATAAATAAAAGTAGTCGAAATAAGACTTAGAAACTGAAATAATGCTACATTAATTAACTTAACCAATTACGGTGATCCAATTCTAACTTAGTTCTAGTAAAATCTAGTAGTTTTTACACTCATTTTCACTGAAAAAATCGAATATTCACAAGAAAATAGGTGATTCAAGAACAGTCACGTTTAGAAGCGGCGTCTGTTTACTACTTTAGCATAAAAAAACACAGAACCGTTACCTGAACCTACCGTCTGGTATAGACGGGACAGTTTGCAATGAGTTTTAATGGAAAATTTAGATAGATTTATAGTTATAAGAAAACTTTTGCTGGGACGTTTGTGTCCCAATAGGTCCGAAAGAGTTCAGGCAATATAAGGAAAAAGCAAATTAATGATATTTTATATACAGCGAAATAATAATTAATTTTCATATTTTTCAATCCGTCCTCATGTTCATAATTCTCAATTAAAACACAGGTTCTGGTATAAATTCTATATTTTTTGTGCATTTTCACATTCTTTTTTATAAAATATTTGCAAAACATTTCCAATGAGAATTTATAGCAAATTTTTGGCTACAATTTATTTTGCATTGTTTCTGTATTTAGAATGTAAATAAGTTCGATAGCAAGTAATGAATTTCAATACGCTTTTGACATGCCATTTACGCTATTTATAGACCAAAGTACAAAATATGAATTTATGATTTTTCATTACCTAAGATATAAATTATTTACATACAATATGCACACTTGATTAAACAATTCCAACAAAGTCCAACCATTCATGCAAATGCAACCATTTCTTGAGCAAATAAATCACAATACTGAAATATGCACGAACACACACACACACACATGAACAAAGTGAAATGAGTTAAGTAATGCAGTGCAGTGTATTAGAGATAGTTTACTAAGGAATATTCACCTACCATTTACCTATATATTCGCTACAAAATATTTTTAAGAAATCATACATTTTTTACTCAGAATTCGTTTACATTTCAAGCATGCAAAAGTTAACCACAAATCATTACTCATAAAACCATTATTGGATTTTTGCTACAAATACAATCATATATAAATATATCATTTCAAATATTCACTTACACACGCACACACACACAAACACAGTTTAACACTCTTAGCATTCACTCACTCGTTCGCTAACATTCACTTCGCTTCGCTTTTCACTTCGCTCCGCATAACATTATTTCACGAGTATGCTAGCTTTCATAACAGTTACGTTTTCTACTTACCATTTATCAATTTTTAAATTTAAATCAATAATTAATTAACTTTATACCTACGCTACATTTCACGTCTCTCTTGCTTTGTTTGCATTACTCGCTCGAGTCATTAATCCAGCAGTCATATTTTTTAAAACATTTTCCATACGTTTTGGTTTTTCTCTTTCATTGAATAATTCCATTGCAACTAAATGCATTTATAAATAGTATTTCATCAACTGAATTGCAATTTTCCACTTACTTTTGTCGTGTAGGTAATTTTTACTAATTCCACTTCCATTCAACCCATCTCGCAGGTGTTCCAGGCAAACGTAACGAGATTTACTACAACTGCTGCCCCGAACCGTACATCGACATCACATTTGCCATCATCATCCGGCGTCGTACGCTGTATTATTTTTTTAATTTGATTATACCTTGCGTACTGATCGCATCGATGGCGCTGTTGGGCTTTACGCTACCACCAGATTCGGGAGAAAAACTATCATTGGGTAAGTAGATATTAACAATTTGCGTTGGAGAGTCAAATACTCTTTTACTGAGCTTTGAAATACCACTTCGATGCATGATATCTCTTCTTACGACACGGAAGCAGGAAATGTTTCTCTAAAGTCAGCTTAAAGCATACATGGAAATGGTGTCTTCGTCATTCCGGATTCCGTACTGGATTCAATTACATAGTGATTATTTGAGAAATGAGTCAGCAAAAGAATATATGAGAACAATAGATCTATTAAAAAGGATTAATATATGGAGATCACATTGAATATTGAAGACCTTTGCTAGCATAAGGGGTTACATGGCTTTCGTCGGGTAAAAAAGGTCTATTTCCAATATTTTTTGTTTCTATGTAAAAAATTATTTATTTAATTCAAACTTTTTTCTGTCTTATAGATACATATTTAAAGAATAATTTCTGAAATTTTCAAAAACAAAATTTAAACTCCTCCAATGTGACGTTATTTCCGGTGACCCCTCGAAAAAAAGGTGCGTCCGCGTTGTCAACATAACTCCTGACAGGGTTATCGAAAATGAAAGAACAAAAATAAGTGTTTTAGTTAAGACCATAAACTCGTGCTTGAACGAAGGAGAGAAAAAAACGTAGAAATTGGAATTTTGGCAGATATTTAAAAAAAAGTGAAAATTTCTGTCAAATTTCCTTGACATTTTTTTTTTTTTAATAGTTGGGATTGACAAAAAAAATTCTTCGTCCAAGCACCAGTAAATTGTATCTCGAACAGCTGTGTAAAATGTCATCAAGATCGGTTGAGTAGTTTTCGAGAACATTTGACAACCGACTTTGAAAACATGGTTCCGAAAAAACGCGTTAAAAGTTTTGAGTAACAATAAAACTGGCTTGGAGCGCACATCTTCCAAAGGCTGTATCTCCGAAACTATTATTCGAATCGACTTGAAAATTTAGGATAATATTTTTGAGATGTTGTAGAAATTAATAAGCAAAAAAAAAATCAATTTTAAACCCACGAAACCCATGTAACCCCTTAATAAAGGTCCAAGGCGCGATGAGATTGAGAAAGAATGAAAATTGGGGGACTGAATCGGTCTTAGGTAAGCAACCGCTGTGAAACCAGGATGCAAACAAAGTCTATCATAGGTAGCGCTGGGTGTAATTTTAACCAGCCGTGTATTCTTAAGATTTTAACCTCTGCTAACAACATCTTGTACACACCATAATAGGCAAAAATTAAATTAATCCAATTAACCTTTCTTGTGCCCAAAAGAGCCCAGAATACTGGCATCTCAAGATGCTGTTCCTTATTTAGAATGCTTTATCGAACAAAGTACTGAATAAAGGAAATGGTAGAAGCGCTTAATATTAAATAGACAGCGGATCTCACTTGTGAGGCAATTAGAAAGTGTGCACAGACAACTAAAGGGAAATTAAAACGCGTGTCTAGATGTTGTTTCAAAACAAAACAAAAATTAGAAATTTAGATTCTTGCAGGTTTCACAATTTTTATTCAAAGTACCGCTGTAAACAACTAGATAATAAAAGTACGTATATGAAAAGTTATATCATTCAAATGACCACCATGAGCACGTCTCATTAAGTCCAGCAAACTCGATCCGCATGCTGTGTTTGAGCATTCCAATCGTCGTTAGCTTATTCACATAGACTTTACTTTTCAAGAAACTGCACTCCGGCTTGTCAGTACCTTTTTTATACTCGAGACAACCAGTCTCTTGAATTTTTTACCAACCTTTGAGTTGTTGACTCATTCAGATAATTATTTCCACCAAAAAAAAATTAAGAATTTTGCTGAATTTTGTTCTTAAAGATCGACCATTTTCATAATAAGCTTCAATAACTTTAACGCGTTGTTCTATCGTGTAAAACTGTACATCTATCTACTTGAGAAATGTGAAAGAGAAAAGAAAAAAGCAGGTTCCGCCTGGGCATTATTTACTACTAACATCTAGGTGCCACTTTTTAATGATGCTTTAGATGCTTCATCAATTTGGACTGACCTTCGACTTATAGAACGATAGAGCACGAGAACAAATCGCTTTGTGGCTGGTTCAGCTGAGAATAGGAGCCATTTTTTATATGCGAGAGACTTTTAACTGCAATGTAGTGTCTCCTACCTTTAATGAAATAATTTCTACAAAAATAATTTGAAGACAGGTTTTAGTCAGGTGTTGAGCTTCGCTGTAATTTTTTGTATAGTGAGTAATGAGGTCAGCAGGGTCCTTATGATACTACTCTTCCAAATATTGACCATTAACAATAAAAAGTAATTAATTTAGAGACCATTTCTTCCAGAAAATATATACTATTTGGCATCCACGTGGCAAATTGAATGCTAAAAAGTCGGGAGGTTCTACATCGTGTAAAAATCCCAATATGCATATATTTTTTTAAACCTGTACACGTTTTATTCAAATGATATGCGACTAAGAAAAATTTGTGTAAAATTATGCCATATTTGCTATATTTTCGTATATTTTTCTTGAATGGAAGATTATTTTTATTTCCATGCTAAATAAAAAAGTATTGCAAAAATTTAATTCTTAGTTACTTTCATTATTATCTATTATATTTTGTTATGGCGAAATTAAAACAAAAAATATTTTAAAGCAAGATTAGTGACAATTATGATCAATGGCCTAAGCGAAGTGAATTATATTGACTCTGCACAATCTTTCGTCCAAAACAAAATTCAATAGCTAAACTGTACAAATTCTTGAAGTAGGTTTACGTTTGACAATAATTCAAGTCATATTAAAAATCGTCGCTATATTTCATGAGACATCTCTATACTTATGCAAGCGAGTGAATGTGTGACTAAAACAGGCTGCAGAAAATTGCATATTTAGCCTTAAGGTGTGAATTATTTGCTCGCAAGTATAAACTTTCGTTAGTGTAATGCAGCTGCATATTCCTAAGAAGTTACTGGAAGCTGTGTAATTGCGGAAATACTTCTCCACTACTTCATGTTACAGAATGCATGCCTATGCCCACGCGCATCTACATTTCCATACAAGTACGTTTGTATGTATGTAAGTGCACTTATGAAACATATTCAAAGCTACAGTTGCTTCTCCACCACTGGATGCTTGCTAGCGCTGTGGTTGGTTCGGTAATTTCTTCTTCGGAAGTATAAAACATATTTTCTCAGCTAAATCATCTTCACCGGCGTCGCTACTTAGTTTGCTCGTTATCATCATAAACTTTGCCTCCTAGTTATTTTATCATTTTCGAGTAGTTACTTCATCATTGAGAGCAAAAAAGAAGAATTAGCGAATGCTTTCTGTAAATGTCTTGCATATTTTGCTAAAACAAAACTAGCATTGCATCAAGTATTTAGCTAAATATGTAAGCAGCAGTTGGGAATGTGCGAGTGCTTGAATCATAAAGGCAGTGCGCTGGCCTACAGATACAGGGTGTGAGAGGTAGCTCAATATGAATTCTTAAGAGAAAAAGGCACCTGATAATTGAAATTACAGTTGCGTTCTCAACTGTGCGAGATGATACTAAGGCAATGGGGAGGAGAGTAAGGAACGGATAATTATCCATGTTTTTGAGAACTGATAGCTGTAAGGTCTACCATCTTGAAATAAAATCACTCATATAAGGATTGCACCGAAAAGAAACTGCCCACTTTCAAATTCAAATTATTAGCAAAGTCGGTGTTTGAAAAAAATCTTCTGCCATTCCCAATCGGCTTAAAACTGCAGGCCCCTTCATTTTCGGAACAACATCAAAACGCGCGGGAGAAGCTCTGGATGTTAGCGCCAATTATAAAGGTGTTTGAATGCAACTTTGGTAGTACCATTTGAATAACCATATGAATTATTTTTTTTTTCATCACTTTCATATTATTTCTCTTCTCGGTTTCTTTCTCATGTTATTTCTTCTGTGGATCGATTGTTTCGGGTCTCTTTTGAGCGCTTTGTGACTAGTGTTGAAGCTTACCTACAAAATTGGCTCTATATAATTACTTGGTCCACAGTACGAAATAAGAAAGAAAGTATTACAGTGGACGAGTAGGTATGATGCATAAAAGAGCAAAAATTCAGAGAAAATATCCATATGGCAGGCCCTTTGTACTTCTGGACAAATGGCTACCTTAGTTTATTGGTCGGAATTCACCAAAAAGAGTGCCTTAATCGCCGCCTTATATCATTATACCATTTATTGAAGAAGAGCAAGATATAGAGCAAAAGAGAAGAGAAGACAGATATAGAGCAAAATAATAGAACTCACTAAATATGCCAGTATTGAGACCAATAGACTAATATTGGGCTTTTGTGAAACGAAATCTTAAGAGGGCTGTGTAAATTGCTGTTAATCTTACAGAGTTAATAAAACCTGGCTCAAAACCAGCGGTACGACCCCAAAACTGGGTGAAGGGAAAAATTAAAAATTCAGCAGAAATTGAGAAAATTTTTTGTTCACTAAAAATGAATAAAAAAATGTAAAACACAATTTACTTAACGCACTAAAAAATTAATAATAAAATTGGGAGAAAATGTTACTCAACTCCGTATAAAATTAATAATAATATTCTTTACTTTATTAGCTAAACAATGTGCAATTTGTTTTCGGTACAATCCTTAGTTGCACTTATGCAGGCAGATATGAAAGCTTATTTCATGATACATGCGCAATGCGGGTTATCTATTGCCCCATAGCACCTCAAGGTCCTTATAATTTTTGGAACGAATCAATGGGCACATACCTGGTATCTCGAACACCATCTTAGTGCCTGTTCAGAGAGCTTTTGTGCGCTTTGCTTTGCGCTCGATGAAATTCGTTGATCCCATTCCGCCCTATCACTCTCATTGCTACCTAATAAATCTCATATCCTTAGAGTCTAGGCGTGTTCTGTTGTCGGTGTGTTTTGACTTTGATATTTGTGCAGACTCCATAGATTGTCCGTATCTGGTCAAAAAAATGCATTTTAATGTTTTCTTACGCATTTTCCTTTGTAATAAATTATTGGATGTGGATATTGCTAAAACTGTTTATGAGATTAATGCTTCTTTTAGAAGGACGCTAGCTCACTTGTATGCTTATTCCTCTTCCTTAGACTTTGATTTTTATTACTCTTAGTCTACTTTTAGCAAGTTAACTAAAATACTCTTGCCTTAAGGTCTTGGTCTGTAAGCATTCTCTTTGCTGATTAATAAATAAAAAAAATATACAAAAATTAGATAATCCACATTTATCCCCTGAAGCGGTATTGACTTGAAACAAAGCACCGTTAAGCTGCCAACGCATCAATTGAAGTTGAATGCAAACATTTTTGAAAGAACTTCTCGTAAGAACTCCGCATAAATCCTAAATTTAGGTGGTACAAACAACTTAAACCCAAAGCGCCCGAACAGTGGAACTGGTTTCGTTTTTGCGCCAGCCTTAGACAAATTTCGCTCTATTTATTTACGGCTTTTCAAATTAATTCAAGTTGACAATACTGAGAAGAAAAACGTTAAGAATTCTAGATACTTAAAATGTATCATCATTTTTCATATTAGCTCTGTGAGTTCTGAGTGCGGTTGGCAACTGAATTTCTCCAGCTAAACATCTCAGACCTTTAAATTCAGTATTTATTATTACTCATTAAATGGGAGAATATTGGACCTGATATTTGATATGATCAGCTGATATTACCAAGTTCTGATCGGAACCGTAATAAACTAAAAAGAAATTTTCTTATTTTAAGAAAAGTCGATCAATTTGTTGAATTCAAGAAACCCTAGAATGATGTATATCTACTACAAGCAACTGAAAGTTTAAGTTTTTTTTCATTCTTTAAGCAAAAGTATTTCCCAGCCCTCAGTTGGATATTCTATTCTTAAGTGCCTACTTTTAAAAATACTAGGTTTCCTTGCTTCAGTCATTACCAAAAGTGTATTTACTTAGTCAGTCCCTGTACGCACCCTGTACGCTAATGTTCTCTTAAGTGAAAGCATATTCATTTGAGCAATGCAGATACTGCGTGTGCAGGCAAAACAAAACTCCAGCCGGTAATAACCAGATGGAAGGGGAGGCCACTTGTGTGCAATGAGTGCAAGTCAAACTGCTGCGCGGTATTTAAAAGCATTTTGCAAATAGTTTACGTGGCGAATGATCAACTCTAGAAAACATGGCGGCAAGCTAAAGATGCATTCTTTAGTGGACGACAGGGGTAGTGTAGATGAAGTGTTTGTGTTAAGCAGCATTCCTTGGCAGAACATCTAAGTGGAGACTGAGCACCGACTGATGGTGCAGTGCACAGTGAAACATTAAGAAGCGATTTTTTTCTAGTAAGAAAACTTAGAAGATGCTATATGAGGGTGTCTCGAATTTGAAATGAGTCTCCAGCTACATTTCTGCAACTTCAGACGGGTAATTGAAATAAAAGCTAAATGATCTCGTTGTAGATTGGGTCAAGTGGCGAAACTTCGTTTGAATATTTTCTCAAAGGTAGCGTGAATTAATAAAAAATGTGCTCAATTCTGTACAAAATGAGCAAGTAAACTTGGGTTTGCCACATAACATTTTTTTCATTATAAAGGGTGGTTAAATTTCAAGGGCCAATGTGGAATGTGAACCACACCTAAACGTCAACGACACCGTTGGACTTCTTTCTTTGGGGTTATTTGAAAGAAAAGGTGTACGTCGATAAGCCAGCAACAATTCAAGAGCTAAAGCATAAGATAATTCGGCACATTAACGGCATGGAAGCTCAATCATAATAAAGAGAAATGATAATAATTTCTTAAAAAAAATGTATTTTATTCAAAATCAACACCGGCCCTTAAAACTTAACCACCCTTTACCACTTAACCACCCATATACGATTTTTCCCCTAATATCAGCGTTGCATGACCCCTTTTTCCCCCTGTTTGGTTTAAAATTAATTAACTTTTATATGACAGAACCAACCGAATTCTATAAAAATCGATTGAAATCCCGTTCGTTTTGCGCCAAGCATTCGGGAATCACTCAGTGAGCAAATATTGAAATACCGTAATGATGTCAATCTGATTCGAGGGTTGCAACTTAAGGCTAAAAATTATTTTTTTTTCTGAAATAATGTTTGTGATGATCAATACGCTTTTGCTGGCACTTGAACCAATTTTCGCAGCAACCGCCTGTGAGCCCTTGCCAGCGAGCAAATCTTTTCGTCAGCTAAATAGTAATGCAATATTGGATTAATGCAAGTAAACCTAATAATGATTGTGCTAAGATGGTGGATTTTAGAGCAATCGAGAGAAAGAATATTCCGAAAGATAAAATGCATGCGCTTTACATCAACATATGTTGCCTTAGATAGATAATGTTATGTGAATTGATGGTGTTTGATGTAGTATTTACATGCAGTGCAAGGAAAATGGAAAAATCCTTCTGAATAGGAAAAGGTGTGGCTAATTGATGCCCAAGCAAAAGAGAGCAAAGAGAATCGAATGGTGTGATTTGCTTAATTCGACTAAAATCGTTTAAGCGGCTAGAAAGCTTTAAAAATGGCACTCAAAGTTATTTGATTTGTGCTGAGAACAAAAACCTTTCCTACATTTTTTATGCGTAGTTCTGCTCAGTAAGAACGCCACCCAACCTACTTTGAAGTAGGTGGGTAGGTAAAATGGCAAGAATACTCCAGGCACACTTCAAGTAGCACGTACGTACCGTTTTGATGCCATAATGTGGACCACTACCTGTTAAAAGGCACGCCAATGAATCTCAAGCGCCGGACATTTGCAGAGAAAGTGTTCCATAGTCTCTTTCTCTGCAGGATCCCCACAGCTTCTGCAATAGGGGTTGTATGGAATTCACTCAGTGACCAGTGAACGCCGCAATGAGTTTGGCAATTGAATGGCGGGGGATTCCCATCACCTTAAGCGTTCTGTTTCTACCGTATTGAGGCTGTAGTGTTTTCGAAAAAGCACACGATGAGACAGACCTCCATCTGTCTTGCGTTTTTTTTAGAAAAAAATTGTGTAGTTTCCCTTTAACGAAGGCCAAGGGGCCAACGATGTCTGAGAAAGGGACAGCTGGGATCGGTTCTGCCGACCCCTTCCTGGCAAGCTCACCGGCAATTTTATTTCCCTCTATATTCCTGTGCCCAGGCACCCAGATAGGGAAATGTTTCCTGCACGTTCGAGACGCTTGAGTTCCTCCTTACAGGAGTTCACCAGAAGAGAGCTGCAATACGGGGACGACAGGGCTTTGATCGCAGCTTGACTATCGGAAAAAATATTAATGTCTCCCTCCCAACAGCGACCCCAAGCTTTTTGCATGCCTGCAGGATCGCGAAGACCCCTGCTTGAAAAACGCTGCTTATTTCCGACATTTTAAAGGAGACCGAAGTGCTGACTGACTTAGAGTAAACCCCCCTCCCACTCCAGACTCCATTTTGGATCCGTCAGTGAAAACAGAGGTATCCATATCCGTACCGACTCGCCCCTCTATCCAATCTTGCCTGCTCAGAAAGATAGCCCTAGCACAACCATCAAAGCACAGTTTACGGATGGAGAGGTCAGTGCGAATAACAGAGAAGGAAGGGGAGATCTGCTTCAAGATACTGCTATGTCCTACAGGAAGTTGTCTCCAAAGGCCAATTTCCTTCAACCTAATAGCACTCTGAGCAGCAATGGATTTAACCTGCAGTTCCACAGTAAGTAAAGGCTGAATAACGTTGAGTGCAGCAGTGGGGCATGTTCTACAAGCACCAGCGATGCCCACACAAGCAGTTCTCTGCATTCTCTCTAGTTTAGTGGTGTTGTAGCCCTTCTGAAGACCTACCCACCAAACTAGGCAACCGTATGTCGAAATTGGCAGAACCACTAAGTTGTACATCCAAAGTACGGCACGTGGCTTGATACCCTATTTTTTACCGAACATAGATGTGCAGGCGTAGAAGGCTATACTGGCCTTTTTAACTCGATTTTCTATGTGCAGCTTCAGTGGAGCTTGGGGTCAAGTATTACTCCAAGATACTTGACTTCTGAAGAAAGGGTAAGACACTCATTGTTAAGTCGTGTACTTTCTGGTGAATAGCATCAACTCCGTTTTGTCAGAGTTGACTCTGAGACCGCAACTGGCAGCCCATCTACTGAAGCCAGAGCACCTTCCAAAATATCCGCCATTACTGATGGGAAGGGACCTGAGACCATTAGGACCAAGTCATCGGCATATGCCACATGTGGTAAACCCCTGTTTCAGCGAGTTAAAGCTTCATCTACAGCTACTAGCCAAAGGAGAGGCGAGAGGACGTCGGCCTGCGGTGTACTCCTATGTACGAATCTAGTGATTCTAGCCCCTCCTGCCACAGCATTTATTTCTCTATCGCCAGGCAGGGACGAGATCCAGAGGTAGATAGGTATTTCCACTCCTAGCTTATTTAGAGCAGTGACAATTGACCCGGCCGTAATATTATTAAAGGCGCCCTCTATGTCTATAAAGGCCGCCAAATTGAATTGTTTTCCGTCCAGAGATTTCTCTATGGTCCCTACTACCTCATGTAAGGCTGACTCGGTAGATTTCCCTTTCAGGTAAGCGTGTTGGGCTGGAGAAAGTGATAGTGATGTGATAGTGTGATCTTGTCCAGGACGTTTCCCCTTCTTCCTGCCTTAGTAATGAAGACCACCTTGACTTTCTTCCAAAAAGATCTTTTGAAAAGCGGGACCCACCAAGGTTTTTGTCTTCTGAAGCATTACTGGCATGATACCATCGATATCTGTTGACGGACAGGACCGGTGCCGGTTCTTTGAAGTAATTCATACAAAAAATGATCCACTTTATCCAATTTTTTTATGGAATTTTAATAAATACTAATGAAAATTAGGGTATCTCTTTTTTCAATTTATTATAAAATTTTAAATTCTTCCCCACTTTTTTCCGTGTGCACTCCGCTGCTTCAGACTTAAGCTTGGCGTATTCTTCACCAACGTATTTACTCGTAGTTTGGCCACCAGTAATTTCCGAGTGGTATGTTGGTTAAGTATTTATGTTGCGCTCAAGTGGATTGAAATTAATGTAGTTTAATTTAAGTTTGAAGCTGGTAAGCGCAGGC
Source organism: Anastrepha fraterculus (assembly GCA_037575425.1). NCBI lineage: Eukaryota > Metazoa > Arthropoda > Insecta > Diptera > Tephritidae > Anastrepha > Anastrepha fraterculus. The sequence continues at coordinate 443,271 of JAYXIM010020233.1, read as the reverse complement.
TCTCAAATGTATGTAAGTATTTACTCTGCAGATATACAAAACAATGTTCTCGTGGTACATAGGACACACACTCAAATACAAATACACGACGTAGTCGAGACGTCGCTGCGTTTAGTTGTCCGTAGTCAAATGTGGCCGCAAAGTAAGCGAAGTACTTCAGTTTTACATGACTACTCAAGTAGCGTTGCGGCATAGTTTTCGCCGGTTTAGGGATCGACAATTTAGCGAAAAAAATGCGCTTTTGCAGAAATTTCGCCTGACTGTAAACGCATAATTGCAGCAACATTTTACTTAATTTCGGAAAATGTTTTCCATTCTTTTTGTTTATTTACTCTTTTTTTTGTTGATATTAGCGGTAAGTAGTGTAAAACTCCGTGCAACAACATACTCGGCAGTGCTGCATACTTTCTAGCGCAACTTGCTTCTGCACTTGTCTACACACATCACACATACATACATAGAAATATTCTGCAGGCCCACTTGTGTTTACAGTAAAAATACCAAATGAAAAATGTTTGGCTTTTATTTGTTTGCTTAACTTGGTTGCTTTTCTTTCTTTCTTTCTTTCGTTTTTTTTATTTTTTCGCATTACAAATATTTGCTTCACATTAAGCAAAATTTTAGTTTAATTGCTCGGTTAGCTGGTACACGCACGAGTACTGATGAGTGCACTTCTGGCCTTTTCTGCCTTTTGTTCGCATTGTTTTATTGATGAACGCATTGATGCATGTAAACTCTGCTTTGCTTTAAAATGCTTTAGCATTGAATTGAAGTGCATAATGAGCAAATGCAACACAACGCTGGCGAATTTTTTAGGCTTGGTACCTGTTCTTCAAACTCCGAAGTGCCTGTTGTTTTTGTTTATGGCTTACATTTACAGACATGTACAGCTGCGCCCATAAAAGTTTGTGGGAAAAAAGTTCTGCATTATGCTATGGCAAGTGGCTGCTGTAGAATTTTCAAGGATTAGCTTTTAATTATAATCCGTTTAAGTCTTTACGCCTAAAACTAGGCAGCAGATGCAAGTGCAATCTCTACATTTCACACTCACACAAACACGCGAACGCAAACAAGGTTTTATTTCCACTTAATTTCATTCATTTGATTGCAATATTTTATTTCAGCACTTCGCCAAAAATTGTGAAAAAACAAAAATGCTCAGCAATGTTTTGATAATTGAGTCACTGCAGCAAAGAAATACTTGTGGGTACTAAATTTTGATGGTGGAAATAAAAGGAAGATTTTAATTGAGTAAAGACTAAACTAAAAACTACTTGAAATACTTAATACATTTTATTTATTAATTTAATTTTATTTACTTTATTTATATGTTTTTTTTCGTTTTCGTTTTTGTAAGTTTAATAATTATTTTTTATTTTTATTTACTTTATTTTACGTTTGGTATTTTTTAATTTAAGCACATTTTATAGATTTTTTATTATTTTTATCTATTCTTCTTTACTTTGTTTGCTTGGATTAGTATTATAAGTAGTGTTCTTTTTTATTTATTTAGTTTAATTTTTGTTTGTCTTTATTTAATTTAGTTTTATTTTATTTTAATTGATTTATTGTATATATACATTTTTTTCTTTTAATTATTTTATTTCTCTTTTATTTGATTTTTTTTGTCTTTATTTAATTTTATTTTAATTGACCTAGTTAATTTTGTTGTAGATATATTTTTATGTTTTTTATTATATTTTTATAGGTACTTACTTATTTAAAATCTTTCTTGTTTTGTGTTTTTTTTTATTTACTTTTATTTTATTTACATTGGTATGGTTTATTTCATTCCAAATAATTTTTTAAATTTTTTTGTATAATAATTTTATTTCTCTATTATTGAATTTTTTTTTCTTTATTTAATTTAATTTTATTTTATTTTCGTGTTTTTAGTTTTTTTTTGTCTATACTTCATTTTATTATATTTTAATTTATCTCATTCTATAATATATAATCATTTTTGTTTTTATAATTATTTTACTTCTCTTTAATTTTTAAATTTTTAAATTTTTTTATTTTAATAAATTTTTTATTTCTCTTTTAGTAAATTTAAAAATAATAAATTAATTTTTTTTTTATCTAATTTAAATTTCAATTTTTTTCCTTCAATATAATTTTATTTATATAATTAATTTATTTCTCTTTATATGATTTTTTCAATTTAATTTTTACTTGACTTTATTTCAGTTGATCTGATTTATTTTATTCTACATAATTTTTTTTATTTGATTCATTGTTTGTGCATTTATTCAATTAAGTTTTATTTTATTTTCCTTTTATTTAATTTTTTAAACTTAATTTTTATTTAATTTGATTTAATTTTAATTCAATTGATCTTATTTATTTTATTCCGTATTATTTTTTTTACCTTTTTTTATATTAAATAAATATTTTATTTTAAATAATTGTTTTAATGACCTACATTTTAAAAATTAAAAAGGTTAGTTTGAATTAATTTAATTTTGTTTTTTTTTTCGATAGATCTGATTTATTTTATTCTATATATTTTTTTTTTGGATTTTTTTTTGTTTTGTCAAAAAAAAACTTTATTTAGTTTTGTTCTTTTTTAATAAATTTGGTCTTATCTTTGTTTAATTGAATTTAATTTTAGTTCAATCGATCCGTTTAATTTTTTTATTTTTATTTCTATCATGTTGGTTTCTTATTTGTTTTAATTATTCTATTTTACTTCACTTAACTCAATTTAATTTAATTCTTTTTCTATTATGTTTTAATAAGCTTAATTTAATCTTTTGTGTAACACAATTTCTTTTCTTTGTTAACTAAATTTTTTTTTTCAATTTTTCTTAAGTTTCTTGATTTTTTTTTCTTGATTTTGATTTGAGTTTTATTTATTTTTTTTTTTATTTCAGTTTTCTTTATTTAAATTTTTTGTTTTGTTTTTTATTTCACATAATTCCAAACATTGCATTCTTAAATTATCCCATTATTTTAAATAATAATTTTTAATATATTCAAACCCTCAAAGAAGTGGTTCGCCATTACCATTCATTAGTACAGGAATTGGTGAACGAATTCTACCTCTTTATCTGACATTCTCACAGAAATAGTTATGCGGGGCTCGAAACCTGATGTTCATATGGCCAATAGTTTAGTACCTAAGTCAGCTCTCCACAATTCGTTCTTCAATTGTTTGCCAAGAGACATTCGACCCTCCTCATGTGTCCACAAAACCACCTACCGTAAGTAGCTTCTCACGCCTTGAACCAGCTGGCGGTAATAGCAAACCAAGAGCGGCTTGCATGCTTGAATATGGCTCGGCTATCCTTTCTCAGGCACTCGTTTGCTTCTTCATTTGTGAAAAGGTGAAATGACATTAACTAACCCAGACGGCCACTGTGCCGGAATGGATTGTAAATTAGGAACTTGAAATTAGAGTAGTTTACATAACTGGCGCATGCATCCTCTGTTGCCTGTGCCGGCTGTGCTTCTCTTTCAATTTAATGCGTACATACTGAAGTTGCCCTACAGTTTCCTGCTTCTGATCGGCACGAGATGACAGGAAAATACTCGGTTTCCCTTTTTCTTTCTGGGTGCGATAGGAAGACAACATAGCCACTGAGCACAAGCGACCAACTTTATTTAGCCTCGAAAATTTCATAAGAACCATCAACGCCAGACGTTAGCCATTTCTCGAATGTAGTATTTTCACATATGCTCATTGTCGCAATAAAAATTGGTTTCGTAGACGAAATGCGCATACTCCGCGACCCCTTTTATGTTCAGGCAGCCGCAGAAGGGCAGTCAAATAATCCGCTTCCTACAAAATTTCGCCACTGAGTGTTAAGGTTAAGCAGAACGCAAGAAGTCCAGTAGTAAAAAGATTTTATTTATTTGTTGCAACAAACTCTATACCACAACTACAAATCAGATCACATTTAAAGCAAACAAAACAACAAAAGATGCTACCAACACTGATGGCATTAATTAGTAAGCTAACAATGCACAATTAGAACAACAAACAATCATCACGAGCCAACAGCTAGAGCAATAAAGTGCAATGGAGAACAGGAAACGACTACAATGAGTTGTGCAAATTATCCAGTGCAAATCCTGTCATCATGCAGCAACAACAAAATTACACGACTAATGCAATGACGGAAGGAAACATTGAGACAAAAAGGCACCGAGACGGACCGGAGAGACTGCCGGCAGTCACGTAAGCACAACTAAAAATGTAATAAGCAACAACAATACTGAAAGAAAAACTGTAAAAACACGGTTGGAGAAAATAGCCAACTACGCGTCATTAGTATACAATTCAGGTCAAGCTGAATTAAAAAAGTCAAACTTATTGATATAAAATGAAATTCTGCATTACTAAAAATTTCTGTTTGCAAACGAAATTCTACCAAAAATCATACATGAATTAAATTATTTTCAGAGGATTTGTTCGAAATTCTGTTCTACATAGCAACGACATTGTGCCTTTATACGACTTTGTCGCACTTGTCCCTGCTGATTCATTCATCGTATTTCTGCTTGTTCTTTCTCGCTCTTTGGGCAGTTTTACTTTTGCCAATTCGACATAAATGAAAGGAAAAAAAACAAAGAAAAATAACTAAAAAGTAAAGTTGAATTGAAGACAAAATGTCCCAAGGGCCAGTTAAAACAAATGGTATGCCACAGCCTTTGACCGAGTATGATTGAATTAAAATGTAGCACACACACACGCACACATACAGCACACCTACAAACTTCTAAGGAAGTCAATTGTGAAAAGTGTGGCATTTGCTGTGTAGCAGCATGCAGCTACATACTTGTGTGTGCGAAAGTGTGGTGATATTAGTTAGGCCGAGGCAGGAAACTCAGCTGGAAACGAGCGAAAGCGTACCCCTTCGATGTTTGAAGATGGCAAGTGGCAGAATGTTGGTGAGGTGTGCATAACATGCTGGCGAAGCTCTGTGGTTTCTGTTGGTTATCAGCAAAAATGAGTTGCGGTGGTGCTGGTTGGTTGGTGTGCAAATATTGACACCTTTTTAGAATAGCAATACTCCGAGGACGAATGATGAATTGCCCGCATACAATGCCAGAAATTGTGAGGGTAAATTTCATGCATAAATATATGTAGATATTCCTGAGTGTGCGTAACAAAGCATTGCCATCTTACGTACATACGATTACATTATTTATATCTACAAATGTATTTAAGTGCATGAAATAATAGAGACATTTTCGTTTGATGCAAAACACTAAGAAAGCAAATGTGGGGGTTTCGAAATACATATGCACGGGTATATAATATATATATATGAAAATATATATTTACTAGATATATGTGTGTGTGTACGTATGTATATAAATGCACGTACTCGTACATGCAGTAGATGGAGTGTGGCATTTGCTGATCACAAATCTTTAAATGAAGTGTAAATATCTTCCACCACAACCACACAATCACATTTCACTGATTCCAAATGCTCGTAGATTCCGAATTCTCTTCTTCACCGAAAACATTGCCAAAGTACTTGCAGTGCAAATACCTGAAAAGTTAAATAGTGAATTAAACTTGGCAAGGACATGCCTTGAATTGTGTATATTTGACAGAAAGTAAATTTGTCCTTGGTGCATTTAGACTGGTGAGAAAGCAAATAAAAGAATGAAATTTTGAAATAAAATTAACACACATGCAAGTCTGAGTTGGATATTGGACGCCTGCCAGAGAGGGAGTTGCCATGAGGAAAAACTGTAATCAGCGATTTTCGCAACTAGAGAAGCAATGCACGAGTCTAAATGCACCAAGGCCAGCACTTCTTCAAACTGCCATTGTTTGACCCCAGAAAATCCCAAAGTAAGTTAATGAAATGTGTCCTAAGGGATAGGCAACTGGATTAGCAAAAGCCCAATAAACTAAGCCATGCCTTGCAATAATTCCAATTAATCATTTCATGAGCAATTTAGGTACGATGACTACATGACTCTATCTCCTACCTTAGTTGGAAGTACCCTCCTGAGTAGTTATACAGCTAGAGAATCAAACATACTTTTCTAAAGTGACAGCACAATCCAACTGCTTATACTAAAGTACTTTCTGGAAGAGATCATCGGCGTATTCCAATTCGTAAGTGATCAACAAAATAGAACAGCGTTGGATGAAGTTATAAGCCTAAAAGTAGACTACTCTGTGGGGAAAAAGTAAGGTGAATTTATTTGTCAAACTTCGCTGGACTAAAATTTCGCTCTAGTTATTTTTTTCATGAGTTGGCAGCACTGTTACATCTGGGCCAACTTTCATGTGAATGTCATTATCAGTAATATATTTACGCTTGTGTTTACAAAACGACCAAGAGTGGTGCATTTTTCGATTTTTACAATGTCTGATTTGATTGAGCAGAGAAGTGCCATCAAATTTTGTTTGCGGAATGAAATTTCGGCTGCGGAAACGTTTAGCATGTTGCAAAAGGCATTTGGTGATTCGACCATGTCGCAGAAAAATGTTTATAAGTGGTACAAAGATTTCAAAGAGAATCTCGTTTGGTACCGGAAACTCTCAATTTCTTGGAAAAAAGTCGTCGCGTTGATGTGTGTGAAACAATGCTTTCAGACTATCAGGACAAGCTCAAATGCATCATTACGGGAGATGAGACTTGGATTTATGCTTACGACCCTGAAACAACCGACCAATCAAGCGAATATCGTGCTAAAGGCGAGGCCAGACCGAAAAGAGCACGTCAAAGCCGTTCAAAAATAAAGGTCATGATGACAGTTTTTTTCGATTTGCGTGGTGTGGTGCAGTATGAATTCCTTCCACCTGGCCAAACTGTGAATAAGGAATATTATTTGAGCATTATGCGTCGTTTACGTAAAGCAATTCGTCTAAAAAGACCAGAATTATGGGCCAACAACTCTTGGTTTTTGCATCACGATAATGCACCGTCTCACACTACACTCGTTCTTCGTGACCATTTCGCCAAAAATCCCTCGCATATCGTTCCGCAACCACCGTATTCGCCTGATTTGGCTCCGTGTGACTTCTGGCTATTCCCAAAACTCAAGAGACCACTCCGGGGAACGCGTTTCGAGTCGATTGAGGAGATAAAAGCTGAATCGAAGAAGGTGGGGATGGCTATACCGGAAATGGACTATTTGGCATGTTTCGGGGATTGGAAAAATCGTTGGTATAAGTGTATTTCATCGAGAGGGGATTATTTTGAAGGGATGAAATTGGTTTACAAGAATTAATAAAGATTTTTCATTTTACAACCAAATTCACCTTATTTTTTGCCCACAGGATGGCCCTGGCAGTTAGTGCGATTGCATTAAATTAATTTATTTAAATTTTAATTATATTTTAATATGTAAGTAAATCATAATTCTTCTTCTTCTTAGCATCACAGTCGGTAGTGAACCATTGCTTCATTCACAACCTAGCGCCATATGTCTTTAACTAAGGTTACCTCCTTCCACTGCCGCACGTTTAGCTTTTCATGGTAAACGTCCACGCCTTCGAGTCATCTATTTTCGGGCGTCCTCTTCTTCGGCCTTCAACAGGGCGTAATTCAACTGCCTTTCGAGTGGTTCTCTTTGGGGTTTTAAAAATCTTACCACAGCTTTATTTTTGTGCTAATATTTCCAGCTCATGATTATATCTAACTCGATAGGTACTGTCTCACAGTCTTACAGGTCCATATATTTTACGCAATATTTTTCATACAAATACCATTAGCTAAAAATAATAATAATAAAAAAGGTTTATCCCAAACAATTAAGCATTTTTTATTTTTCCACGGACTTTTCAAACGATTCTCGTAGTTTGCGAGCCAGCAATACAAGTGACTTCCAATCGTTTCAAGAATATAAGTTTAGGTTAAGCTTTGCTGTTGGAAAATGAATTCAATTTATGTGAGAGGCGTAGCACTGAGATGTTCTTGTATCTCATACGTAGAAAAATTATTGAATTTTTAGGAAGTTATTACAGAACTTTTTTGAATTATTATATGTATGTACAAGGTGGCGCAAAATTAATCACCTAATTTTGTTTTGTCATACCTTTCTGGCTAAATAATTACGTCTCTATTTGTATGCCACCATTCGGAATTATTATAAGTCCTCTGATAGGGTGATTAATTTTGCGCGTATTTGCGTATTAACATAAGAAACATTTTGTTTAGCAATTATTTTAATATTCTTCTTTTCTTCTTTATTCTTTAGTATCAATTACATTTAACAGTAACAAATTTCTTTTTAGGTGTCACAATTCTACTCTCGCTCACTGTCTTCCTCAACATGGTGGCTGAAACAATGCCCGCCACATCCGATGCCGTGCCACTCTTAGGTAAGCGAACATAATTTTCCGATTTTGATGTGCTTTGTAAGTGTTATTCTGTGTTAAGTTACTGCGAGTCAAATGTAGCTAATTTTAGTTTGGAAAAAAATATTTAAAAATATATGTAAATCTAATATAAAAACTAGGCAAAACTATTTGACAGATAATTTCAACGTTTTTCAGTTCTTTAAGAGAGAGCACACTCATTAACATGAATCTGTATAACACCAACAATGAATTTTCTCTAAACTGTTAACAAAACTTTAAACTAAAGTTCGTGAAACACCCACAATACTCAACTCTGCTACTCCACTACTCATCTTCACACAATTAACAGCAACGTTTCCATGCTAAACTCGTACTTATGTTAACTTACATCTGCGCTTACATTACATGCACACAATAACATTTGCGAAACACGTACTTATGTTAACTTACATTTACTCTCACATTACATGCGAACCATAAAATTTGCTATCGTTAACTGTCGTTCTCGCTGTAGTTTTGTCGTTGTACTATCATTTTCGTGTTTGGTGTGTTACCCGTTGAGCGTTGCGCAGACATCTGCGTCCAGCTACTATTAAATATATTCATGCCTTATCAAGCATTTCAACCAAAAAATATACTTACTATATTTAAAATAATATCGATGATTTTATAATATTAAAACTTTGACACGTTAAAAGTTAAAACCTTTAGCAAATAAAAACAATCAACAGCTATGACAAATTTTTACTTGTGTGGCCGTTTCAAGCTAAGCGCCATCAGAAAATTGCAAAAACAAAATATATTGAATATATGAAAAAAAAACGTTAAGCTTGCTTCGCGCGACACAATGAAGCTGTTGAATACTAAAGAAGGAAATAATAAACAAAATAATGTGTTGCAATTATATGCGCCTTTTATATAAAACTCATATCAGCTAATTAATATGCACCGCCATTACATAAAAAAAGAATACGAACAAATTATATTTAAATTTCAAACAATTCGTTTTATCTCAACTCATAACTTCACAATAGCGGATAAAATCAGAATACGAAATTGCGTTTTTAATTTAAATTATTCCTTATTTGTATGAATTCTCTTAAATATGGAAATTTGGTACAAAAAATTATACAAAATTCTCATTACTCACTTGCATCTACTTTTTTGCTTTGAAACTTTTTATTCGACTTCATCGCAGAACTGCACATTTTCAGATTTTTTGCACGTTTATTAACTATAACTATTTCAATTTAAAATCAATATCAATGTGTATCTTTAAATTTAAAACTATAAATATATTTATATACTTATACTCTTAAAACGACAATTAAACAAACTATTAACTATCAATGAAAACCATTTGCCCAAAAAATGTGCAAAAATTGAATTTATATTATTGGCATTTAAGGGCGACAAATGTCTTTGGACACGACCACCTCACCTAGCCTAACTAAAGATCGACATATGAAAAAACGCTTACTAAGCATAAAGGATTATTTGGGTCATATTCAACGTAGACGAATAAATGAATCTCTAATCTCTACTGCTAAAGAATGCCCTGCCTGGCTGAATTTTTTCAGTTTTTTCTCCCTCAGCTTTCCTTTAATTTGCTTGAATTTTGACAAAATTACGTAAACGTTAGCCTCTTTAAATTTGTGAAAAACACAAAAATCGGTTTTAAAAAAAATATTGCTCTAAGATCAAGATAGTACTCCCCAAGGCGTATCTATTGAAGTTACTGGGATTAGTGTAGTTGATTTCTTCTTCTTCATTTCACCAGTAAAACGGAATGACGGAAATTTGTTGTTGTGTTGTGAATGCGCGACAAACTAGTTTGATCAAATTGTCATTCATTCCATTCTTGTATTATCTTTCTCTTAGCTTTTCTAATTTTACAAATTTTGTTGTTGCTCGAATGCCAGCATCTTGAATAGATTCACTTTGGCACTTACATTATTGCGCCAATTAAGAAGAAGATCTAAGAATGCAACACCACAGTCAACCTACTTCTCTGTTATTAACTGTAGATGAGTGGCGAAAGAGAAAACACTGAATGCCACTATTCATAGACGCAGATTGTTTTCAAGTATCTGAACAAAGCTCATCAACCAATACGTTCGTGTTAAACTGCTTGTAACCTATTTAGAGGGGCCTCTTGTCCTATTGGGGTAGCCGCAGTTCCCACCTCGTGAATTCTACAGCTGGTTCTTCGGATAAAGAACATGCTTAAAACTAGAAAAATCATCGGTGTGGTAGGCAGCAGCAAGTTAAAACGCTTTGTCCACAGGGGAACCCTTCAGGGAGCGGTTTTATCCCCTCTGGTGTGGTTATTAGTTGTCAACAATATCAAATATCAACGAAATTCAACCGAAAGGGAATTAAAGTAGTGGCGTACGCGGATGACATAGTGCTCTTGGTATCAGGAATGTTTCCAACCATAATCAGTGAGATTATGGAAGGAGTTCTGGTATTATTCAGCAATTGGGCCACAGATTGTGGTTTAAGTGTAAACCCGAGCCAAACTGAACTGATGCTATTCACTAAGAAAACAAAGATACCAAACTTCAATCCCCCAAAACTAAACGGCGTTAGTCTTACGTTAACCCAATAGGCAAAATACCTAGGTGATATCTTAGATCCTCAAACTCAGCTGGAGGTCCAACGCAGAGTACAGGGTAAAGAAAGCGAATATAGTACTGTACACGTGTAAGAGAATGTTGGGTAAAAAATGGGGTCTCCAACCAAAACTATGGAATTGGCCCAACACAGCCATTGTAAGGCCAATACCAACATATGCGGCACTAGTCTGGTGGCCCGTAACAGAAAAAAATACAACCAAATCAAGCTAATCAAGATACAAAGAACAGCGTGTATCTTAACTACAGGAGCGCTTAGTACCAGTCCTACTGAAGCGCCTAACGTACTAACTCATCTGCTACCATTAGATTTACATATAAAAACAATCGCCGCCTGGAGCGCGGCGAGACTCAGAGACATAGGAAGTTGGACAACAAGGTCGTACGGTCACAGCAAGATCCTCCTACAGGGACCCCCGCTGCTCAAAAACAGATCAGTCCCCTACTTTCAAGAAATACTTTACGATACGTTTTCCACCGAGAGACGAACGGAACAAAGGAAAGGTGATTGAAAGATACGACATTGAAATATATACTGACGGTTCTAAGATGAACTGTGGGGTGGGAGCTGGCTTCCATTCGGAGCTACTCAACCTAGCAGTCAATTAGACCTCCTGACTATGCCAGCGTGTTCCAGGCAGAACTTTTAGCGAATTTTTAGATTTACTTAGTCATCGGCTTGAAATTACTCTGTTATGAGTTCCCGGTTAAAGGAATATACGGGGTAATGAGATAGTGAATGAGCTAGAAGAAAAGGTTTGACACTAGATACTAGGCATCTCCTGTTATCCGTTCTGCTACTTTCAGAGTGGTAAAAATTTCCGTTTGGAAAACAGTTGCCCTTCCTCCCATTGCGTAATGGTACTTATATACCATCCGACTCCAGAACCGTGTCATTCTTGGACTCATCGGTAAAGAAAATATGCGCCAAATTTCTTTGAATGCACTCTGGATTGCTCCATTGCTCACGCGAGAGAAATTTGACATCAAAAAATTATCTATCAACCCATGAAAGTTCCATCAAAATCGGTAGAACGGCTTCGTAGGCTATTCGCTCTAACACACAGAAGAAATTTAGCAGGTTTTATGCGCTTTTTGAACTTAAAGCAGCCTTTGTTTGAAAATCGCAGCTAAACTACTGACCTTCGCGAAAGATTAGATTATATATGCGAGACATAGTGAAAGTTCTTTAAATTTCTCGCTTCGTATGATTTAAGCTGCTCAAATTGAATGCAAAAAGTCGTTGCACCCCCCACTCTTTTCATCTCGAAAGGCAGGAAAAGTTATGTCGAACTTAAATGCCAACATATCAAAATTGTCCAAAATTGTATTAAACCAAAAAAGAAAAAACCACATTAAAGATGTATTTTCAACTAAACAGAGCTTTAAAAATTGATGTTTTTGAATTGTTTAAAAAGTAATATTAACTTAATACATATTCACGAGTATTTACTTTGCCGCTCGCTCTTCTCTACTTTGTATACCCCAGTGTTTAACTTTGTTTACAAAATAAAAACATTCTTTAACTCCTCTTACAAATATATAAATGCAGTCGAGCATTTTTATTGACACATTGTATCTGTATATGTACGTGTGCAGAGACTTTATAAAATATTAATGTATATGTATTTGTGCGTTAAAAATTTAAAGTTTTGAAAAATTGTCATATCTACTCACCCCCATATCTCACTAACATACCAGTATAAACATTTATCAAATATTAAGTAAATATGTTGAAAAATTTAAAGTTGACAAACTCTTCTTAAAACAAGTCGGTTATTTGCTCTACTAATGTACATTTTTTGTATATATTTTTCTTTGTTCTTCTTCCTATTACATTTCTTCGCTAACTTAATTAATTCGCGACCCCCAAACTATCAACCAAACCACAACCACTGAATGCCATTGTTCCGCCACTATTAAATAATAATAAAAACTAACACGAAACACCGAATACCGCAATTCTAAATCATATTCCGCAAATGTTTCTTAAATTTTTTTGGAAATTGTGTAAAAACCAAAACAAAAACGCCTGAAAATATGCAATTCTGTATATTTTGCACAACGAATCGCGGCATTTTTCAATGAATAAATAAAAATAAATCGTTTGCGGCAACAAAAATTAATGTAAAATATAAAAAAAACACTAAACTTTTTTACATGAATTATTCTACTGCGTTTTTCAAATATTGTTATAATTTCTTTTTTTTTTCAAAATCGATTTTTAATTACTGAAAAACACCAAATCCATAAATGTCTTCACTCTGCACTTTTCAAACCGATAAAACTAAAAACAATCAATCCTTCAAATAAACCAAACTGTCATTTCCAAAACCAAAAAATAAAACAAAAAAATGTTTTTTTAATATAAAACTCACACGCCCAACCAACCAACAGGTACATATTTCAATTGCATAATGTTTATGGTAGCTTCATCCGTTGTGTCAACGATTTTAATATTAAATTATCATCATCGAAATGCTGATACGCACGAAATGTCCGAATGGGTAAGTTTTGTTAATGCAACAACAGCAAAAACTACTACTACTACTACTACTCCTATAACAAGTACAAAAAACATTCATTCATTCAATCAGTCACACGAAAGTGTCAACAAAATTTATTAGGAACCAAACTGCTACAGCAAAAATGTATTGATATGTGTTAAGTAGTCGCGAAAACACCTAAAAGTATGCAAACTTGTGCGAAAGTATACTTTTCGCCTACTTTTTGTGTTCTTGCCTAAATGTATGCTTGTGTTTTGTGTTACACTGTGTTGAATTCAATTTGCTTTATATTGTTGTGCTCCTAGTGTACTCTTATTTTTTAACTTATTATTTTTTCACAGTATTTCATTTTCTATTTTCTATTTCTTGTGGTTGTTGTATCTCCAAATATTTTACATTTAATAAAATTAAGATCAGAATTCTATAGGTTCAGGTTTATGTACACACAGACTCAATAAATGCATTAAGTTCAGCGCACAAAAGTATGCAATAATATACAGCCGCATTCATCATTTACGATAGATAGGCAGACACTTTTTCGCTTCACGCTGCCACTGAATTGTTATTTCGGACTTCCAACGAAAAAAAAAATAGAAGGCCATGGTTATGCGAGTATCGCTATTTGCTTAATATTTTAATAGGCTAGCACACTTACATTCTATTCCTGACTGGCTAGTGAAACTGTGAACTAAAACTGCATCACTTAACAAAACCTTAAAACCTTAGAGCCATCGAAGATTAGATGAAATAAATCATCCGTTGGTCTCATCAACGCCTACCCCGCGTCATTTAAATCCCCTGATCTCCGAAATTCTCATCAGGAGGAAGTGATAAAATGTGGTGGTCTGGGTGCTTACTGCCAATTCTTGGCTTAACCTCAGCTAAATCGATTAACTGCTCAGGGCGGCAAAAGCCCATCACGAGCTCACGGGTGAAATCACATAAATATTATAAGTTCAGTATGAAGCTTCATCGATATGTATTTTGTTACCCCTCTAATATGTTATACTTGTGTCAGCGCTTTCTCTAACCCCAGAAGTCGTTCTGATACGCTTTTGGCCCAATTTTGAGCTCTTCCTCCGATACCATCTTTAACGGAGATAACTAAATGAATAAATGCTCACTCCACTTATTTTCCTTACTGCCGAATTCAGCTAGTCCTAAACTAAATAAACTATTTACAGTCAAGTCCACTTATGAAAGATACGCGCGCCTTTCTAATACTTGTACGCTACTAATCGCAGACCTCTCTTTAAAGAGCAGTATCGCTATTCTTTTAGATAGCCAAATTGCAATCCAGGCACTGGATTCGGTTCCATCATCACTGAACTGGTGGAACGAGTCAGGAGCAACCTGAGCCTAACCTTAATCTGCGTCCCGGGACATCGCAACATTGATGGAAACGAAAAAGTGGACGAACTGGCAAGAGGCAACATTCACGCAGAATCGGCATTCACCCCACTGTTATGCTAAATATGAAACTAAAGGATATCTACAGACTCACGGCAGTGATATGTGACTTCTGGTCCATAAGGGAGCATGGAGCCAAAATGGGTATCCCTTGCAATATAAACTGACATAGTTGTAACTAAACGGAGGCACGAGAAACTATCATCCACTTCTGCTGTGAATGCACTGCCGTATGAAAAGCGATTATGTTAACCCTTGGTAAACCGATTTTTGAAAGCCTTGAAGAGCTGGTGTAGATGTAAAAAAACCTTATCAGGTTTCTCAATTGCACAGACTGGATATAGTCGTGTAGGAAAAACCCGTATAACTTGTTGGTAGTGACGATGTGGCAACAAAGTGATGCGGAAGCGCTAGTTGGATTCTCTGAGGATTACCAATTCAACCCAGCAACCAAGTTCCCTTAAGAGCGTCCCAGTTATGTGCACATTTTTCTCAACTATTGACTTTTACAGAAACTCTACTTTTCATTCAATCTCAAGTAGATTTCCACCTTAAAACGTTTAGCTTAAGTAACCTAAGTGTTGAGTCGGTGTTCGGCCACCAACTGTCCCACTAAGTAGAATGCGCGTGCTACCCTGAAAGCCAAAAAATTTGCATATGATTACTCCCATGCCAGTAAGACAACGCACCGATTTAAGTAAGAGAAACAACACAACCAAATTAGGGTTCCCAATGCGCCACATCAGTCGAACTAGCGCGGTTAACAGGAACTTGGAAGCTCTGAGGCCACATTGAAGCGAGTTTTGGATCAAGATTTTAATTTTTTGTCATTTCATTAAGATCAAAATTAACTCAAACGAAACTCTGAGGCAGTGAAGCCCCTTCGATAGGGCTCTGGAAAGTCATAACCTTTGGGAAAACCCCGTAAATAATGCTAGAAATTGGTTCTGCAATGACTCATTTATTTGATTTTGCATTGCAAATCTGGAATACGTAGAATAACTGATATACAGTTTTTCTCGGATAAATGTTTTTCAAATTATATTAGTTTCATCGATCGATATTTAACACATATTCTTTCGAGGTGGTAGGTAGCCCAGTCTTGAATCAACACTTCTTTTGATTCTTTGGTGACCAGAAACTGACACAAATTTTATATGAAGGCGGAAAAACTTGCCGTAATAATTAGTTAAGAATCGCACTGCGTATGCATGGAAAACTGTTTTCAAATCCTTGAATTTCAGATGAGATAATAGTGGATTCCACTCCTGTAATATCCCGCAACAAGCTACCACTGGTACTCTGCTCATTAACCGAACTCTTGCTGAATTTATTTAATTAAAACGAGTACCATAAAGATGTTAATAACTAACAGATAGGCGAGTGTGTCCAAAAACTCAGGCACTTTCCGAGAATACCAAAATCCGACCCCATCGGGTGGCAACTTTCCAGTGCCGCATACTTCCAGGCGCGCCACTGCAACTAGCATAGGATTCTGATTACAAAAGCCACTTCAGTCCGCCGATGTAGGCTGCTTGTTCTCTTGTACACGTACTTATTATTTATTCCATCTTTTACTTCACTCAATTTAATTTCATTATTTCATATAATTTTTTAATGTCTGCCTACTGCCGTTATTATGATTATATATTTTTTTGTATTGTTGTTATTGTTAGACATATATTTACATAGTATACGAAATCAAAAGAAGAAAATGAAATTCATCGCTGCCATTAACGAAAAAAAAAATACAGAAAAATACAAAAAAATCGCTCGCTATTGTGTGTGTGTATTTTTTGTGTGTTGTCGTTAAACGTCCACTGCCTACTATAAATGTAATTTATGTAATGAAAAATATCGTAATGTTGATGTTGGGCCCCGTTCAGTGAAAAAAACAAAAATAAAATGTAATAAAAAATGCGAAAAAAATTACAAACCTTAAATCGTGTGTTTGTGTATGCTTAAGTCGCCGCTTTGTAACGGTGTGTGTATGTGTGTGTGCGCACACTCGTTGGTGGGTGTGCGCGCCCAATGCAACACAGCCTGTAGCAACACCACTGTAGTTCTAAAAAACACTAATCAATAGCTTCTCCACACAGCTAAAAATTTACCTACTTTTGGTGTGTTCATCTGCTTAAAAAATACTTAAATATGCAAAATAATACTAATTTTTATTTTTGAGTTCACTGTGCTTGCATTTCGTGTTTGTGTTACGCAAGCATAACACAAGGCGTGCTGACCTTTACTCACACACTGACTTTGCTTGTACTTTTTGTGCTTCATTATACTAATTCTCCTACTCAGCATTTCGTAGTTAGATTATCTACTAAATAAGCTTATGTGATTCCTACTTAATTATGTAAAAAATATACTAATTCACTCTTATCTGTATTATATTATTTATTTTAATGGTATTTAAAAACTTTTTTGACTAGCATTTAAAAAATTTCGGTCGTAGTCTAAGCTTGACGTCGCTCAATTTATCTGCCCTAATGCGCGTTCCACCTACCTGAAGTATGTCTGGTCGTCCTCTTTCAATTATTTGGCAACAAAGGACTTTTTCGATCGCCTTTTGTTACACTTAACACTAAAGATATTTTCCGATAGATCGTCGACACGAGTTCTAAGGACAAGGCCTCCCCACTACACCCGCTGAATTCAAGTATTGTTTGCCGTTCAACTGGCATTCAGTTTTGCGCAGAATTCATCACTAAAATCTAACTCTAATAATGAAGTCATAAGATGTCGAGAATACATCTTTGCATACTTCGATGATATTCAGTTTTTCCTCATCGGCGTATAAATGATTACATATTCACAAAATATAAATTTTTACATTTATACATTAACTTTTTAAATATCTATAATATAAAATGATTCAATGAAATTTCCAATAGCTACAATAATCTTCCCGATTCAAGTGCGGAAAAGATTGCATGTCCGAATCAAATGCTACTTAATCATATTGATTAATTAATTTCAGCCTTCAGAGAAGACATGATATTATGAGGATGCTGATTGGTTTTCCCTGCTCAACTATGCCCCATACGTAGGAATCCAGGGAATTAATGTCTGGCAAATGGTTTGAGAACATTGAATTTTTCAGCCGCAATCTTTCGTCGCCTTTGCTTCGTGGGAAAGAGGAGAGTCTTACTGAAAGATAAATAAGTTGTCACAGCGTATACTATCTTCCAGGGTCTCCCTACTGTTTAAAGAACCCCGCTATATACCAGAAAATTCACTCAAAATGCTTGACTAAAACTGGAAACTTAGTGTTCATGACAAATAGAACCTCTGTAGGATTGGCAGCATAGCCATCTGACATTTCTGCGGTTGGTTTTGTGGTATTGGTCAAAAATTTGTTCGTCAAGAAAAATCATAACATATCTTTGTATAAAAGACGTTTTGATTGGACAACTCACTACTTTTGCATTTGACCGGACACAAACTGTCTTCTGCACACATCGTACCACATTTGTTCCGTAGATCTTCATGGACAACTCGACGGATGAGACACTCAGAAACAATAAGCTCCCTCGCAAATGCCCTCATTGATATTGACGGGTCTTCCTCAATGCTCGCCTACACATGTTGAATAAAATTGAACGGGTGCACTTAAGAAAATTAGAGATTTCTAAATCGCTGTGATTTGCACATTCAGTGACGATACCTGCGTGTCTCTTCATATCTCGAGTCAAGTTGTAGTCCTCCATGTCTCATCTGAAAAAGAGCTAAAAGAAAAATAATGGCTTTGGAAGTCAAGAAAAAAGATTTCACACTCACAACTGAAACTGAAGAATAATGAAAATATATACTTAATTAAACCATAAACTTACAAATAATAACATACGTTCAATAGGAGCATTACAGATATAATTTGTTTTGAACTTATTTAGATAGAAAGAAGAATAATTTTTGGAGGTGTAAGAAAAAGATTATTTGAAACAAAATTTGGCAACAACAAGATTGCAAGATTTCTTAGAGTTAAAGTAGCACCAAGAAGTCTTAGTACTATATTTAATACTTTCTGCATCAATTACGGGAGGAGCCTCATGTAGAAGCCTCAAAAAAATTGAGTTTTTTTTTTGATAATCTGAAAATATAGTATCTTAAGGGGGGGGTAGGGTTTAGCGCTAAAAAAAAAACACTTTTTTTGTGAATTTTTTACAGAAATATGGCTTAAGATACTTTAATAAAATCAGTTGCATGTTATTGTACATCTTTTCAATAAGTTTTTAAAAAATATTAATAATAAAATATTGACAAATAAGCCCATGACAGAGTTTTTTTGGAGATATGTTTTTCGAGAGGTGCTCTGCGGTGCCAATCGGCATTCGTCGTAGAATCATCTGAAACTAAAAAAGTCGAATTTTTCAGTTAAAGTATGACGTAATGCTCCCCCTACATTAATAAATTTTTTTTTTTTTCATTTTTGTAGTTTTGGTGGCAAAAAAACGTAAAACGAGCATTTTTGGCGAAAAAGTTCGCCATATTTGTAAGTGAAAAACAACCTTAAAAAACAAAAAATAAAAAAAAACAGTGTAGGGGGAGGTATTTTTGATTTAGAAAACGTGTGCCAAATTTGAAAAGAATCGGTTGAATAGTTTCGGAGTTGTGATTGGCACCGACTTTTAAGAAGTCGTTTCGGGAAAAACGCGTTTGAAAAAATGACTCTGAGAAATTATCGATGCTCCGCATTCGAGGTAGAGTGCCTACAAAGGCTATAACTTTGAGAGTTCTGCTCCGATCCACTTAAAATTTTGACACAACATTCTTGAAATGATTTACTATAAGATGAGTGAAGAAAAAAAATTTCGATTTTGTGACCCTACCCCCCTTAAGAATATACTGTGAAATTTTCATGCCGAAATTCTCAATATTATAGCTTCTACAGTCCACTAACTAGGTGGAGAGCGGTCCGCGTGCTCCTGTGCCTCAAACTTTAAACTCATTTATCTCGAAACGACTTTTTTAAAAACTGCTCGTGTTGTAACTCATAAAGTTATAGACCGAATTGTTTGAAGTTTGGTGAGGCCTTTCTGTACATTACTATCGGAAGGATAAACCTAAAATTTCAGATATTTCGCGTTGATAATTTGCTTTCTGGGGGTCAAAAATGTCACTAAAAGAGACCTAAATTCTGCCTTTTTTTCAAAGGTTCATTTTGTAATTCATTTTATACTTGTTTTTTAATTTTATAGGTTCATCCTTTCCGTTAATATGTTATAAAAAAAAACCAGTGTAATTTTTTTGTTTCAGATCGATAGATTAAGAGAAATAAATAGAGCAGTTTGGGACTTCGCGCGGTAGGTAGCCGACAAGAAATGATCCTGAGCTGCCATTTTGGAAAAAAATTAAAATTTTTTTTTATACTTTCGAAAGGTTAAATAAAGTTGTGTTAAAGCTTCAAAATAATATAATTTTTTTATCACCTTTAAAAATATGTTTAAAAAATTACCAATTTTGAGGCTTCTCCTTGAGGCACCCCCCTTAATGCCGGAAATGCGAGAAAGTTTGAATGAGATTTTTCAAAATAGTAGTCGGTTTACTTGAGACTTTGAGTTCTCAGTAACGTTGAAGTAATGAAAGTGGCAGTTATCGTGCCATTCCTCTCTCACTCCTACGACAGTCGATTCTACGTCACCGGAATGAACCGGATTTATGTATATTCGGCCGAGAACTTAACACTGCAGCACCATTGTTTGTACATGTATGGAAAATATTTATGCTATAACATCACGAATCCCTACCTTTGCCGCTGTGTTATCTGTCGTTGCAAATTGCGTACTGAGTTTGCGCTGAAGTTTGCTGGCTTGTTACCTTGAGTACCAATGTATTTGTCCAGGATTCCTTAATAACCCTACTTTCTACTCATTTCGTTTCCACCCTTAATTGAGTGTTCAGAAATAGAAGGTCGTATAGTATCAAGCCGACTTCGAACGGCAGATGGTTTTTATGAGGAGCCTTTTCATGGCAGAAATGCACTCGGAGGTTTACCGTTGCCTGCCGTTGGCGACCGCTATTAGAAAAAACTTTTTTTATTATTTGATATTAATGCACGGATATTCGGCCCTGTGCATTACCGAATGTTAGTCACGCACCAACCCATTCGGCTACGGCGGCCGCCTATGTCTCTTACTAGGCTCATTGTATTTTTTTGCATTCTCATTCAACTGAATTATTTGACGGGGATGGTCAATGAGTGAATTTCGTGCAAAATCAGTAGGCATTAGAATCAATGAGGGCAAAACAAAATATCTGAAGGTCTCCTGCAGCGAAGAAAGACGAAATCCTGAAAGCATCCAAATCGGGACATTAACTTTTGAAGGTGTTCAACACTTCAAGTATTTGGGAGTATTAATAAAAAATGACAACAGTAGTTACGACACAATACAAGACAGAATAATGGCAGCAAAAAAAGCATATTACGCCCACACAAAATTGCTGAAGTTCCAAACTGCTCACGCGTGAATGTTAACTCCGCCTCTACTAGTCAATAATACTACCGGTGCTGTCCTACGGCTGCGAGTGCTGGACATTGACAAGCAAAGACGAAAGTAGCTTAAGAGTTTTCGAACGAAAAGTACTCCGAAGGGTGTTTGGCCCAATACGCTGCAACGATGAGTTGCTAAACTTATGCCAGCGAGAAGACGTGGTGAAATACATTAAATCCCAAAGGCTTCGATGGTTAGGGCATACTGTGCGCATGGAAGACAGCCGTCCCAGGTTAACATGGCTTGACTAAGCCATAGCCGACCTGAAAAAGCTACGAGTTAGGAGCTGGAGATCTGTTTCTATGAACCGTGCAGATTGGAAGAGAATTGTGGATGAAGCTAAAGCTCACCCTGAGCTGTAATCGCTACTTGATGATGATGATGGTCAATGAGTTCATGAAAGAAAAAGAAGAAATGTGAGATTTAATGTGAAACAACTCATGCTTTTCAATAGATTCTTCTTTGATCCTTAACCGCATATCAGGTCTTTGATATTTTTTTCACAGCATAGCTATAGCAGAATAGCCCTTGGATATCATCAAAACGGTTTTATTTTCAGTGATGTTCCTTTTTCACTAAAAAGTCTAGTTATGAAGAGAGGAAATCTATACTTTAAAGAGGGATTCAAAGGCACCCTTGCATGAGGCAGTCATCGCAGTAAGAATCTTGTAAACGGTCGTATCGTCTTTCAAAATATGTAAGCACAGCTCCTTTTCTCCTTTTTTCCTGTAAATACTGACATGTTTGTCTTTATAAAGAGAGGAGTGTGCGTATAAAAAAATTCATAAATGCAGTCCCTAAAATTGTCCCTATTCTTCTGTTAACATGCAAAAACTAGCGGTAACATTCGATTGCGCTATTGCCACTGAAGCGGTGTGTGCATTCGCGACACCAATCTTGCCTAGGGACATCACTTTCCTCGACTGCTCCCAATATTGATCGGAATCAATTGACTCACCTTGCTTTAATAGACTATGTAACTAATAAATCACAGTTTTTCGTTTGCAAGTGCGCTCGTAAGCAGAGACATTAGAGACAAGAGCATCAATCTTATCGCTCCGTATGGGATATTTTGTCATTTCAACACACCAAATAAATTGTAATAATATACCAAACAACCTTTTAAAAAATTTATTTGTTGGAGAGTTGCTCAGTCGGTTTGATGGCTTGGATTTCAGTTTACAAGGAAAAGACTCTAAAAAGCTTCACCTGCGTTTAAAGTTCCAATATATAAAATATTTTTTTTATTTTTTTATACCGTTGCAATAAAGTAGTAATTGTTCAGCAGAGTCTTCATTCAATATTTATGGATACGTACGCATCGATTACATGCAATAATTAATTATAAAAAATCGCTTCAAAACATCAATCTCCCATTTGCAGATGACGAAAATTAAGCCGCTGACAGCGAAATGCATGCAATTAAATTACACGCAATTATTTATGCAAAATTGATTGTTAAAAAATGCAGAAATGCCAGACAACAAAAAGTGCTTAAAGCCAGCAGGCTCTGGCTTTATGGGATTTGCGTATACTCGCACATACAGTCTGTAAAAAATGTGCCGGCTGTTGGTTAATATGACAAAAAATATTTAGTATTCCTTCAAAGTGCTCAAAGAGCCCTTCCAAAATAATGCACTTAGAACAAGGAGAAATATAATCGTCCAGGAAATTTTCAGTTTAAAAAAGAGCAAAAATATCAGCTGGTGCTATATTAAGTTAGTGCGGTGGTTTTTCGATGATGTTTGCTGTGCGTTTGGCCTGCAATTCGATGAGCTGGTGACACTGCACAGGATCTCCAGATGTTTCTTTCACAAATCTGCCCTTTTTCGATATATGTACAATACATCATTTCAACTGTTTTTGAGTTTCGAGCAATTTGGGGGCTTTTAACTTATCAATTCCCGATAACTTTTTTGACAGAATATACCTTTTCTGTGGGTGTAGGTAGTTGTAAGCACGCGCTTGCTATTTCACGGTGCAATTAATGATTGTAATTAAGTAAGTAAGAGCGACAAAAATAGGGCAGAAGTCAAAAGAACTCGAAAAGTTGTACATTGACAAACACTTGGTGTAAAAAATTGTAAATTTACGTACAAACAGCAAACAACAACGGAAGGCAATCAATATGCGGTAAGCCATAACGAACTTTTTTGCGAAGTCACCTGCATTTAGGTATGCATATACATACATACATCTATCACGCAGAGGAATCCATCACTTTGTAGCAAAGAAGAAAAAATTATAAAAGCACAATACAAACAAGTAGGCACATATACATACATATAAAATGCAAATTGTATGTTGCCGACACAGGCGGCAGCTGCACACAAATTACACAATACATTGGATATTTCGCCTACGCTGAGGGTAATGATAGTTTAACTTTGAAGAGGAGTCATGCAAGAATTTCTCTACTCAAATGTATTGACTTTTGTATGCGTAGACAGTATGCAGGTGCAAATGACACCAATTGAATGCATTCCAAAGTAATATTAATTTTTTATGTGATATCTTTTTGCGAGCATATCCACGAGCTCTGCATGTGTCAGCAAGGCTGGCCATTCTCACATATTAGTGCTTTAAATGTAAACTGAAACTTTAACTTTTCTTTATTCAATAAATATTTTTTTTTGTTTGTATTTTAAATTTCATGAAAGATATCAACATGTCATAAAAAATTAAAGATAAACAGGTTTGAATATTATTTACTAGCATACGCCCAGCACACGCTGCTCTGCCGTTAAAAAAATTTGGCAACCGTATATAATAGTAGAATAGAATGAGACATAAAATTGAGTATTTATTTTTTTTTTTTTTTTTGTTCTTTTTCTTCTTGTCACTCTTAAAAAGGTTTGAATTTTTTATCCAAGAATGATAGAAAGAAGATTGCACCCATCAGAGAGTGCGTGACGTCATGTTTTTCCGAGTTGTGCAGTATTGCCAACCATTTGCTCTTCGCAATAAATTTAGTGCTTTTTTATACCGAAAATGCGAAAATTTTGAAGTTTCGTGTTTGTTTCTTTTTTTTTAATTTAAAGCTACCGAAACTTGAAGTTAAAAAAAACTGTATTATTATACAAAAGAAGGTTAAAAAGGCCACTCTGAGAAGATTTTAGTGCTAATAAAAATTAGTTGGTTCTTATAAAATTTGATATTTTGAAAGTGTGAATTTAATTTTTTGCTCCTTTTAAAGTCACGTAAGAACATTAGATGTCCCTCTCTCAACTCTTCTTAAGATTGAAAACCATTTTACACATTTTAAAAGGCGTTTGAACTTACTGAATGCGAATTAAAACCATAGAGGTGTAACCGTTTCTTCCGGCCATCAATTCTTAGTGGGGCATAGGGCATCAAAAGGTGTATTCATTGTAAAAATAAGCCACAAAATACTAGAAAATACTAAAGAAACCATACTGACATTTTTACAAAAAGGGTACCTTATCTAGTTACATAACCTCAAATATAGCAAATAAGTCGTTCCCTTAACAAAAGAGTTTCGCTTAACAAAAAAAAAATCAAAAATTAAATTGTACATAAGCATTTATTTAAAAAAAAATTGTCACGCATACAAAGTTCTTTAAGTGGTTCAATAAAAATTCGGTGTTTTATTTTGTTTAAATGGGCATTTTAGTGCGTTTTTATATCCAAAGCTAGGCAACACTGCAGTGGCGAGAGAGAGATTTGACTGCCGAAAGCAGAAGAACACCAACAACACCTGCAATCGCGAGCAATGCTACCAGATGTAAAAAAAAGTAAAGCTAAATAAAACTGAGTGAATTATTAAACTTATTTTTAAAAAATTTAAATTTTACAAAACTATAAACGTTACTTTTAATTAGAACAGGCTAGAAATATGTCATGAAGAAAGAACTAAAACTCCGAGACTAAATAACAAAAAAAAAAATGCTAAATCAAGGTACGAAAATGGTAATATGGTCATACTGGTGCTAAAATCACGTAACTCGTTGTCAAATTCGCTGGGAGCAAAGTAACGCGACCACTATAGGCGCCATCTCATTATTCTTTCCATCATGGTTTGTTATCAACATTTTTTGTATTTCTTATGAAAATTTTTTGAATTTTTTTAAATTTCCCACAAAGTTTGAAACTGTCATTCAAATGGTTTTGATTGCAGAGTAAACTGTATTTTTATAAAACCTAAGTTGAAATTCAATAGTAAAAAATTAATTGGCAAGAACTCCATTTTTAACATAGGTGCATATACGAAGGAGAATGAGCAACACCAGAACAAATCAGCTGATATAGAAATCAGAGAGCAAACATTTTTCATCTTTACTTTGCCTGGGCATAAGCCACTTAAGTAGGCTACAAACCGCGGACATGCAAAATTTGATTTTCAGCGAGCGGCTCGCGCAGACATTTATCTTTTGTGGTGCGGTGCGCGAACGTTACATTGAAAAAAAATTATTCTTCTTCTTCTATTAGCCAATCTTTTACCCATACTTTTCCGCGTCTTCCTTTTTGTTTTTGCTCTTTTTCGCTTCTTCTTTTTAAACAATCATAAATAACAAACGTTTTGATCGCATCATCCGCGCTTCTGCTGCAGCGTAGCTCGTCGTCTGTAGCCTACTTTAGCGGAGTTGAAAAAATTGTCCTAAAAAAAATGTTTCTATGAATAGGAAATACTTTGTAAATTCTATTAACGCAAAGTGCTAGTAAACATTTCAAAGTTTTAAAGGAAAAATTTAGTACTCAATCGGCTACGTAGTTTTAGATTTGTTGCGGTTTGAAAACAAATTTCATGAACTTTTACCATATTTTAACTAGCAGAGATGCCTTCTTTGTAATTGCAATCAATTTATGTCGAAGGATAAGCTTCATATCATAGAAAACTCTGCAAATCGGAACATTTTGTGCACAGTTATTAGCTTAAAAACTATGGGTTTTACTTTAAATAGATGCAGGAATTCAGCTCAACGCAACAAACATAAAATGTGTGAAATATTTCTAGATTAAAATATTTTTAATTTGTGTTTATTTATGTCTTAAAATTTCTTTTAGAGCTAAAAACACTAATACGAAAAATTGGAAATTCATACTAGGTTTAAATGTGTTCGCGAGAATAGTAGAAATGTGACGCCCAGAAATCAGTAGTGGATAATTCTCGACGGTACCCTTTTTTACTGTACAACACCTTTGATATTTGTCAAGTAGACAGATGTACAATTTTATGCGATAGAACAACGCGTTAAGATTATTGAAACTTATTATGAAAATAATTTTTCTGTTGAAAATATTCGTCCGAATAAGTCGACAATTCAAACGTTGGTATACATATTGCAAGTAACTGGTTCTGCTGAGTATAGAAAAGGGACTGGCAGACCAACTTCTGTTGAGAAGTTGAGAATATTGCTGCTGTAGCACAGAGTGTTGCTCATCATTCTACAACATTGATACCCTGACGTTTTTAACATTTAGGCATTCATGAATCGACTGTTTAGCGTATTATACAAAGCGGTTTGCATTTTCATTCTTGCAAAATTCAGTTCATATAAGAATAGAAGCCAACAGATTATTATCAGTGCAGACATTTCGTGAAGTTTGTTTTAACATTATGCTGGTTTTCACGCAAAATCATCTTTAGTGATGAATCTTATTTCACTTTGGATGGATTTGTCAACAAACGAAATTGCCCCATCTGGGGAGAAGAAAACACTCGAGTAATTTCAGAAAAGTCATTAAATTCTTTTCATTACAAAATGTACTGTTTGAGACGATTTTTTGAACCCGTTTTTCTTTGAATATGAAAATCAAAGAGCTGTTACTGTGAATGGGTATCCCTTTAGACAACTTATTGAAACTTGTGACCTAAGCTGGAAGGAATAAACATAGACGACCAGGATAGAGCTGCAAGTCCCACAACATGGGAAAACATTGCATTATTACGATCTAAGTTTCCGATAGACAAATTTAACTTACTTATGACATAAGCTGGCCACCCAGATCATGCGATCAAACTCCTACAGATTACTTTTTATGATGTTTTTTGAAAAGTAAAGTACATTTGAATAAGCCAGCAATGAATCCAGATCTGAAACACAACATTCGTATAAAGATTGCTGAACTCAATGCTATAGGCAAAACTCCTAGTGTATTTCTGCCATGAAAAAGCTAATCATAAAAAATATCTGCCGTTCGGATTCGGCTTGAAACTTGAGAGCAACATCAAGACGCACGCCAAAAATAGGAGGAGGATCTCGGCCCAAACAAGGGTGTTATTTATTTATTTATAGACGTGGAATAATAATACAATTATTCTTACACGTAAAAAAAGGAGCACTGGCTGCCAGGACCTTCGGCTCGCTGATGTAGAAGTGACAGAAAGTTAGCTTGAAGGTCTTACATGTAAAAGGAGACTAGAAAACTTAATTAGTTAAGACTATGGTAAAAATATAGTAACTATGTTAGAGAAGCAAACATCAAATCAATTTTTTCAATCCTGATTTAATTAGAAATTCTGACATTTTTGATATATTTTCTGAGGAAGTAGTTCTTAACAGTGTAGAAGGTCTTTGATTTCGGAAGATACTTTTCCTGATTTGTTCAAAATGTGGGCACTCGTCGAGTAGGTGGCACACCGTTAAAGATGGTGAGTGACAGTGTGGAGGGCTGGAACCATTGAAAACGTATGAATGTGTGGCGATTGTGTGCCCTAAACGAAGGCGGACAAATGATTTGATATCGTTGCAACGGCAATTTAATGGGTAGTTTGGTTTTATCCTATTTGGATTATTTACGATTTAATGATGGGAAGAGGATCCCCAATTGACCATTTGTGTATTATAGTGCCTCTGATGTATAAATTTGTATACGTCTTTTTTCGAAATATAGTCGAAAGTTATTAGTGGTTCTTTCCCAGCGAGTTTAGCTCGTTCGTTTGCTGGGTTGTTCCCTCTTATGTCTGCATGGCCTGGAACCCACATAAGTTTTATGCGGTCGCTATTTTTTAATAATTTGCTCCGGATACAGGAGATGATATGCGTCTTGTGCATTGTGTTCATTATCGAGTAAATGACTGATTTGCTATCCGTGCAAATTACTGCTTTCGATAAAGAGTTTTCAGCGGAGGTAATAGCATGAAGGATTGCTGCAGCTTCGGCTGTATAAACAGAGGCATAGCTAGGGGGGATGCCGGCTGTGATTGCTTGTCCTTTCGAGTTGACAACTGTAAGCGAGGTGTTAGTATCAGTTGTTGATCCATCATATATATATAATTTTCCCCATAATTGTTAAGAGCCGTGTTTTGAAAGTTTAAAAATAGTGAAACCTGAAAGAATCTAAATTTTTAATTTTTTTTTTACAAATTCTAGGGGCGTATTTTGAAAGACCCTTTACTTTACTAAATTTTTGACGTATTATTTAAACGGATTCATGTGAGAATTCTTACCTAACCCTGAACTACAAGTTCATCCGTATGTAAACTCTTTAAATTTTTACAATAACAACAACATGGAGGTTCTTATTTGACTACTTTTGACTTATTAGAACCACTCCCAGGTTATTTTTAAACTAATGACCCACAAACAAAATAAAACTAAAAACAAATTCTTCCAATTTTTGGCTGTCTGCTTAGTAAATATAAGTTATTACTAAATTCCAATCAACTGTTTTTAATTTGTGGGTCGAACGTGGGAAAACTAACATAAAAATAGATGGTTGATGTCACGACATGTGAACTAACTCAGTGAAGTGGGCATTGCTGCATAGGAAAGTTTATTTAAAATGCACAGATATTTAAATTTAGCAAAGATTACTACGATTTTCTAATAGCCATAACGAGCAATGAACGAAGACATATGATTTCGATCTACACGTATCCACAACACATAAATGTAAATAAAAAAAAATTGAAACAAATTCTATTTTATGGTATTAAAACCTCTTTTCATTGTTCTTCCGCCCACCAGTGCGCTCTCACCCCCGCACTCCTTGCAATCCATTGTTACATTACACAATGCAATTCGAATAGCTTGCATTGTCGTACTGCCACATTGAAGTTGCAAGTTGCAAATTCGAAGTTTGGGTTATTGAAATAGGAGTCAAGTTGCATGCAAAGTAATCGTAGTCAAGTTGAATAGATTTGATACTTGAAAGCAGCTCGTTGTAGCTCACATATGAACTCACACACACGCGCCCACATACATGTGCACACTTTCTCAAATACATCGCGACAGTTGTGCCACCTATTGTCACGTGTTAGGCGGGTGTAACACGCTCTGTCAGTTGGTGTGTTCGTTTCATTTCGTGCCAGTCACAGCTCTAACAATGAGATAACGTATCAATTTCCCATTCAAGCATTTGCCACAAAAGTCGCAAAGAAAGTGGTCTGAAATACATGCATGTGTACATATGTACATGGCACTCGTGTGCTTGTGTTGGTATTGGAGTTGTATGTGCATATGGAGAAGTTTACTTTGACATGCTAACAAGGAAATGGATATGAATGTTACACAGAAAATAAAAATGAAAACACAAAAAAATAAAAAAATAAAAACAAATAAAAATACAAAATATAAAATTATAAAAATATAAAATATAAAAAATATATCTTCAATGAATTCAGTGATAAAATAACCAACTTTTGCTTAGTTCTTTGGAGGGTAAAGAGTAAATGTGGTATTTCTGTACGGTACTCATTGCTTTTCTCTTTCTCAATTTTTTAGTACAACAATGCGCGATGCCAGTTAGCTAACTTGTTGTTAATAACAATTTTTTAATGAGTTAACAACATTGCCTGTCCACCAAGTCAAGAGAGTATGAGGGTTTTTACTTGAGAGATGGACAAGTAGAAATAAATATTAGTAGTTGAAAGCGGCTTTATTTTTTTCCATTCGCATCAATACTAGTTTACGTCTCCGAATGGGGTAACTTCAAAATGTGTGATTTCAACGCGTCAACCGCTTCTTCAGGGATCGAAAAATGTTAAGTTTGCATTTCATATTTAATCAGCGGTAATAAAAAATCTCCTTGCATCCCATGATTCAATTACTAAAGGTTTTCTCACTTGTGAAATTAGATTTTTGGCACTCCCTTGGAAAAGGTTACATTTAAGAAAGTGAGAAAGTGGCAAAAATTAAAACCCTTTTGGTAAAATGGTAGCAAAAAAGTGTTTTTGTACTTAAATGGAAACAAAAATAAACACTAAATATTATTTGAATGTAAGTAACATATTTTAAAGGCAATTCTAATATACATATCATTTTTCATGTATGTATGTCCTTAGAAATAAAGAAAAAAAATTGGTGCCTACACTGATGTTATGTGTTTGGCCGAGCTTCTCCATCTATTTGTGAGGTATATCTTAATGATGTTCCACAAATGGAGGGACCTACAGTGTTGAGCTGACTCAGAACGGCAAATAGTCTTTTCTGATGAGCTTTTTTATGCTAGAAATACACTCGGAGGTTTGCCATTTGCTAGCCGAGGGTCGAAGCTATTACAAAAACCTTTTTCTATTAAACAATTTTCTTGGTAGCAATTTGCATGTTCAAAAATTAAAATTTCATATTTTGGCAACAATTTTAATGTGCATTGAACCCAGAAAGAAATAAAATGTCCCGAACTTGAAAGTAAATCGCACTTCAGTACCCTCTCCCACAAAAAAATGATAAGAGAAAGTAAAAAGTGTTCTTGGCCAGAATGGTGATGCCGGCTTTAGTAGATGTAGAACTTTGTAGCAAAAGAGCTTTACTGTCGTATTTCCAGGTTCACGTTATTGAGGTAGTTGGTGGTGGTTGCTACGTAAACGAAGTACTCTGTTACTTCAAAAATTATAAGAGACAACAGTGACGTACGTCGAGAGATCCGTCTACGCTCGTCTTTGTTTAATAACAGGAGGTACTTGTTCTTGCCTTCAGTCAACTCTACATCTATAAGCTCAGAGACGACAAAATTGGCAGTCCGATTGTTAAGGCTAATATGAGAATCAGCATGAATAGCGTTGGTGTACACCAGCAATTATAAAAGATTCACACAAGAAAGAAAGAAACAAGTAAAAGCGTGCATTAGCAGGATTTCTTATATAGACCAGATTATTTTCTTAAAGTTTTAGCATCATTTTTGAAAAGTGCTTATTTCGAGATCTGTTTGTGAGTTTAAGAGGTAATCAATGGAAGAATGTATATTTTTCATTTTCATATCCCACTAGAGATTACGCAATACTATAGCTGGTGGCATAGTCATCCAAAGAGGAGTTCTTTGAATATAAGCGGAACTCTTTAGAATTCCAAAAAACCTACGTCTTTATCTACACCGACAATCCATCTGAGCGGCGGGCGACCTCTTCTTTTAGGTCTGTGGCACTTTCCAAAGAGTATTTATGGGCGTGGGTAATCGGTATTAGCCCGCAAGGTGTAACCTGCCTATCTCAGTGTGTTGATCATTATTGTGTTTATTACAGAAGAGTTCACGTACAGTTTTTCCAGTAGCGCTTTGGCCATTCCTTGTTATCCCATATCGCTCCAAAACTTTTTCGCAGAACTCTCCTCTCAAACATAAGCGGCTTCTTTTTATCCGCATCCCTGACTGACCAGGTTTCACTAAAGTATAGCAGGAAATAATTGAGTGATGCAGAGAAATCTTCGTTCTCGTGTCTATGTAGAAGGTTCACCATGAGGATCTGTGAACAATTTCTACAGAAGTTTTGTTGTCATGATTAATGGTTACTCCTAGGTACTTAAGTTCCTCCACTACTTCGAAATCATAATCACCTATATCGAGTTTTTGACCCACTTTGTGTCTGATATAGTTCGAGGAAATTCAAAAAAACGCTTTAGTATTCCTTTAACCTTTTCAAGAGCAATATTAAAAAAAAAAATGGCCCACCTTATAAAGGAAAACACGAAACTGGGTCCCATATGTGGTTTCTTGATCAAGCAAAGGCATTTTGGTACACCTGGTTTTCATTGTTCTTTTCTTGAAGATTATTTCAATAATAACCTATTTCTCTCAGTGTATATTATTCATTTTCCAGTTATTGTCGCCTATTTGCAGCAAATGGAGTACACAAAGTACAATAGTTGCTATCAAGTGGAAAAGGAAGTGATTAGATGTGAAAATGTATGTTTTGCACGAGACATTCTTATTACAGATGTTGGTGGTAAGAGCTCCTCATAGAAATGCACTTGAACAACAATAACAAACACATGCACATATAAATACAATACAAATAAAGGTATATATAGGAATATGTTTATCCGTTCGGTTTTTGTTATTCTACCTCGTAGCTTAGTGCATTTTCGTGTTTTTCTTAGAACTTCAATGAGGATTCTTATCCGACAAAAGTAATTGCAACGCGAATGGCAACATTCAAAGTGCTTTTTGCTATCGTTGATAAGATTCGTTTATAAATAGTATTCGTACAGGTGTATAGACACACATACATATGCACGGGCATACGTACAAGTATTTTTATTTGCACAGATGGCACCAGGCGGTGCCAGCAGCAGCAATAAAGGCAATCGAGCGGCAGGCCTGTGCAAATTGACAGGTGTAAATATTTGCAATTTGCGGAATATATTTGCATTTATTTGTGTGTTTGCATGTAGCGGTAGTCCTTTGTGCCGCCTTTCTATGATTTTGCATGTCAGCATTTAATTTGAGCAAAAAGCTGAAGCGGAAAGAAAAGCTATGCCAACCTTATCAGTGTTTTCGAAGAGAATTAGAAGCAAAGTTGAAATGAGCGCTGCCTTCAGCAACAATTACGCCATGCTGTGTGTGTATATGTGTCGTTGTTTGTGTGAGTGCGTGCGAGTGTAAGTTAATATATTCCCTAAACATATGTGCAATCAATGAGAATAGCCAATTTGCAAGTTATCGCTTTCTGTGCTCTTTTCTCATTTTCTATAAACCAAACTAATGACTTGGCATTAGCAACAAATTCGCCCAACAGCAAAGCTAAAAATAATACTTTTCCACTGTGTGTTTGTGGGTGCTTGGCTAACGGAAATGGAATACTAAAACATCGTGCATATTCATACAGATTTGCATGTTAGTATGCCCTAACACTGCTGGCAGTGTGTCTGTCCCTCTATCATGTGGCAAAGGTTAACCACAAATCCTGCAGCTATGCATGCAAATATTGAAATCGAAATTTCGATTAGCCGGTTATTTGTGCACTATTAGCACAAGAAAGTTCACAAACGCATACAAATGCAGACACGCATACTCACAAATATGCGCTTCCAATGACTTACGCTTTGCAGGGCGAACTTCAGTTACCTGCAGAGAATTTGAGAATTTCGAACATCGAGTGGATATGGTCCGCTCAGGCTAATTGCTTTTATGCTGATTTGCATGTGTGTATGCGAGGGTATACACGAATTCATTTTACACTTTCGAATAAGCTGTAACAATGTAAAGCTAGTACTCAAACAAGGAAGTGTGGAATATATTTAATGACACGAAAAATAAAATATAAAATTTGACACGAAAAAGCTTTACAAGAATCCCATCCATCTTCCCAGGTGACTTAAAAGTTTCCTTGCTTGCCTTTTTAGGCCAAAAACAAGATGAACATCACAAGTTAGAGGAAACTCTCGGCCAACAACACCTAACAAAAGATGTATATTACTATACAGGGTGATATAAAGTGTTACCAACTTCACACTGCTTGTATCTGTAAAACAGCTCATGACATCAACGTCAAAATTCTTCTAGTGACAGTTCAATATATTGTTTATAAGCCATCAAAAGCATTTGCGTCTCAGTTTTGTTGAATCTTTTTTTTCTGTGATGGAATTCAAACGTAATAGTGTGATTGCATTATATTTGGCTGGAAAATCACAACCAGCCATTGTTCGTGAACTCAGTCACCTCAAAGTGTCCTGTCCAAGAATGGTTAAAAAACCATATTCCACACTTCATTTCGTCCACACAATGGCTTTCGAATTCGCCAGATGCAAATCTGATGGATTATTCCATCTGGTCAGTTTTAGAGAGCAAGGTGAGGACTAAAAAATATGCCAGTATGGATGCGCTGAAGAAAGCGATTATACGAGAATGGGCCAAAATACCTCAGGATCATATTCGTGCAGCATGCAACTCATTTTTTGACCGTTTGAAGGCTATAGTCAAGGCAAAAGGTGGTCATATCGAGCTAAAGTGAATATATGTTAATATTGTAATCATTTTTGAACAATTTTGCATTTGAGTCTGAAGTAAAATTAGCCACACATTTTACTTGTGGACATGCTCATGATGCCATTTTTCTCGTAAAATTATTAAGAGTCATATTTTGAATAAAAATAGTGAGATATGAAAGAACAAAATTTTTACAAATTTTATTAAAACATTTTTTAGGCGCGCCTTTCGAAAGGCCCTTTATATAAATGATCGAGGTAGTTGATAGAGACAAATTATTAAAATCAGTTGAGCATTATTACCTCTTACGTCGCGCTATACCTAGCAATAAGTCATCCCGCGGAAGATCAAAGGAATATGTGGAAAAAATACTCGTAAAAGGTCGCTTCTCATAGCTGCTGTGAGCAGTGGTACAAGAAAAAAGGACACACTTTCTGATCTAGTCAATTGCTTTTTTCTAAAAGATTGCTTTGAGTGTTAAATCTAAACAAGACTCGGTTGGCATTTACAAGATTCTTTACCACCGCTAATTTATTTAGGCTATACAAAGATTCTCTCTCTATTCTATGGTGCACATCAATGAAATTATACTGCAAATAAAACTATAGGCCAATCTATACATGGTTCCCTTTAAGAAAATTGTATAGAATTTTTTATTTATTACTATTATTATTTTTTTTATGCTGAGTTAAATTTTTTACATTGATTATTTAACAAAAGAAGAAATAATTTTAAACTTACTGGTACCTTTGTTATCTGGTTACTACTGGCTTACTACTTCTATATATAACCTATCAGAGTTGGTGATGACAGAACCAGCGGCTTACAGTTGATCGTGCATGAAACCGCTAAGCCTTAAATCGATAGCACCTGTTTTTTACTGGCTCGCTAGGTGGCACTGTGATAAAGATTTTCCTAATTTTTTATTTCTTTATATAGTTTCTTTTTTTTTGAAAATTGATGATTTCTTCTGAATGTGAACCAAATCGGGTCAGTAATACGATGTTTCTATATAAATTGACCCCAGTGACACCTAGCGTTATATAGGGTGCCCTATGTCCGGACCGAATATCTAAGGTATAAGCCACAGACGCTTAATTGAAATTCATTTAGTACTTTTTGAGGTAATTGAGATATATGAGATACCAAAAACTCTCCGTATAAAAGTTAAGTATATTGCGTTTGGATTTACGCCATCCTTCTTTCAGCCATCCTTCAACTATTTTTCACCTTTAAAAACCAGAGTCATGTAGCGCATATTAACTATTTTATTCCGATTTATTGAGCTATAAGTAATGTAAAAAAAAAATATGCTTTAAAAAATTAGTGAATCATTGATGCTGTTTACTAACCTTTACATAGGCACTTACATCATGCATAATATCATTGAAGCCGATAACTCCATGAAAATTCCTCTAGCTATCATGGATATTAATGTGTATTCATCAATCACTTAAACTTCTTCTTAGGTTTCGCTTCTTATACTTTCGCCACACTACAAACTAGGGGTGGGACTATTCGAATAAAAATTATTCGAATAATAAAATCTTTTATTCGAGAGGTATTCGTAATTCGAATAATATTTATTCGAATTTTTTATTCGTTTATTCGAATAATGCTATTCGAATACCTCACTATTCGAATACCTTACTATTCGAATACCTTACTATTCGAATACATCACTATTCGAATACTTCACTATTCGAATATTTTTAGTAAATATTTATTTAGATTAGCGGACTACTAATCGGTTTATGTACAAGTGCATGCACCATGAGAAGGGCCAATGTAATTTTTATATTTTTAAAAGCATTTTCTCCCTGATATAAATGAATATATAGTAAGGTATTCGAATAGTAAGGTATTCGAATAGTAAGGTATTCGAATAGTAAAGTATTCGAATAATGAACTATTCGAATTATTTGAAACGAATAGTATTATTCGTTTTATTCGAATAATGTTTATTCGAATATTATTCGAAAATAATCCCACCCCTACTACAAACCTGTCAATTACAAGAAGGTCGAGAGATCGAGGCTTCAATGCGCTCCCCTATAAATATTAGCGATGCGCGGTAGGCTTGAGTAGACTGAAGTCTCAACAAAAAAGGATCATAACATCACTTATATTTTTACAATTTGATAAAATACCTCTGAAGGTTCTACAAGGCGCAACCTTCTGACGCTTTTTTTATAAAGCTAAAAATGCTTAGAGTCTGTGCTTTATCAATGTTGCCTGAGGAATTTGCATAGCAGTCGCTCCTTCATATAGTACAAAGTTAATTAAATTTTCAATAATTTTGTAGTGGCTGCTATTGTCGAAAAAGCCAGAGAAAGAGCCATTTTTCAAGGTTAATGTACATTTTGAGTCACTTCAAGCTACTAAAATTCAATGGGCTATAAAACTGAGTACGCAAAATTTTTCTAAGAATTTTGATTAAAAAAGTTTGAGATTTTTATGAAATTGTTGAATGTCTTTTTTTTTAATTTACACAAACTGTCAATACTTGAGCCATAGCCCCTGTGCGATAGTTATTAAACGCGCTGAATATATATATATATATGTACATAAATTTCTCTAAATTTGCATGCACCTATGCTTCACCGACACACAACTTCGGTTTCGAATCGTTTGTACATATCAAACAATCAACTAATAACCTACTTTCTCAACTTCGACCAAAGAAACTTTCTTTACTGCTTTTGAATTGCTCACCTTTGGGGCACGCATTGCCGGCATATCAATACTAAAAGCTAGTACAACTTT
This sequence comes from Anastrepha fraterculus, assembly GCA_037575425.1. Classification (NCBI taxonomy): domain Eukaryota; kingdom Metazoa; phylum Arthropoda; class Insecta; order Diptera; family Tephritidae; genus Anastrepha; species Anastrepha fraterculus. The sequence goes on along the minus strand of JAYXIM010020233.1, from coordinate 406,076 downwards.
CTCTAGTTTAGAATTGCACGAAATGTGACTTTTGAATGCTATGCACATAAACGCTAAGGAACATTTATCTTCATTTTTCAAAGTTTCTTGCACCGAAGTTGTGAAGAATGGCGTGCAACCTGCACAACCAATAAACCCTAAAACTATTATTGCAGCGATAAGACAAGTAAGACAAAGCTTCAAACTGGTGAGATTAATTATAATTCCTGTTGAAAGTAATTAAAATGTTTGCTTTGTGGGAAAGTATTTGAAATTTATTGGAGGCACTTACATAAGCACTTACATATGTACTAACAGATGGATGATAGACTGCAGGCGATCTAAGAAAGTAAATTTCGAATAATTTGGGATAATAAAAGCGATTTGACAAAATAAGTGTTTAAGCAATTGGGATCTTCTTTATTCTCCATATTCTATGTATAGCTTCAAATTTTAGTGAAATATTAAGAGTCCGGAGTTTCTACTTAAGTATCAAAAAAGTGGAAGAAGAGAAAAAAACGATTGAGCAGGCTGACAAAATTGTATTGACTTTGAGAATCAAAACTGCTTGTATAACAAACTTGTCTCATTCTTTAATTTCGTTCATTTCAAGTCTAAAACATTATTATAGTTTTTGCATTTCACTTAGAGCTACTAAATAAATATAAGTTATAATTAATAAATATATTCAAAGAAAGGAGTTTAGAAAATAAATAAAATCATAACATCATTTTCATTCAAAATTTGTGTAGTTCTGTGTAAGTAAATAATAAAGAAAGAATTCTGGGAAAATCAGCATTTTTTGTCGAAAAGTACAAATAACCTGATATCAGCACACGGAAAAGTGATAATCACAAGGTGCAATATCCGGAGAGTATGGGGAATGCGGCATTAGCTCCAATCCGAGCTCGTTCAGCTTGCCAAATGTTTGCCTTGCGGTATGAGGTCTTGCGTTATCGTGGGGAAACAAAACTTTGCGTCTATTCACTAAAAACGGTCGATTTTTGTTAAGTGCCTCATTCAGGTTTGATAGCTGATGAGAATAATAATCAGCAGTTATCGTCGGGCTTGGTTCTAGAAGTTCATAATAAACAATACCGGTCATATTCCACCAAATAGACAGGAGAATCTTCTTGTAGTGAAAGCCATCTCTAGTGGTCGGTTCTGGTGTTTCATCATTATCTAACCATTGGCGTTTGCGAACAGGATTATTGTAAAGGACGCATTTTTAATTACTAGTAACGATACGATTCAAAAAACTTTCATTTTCAAGCCGTTGCAGCAGCTGAGCACACACTTTCACTCTCTGCTCAAGGTTGGCGACGGAAAGTCTATGCGGAACCCATTTTCCCAGCTGTGAAACCTTTCTCAACTGAACCAGGTTCCTGCGAACTGTTCCATGTAATGAATTTAACCTGTGAGCTATCATATCGACTGTCAAATTTGGCTCAGCTTCCACGAGTTCGAGCAAGGCGTCGGAGTTGAAGACTTCAGGACGACCAGCGCACGGGGCATCCTCCACGTCGCAGTTACCACTTTGGAATTTTGAAAACCACTTTTGCGCAGTCTTTACACTCACGGTATCCACTCCGTGAACAGTGTTTATTTCTGCAGCAGCAGTTTTTGCATTTTTACCACTTTTATAAAAACAATACAAAGCATGCCTCTTATACGCGTTCGAAGATTCCATTTTATTTTTTAACAATAAAATCACTTGTTGAATGCACAACATATCAAAAAAAAAAATACAAATAGTTCCGTTATATTCCGCGAATAATTTTTTGTATGCAAAAATCGTACAAAAGTGAAATTATGGGTAAAATACGCACGAACTTATGAAGTGACCTGATAGAAGTCACATGAATCCAAGTTTCACATTTCTTGCAAAGAAAATCAACAAATTTTATACAAAATTGCGAAGTTTTTTAGAAAGGCTTGGAATAAATACTTTTTGAGTCCATTGAGTTTTATGTTAATAAAGTGAAAGTTTCTAATGGCTCAAATATTGGCGTAATTTTGGCAATTTTTGTTTTGTTTATCATGTGGGAGTCTTTACCCATTTGTACAATGCTCGAGGCAATAATTTTCAAATATGAAATACGTCACAAATGATGCTTAGAATGTTAGGTCGCAAGATTGCAATAGCAGGCTAATTGCTTTGATGAACACTTACAAATATTAAATTAAAAATCATGTAAATTAACAGTTTCTAAATCAAAGAATAAAAGAGAAAGCATAAGAATGTCTTATTTCTTTTACATCCTCTACTTCTAAAGAGACCAAATCCTCTATATTCAGTCTATTTTTTTGCGACAAATTTGCTTTATGAATCAATAAAATTGTGTATCTGTCTCTTCGATATGCATACGATAGAAGAGCCCAATATTTTTTTTATATACAAATAGAAGAAAACCCTCACCACCGTCAGAAAAAAGTTATCAAAAAACATTCCGATTTTTGAACTACTTCACATTTTCTTTCTGGAGTATTAAAATTATTGGACTATAAAATGATTATTTTTTAATAAAACTTTTTCCAAAAATTTCCATTAAAATTGTAAAGTTTTAGATGAAAATTGTGATTAAAAAGAATGAAATTTTTGATCAAAACTTGTTGAGTTTTTTTTTTTAATTTGTATATCGTATTTTTTTTTATTAAATAAATATTAGAATTAAGTCGGAAGCATTTAATTTGTCTACTCTTCTCAATAAGTCCTTGTACTGTAGTTATTTAAACAAAAATGAAGAGCCGTCAAGGAATAAGATTTTCAAGGTCAACTCAAGAAAACATTTCTACAGATAATCTTATTCCCGAACACCTTCTTCAAGAAATCCATGACTTTGCGAGCAGTAAGACATGTGCCATCATCCTGCTGCAATCAAAAGACTTCTAGAACCATTTTCAAGCTTTTTTAGAACTTAAACATAAGTAAGCTTGCGGCCGTCGTAGCCGAATGGGTTGGTGCGTGACTACCATTCGGAACTCAGAGAGAACGAAGGTTCGAATCTCGGAGAAACACCAAAATTAAGAAAAAGTTTTTTCTAATAGCGGTCGCCCTTCGGTAGGCAATGACAAACCTCCGAGTGTATTTCTGCCAAGAAAAAGCTCCTCATGAAAAATATTGCCGTCCGGAGTCGACTTGAAACTGTAGGTCCCTCCATTTGTGGAACAACGTCAACACGCACCCAAAATGGGTGTACCTGCCAATTATATGGAAATATATATATATATATATATTATATATATCCTGCAAACCAAACAAAGCAGTGCCACGCAATGTGGCAACATAATTCGCATAACATCAAAACTTCTCTCTATTGGAAAAATTAACTTTTGTTAGATTAGTAGACTATTTTTCTGAAATAAATTTTGTCTGGAAAAACAATTAAAAAGTCAAAAAACCAAACAAAAAACAAAAAAAATATCAATTTTTCAAACGCCACCAAATTCGCAGTAAAAATGTTGTCAATTAAGCACCAAATGTCAAGTCGCGCTACGCACATTTATATTCCTGAAAATATATGGCTGACGCTAATTAATTGCACTTTCAAATTTCCAATTTTTCGTTGACTGCCAACCAATGTCCAACTGCAAACGAACCCTGACTGAAGTTCATACTAAATAAAACTCTGAATTTCGTGAACTACCTTTTTCAATTCAGCAACCGAAAAACATTGAGGGATGCTCACACTTTAGCAAAAGTAAATGCTATAAAAAAATCAGCAAATGCATAACCACAACACCTTTCAACTAGTTGCGCTCCCACTAACCGCCCAGCTATCGTCATTTGTTAATTTAACGCTTCACTCATTTGACACCTGCTTCCTGAATACCAAATTCCGCGCGAGCACCCAAGCGCTGGTGGAGAAAAAACGAAAAAAGGGTAGCGAACAGTGGCAGTTGCTAATGCATTTGCGTTACAGAATTCCCAGAGATTAAGCTCAGAGGAGTTGGCGCAGCCTCAGCTAGAAAACTGGTTCAGCCATTGGCTGCTGCTGCATGTGAGGCATGAAGTGGCAAGTGAGCATGCTACCGCAGGCATTTATCATCCTGTTTGCACTGGGTGTTGCATAACCAACTGTAATATCAACAGTTACAAATCCATACGTGCCTATGCATGGAGCCCAATACATGTGTTTATGTATGTATTAGTTTAGCACTTAAATAGTGCTGCCGGAAGTAGCAAGATGTTTGCCACTTTATTTTATTTCATTATTCTCATTCGCTAAAACATACATTATTTAGAACTTAATTTGTGAATAATGCAAGATTAAAAAAAAATACAAAAGATTAAAATAAAATGAGACTAAAATAAAAGCTGAGCCTATGAATCCGTTCACATGTGACAATGGATCGTCTTATGTATGCAATAGTATTCTCCTAATTCTAATTCAGATATGGTTCAACTCTTATACCGGAGCTCTCTAACTATTCTCAAAACTAATGAGATCCAATTAGAATAGTACACTTAATTGGTTTTTAGTATAGTGAATGCCATAAGTAGATTTTGGTGAGTGCGTTGCACCATCTCACTGTTTTGTCCGCTGAAAAATGTGCTATCTTTCCGAAACGATTTATCATCATAGCCTATGCTTCGAATAAATTGCCCTCCTAATTCTACAGAATGGGTGAAAAACGGTCAAAAAATGTTGGTTTGCTACCAAATGGACTTTGACATAATCCACACACAGAAAAAGTGGCAAGTCTATGAAATAATTTAATGTGAAAGACGCATATATACTTAGCTGTTTTCAAACCATCATAGCGCTGGGCATCTGGTAGTTATTGACACTATTTGATAATCAGTAGAATAGAAAGAAACTGCGGAAGTGATTCGAATGCACCGATTTCGGACCATGTCTATTACGGGCTGAACTCTCTCCTTATATGTACATTTGACTGGGTCTGCTGGAGTGCACAAGTGTATTTCCAGTGAATACTTAGCAACTTTAGTTATTTGTCAAAATACATTTTTATTTGCAGATTGCCTAGGTAAGGCACAATATCCCATAAAAAATTACGGCTAACGTGACGAAAAATTTGCATGTGAAAAAAAAAGCAAAGCTGTCGGAAAAGTTTCGCCGCTGTAGAGCATGGTTATACTTCATAAAACTAAGTCACTCTATTCCAACCTTGCCAAGATACATATGTTTATTTATACCAGTTGCTTCATCTATACGCCACTTGCTAACGCTTAGCGAAAAGAAGAGGACTTTTGTTGGCATATAAAACTTATTTTTGTCGAGATATTGATGTTGAACGGTGGTCAGCAACAATTTGCGCTCCAGCAGCAATGTTCTCAATAGAACGTCCAGTGTTTGGTCTGCCAGTCCTTTTTATATCATCGAAAGAACCATTGCTTGACACTTTTTCATCAGCCTTTGCATTGTCGACTCATTCGGATAATTATTTTCACCAAAAAATCACGAATTATATTATATTTTGTTCTTAAAGTTCGACCATTTTCATAATAAGTTTCAATAGTTTTAACAGGTTGGTCTATCGTCAAAATTCTATAGACAGGTATAGACAAATGTCAAAGGTGACATTAAAAAAAGATGTCGTTTAGAAATTATTTACTTCTGAAACCTAGACTTGAAATCTCACTTTTATTAAGTTTCATGTTACCAAATACCCCTATAGTAAAATATTATTCTTACATACGAAAAGTTTACAAGAACCTACGCAATAGAACCTACCAGAATAACTTGAGGAAGAACTCTAAATTTTCTGTACTTGCACTTAAAATATTTACCTTCGAGTTCTTCAGCAAATAAAAAGTCACTACTTCACTATTCAAGAATATCTAGGACCATTTGCTTGTCTCATGATAAGTCGAGGTCTTTGTAGAAATTGAGCAAAAAACTCCTATTATTACATATTGCCGACCCGAGGCAGAAAATTTTATGGTTAAGTAAAAAAATTTGTTTTATTATTTCTAGAAGAAGAGTTCAAGAATTCAACGAAAATTTCTATAAAATAGTCGAAGGTGATCAGAATATTACTAGTCGCCCAAGAGCCAAAGATCGACCCTAAAAGAGTTTTTAATCGTTTGGGCGAAATAATGGATTACTTTTTCCCCAATATAAATAGAAACATGCGGTACACCGTACCGCCTTACAAGACAAAAATATCAGTTCGATTACACACCTGAGTCTGAAGTATTTTTTTAATGCAATTTGGGAAATAAAAAAATTGTTTGGCCGAGCGTATAACTGGGTAATTGAAGTCAATGCACTTTGAAACAATAAAAATTATATCCTTGAGACAAAAACTTCGTAATATCCTGCTTTAATATCTGACTGTAAATTCGGAGGATTTGACGGAAAATATAAAAAAGCGATCCCTATGATCGATCAAAAACCTGAATTGCTTTCAAATGGAAAAACTTTCTTAGCAAAAGTTTAATGATTTTTGGCGAGCTTTAATTTACGGTCACTAGAGTGATGCATTAGGGTGGTAGAAACTGAGATCTGGCGGGTAAGTGCTTAAACGAGCTCCTATTAGTCAAGCAATTTTGCAATAAGCAAATTGGTTCCTCGCAGAAAAAGTATCGATGTTCCATTCCTTAAGATTTACAGCCGAATCTTAGAAAATTTTCGATAAATTTTTTTTCCACAAGAAGTGTAAAAGGGCGACTCCCTCTTTCGGTGCGGTCCACTACACTTTTAAAAATTTCATTTCTATTTTTCATTCATATTTTATTTATTTATTTATCGTAAGGATATGTGTATGTATACGAAGCAATTAGAAAACTATTAATGGAAATTGTGCTGCTACGCAGGAACTGCAAACTATTTTCCATTTTAGACTAAGCAAAGTATTTCTCTCAAAATATTATCAGCTTAGTAATTTTATAAGTGCATCTATCCTTTATGTGTTAAACAAAAATATCACTGTATATATTATATAAATAAAGCACAAAACCAGCAAAATACAAAGCAGCAATACTTGACATGACCAACTCAACACAACCACAAGCGCAAACACACATCGTTCGCCTTGTTGAAAAATCCCACACTATCTTCTTATAACTCGCACGAAAATAAAGAAATGTGATTAAATTCCCACCCACACTAAGTAAATAACAAAACAAGTAAACAAATTTTCGATTTCACTAGCAAACAGTCAAGCAAAGTCTGGTCACCTCGAAGTCAGCGCGCCTTTAAATATGTTACATGTTTACTTGCTGGAATGTTTGCATGCACCTTAAATACGCTTAAATGTGTACACATATTTACACATATACCGTAATTGTGTATGTAACTGTATTTGTAACATAAAAACCATCCATCAAATGGATATTTTCCAATAAGTATATGTATAAATAAGGCTACGCAAGATAAATTTTATATTTATTGAAAGTGAAAGTGAAGGCGTAAGTGTAAACGACTGCTTGGCTATGATGAGAAAATGTGGCACGAAAAAAGCAAAAAGGATGAAGAGGTAGAGCCCAAGCGGGTATGGGAAAATTAGAATTTCAGCCAACAATGCTTCATAAATCATACGGATGGCATACGCCTAACAGTATGCCTGACCGCCTACATATTTGAAGCAGCAAAATACATTTTCCCTTCATTTGTGTGTGGATTTAAGTCAATGCGAAGGCGTTTGAACTTGCTGAAAATTATTATCTCGTTCAAAGACATTCGCATGCAGTTGTTCTGGAAAATATTTAAATATACAATACGCCTTATAAATGTTACAAAACTCGTGTACTTCACTATGAACAAATATTAATTTCAATAAACCACATTTGACTGCTTTTTCACTTTTATATGTGCTTTTGTGAAAACATCCACTTTCATGTAAAAAAATATCATCGTATTATGTAAAATTAAAACACACATACAACTTTGACATTTTTCAAAATATTTACCTCGATTTTTCAATTATATTATATATACTAACAATGCCGCATGCATTTCATTTATCTACCTACGAAATAAAAAATAAAAAAAACACAACAAAAAATCCCATACAACCGGCCCTTCTTTAGATACGCATCGTATTTTTATGTTGGCTGCCATGGATTCTACGCATGAGTCGTCCTGGTAGGCCACTCATATTGGAATTTCCTACGACACCCTGCTCGGACACATCATCGGAACGGAAACATCAGATACTGTCCGATGTTGAACTGAAGGAGCGGTAGGCAAACGAAAAATAGAAAATATTTATGTAGCGAATTTTATTCTTTTACTATAAAAAGTATTTTGTAAAAATATTTACTAGTTTTTCTATAACAATTAAAGTGTTGCAATTACATCATGCTTCGCTATTCACAAAAAGCACTCATTTATTTAATTTTATTTTTTTTTAATTTGAGCTTTTAGCATTTAGCTTTGCAACACTTTTCACTTTAGCTAAATATACATTTTTTCTCTTTATACTAAATCGCTCATTTCATTAATTATACTAAACCAGCTCTTCGAAATCGCTGCTCGCCAATGTGCTCGACATCGATGATGATTTCCGACACAACTGCCGCCCGATGACGCCCGGCGGCACCTTACCGCACAATCCCGCTTTCTATCGCACCGTTTATGGGTAACAAGCACAAAGCCGACGAGAGAGAATGAAGATACAATGAAATTTGTAATAGAGTAGAGTGTGACTGAGAAGGAAGAGGGAGAGATTCATTTTTCAACTTAAAATATTATAGACTCATTCAATATCGCATTTTTTACCAGCTGCAAGTAAACTACTTCTTATGCAGTTCATTTTTCATCCTACCTCTGCAGGCACACTCTTCTTTATTACCATAAAATTTAGAAAGTCATTTACTTAGCAGTTTGTATTTGTCCACTATAGTCAAGGTGATGATGGCAGCATCGGTCCGATCGGTAGCACCCGCATGCCGGACGCCGTTACGCATCATACGTGTATCAAATCAGCAACGGAATATGAACTAGGTTTAATTTTGAAGGAAATTCGCTTTATAACCGATCAGGTACGTTGGAAAGTTTTTACCGATTAAATACACATTTTAATTTATTTTTTAATTAATTGATTAAAGTTTTTTAAAATAATTTTTTTATTTTTTAATTGTATTTTTTAAATTTTATTTTTTAAATTTATTTTATAATTTAATTTAATATTTTTTTTCTGGTTGCTTTTGTATCTGTTTTTTATTTAATTTTATTTTAATTTAATAGTTTTTCTTTGGTTATATATATTTTTTTTTATTTTTTTTACTTAGTTTTATTACATTTTATTTTGTTTCTTTTCATAAAAATGTGTATTTTTTTTTATTTATTCTAAGCTTTGTAATTCACTTTATTTTATTTTAATTTATTTTACTTTTTGTTTGGTGAACCCAATTTATTTTTTGCTGCTCCCGAATGCTCCCGAAAAACCTTTTGATATATTATTATTTTATGAGACGATGATGCCACTTAAAAACAAAGACCTTCCCTCTCTGATTTTATTGTAATTTCATTACGAAGTGTTGGAACTGGCACGCATTAATGTAAATTAGGCTGTTTCCAAAATAAAATTATGAAACCCCCTAATTTGTTCGATGGTACGTTTAACTGGGTTGCCCATATTCGACGGACCCATGTGTTTTTTATTTTAAATCAAAGGAAAACACAATTTTTTTGATGTTGACGATAATAATCATTTCATTTGGTTCAAGTAGATTTGTCGACATCACTTTTTGAATATGATATCGCTCAAATGGCCGCCTTGAGCCTGTACGGCGTATTGTGCCCGTTTTGCAGCATTTTCCATAGTTTTAGCTAAGATCTCGGCTGGAATAACGGCTATTTCCTCTCGAATGTTGTTCTTGAGTTCTTCTATGGTCTTTGGCTTATTAATATAAAACTTTGATTTTAAATATCCCCACAAGAAGAAGTCAGGTGGCGTTAAATCGGGTGAACGCGGTGGCCAGTCAAAATCGCCATTTTTCAACATCAAACGACGAGAAAACAATTTCTTCAAAAAATCGATTGTGGTGCGAGCTGTATGTGGTGGAGCGCCGTATTGTTGAAACCAGAACTGTCTCATACGCTTTCGACGAATAATTGGCATCACAAAAGTGATTATCATATCGCGATAACGCTCCTGATTGACGGAGAATAACGGCCCAATAATCAGTGTAAAGAGGTACCTCTTGAATTTCGTGAGGATTTTCAGTGGCGTAAATACGGCAATTTTGCTTGTTTACCGTCCCATTCAATAAGAAATGAGCCTCATCGGACATGATGATTTTGTTCTTCTTCTTCTTCTTCTTTTGACTTCTTTTGTTGAATGTAAATTTCAGCAATTTGGGAGCGCTTGCGTGGCGCGTACTGTAACATGGTAAAAATCTGCTTGGACTGACGCTTCCAACGCGGTAATTAAGGGGGTAGTATGGTTAATTCGGTGTAAAACAAGCATATTTTTGGAAATTTTTTTTGTCGACACAGTTGATTTATTCAAAATTTTAAAATTACTTCGTTATAAAGTCATATTTAAATAATATTGTGTGAAATTTTCATTGATTTTTATGAAGAAATGAGTTGGTGGCAGCGAATCTTCGCGGACGTCTCATAAAAAAGTTGTCCCTCAGAACTCATTACTGGATCAACTAAAATCAAAAAACCAAATTGATTTCATCAGCTAATAAAGTTTCGCAGGTAACAACGTCGAATTTTTTTTTTTTTTTTTTTTTTAATTTTTAAAGCGCTTTGAAGTCAAAACACCGATTTTTCATAAAAAAAACTTGAAAACTTTGTTGTTTTAAAATATGACAAAATTAAAAAAAAAAAAAACTCGACGTCATTACCTCGTGAATAAAGTAAAGAAACAAAAAAACCAAATTTGAAAAGAATCGGTGCAGTAGATATGAATCTGCAGTGGACACCGACCGTAAAAAAGGCAAGTGTGAGAAAAACGCGTTTAAAGATTTTCGGCAGCGTGAAATCCGGTTGGAGAGGTAGATACTTAATCCTTTGTGTCTTTGTCAATTTTACTCTAATGCACTTCAAACTTTCACACAAAAAAAAGTGAAAAAAAAAAAAAATACCATACGGGGGTAGTTAAACGACCTGACGTGTCTGTCAAATGATACAGGGTTGCCAAATGGGTCCGTCGAATATGGGCAACCCTGTACCTGCATTTACTTGCCGTCAACGCTTTGAAAATTTCCATAGGTCTTCCATCAGCAAAATACACTTTTCCTCAAATTTGGACCCTTTACAGGTCCATATTTTCGAACTTCCTCCTTTCAATTGTTTTTACCGATTTTGGAAACAATTCCATAGTTTCCCCATAGAACCTTACATCCAAGCTCTCGGGGCTGCTGGGTCGTAGAAGTTGATGTTTGTTTGTTAGAACGCAAAATTTTTCCTATTCGCCGATACTGTAAACTGCTGGTTGATGACCTACTCCAATCTGGTCAATTATTGAGAGTAGATTTCTGAATTTGGTATTCGATGGCAGCTGCTCATAATGGGCTATGCTATGCCCAAATGTTACCTACTTTGACCAGTTTATTTGCTTTGGAGAGCCTTGATAAGTTTCCCTTTCTTATTTGATCGAGTGCCAGTCGATGTGAATGCAATACTCGGCCAGTGTACGCCTGTTGTTAGCAGCTATTCTTGGATTCTGTCCAATTTGCAAAAATAGAAAATCCAGCAAATAATTAGAAAAGGGACTCAGCTGTATTGGTATCTAATTATTGATATTCAATTACTTAATTTTTTTATATTTGTTTTATTATTTTATATTTATGTGATTTTATATTTAAATTAATTATTGAATAATTAATTATTATTATTTGGTTAATTATTCAATTATTATTATTTAATTGTTATTTTTTAATTATTAATTATTTACTAATTAATTTAATTTTTGTATATACTAAAATAAACAAAATATTTATAATATACTATAATATACTAATGAATATTTTAAAGTGAAATACAAAATGCATGACCTTAAAAAATATTTGATATTTCATATGAAACTCCACACGTTATCCTCACAATTGTAGCTAATCTGTCCTAAGTCCCTTAAAATTCCTGAAATTTTTAATAAATATATTTTAATGCATATATGTATTTATATGTTTATATGCATATATTTGTACATTTACTTTTATATAAATATTTTCAAAGTGCCTAAGCTACGTTTAAAGGCAATAAAAAAGTGATGCAAAATGAAAGTAAATAATTTCCGTTTATTTTTCTTTATATTTTCTCTTTTTGCCTTTACTTATTTACGGAAATACTTGAAATTCTATAATAATAACAACAACAAAAAATAATAATAAAAATGAATGAAATAAACCGCAAAATAAAATAATAAAAAATCTCATCAACCATAATAATTTGAAAAATTGAAAATATGTATGAAAATTGTGTGAACTTTCTCACACAAATCCAGCTACGTAAAGAAGACGAGGAAAATGACATTGCCAATGATTGGAAATTCGCAGCTATGGTCGTTGACAGACTGTGCCTTATCATATTCACAATGTTCACAATATTAGCCACAATAGCTGTACTACTATCAGCACCACATATTATTGTCTCGTAGCCATATGAGCGAGGTTATTGTTATTGGTTTTATTATAAAATCAATTTGTTAATTATTAAATTAATAACGAAAATTTTTAAGTAAACTTTAAAATTTAAAACCAAAAAAAACGTAAAAAAATGTAAACACAAACAAACGGAAAACGCAACACAGCCAAAAGACGCACAATACACATGCAAAGTACACATTTAACACACACACACACATACGCTGATATACACCCTTAAACGCAATTTCGTACACATATACACACAAACACGCGCGAAATGTCAACTAAATGCAAACCAAGAACAAAAAATTAGCGAAAATTAATTTCTGCAAGAAAATTGAGAAAAAAAACACAAAAATTCAACGCAACAATCAAGCAAAATTTACAAAAAAAGGTGAAAATCTAAACATGCAAAGAAATCAGACATAAAGGAAAACAAATCATGAATCGCAGAAAAATAACACAATCCCCAACAACAACAAACAATCAACCCAAAACAAGCAAACTTGCAAACAGTAACAGAAATACACTGGAAAAAAAAATCGAAAAAAATAATTAAAAATGTTTAAACTATTAAACGAGTTTAAACCAACAAAAAAATCGTAAAACCAATTAAAAACAAAAATAAAACACAAAAATCGTAACACATTTAAACCAAAAAATTAAAAGTACTTTAGTTAAAATATTAGTAAACAAAAACTTTTTCTCTTCCTAAACAAAAACTTAGCGCGTAAATAGATTTTTTAATTAAATATATTTAAAAGAAAGATTTGAACTCATTTCAGCAACTAGAAACAAGCATGAATAAGTTAAGCAGGCGTTGAAAAAGTCTAGAAAGTAAAATAAAGTGAACTCTGTAAGAGAAACAAACAGTCACTCCCATTAGTATTCACCCAACTATCTATCCAAACACCCAATTACCCGCTCAAAAGCAAATGTTATCCGCAAGCTTTGATTCATTTTTGTTAAAAATGTAAGTTGTTCGAATAAAACCCCTCCTTGTGAACTGCTTCCATGAGCTGTACTCTCGCGTAACCGGACAAGCACAGAGACTGCTAGTGCGCTATTTCACAAACGGGCATCCTTTCTGAAGTAAGGGAAACTTAGTCGCACGTTTTTTAGTTTGTTTTGCTAAAAAACATAGTTTTTTTTATTTCAGTTTTTTTTTATTATATTTTTTATTATATTTATATGTTCAGTTTTTTTTTATTATATTTTGTACATCAGTGAGCTTTCCATTATAAAGTGAATCAAGTTTCATAGTGAGCCCTTCTTCTACTTTTAAGTTATATAGCAATCCACAACCAAGCTCGGTTAGACCTTCAACTTGCATCTAACTTGCATATCTAACACACATTATTTTCAATTAACGTAACGAAGTAGCCTTTGCATATTCAGCTCTCCAAAGAAAAGTAATTTCTTCCACAAAAAATTGACTTACAAATAATATTTCGTAAGAATTGTTTAATAAACTCTATCAGTCAGTTTCTCAAAAGCTTGGGGAGAATTCGTTCTTAGGACAAATGAAATAACAAAACACTGTTCTGGAGAAGGTTCTTCCAATTCTAATTACTTCATTTCCAATCTTCATGAAATTCATTTTATATCCACGAAGCTGATCATTATGCTTCAATTATTCAAATAGTAAATGCAGTGAAACCTCGGTTGGTCCACCCTGTGGGGGTGTGCGCTCAAAAGAGAGTAATTTCCTGCGATATCGAAGACTTGTTATAGGAAAAAATGTGCGTTCAAGGGAAGAGATTACACCGTTAGAAGAGCTTGCAATGTACTTGACATTTATATTTGTATTAACCACAATTTATTTTCCTGCAAAAACCAACCAGCATTGCTTAGCTAGGCGAAGGCTTAAAGCTTCAGCCAACAGTAAAATATAAAAGACCGATTATGCTACAAATAAAGTAGCAATAAAGTAGCTTGGGAGTTGCCAAGGAGCTCTTCACAAAGTAAGTACAGGTGCTAAAAAATGCCCTTGTGAGAAATACACATAAACACAAATGAGTAGCATCAAAATTCGATAACTCGCATAAATTCAATCTTTGTCATCGAAATTCAGTAATTTTGCTACTGAAGAAGATGGCAGAGCCTTAAATAAATATAATAGAAGTCTTCTAAAATTGCCTTCTCTTGAAACCTTAAGCTACTAAGAACGCTTCCAGTCATCTAATAAGTAACCAGTCAAACCAGCTTTCTTGCCTTTGTTCGCCAAGCGCTGATTCCTCTCAATCAATGCAGGCAAATAAATTATAATCTGCTCTGCTCTATTTTCAATGATCACTCTAAAGCTTGCCAAGGTATATGCAAAATACATATAAATGTAAATTGCTTTTTTTGATTATTTATTATTAAGTCATATTAAACGTAAATTTAATTGAAAACCTAATTTTCTTAATCATATCAAATGCTAACTAGTTTGAAAATCTGAATTTCAACTCAATTTTTTTTGGTATTTTGGGAAATTAAAATTATGAAAAATTAAAAGCTCACAATATATTAATTTATTTATTTAGTTTAATTTACATTTGTTTATTTATTCATTTACTAGTTTCATCAAGTCAATATACAGAGAAAAATAAGCTTGAAGCTTTCACTTAAGCACACACTCCAAATGATTTACAGCTACTTCATAGCCATGCGACTATTTAGACCATTTACAGCTCTCAAAGCTTTTCCATGAAAGCGCCTATATAACTTACAACCAACGCTTTATTTAATTTCCACAAAAGTCCGAGCTTCCACGAGCTTTGAGAGCTTTCCCATGAAAGTGCATTTATATGTTTTCCGCAATATCTTTGTATTATAAATAAAAAAATATATGATGCGAACTTTTATGAACCATTTTCGCGAAAGCTTTCAGTGAGCTCTTTCTTTAATTAGTCGCCCATGTTATTTTAACCAAATTTTTTTCATATGGAACATACAGTGGTTCGCAAACTTACTGTAAGCGAAAACAAAACCGAAATATTTTATGGAAAAATATTATCCTAGTACCTATTGAACACTTTTTAAATGGCGTCTCACCTTTCAACGTCGAACTAAGTACTCCTATGTTAGTAATGTGAAAAGAATCACTGTATCACTTCGAGCAAAGAAACTGCTTTTGTACATAAATACATACATACTTACAGATACATATACGAAGTAAGATCTTATTGAGAAGAGTGCATCATAAATAGCAATTAAGTTTCATGAGAGAAAAAAAAAATCACATACATAAGTAGCTAATTCGACTTCACAATAGAAATCATTATGAAATAGCGCAGAAATATAAAAAAAATATACCCAAGCCATTTGATGACGTCATAATATTACCAGGCAGATCTACACGCAGGCACACAATTAAACCATATGTAGGTGTAGGCGTATGTTCCATAAACGTACTTAAATAGTAGCAGATTTTATATAATAATAACAATAAAATAAATTGATGTCGTAGCAGTTAGCAGAAGCAGATAGAAAGTCATACGTGTAGTTAAAAAAGCGATAAAAAATTATATGATTTTGTTACAAAAATGCTTTTTTTATCACAATAATTTGCTTGCATTTCCGAGAGGTTTCCACTAAAAAAACGTCATAAAGCGTTAAGCGCAATTGTATGCAAAATATCGCACAAAAGCAAATAAAAATAAAAAAATGAAAAAAAAAAACCAATACAAACATTGAAAAGTATAAATAAAAAGCCGTTAAAACTGCCAATTGTTTATAGAAATAAAAACTTATTAAATAAGTGTGTAATAATATGAAATTTATCGCATGCGATATTTTGCATATCAATTATGATAAAAGCTCAATTAAAACCCCACAAATAAAATAAACTCCCCACACCATTAAACAAACGTACAAAACCAATATAAATAACCCAAGAACTTTATCTGGGGAAAAATGCAATGAAAATACAATAAATAGAAATGCGCGAAAAATATCATGCGAGATAATTTCCAATTGCGTTCAAATAAATGAATAAAAATAGCAACACCTCAAAAGGCTCATAAAAAACATACGACGCGTCACCACATGCGTGTGTGGTTTCGCTGACGCGTGTGTGTGGGTCCGAACTGCGTGATCCCAAGCAAAATTAAATATTACATTTACACACATACATACAAGTATGTGGCAAATACTGCGAGAAATGGTTGCGAGCAATAATATTTGCGTGTTGATGACTGCAAAAATGAATATCGTACGAAATGCGTTATGATCGATCGATTTATTGTTTGGCTACGGTTGGGGGCAGTACTCGCGGTACAGAAGCCACCAATTGGGTTTCGCAGGTGGGATTAATTTCGTTATATTCTTGTAGAGCAATTGGTGCTACGGTGATTTCTAAATTGCAAAATGAAGAGTTGAATGACGCGAATTTGTTGATTTCAAAAACAGAATGAAATACATAACTTTCATACATACAAACATTACGCAGGTAGAAATTCTTCCTTTTTTACACACACTGAAGGCAGAAAAGGTGTGAAATCAAAAAGTAATTTATGGAAGTCTGAGGAGAAAATGTATAACAAAAAAAGAATTTAAAATTCTCTTCTCTCTCACAACTGACTTTTCAACCTATCACCTATGTTCAGTAATTCCTGAAAATTTCCTTTATGTAAATTCCCATAACTTTTTTGATCACATTCAAAATCAGTGAAAAATAATGTACATCTACTTATCGACATTTTGATTGATATGTAGGCGGCCATAGTGTATGATTGTGTGTGCCAACCTTCGCACTCACAACGTCTAAAACACTTGAATCACTTGACATAGAATCACTCGACTTTATCTCCTTTCACAGATGATTTTTTAACGTCGCCAGTGGGAATCGAAACTTGGTGGGTCACGCGCATAGAATTCGGTAGAGCCGCCTTAAAATATCTCAAGAATAAACTACAAAACTTCTGGCACAGCCACTTTACCGGCGTAGACAAAAATATATATTGCTCAACATCTTCGTTCTTGAACTCTTATATATAATACTAATAACAGCTTTTCCGATTTTGATTAGATGTCTTCTTTTCTTCCCCAAATGAACTCCCCAAAGTTTTATCCCGTCTATGAAGAACGACAAATACATGAATTTTATAGAATACCGACTAAGAGTGTCCGACTAAAAGTGTATGAAGTATGAGAAAAGTTTCTTTCTGAAATCACTTGTCATGACCTTTCATCTAAACTCGCTTTCTAAACAATTTTCTCACCCTACTCATGCCAAATATTTGTAGTCCAGGGAACCTCTTCTTCCATAATTTGGTAGATTGAAACATTCATGAACCTAAGCGGTCTTCTAAAATTTAGGTAAAGTAAATTTAGTTTAAAAAAGTAGTTCTGGGAGAGTTTAATCTACTTAAATATAAAATAAACTTCGTTCAGTAAAGGTCTAGCATAGCAAAATCTGACTGTAGATCGAAGACTTTTACTCGCACGAAAGTCGTAACAATAAGCTACCAGAGCGAGGTGAAGTGAATGGTTCCATCACTTGAACCACCCACCAGTCGCAATTTTTTCCGATCATTTAAATTGCAGCAACAATAAATGCAATATATGAAGGACTAACTCGCAAATCTTTAATAAGGCAAATCCTATTGGCGGCTTCCCATTCTTGCGGGACTTTTGGAAAATATTCCATCCAAAATAAAGCGCACCATCTTATTTTGAGGAAATGATTTTTTATCATCGCCTTCATTAAACGTGGGACTCTATCCAGTACACACACTAAGTTTCTCAATTTCCGGCCTCTTGAGTAGGTTCATTGAGGAAGTTCCTGGCTCCTCAATGTAGCACTTTTTAGGGACCATCGAACCGACCAAGTCGACTTTGCGTGAAACTCTCCCTTTCTCTCTCTTCCTCTCTTCTCTTTCTACTTTGACCTTCAACTTCAGACGAGCCGGCTACCGCATTTTGCATGTGTTTAACTTTTTTTACATGCGATTGCATTGGTATTATAGCCTAATGCATCATATACGCTCGAATTCTGAGTATATAGAAACAAATTTTATAATCTTCTCGTTTCCTTAAACTATGTTTCTTGCTAGGCAATAGAGAATTTTAATTTTTACCAAATTGGATATTCTACTTCCAGTTATGAAATTTTAAAATCTTGAAATGGAAAATTTTCCACAACAAGTTATGAATCTCATTCCTCCATAGAAATCAACAAACTTCAAAGCTCAAATAGTCAGGGACCAAACAAAAAATCGCTCGTTCATATCAAAGTACAGCAAAATAAATGCAAAAAAATAATATTGAGAACTTCTGCCATACTTATATGATTTCTTTACTTTAATTTCTTAATGAAATCTGCTTCATAAACACATAAAATGTAGATACAGCAAAACGCAAAAACACACGCACCAAAAGAGGTGAGTCATAACACAAAAGCACCGATAAACAAAGAGCAAGACTTTCACTATTACAAATCCACTGCCGACAGCGAACAGACCTTAAAAACACAATGAAATCACATATAATATTAAGCAAAACAACTCAGCAAATAATGCATTCTGGAGAGCTTTTGTGCTTTGCCATGTGCTTGTGTAGGTACTTGAAAGCTTTCATCATGCAAAGCGCTTACACCGTTTGCGTTTACTGCGCAAGCTTTCAGCATGTGAAAGCACCAAAGCTCCAGTACTTGAATGTGTTGCAACTGAGCTTAAACAGTGCAAACTTTTTTGGCTTTATTTTTTAATTGTGTCTCTTTAGTTTAGTATGGTTATTCTGCTTCTATTTGTAAATCTTGTGGAATAGATACAATCAGAATTTGCTTTGAATATAAAACAAAAACAAATATTCTTAACAAAATTCATGCAAAAGGCTACGCTATCAACTAGAATACATTTGCATGTAATAAACACACACTAGTGAATAAACTGCAAAACAACAACAACAACAACTAAAACCACTATGTAACTACTTATGCTAAAATAAGCAAAAACGGAAAAAAGAGCTATGCAATAAAAACAGTAATAACAATAAAAATATTTAAATAATAAAAATATGCATATAGACCATAAAATACATTTGAAGAAGAAATATTTGCAAAGGTATTTGTGAATTGCAGAAAGTTTCAATTGAATGCAAAAACTGTGCAAAAATAGAATTTGAAAAATCATTACGCATACATACAAACATACTTAACACCTTATGTAAGTCACCGCAGCAGCGAAATGCAAAGAAGAAATTTTTGCTGACAAATAGAAAATCAATCCTTACCCGCACGCACACAGACCCTGGAGAATGAATTTGCAAAAGTAGTTATTTAAAAAATAAAACAAATATACGAGGAAATAGTTAATATTACAATACATACATACATATACCTATGTAATTGCGATTTTATACAAACGTAATTTATAATGCATTTGGATCTATTTGAATTCACAAGTTTCAGACAGAAATTTAACAGAGAGCAGTCAAATTCAAGTATAAGCAATTTTCCACATATTTTATAAAACTTTTATTTTCTAAAGCTTTTACTTTTTTTGAAAATGTAATTTTATGAAGTTTATATTTGTATTGCATAATGCACACACGCACACATGCAGACTACTTTATAATGGATCTGCGCATAGATGCCGCAAGGCATAATTATTCAATAACTACAAATATACGTACTATGTATGTATGTACTAAAGAGGATTGTGCGTAAAAAGGTTGTTTCTCGCATACTTTTACGATTCACTCACCGCCATAAAGCAACTCTGTAAATTCTTTTAATTTTTTTATAAATAAGTCACTTTTTTTGGGGGGTTCATCTTCGTTTAATACTATGCAAACTTTGTAAAATTTCATTCTTGTAAAAATGTCTCAAGAAAAAAGCATACAAAGCAATATACCGGGCGTCTTTTTAGCTACTTGAGAACTATCGATTTCGATAACTATGGCTTAACGGCAGCGAATAGTAAACTCTATTGACATTTCCGTTCGGTAAGATTTGCCAAGTCATCACGAATCGTTTGACACCAGAGCAACTCTTCCAAATTGTGCAAATTTACTTTGAAAAAAAGTTTACCCATGTATTTAAACCTGTGTGCTTTGCTGCACAGAGGCAGATGCGTAACTGTGCTCGTTGCAAACAAATTAAAAGGGTCACTGTTAGATTCGTATGTACGTATGAAATACTTGGAGAATAGGCACTATTACAAAATAATAGTCTTGACATTATAATAGGAAAAACTTGTTTAACCTTGGAAAACTTGCTAGATGATTTTTTCCCAATAGACATCGAAGCACTCGATTTCCAAACCTACTCGAGGTCTACATTTTTTTGTGTCAAAATTTCAAGCAAATCAGAGAAAAACTGAAGGGGTCATAAGACTTTGACTGAAAGAATTTGGCAAGGGCATTTGAATATTTATTTATCCCTGGTGAAAACAAGCAGTCGCAGTTATGCCGTTCCATTTATCAATTATTTATTACTTAAAATCCTTTCTGTTTTCAGTCCATTGAGTAATCAAGCTAATAGAAGCGATGGCAAGTTATCATCCCACACAGTTCTTAACTACAGTGTCTTCCTTATGTAAATGCAATCTTCATACCATTACGTGGTATGCTTACTGTAATAATTAGCCGAAGGCCTAGTGCCGCAATGTTGCCGCGTATTTTGTGCATATTTCCCAGAAGTCTCCTGTACGAGCTTCTGCCTCATACGGCAATAAATAGTAGCACGGAGGCGAACTCATAAATCGTCGCACATTGCAAAATCGTTTTATAAAACAAGAGTTTCACTTATTCCTTATACTCCTCCACGAATCATTCAACGCCAACTCGGAGGCACCTTCAAAACGCATTGAAAATTCAAAATAAAATTTTAGCGGCATATCCATTTTTTGTATTTGTTAATTCCCAAGGAAGCACAGTGACATCCTCGTAATGCACCAAAAATTCAAATGTGGTTTTAACGACATATCCAGTTTTTTATATACATACATATATGTATGTTAATCTACCAGGAAGCACTCATCACCAACATACGAGGCACCCTCGGAATACACGAAAAATTCGGAATCTATTTTTTTACGATATTTCTTTTACTATGTATTATCCACACGGAGAGCCTTCATTACCAGCACTGAAGTAGCCTCGTAGTACACCGACACCTCAGAGATTTTTTGTACGCAAAGCGCAGGGCACTTTTACCATTTATATTGCATTTCTTACGAAACGAAAGACAATTTTTTAATGTTTTTAATCCCACAAATTTTAACATAATTATTTTTACGGCAGTATTTTATATGCGATTTATTTCTAGTTCAAATTCACGACCATTTCATTCAGTTTATCTTTTAGACATTTTATGCTATTCAGGGCCAAAATTCACCAGCTGCTGAGTTACATTTTACTTATAATTCTCCTACGAAAAAGTCAGAAGTTTATAGAATTTTATAATTATAATATATAAGTAAAACTAAAATATATATACACACATACATGTATATTATATATAAATTGATATTATGATAAGTAACAAATGAAATTTCAAATAAAAATTATAGGTCAAAAAGGTATTACATTTTATACGAAAAAGCGATTTGAGGGAATTGTAGTGTACGAATGTATTTTTTCGATATAATTTTTTATGGATTTCTAAGTTTCAAATTCGTTTAAGCAAAACCAAGTGTGAACATAAATTTGCTTAAAAGGGTATAAAGCCAGAATTCTAAATTTGTATTAAAGAAAATTATTAAAGACAATGGTGACCTCGGTGAGCTGCTGAATGCGCCGAGGCAATCATGCAAATGCGAAAGAAAAATGAAAAACTTAAAAAAAATGTATAAATGCAAAAAATGGAGTTAAATAAAAGTTAAATAAGCAACAATAAAAACACACAAAATAGCACAAACGCTGCCACATGAAATAACAGCATACATATGCACGTATGCATGTATGTGCAACACTAAGCGATGCGGTGAACATAGAGTTTGGATATTTTTATTTGGAGTTCAATTTTTTTAAGTAATCAAGCATAAGTAAACAATAATTAAATTTAATTTTTTACGAACGAAAATATTTATAACTGAATAAAATTAGTATAATTTTTATGCAAAATAAACACAGAAAAAAGTAGGCGAGCATAGTGAGATAATCCAATAGCATTTTTATGAAAAAATATCAGTAGCGGTCGTACAGCAATGTAAGGATTCCAATAAAAACAAAAAACCAGCAAAGATTAGAAGAATTTAAGGAGCAGGTGAATAACTGGACGGAGGGAAACTCAATTGAGAACTCACTTGAGTAAAGCTGCGCCAGTGGGAGGGAGCTTTTGAAAAACAAAAAACAAAATGAAAAAAATAACAGTAAAAATAAAAAGCAAAGAGAGTGACACGAAAATAGGCATACACAAAATGTTACAGTACGTACGAAAACTAAACGACCCAGCTACAAAGTGTGGACAAATCGAAAATCATACTACAGAAGCAGCAGTTTTTTCAAATAAACACATTTTTTAAATGAAAAAATTAAAAAAAAAATACAAAACAAAAACTGAAGTTTTTCTCAATAACTAAGTAAAAGTACATAGAACATAAAAATGATGTATAAATATTAAGCGAACTAGTTGCATTTAATAAATTTTAAATATTTAAATTAAATTCAATTTTTAATAAATTATAACTATTTATTAAAAAATACGGACATAAAAACTTAAACAAATACTTCTTTCTCTATTTAAACTTTAAACTAGAAGCATGAAAAACAATAAGGATTGATTATCTAGAATTTTAATAAATTTAAAATAGGTTTAAATTAAATAAGGAATGGGTATTATATTTGAAAAAAGTGTAACTATGAATATTATAGTAAACTAAAAAATGTAATACTGAACAATTTTCAAAGTCAAGCGCTGATTTTTTATGTCGTTATTAGTATTTAATTGTAATTAAAAAATAAATAAATAGAAATAAACGCAATTTAATAAGAAATAATGATTGTATGAATGATTGAGTGCAGCATCTAAAAATAAAAGAAATTATAATTATAAAAAATTAAAAATATATAGACGTATTTGGGATTTCAGTCATTTTGACTTTGATTAGCATTAAATGAACTAATAAAAATTAAATAAAAAAATGAATTAAAAGGAAACTTGTACATTTTTAACAAAATACCAAAGGCAACAAATAATAAGTCTAACGTATAAAACTAAAACATGAAAAGGAATAGAAAAATTCGCAGAAAATAAATTATAATTATAATAAATTAAATAAATTGAATTGCAAATTTTTTGATGCTGATTTAAGGAGTAACTTAAATTTAGTAGTTATGAAAAAATTAATCAACTGTAACATTTAAAATGAAAAAAAAAACAAAAAGTAATATTAGCAGTTTAGTATTGAAGGATGATTAAAAATGGTCTTGGAATTTAATTTTTTGAATTTAACATAGTGTCGGCGATAGCGGCGAAAGCATTGCAATTGAGAATTACGAAAATAAAGAATAATACAAAATTTATGTTTTTTCGATCAATTTACTTAGCGCAGGCTTGAGGCACGAAAAGAAATTACAACATCTCATTTTTCATTTAAAGCTTTCATTTTCAAATGTGCAGTAAGCAATTCATAAATTTAAATGAGCTTTAGCAAGCGGTCAAGCTTTCATAGAAGCTTTACTTAAACTTAAAGCGCGCACGAAATATTTTCGGCAAAAAACGGCAGCATTTCCACAAATAAACTGCTTTTAGGCACTACAATACAAAAACAGTTGAATAAAACTGACTTGGAACTAATGGATAAACATGATTG
Source organism: Anastrepha fraterculus (assembly GCA_037575425.1). NCBI lineage: Eukaryota > Metazoa > Arthropoda > Insecta > Diptera > Tephritidae > Anastrepha > Anastrepha fraterculus. Next base: position 381,839 of record JAYXIM010020233.1, on the reverse strand, counting down.
CCCAATATGGAGCCCTGCGCAAGTCGAAGCTACTCTGGAACATACTGTAGTAGTAGTAAAAGCTTTCTAGCGAAAATAACGCAATGAAGACTGAGTTTTTTGTGACTGCAATACCTGAGAACTAATCGGAAGCCAGAAATGACAACAAAGCAGCGGTAATGGAAATCATGCAGATTACTTCTCTTAGTGGAAACAAAGCCGCTAAGCAATCGGAGGAACATTTAAAAGAGTGGTGATTGTGGGAATTGGTGAAAATCGGCGGATCACAACAACATTTTTGGAGCACAGAAGATAAAAAAGTGGCTTTACTTTCGGCACTGAGTAGTAGCTGGATGTCGTACATGAATACACAAATTTTGGCAGATTTTGATTTGATTTGAAAGGTTTTTAGTTGGGTTAAAAGTGCAATGTATGCCTTAGCCTAAGTATATCGCAGTTGTTAGAGGCAGGAAGTGCAACCTGACCTAACCTACTCTACGTGTATTTTTGTTATCTTGGAATGGCATATACAAAGCAAATATATGAAGCCCATGACGGGGTGTAACGACCAAATTGGCTACAGCATTGCCCAGTGCAAAGAGTCTAGTCGAGATGCAGCAGCAAAACGATTAAAGTCACAAACATTGACTTTTCTTAGGCAGGTCAATATGTTTTTGATCGTTTATCGCTAACTTATTGCAAACAATTTTCATTTAACATAAAATGTCACCAACAAACTAAAAATTTGTAAACATATCGCATACATTTGTACTTTTTATTTAACTAAAATATTATACTTACTGCGTATAGAAACTTATGTATATATAACTCGGGATTTCAACTTCATGCTCTTTATTTAGTTTTCACAACACCAAAGTATAATATATAATAAAAACAACACACGAAAGGAAAAACAAAAACTTTTTACAACAAAGAACAATTTTATATTCAAAGTAGTAAAATTTTCTATGTTCAATTTGAAACAAATCTTTTATGCGATGTAAGAGAATTTAACAAAAAACAAGCAAAAGAAAAGCGTAAGCAAATTCAGAAAATTTTACACCTCAAAATTCTGATGGCTGCGCAGTTTGTCAACAAGCGCGTTTGAATAAAACTAATTCTTTACAATTTTCATACATAGTTGCAGCTTTCAAATAATATAAAAACTACGTAAAATACTTTCAAGTCGATAACTCATAGAGGTTGCAGAAGGTAGCGAATTTTCTTGAAGAAAAGCAGGTGAAGTGAATGCCACCAGTGGAAGGTGAATGCTTTAAAATATCTTCTTTTTTTATATATTTTTGTTACATACTTGCATTTTCTTCATTTCTCTAACATTCTGTTATAAAAAATATTTTTTTGATGATAGTTACACTGTAATATTATATTTCCGGCAGAAACTATTTTTGTAGGCAGATGAGCAAAATTTAGATTCCGTGCTAAAAGAAAGAAAGAAAAAGCGGGGCTTCTCAGTCGGCGGACATTGCAGCAACGGCGTCAGTGACCTGAATACAAAAAACCAAAATTTTTTGTGTTTATTAATATCATAATTTCTATACGAATTAAAAAAAAATGGACAAAAACTTCGCGGAATAAAATGCTTAAAAAAAAAATTAATTTTGGGGCGAATTTTAATTATATTTGCTTCGAAAAAATTATTAAAAATTATTTTCGAAAACTTGAAACACATAGAAAGTAATATCATAAAAAAACTGTGTGCAAGATTTTAGGGAGATAAGTCAGTAACTTTTCGAGTTATCGTGTACGCTAATTTGAAAAATATAGTTTTGAGAAAAACTATACCCCTCCCAGCGCTCGAACGCAAAGAATAGAGTCGTCACAGTTGACGAAAGAAATACTTAAATTTACGTTCTAAAATTTTTTTCACATAATCTTAAAGGATTAGATTAACATTTTATTAAAAAAAAATTTTTTTTTTTTCGGAATTATCTGTCCTCTTAACAGCAAATCTTCGTAGCGCCTCGAAAAAATGTTTTTTGATAATGGCGCTAAAACCGCCAACTGGATCATCTAAAATGAACAAATTCAAATGATTTTACTACTTACTTTTGCTGGGGGCAACGTTGTAGTATTTTTATTTTCAATTGTCAATTGTCAATAAACTAAATTTTAATTTAAATTTAAAAGCCAAAAATTAGTGTTTTTCTATAAAACAATTCCCAAATTCTTTTTTTTTATTAAATAATAAATAATATCGTACAGTACCTGGACATTGAATTATGATTGATGATAAAAATTAAATATTTATGGCTTTGAGAGCAAATAAAGCCGATTTGAGGCATGCCCAACAATTTTCGAAGGGGTTAAGGTCCGGTGAATTGCCAGGTCATGGCAAAACCATTATTTCCCTTTAATTCACACAATTCATGCTCATCCTGGATGTGTGGCATGGAGCTCCATCTTACATAAAGGTGTATTCGGACACATCAGGGTTTCTAAATATGGCAACAAAACGTTTTCAAGCACGTCCACGTACTGGGCAGAGCGCATTGTTCCCACAACAAAATGTAGCGGACCTGGTCCCTCTGAGGTTATACAGCGCCAAACCATAACACTGGGGGGGGGGGTGTTTGAACCTTGGAAGCACACAATCTTCAGAATATTGTTCTCCGGCTATTCTGCGAACAAAATTTGCTGTTTTTGTGACCGCTTCCAATTGGCATTCATCGCTGAAGATGATCTGTAAGAAGAAAAAGAAAACCACAAAAAAGTGTGAATATTCACGTCTTCTTACTGCCATTTGACAAAGGAAAAAATGTTGTTTTTAAACTTACTTTTTTCCAATACTCCGCGTCTAAGTCTCTGTGAAATTGTGCCCAAAGTTTCCGCCGATTTCGCATACTCGGTGTCAGTTTTGGCTTTTTTGCTGGTCGTCTGCAAAAAAGTCCATTTTCGTATAAGCGTCGTCGTAACGTTCTTTCCGAAATATTTACTATAGATTCCTGAACCTCTCTGAAAATCATCCGACATGAGGCACTGTTGGACGATTTTGCGATCCTGTCTGGTTGAGCTGATGCGTTCTCGGCGACAATTTTGGCAATTGTTTGAAGTTACCGCTAAAACGTTGATGGTATTTTTCCACTTTTTGGCAAGATTTACCACATACGCCTTGGATATTCCAACGGTTCTTGCTATGTCTGCATATCTCAGGATCTTGGCTTTCAAAAGAACTGCAATTTGTTGCTTTTGTCCCGATGTCAAATCGGACTTTCGGCCCATTTTCTAAAAAAACTGGTTAAATTGACAAAAAGGATAAGCCACGTAACAAATTCAAAAGATATGTATATTTTGTACTTACTGTTAGATATATAAATATTCACTATTCAATTCTTTCACTTTTCGTTTTTTTATGCTCTTCACACAAGATCAAATTAATTCGCACTGGCACTTGCACACTTAACTTTTCACTTATAAGCAAAACAACTGATCCTTTTCTAATCGTAGCAGGCCAATTGACCGGAAATTCTTAAAAAAATCTATGAACAGGTTAAAACCCCCTTAATACTCTTTTTTATTTGGAAAAGCCCAAATTAGATTGAAAATTTTACCTGATATTTGAAGTTTCCAGAAAAAATGCCATCGGTCATAATTCAATGGCCAGGTACTGTATATGAGTACCAAAGCTTCAAATCATCGAAGCGCTAGATTTTGAATTGCAGAAGTCATAAATTTTAAAAATTACGAACCTATAAAGGGGATGCGCAGCTACCCAGCGAGGGCAACGGGCAATTAAAAATACACATCTCGGTTATTCTTACACCGATAAGCTTCAAATTTAAGCTCAATAAACTTCAATTAATACAATTATTGTACGTTTCGAATATAAAAAATAAGTAATTAAAAAAGGTTGAAAAACCTGACCCCGCTTCTCGTCTTAAAAGCTAAAAGGAGGATTTTTTTACCCGCCAGCGGTAGGCCGAAAAACACTAAGCATGTGGCGTTAGCGAATAAATGTGGAACTACCTTCTAAAAATATTTTCTCAGGCATATTACAGCGAAACATTTTTTTCATATTTTTTATTTGTATTTGAGTTATTAAAATGATTTTGAATTTTATAAATTCAAATAAAAAATTATTTATTTTAAAGAAACTTATAATATACTGAGATATTTATAAAAGTGTCTTAAATTTAAGGAAAATTATATATTATTTCAAACGTATAATATTTTTTAATTATAAGCTTACATAACAGTTTCATGCAACTTCATTGCGTCTCAATATTTTATCCCTCACATCAGGGCTGCCGCTTTAGTAGATTCCTACCAAAATTGGTAACTTTTTATTTTCCAAAGTTGACGTTTTTGGTTTGTCTTCCTTCGGTTGAAGTTGTAAAAAATGAGAGCTGCTGGTATAAAACTACTTTAATGAATTAATAAACAGATTCATTTTTGTTAAATTACCCTTTTCTCTGCGTTAAAAATCAGGATTATCGCTAAAGAGCTCTTCTATTCATTTATTTATTTTTATTATTTTATTATTATTTTTTATTATTATTTATTTTTCATTATTTTATTATTCATTTACTTATTTATTTGGACCACATAGCATAATAGATTAATGCATGACTACCCATCGGAAGTACACAGCTTCGAAACCTCGGGCACGAATCACCAATTGATAGGAAATGATTTTTCTAATAGACGGCGCCAGGCAAAATCCTCAGAGTTTACTTCCATCATAAAAACGCTCCTCAAAAAACAATTATCTGTCGTATTGAGGCAGTATAAAACTTGTAGGGAGGGTCCTTTAGGGAAACTTGGAAACCCCATAAAAAGATGCACACCACAAATTTTATTTTGCTTAAGAAATGAGGCTGTATCCGTAAGGCTACAGGCTTTTTGGCGAGGCTTTTTTAGCCTTGGAAATAGAAGTAGGAGCACCCAACAAAGGGTGTAAGCGTCAACTATATAATTAATAAAATATATTTCATTCATTCTTTGTACTCTTTTTTAATATTCGCATTTAATATAATATAGGGGTGTATGCACTTTACAGTAAATCAGAGTTTTTGGGTTTTGACCAGTAAGTCAGAACTTTTCCAAGGACCTCATATTTTAAGCTTATTGTGAACCAGAATTCGAAAAATTTAAGTAAATCTAGATAAGTGGGTATTAAAGAAAAGAATAATGTAAAGGAAATACAAAAACGCTTTTCTTACAAAAATGTTTCAGAACTTCTTATTAATTTCTCGTCGGTGAGAAGTACTCCACAAAAACTCTTGACGGACTATAATTTAACTAAAGATATTTTAAACCAGTCATGACCTCTAATTATCTTTAGAAGTTAGTTATTTTATTCAAAATATTAAAATTAAATCTCAATATCCATGTCCACAAATGTTTGTACTTAATTACTCATAAATATAATAGTTACTACTTTTGGTTGAGACTTTTTTTCTTTCTTTTTTTATTTTTCTTCTTTTTTTTTGGACATTGCAAAAGTTTTGATAGGGACAAAATAAATCGAGCTGCAGCCCTGTGTTGTATGTTTCTGAAAAAAGCATACCCATCATTTTTCAGAAACATTTCCAATCATCAATCATCATCAATTTCAAATCTTTTCAAATAAGTATGTCTAGCAATCACCGTTCACTCACGCATGCGCAGTACAGCTTTAGCTGTGCTTTCCAATTATTTTTAGAGAAAAGCTTTTAAATCAAGCTTTCAATATATTGTATTTCTAATTTGCATGTGAATTAAAAAAAAAAAAAAAAAAAAATTGAATACGTCCATCCACTAATATGTTTTTCTTTTTTCTATGCAATTTATCGCCGCCATTCCACCACTATGACAATGAGCATCCGTTGATTTGAGAGCTGGTAAGTTTCCTTCGAATTTACAATAAAAGAAAAAAGGAAAAAAAAAATATTTATTCACTCATCAAGCGATGGCCAAAGTGCACGCGTTGTGTGTCATAAGTGCACTTACTTACAGCAAATGTATTTTCATCTCTGTTCAAAAATTAGCAGCAAAGCCCGTTACTCTTACTTCGTTGAACCAGAGCTCAGCTTGATGATCATAGGCTTGGCTTATTAGCCAATTTGGAGGAAGATGAATCTACCAAACCCAAGAAATTGAAAGCACTTCTGAAAAATAGCGCCAATTCGATCACAAAGTAGAAAGGCAACGAACATCAAATTAAGAAAAATATACGAAAAATGTTATGCCTCCATAAAAACTTATTTCGGAAAAATTGGATTCGAGAGATATTTCTCATTATTCGAAGCTTGAACGGTTTAAAAATTGACTAAGTGCTGATGTGTGCTGTGACTTTCGTTTGATTCGTCGTATTAAAAACTATCTCATCGCTGGCTTATTTAAAGGTAGATGAACCTAAACGCGTGCATTCATCAAATCAGTTCGTCTGCTTCTACGAATGAAGAGTTTCTCACATATTCCCCAAGCCCCATTATTTCCAAATTGTTGGACAAGAAATCAATAATTTTTCCTCAAAAAGATGTTGAAGAAGAAAACTGGGTTCTATTACCCGTTGTAGCTGCGCTGAAGTATGCAATCACAGAGCTATCAAATAAGTTGATTACCTGATGATTAATTGCCAAATTTTCTCTCTCGCTGGTCGCCACAGCATTTTTAATATAAATAATCAATCCAAATATGCCATTAAAAAACTGATTTCTGTTAACAAACATCTTGATTTCATACCTACACCCGACTGTGAGTTCCAATGGTTCGTAGAATTAGCCTTTGTTTGATTTGACCCCCTGATGATGATTGATTGAGCGTCAGGTGTTGACAAGGGAAAATGTAAAGCCAAATTTGGCAATATTTAAGTAGATAATTTAAAACTTATTCATAAGCTAATATTTATCAATGTTCTCAATTTTTTTCTCCCTTTATTTATGATATCACTAATTTGTCTTTAATTTCTTAGCACTTCAAATATGCTACCGGGACGTATATTATTGGAAAGCCCCTGGCTATCACACGGAATGTAACGAATTCACACCAAACATGTCAACACGTTACACTTCTTCATGCCAAGCATCGCTAAATACTTCGAAAAAATTTATGTAACTAGCAAATATTAATGTAATATTTTTTTTATGATATGCCTAGTAATTTAATGTTAATAGAATATAACGTAAATTTACTCTTTGCTTATTGTTAAACTCGGAATGTAATATTTGATTGAAGTATTAAATTAATGGATGAAAATGTTAATTTAAAATGAATAAAAAAGTGTAAATGGATATCGTTAAAAATCGTATTTAAACTATATTTTTTATTGCATCATCAAGAGCAGTTGGCTGCAAACTAAGAACATTTTGATGGTCCTCTCTCCTCTGGGTGCTGGCATTAAACCTCCTGCTAATGAGCATAGAGGAGAGAGGACAACACGTCGTAGAATATGCGGATGATGTTGCAATGGTAGTACGAGGAAAATTTCCCAATACACTTAGAGGAGTCATGCAAGATTTACTAAACATGGTTGAAAACTGGTCACAAGCAAATGGGCTAAGCGTCAACCCCAATAAAACTGAACTCATCCTATTTACCAGGAAACATAAAATTAGAAATATAACGCCCCCGACTCTAGGTGGAACGGCACTGTCATTCAGCGATGAGGCCCGCTACTTAGGTCTAATACTAGTCAGAAAACTAAGCTGGAAGTCAAATGTCTAAGATAGAGTAAAAAGAGCGACAATAGCACTCTACTCTTATAAACAGCTGATCGGACTAAGTTGGGGTCTTTCCCCATCTATCGTATATTGGCTTTACACAGCAATTGTCAGACCAATCCTAATATACGGTATACTAGTATGGTGGCCGGCTTTAGATAAGTTATATATAATATTAAAAGAACCATGGTACATGTACAAAGAATGGCCAGTCTTTGCATCTGCCCTTAGGACTACACCCGCAGAGGCACTACATATTATGCTTAACCTTTTACCAATAAAATAATTCGGTAAGCAAACAGCTGCCAAAGCAGCTCTCAGACTAAGAGAATTCGGCCTAGTCAGAACGAACCAGAGAGGACACTCTTCAATTCCAATTCTTTCACAACGGATTTCTGTAAAACCAAGGATATCAACTTAAATAAATCCTTCGCCACAGTATTTCCGTCCAAAGAGGATTGGAATAACGGGCTTATTGTTAAGAAAAATGATATAAACATCTATACAGATGGCTCAAAGCTAGACAACTAAGTAGGTGGAGGGATTTACTCCGATAAACTCGGCATCATTGCAGTGTATTTCAGGCGGAAGTCACTGCCATGGAAGAGGGACTTACAGTAATAAAAACGAGAGTATTATGCACAAATTAAGTCTTCATATACTCGGACAGTAAAGTGGCGATAAAAGCGCTTGAATCTAAAACACACTCGTCAAAAAGAGTAGAATGTTTTAAGCTTCTAAATGACGTATCTAAGTGCTACAAAGTGCAGCTTATCTGGGTGCAAGGCCACAGGAATATATCAGGGAACTGCAAGGCAGATGAACTTGCTCCAACCGGCACAACGCTCGATCTCGAACCGGATAAGGTGCTGATACCCATGCCCATAGCCACTTCGGAATTACTTATAGACAGGGAAACAATCAATGAGGTAAATACAAGCTTGCAAAACCTCACAACATGCGAACTAAGCAGACAGACATGGGCGAATTGGAACAGCGGTCGATCGAAAATATTGTTAAGATTTAACAGAGAAGCTATTAGAAAAATGATAGGGGTATTAACTGGTCATTGTTAATAGGCAGCTACGCTAGAAGGTTAGGACTCCCGTAATTCGATTTTTGTAGAAGCTGTCTCAATACAGAAGAAGAGGGAATAGTCAGACGCCTTTTATGTGAGTGTGAAAGCTTAGCCATGAGGAGGCTGCGCACTCTCGGTACAGCATTTTTAACCGATGTAGCATTTAACCATAGCGCAACTAAAACTAACGAAGCTCTGCTCGTTTATTAAAGCTACCGGATGGTTTGAAAAGGAACACGTAGGAGGTCTAACACCTGCGAGGTCTAAGTGTATCGCTACGACAACCACCCAACCTGCCTACCTACCTTGATTGCATCAAAATTTGACTATTAATTTTATTATTGTATTAATTATAATTATTAATGTTTTTATTTTATTTCTAATTTTTTTTGTTTTATTCATTCATTCAATTCATTAATTTTTTAACTCTATTTTTTATTTTTGTTTGAAAAACTTTTAACGTTTAACTATTTTACAATTATTTCAATTTAGAATATGTAATGAACGGACGTGCGCAGCTTCGAATCTCCGTACACCAAAAAAGAGAAAGAGCGGTCACTCCTCGGCCGCTAACTTCCGAGTGTATTTCTGCCATAAATAAGCTCCTCCTCGGCTTAAAAGTGTAGGTCCCTACATTTGAGCAGCAAGACGCACACCACAAATTGGGAGAGGAGCTCGTTCAAAGAGTCAATAAAGGGTGGAAGAGCCAATTACAAAAATTAAATGGCACAGATATGGCTCCGGGTAAGACAGGTTTCCTAGACACTCTTTCATGTTTGGCTTAATAGGCCCAGCAATTTTTATCTGAAAAAGGGAAGCAATGACTTATTTTTATTATTACTATTTACTATTTATTTTTCGATTAATTATAATATTTCTTTCTTTATTTATTAATATACAGTATAATGAAGCTATAAAAAAAAAAACAGTTTAAGCAAAATGAAATTATTTATTTTTATCTCTGCTACAAAAATTAGATGACTAACTAAAAATCGGATGACTCCTGTATAACTCTGTATAGAATGAATTTGGGAAGATGTATCCCAATTTTTAGGTCGATTGGTTGAAAAGTTTTGAATCATCATTATTATTTCAATTTTTTGTCAACGTTAATGATGCCGATAGTCCTATGTGTCTATGCTATTAGGGATCAAATAAGAACTCATTTGTTAGATACTTAGCAAAGTTATTTAAGAAAACCATCAGTATTGGACGGCAATTTTTTCGAATACTGCAATAGGCAGACGAAGAGATTCAGCTGCCTTGAGACCCACACCGACTTATCCAAAATCGACTCCGGCATTCTCAACATATGTCCGGCATGTGAAAGTCCATTGCACCTCTTTTTCACATGCCTTCTTAAGCGCACTCATCTCACATCTCACACCCTCTAGACGCAACACGTTTCCTGGACCTAGTAAGAGGGTGACATTTGGTGACTATACCGCACTGGCGAAGTCTAGTGAACTGCTACAACAACAACAACTTTTTTTTTCAGAGTTCAGCAATGCGATTTGCAATTTTTTCAAATTATTATAACAAAAATTAAAATATATACTTTAAGTAGTTTTCAGCAAACGTTGGATTAAATCTTTATTCAAAAAATTTCGAGAAAATTTTATACCACCCCTGCCTATATTTGCCCATGAGTAACTTCCTATAGCGCCCAAATAGGTGAGCGTGACGAGCTGATATTTTGTGTACGACTAGAAGTGAGAAAACAATTTAAAGTTGAAGTTAAAAAACGTTAGGTTCGAATGAGTTAAGATATTCCTAAGAATATTTACATACTTTCAAAGAGCTTAAAATAATATAATACATATATAGTTTTTTTTCAATTTCATGATGGTTTACCACTTAATATAGCAGTAGGGATGCTCTTTAGCTGAATCAAATTGTAATCTCAAAATTTTTATAACTCACATTTAACTACTTCACACCCTGGGTCGTTCAGACCCACATTTTTATTTATTTTCCAAGAGGTTTGAACAGAGTGCGTAAGTATATAAGGAATGTATGTCTGAAAGTAAATAAAAATCCTGCAGGTATTGCGCCTTCTCGAAGCAAAATCAATTCAGTCAAAAGTACGCGATTTTCTTTGCTTATTACTTGGGTCGGAAGCGGTTCAAATCGTTTAGCGCACTTTTCTCTATTCCTGTATCTATTCGATTTATTTTATTCCGACCAAAATATATATATTTTTGTATTGAAACATTTCTGGTGGTAAATAATTTTTTCAATTTTTTTATTTGTTCAAATAAAATCTTACTACTAGCCATAAAATAATGTAATTAAAAGTTACGCAGCTTCGCGTCATACTCTCACCTATGCTAATAATTTCAATTGCATCCGACAAAACACACCACCGTCTACTTAATGGCAACAATGCATAGAACAAATGCGATACTCTACTCGCTGTTTGCAACCCCTCAACCAAAAATGCGCTTAATAGTTTTCCGACACTTCAGCATTCACAGCAATTGACTGCAAAATCGATTTCTCTTCATTTGCATTTGCACGGGAAATTTAATTTGAGTAGCCACTGAAATGATTTAGCCGTGACCACCACAACCACACTCACAGAGCGGCCATGCATGGAGATACAACTAAATTTGACGGCATGTGTACATATGTACGCATGTGTGTATGTGTATGTATATGTATGTAGGCAAGTCATGCCAGTGTGTTTGAGTGTATTGCAATTAATTTGTGTGGCCACTGCATTGCTATTTTTAGTCGAGTTGGTAAATTTATTTCGCAATAACTTTCAGCCACAATTACGGGCGCAAGTGGCTATTGCCAGGGTGATGGAGGATAATGGGTTAGTTGCCTTGCATATGGGTACGTAAAAGTGATTATGTTATGAAATCACAAAGAGTGCGTTAGAAGTTTAGGAAACGATTTGGAAGTAGTAGAGGTGTGCGTATTTGAGTATAACTCGAAAAGTTACTAAAGTTTAAAAAGATAACTAAGCATAGTTTCAGCTATTAATGAAAAAAGAAATAAAAACAAATTTGAGACAAAACATGACAAAAAATAATGTTTTTCCAATTACAGGGTGAACGATTCAAAACACCATAACTTTTTTGTGTGATATTACATTTTATTGATTTCAAAGAAAAAATTGTTCAAAAATGATTTCAATTTTAGCATATATTCACTTAGGCTCGATATGACCACCTTTTGCCTTGACTATAGCCTTCAAACGGTCAAAAGATGAGTTGCATGCTGCACGAATGTGATCTTGAGGTATTTTGGCCCATTCTCGTATAATCGTTTTTTTCAGCGCATCCATACTGGCATATTTTTTACTCCTCACCTTGCTCTCCAAAATGGACCAGATGGTTGAGTCCATCGGATTTGCGTCTGGCGAATTCGAAAGCCATTGTGTGGACGTAATGAAGTGTGGAACAGGAGTTTTCAACCATTCTTGGTTCACACGAGCTTTATGAGACGGTGCCGAGTCCTGTTGGAACGTCCATGGTCTACGACCGAAATGGTGGCGGATCCACTGCTCTAAAGCAGCTTCTAAAACATTTTCCCGATAATAAGTCGCATTCTCTTTGACACCAGGCTCGATAAAAACGATTGGAGAGCGTCCATCAGCGGTCACTGCGGGCCAAACCATTACTTGCGATGGGAAATTGCTTCGAGTGGCCATACGTAAGCTCAAATTCTCGTAAAAGCGTTCGGTCAAGTAAACACGATCGTTTTGAGTGTTTATGAACTGCTCAATTGGGAAATTTGTTTCATCAGAAAACACAATGTTAAGAAATTCGCCACGTTCGTGCAAGCGCAACAACTCCTTTGCTCTTTCGCACCGAACTTTTTTTTGCAGCGGTGAAAGATCGCGTGCTTTTTGGAACTTGTAGGCCTTGAAATTGAGCTCATTTTTCAATATGCGTCGAATGCTATAGCGTTTTGCAATGCCACCAGTATCGTTGTAACGTTTTATATTGCGATACACAAACATTTTATTCACTTTGAGGTGACTGAGCTCACTAACAATGGCTGGTTGTGATTTTCCAGCCTATTCCAGCCACACTATTACGTTTGAATTCCATCACAGAAAAAAAAAATCAACAAAACTGAGACGCAAATGCTTTTGATGGCTTATAAACAAAATATTGAACTGTCATTAGAACAATTTTGACGTTGATGTCACGAGTTTTTTTACAGATACAAGCAGTGTGAAGTTGGTAACACTTTATATTGTTCACCCTGTAGTTTTGAGGAATTTAACATACATATGTGACCTAGTCTACGAAAAGGTACCTTACGTGCGAAAACAAGTTTTCGAGAAAACAGCAGTTAAAGTTTAAATTTTTCAGTCTTTTTCGTATTTGTACTTTTCTTTTTTTTACTTTTAACAAAATTTTAAACAAATTATGACTTTCTGGTTTTCACCATTTTAAAGAGCCTTTCACACACTATTCGAATCAACAAAAAAGTGAAAAATGATTTTTTGACAGGTAAGGTACCTTTTCATAGACCAGGTCACATATACTCATTTGTGCAAATGTAACAAAGTTTTCATTTAGAGAAATTGTCTGACCACAATACAGAATATTCCTGTACGAACTTTTATACAATAAACATCATTTAAGTCTCATCAGAACTCTGGTTTTATTTTTCTGGCTCTTTTTGGACTTGTAATACTCAAAAGTATATTTTGTGCTAAAAACCCTTGCAAATACAAAATTTTAGAAATGTTAAAATAACCAAAAAATTTCGCTTTAAAAAGCTTTATACCAAAATTTTCAACTCTGAATAGCTCGGAAAATTATTATTGTAAATATTTCCCAAACTTTTTTTAGCTTACTTTTTATTACATTCTAACTTACAAACAAGCACATTTTCAGAAAAATGTACGACTATGTCCAAAATACTCGGCAGGGAATTGCTCAATTGCTTCATGTGTTTGTTATGTTAAATGGTTTCAGCCGCTCCAAATCTTAGGGCAAAACATTAACACAATCGATCTTAATAATCTCTTTCGGGACTGAGTAGTCGATCATTGAATATAATTATACATCTTAAAATGCATTCCCCACTTCCTACTCTGCAGCTTTCGTCTCCCTACTTTGAATCATATCTCAGAGCTGGGTATTATTTTTGACTCAAAGTTTTTATTCCTAAATCACATTAATTGGACCATTGGCAAATCCTATGCTTTGTTAGCTTTCATTCGCCATTTTAACTCTGATTCTAGTAATCCCTATAGCCTAAAGCTCTTGTATAAGTGCTAACTTCGATCCAAACTTGAATATGTGATTTTTATTTGGAGGCCTTATTTCGCCAACCACATTAAAGGACTTGAGCTTATCAAACAGGTATTTGTTCCCTTTGCCTTCCGATCTCTGAACTTTGTGGACGCATTCCCATTTTATAGTGCAGATGTAAGCTAATCAACTTAAAATCATTAACCTGTAGGTGAACCAGACTTTTTCTCTCATTTTTCTTTGTTATTATTAATGGAATAATTGATTGCGCTTTCTTGAAAGAGTCCAGTTAGTCTTCATATCCCTCAACGCAGTCTTCGGAATAATGAACTCTTTTTCTTGGAAGAAGTTAGAAGTAGTTATGCTATAAATGCCCCTATTCTCAATTTCTTTAGCCTTTGCTTTGCTTTCATCTGAGTCTAATTTTTTATTATTATTAAAAATAATCAATCAAAAAAACAAGTAAATTAATTTTACAGTAAAAAATATAACATTTGAAGGATACTTTCTTCCAGTGGACGAAATGCCTACTTCGCAGATGATTCAGCTAGTGCGCCAAAGCATAACCAAACTAACTCAAATAAGTCAAAAAGGTCGTTCACAGTAAAACACACTTGCCGAACTGCCAATCGCCAAAGAAACAAAATTGGTGTGAGTACCCCTAATGTTACAAAACCAGCATATAGGTACCTACTAGTGTACTTGTATCTGCTCAACTGTGTAACCTTCATTGTTTACAACAGTACTTTGGTCTAATGTACCAGCGACTGCCAACAAGGGTGCCGTAAATTCAGATTAGCTGCTGCTTAACACAACACATTCCGCAGACTTTTTGCTGTTTGCTTTTTTACAACCAAATTATAGTTGGTTGGAACTACAAGTATGTAGAAAGTTTGTTTGGCAAATCCATCGCTTTGATGGAACTATAAGTAGTACTCGTACATTTGTGTGGTTCTTTCCAACAGTTTGCGACCCACAGTGAGAACACCTACTTTTGAACACTTAGAGCCATTAAATACAGTAGGCGTTATATATATGTATGTATATATATATACACACTCTTTTGTGTTGTGCGTCTTGATGTTGTCCCACAAATGGAGGGGCCTACAGTTTCAAGCCGTCTCGAACGACAGATATTGTTTTTTTTCAAGAACTTTTTCATGGCAGAAATACACTCGGAGGTTTGTCATTGCCTGCCGAGGGGCGACCGCTGTAAGAAAAAACTTTTTCTTCATTTTTTGGTGTTCCAACGACATTCAAACCTACGTTCTCTCTATGAATTCCGAATGGTAGTCACGCACCAACCCATTCGGCTACGGCGGCCGCCAAGACGTTACTCATTGAAATTATAAACTGTTCCTCACTTTAAAGCGACCTTCGAGTCTTTTCGTTTTCTCACCAATTCCTAAAAAAAAAATTGTCAATTACGAAGCTGCAGCCACGCGAACTTAATTTATTTAAAAATTAAAACCAGCTATAAAATGTTAAAGAGAGGCCTTCAATGGTTTAGACCCGAGGCCTTAAAACCGCATGGGATAAAGAAAATGTATTTAGCGGCACTTGAAAGTGGCCGTAGAATTAGAGGTTAGTTGAGAAAACGGCGCTGAGTGAAGTAAAATTAATCTTTCAGCACAGTTCAAAAGCCAGCAATCGCTGCACATGGAGCATAAATTTATAAAAAATGTTTGCTTATGCGGCTGCTTAATCGAAATTGTGAGCTAAATGAGAAAACTATAGAGGGAACTGAAATTCAAACAACTGCGGCCGTCTGAGCTAAAGTTTTTCTTCAATAAGAAATAAATTAAAATCTAAGTCCAAAATTGTGTCTTGGTGATATTCTCCCATTCTTGCTTTACTAAAAAGTAAAGGAGGGGTTATTTATTAAAGAACTCCTTTGCATGCCATAATCAACAAATGTAAATAAACTTGAAACGCACACCCAATACTTGCCGATTCATTTTTTGCAGAAGCAAGAATATGAGTATATCTTCGGACATCCAGGCGGTAATCAAATCCATCGAGGCAGTTTTACTACGGTCAAACGTTACTCAGTAATGCCTGACAGCTCTAAAAGATATTAGCACCATCTTCAAGATCAGCCTTATATGGGCTCCGAAGTATAGAGATATTGAAAAAAATTGTAAGGCCGTTGAACCAGCCAGAAAAGGTATATTACTAATCTTCCACTGTTTGAAAACAGAGGCAGTATTGGAATTCCTTAGGCAACTTGCAAATTAAGGGCAAAAAATAATATTCTCCAGGTGGTCAATAGGTCATGGAGAGAAGGAAATACTTGTATTACAACCGCTAATAGATAAGAAAAGGTCAGAATAATTGTTCAGCCTCTGAACAGAGAGCATCCCGAAGGTCGTGGCTTGTGTTAGCGGCCATTGGCTGTTCGGTAGGCATTCTTCTGGGCTAGGGGTATTTTTTCCTGAATACTGCAGAAAATGTGCAGACAAGGAAAAGGAAGAAACAGTAGAACACTTCCTCTGTAGTTGCCCAGCCGTAGCTAGGCGAAAGGTTGTTGGACAAGCATGCATTTGTTAGAAAACAGCGGTACTACCCGCTGTTGGGACAAAACCTATCCTACGCTTCGTAAGAGCGTCTAAAGGTTCCAATGATGAATAAACCCTGAGGTTCCCGTGTTATGCAGTGGTGCCACAACGGACGCACTAGGTCTAACTGAGTTGGCTACTCTAAGCTGACTGCTACAAAAACCTAACCTAACCTAAAAGTAGGAAGTACTCTCTGTTCGTTCATAATTCTTCGGACAGATACTGTATGCCCAAAGTTGTATGTGCCTAGCTGTCGTACACATTAACACATGAACAAGAACTGCTCAAACAAAACAATAATAAAACCCTTTCCCGTACATCTCATATCTTGTTCAATCAAACTATTATGACCCACTAAGTTGACCATTGTCTAGTAGAGGTGCCTCCGCCTCACCACACACCCACTAAGTGTGAAAGTGGCCGCGCGCAGCCTTCACTGATTACCGTGAAATATACCTTTATTTAGCGCTGAATGTTTGACCTCTAAGAACGCGCTAATGCAAACAACACTCATACAAAGAGCCCCCAACCTCAACTCCAGTAAAAAATACTGACTACCAACAAGCCAATTTAGATGCTATTATTTTCGTATTGAGGCAGGTGAGTGAGAGGGAAGGGGTAGATATGGTCTAAGCACCGTAGGCCAATGATTTGTACGTAGCTGAGGAGTTGGAGTGAAAAGAAGCCATTCATTATTATGTCAATGTATCGTTTTGCTGTACGTATATATGTATGTATGTACGTATATATGTATGTATGTACGTATGGATGTATGTATGTATGCATGTGCGAATGTATGTTTGTTTGTATGAACAACATTACAGGTAGCAATGCAAAAGGGCATAAACAGATATATTCTCATATACCAATGCTTGTGGCAATGGTTGGTATTTCTGATGTTATTTTTATACGATGACAATGAATAATAAAGCACACATACACACACATGCAATATAAACTAAACCGAAAAAGGGCAAAAAACAGCGGAAAATGTGAAAACAGCTGTTCGGCAGGAGGTTATCAAACTACATGAAAACAATCACACATACACATCTACGTACCCATTAACCCACTCAACCCCTTTTTGGTGGAAACAATTTAGAATTCCACAGCAAACGGAAAACTCTATGCGACGGACGACCTGACAAACGTGAAACGATTGGTAATCGCTGCCTCTGCTATTGGTTTTCCCTGTGACAGTTGAGTGTTTTGCTTTCACTCCTCTTCTTGTTATTGGTTTGATTTTTATTGTTGTTAGGTGTTTAGTAGCCGCAGGCTCTGGAAGGTTTAATTTCACTGCGCTGGTTTAGTACGAAATTTGGCGGTTGATTAGAAGGGCCGTTTGGTTAAACTTAGTGAATTAACGCCATATGACTTGCAATATGAAAATGTGTACGTGATTGCGTGTGCGTGAGTGCACGGGTATTTGTAGTTGTACTATTAACAGTGATTGGCAATAAATAAGTGGATAATAAAAACGTGCCTCAAATTAATATAGTGTTGATGTTGTACGTTTTTGGTTTGGGAAAAGACCCGCTTATGCAAATGAAAAGCAAAAAAAATACAAAACTGTGGGATGGAAAAATTTAGAAATGTACTATAGTACAAATACACACACAAGTTAGCAATTATTGGGAAATTAAAAGATCGACGAAATTAATATAATCGAAGAATTGTACATGACGGCTAAGCTGGAAATTACAAAGGTAAGTGGTACAAGGAAATAAAGTGCAAGCATTTCGTGGAAACTGATTTATTACTTGACGTCTGAAATTGTAACTAAGTGGACATAAATATTTTTCAAATAACTGACAACAAATAAATGATTGGCACTTACACCTTTTTGGGTGTTTGCCGAGCTCCTCCTCCTATTTGTGGCGATCGTCTTCATGTTGCTCCACAAATGGACGGGCTTACAGTTTTATGTCTCCTCCACATGGCCAATATTTTTTTAGATTCTTTCGGAGGTTTGCCATCGCCTGCCAAGGGGTGAGCGCTATTATACACAATATTTTCTATCATTTTGTTTCGTGCCCGAGGTTGCGAAGCCGGCATTTCCACGCTCTATAGCAGGGAATGCAATTGATGACATCGGCATTTTGCCTGACAGTCAGGCTGTTTTATAACATCCATAATATGCATGCGAACTCACTGAGGAAGAGCACTGTTTTGTTGGGCAGGGTACCAAGCCACGAAAGTTATAATCGCAACAAACAGGCGGACTGCTTAGCGAAATTAGACACTATTTCCAAATATCATGGCTCATCAAAGTCCACAGAGAGAAATTTATTAAAGGCTGGAAGGACAGGGAATTCACTCGACCCTGGTTGGAGAGGCAGGGCAGAGAAAGGCTAACGTTTATGCGTCTCTCCAGAAGAGTATCCAGAAGAGCATCCAAAAAGCATCAGGCTCCTTAATCTTGATATAGAGGGCTAACGAACTCTTACTTACTAGAGTACACATCAGAGGTCGACCAGAGAGCGAGTGAAGACCACATGCATCATGGCCCAATAGAGGTAATCACTGCAATTCGATCTTCATATTCAGAATTAACATCGACTTAATATACCGTCAAGACGTAACACAAAACTGAATAGTCCGGGAGCCAGTGGTCATTTTGACGTCATCATTTCATGCCGATTGATTTTAATACTGAAGGCAGACGCTATCCAATGGATGACGAAACCAACCGTCAGCTGGTCTAGTAGCGGTGGGTACGTGCGTGGGATGCTGCGAAACGTGTTGAACAAAAATATTTAAGAACTCATTTAGAACCGGCTGAAATTTTTTTGTGTATTGTTGACATTTTGTATGATAAAAAAATAGTCAGCCGCGCCGTAGAGGGGGGAAAATACATCAGCTGAACAGGTGAACTTGTAAAATAAATTAACAAAGTAAAACTACATTATGCCGATTGAAATTTTTTTTACATAATTTTGGACACATATGAAAATATAATAATGATGGTCAGCTGCGTTTATAGCGGTGGAAAGACCGTATTTTTCCCCCCTACGGCGCAGCCGACACGTTTCGTACCCTCCCACAATCACACCCACCGCGGGTGCGCCAGCTGATGTTCACTTTCGTTATTCATAAAAGCTAAATCATAAGTATAGTCAAGGATTTTACGGTATAAAAAAGCAGTCCAAAATCGTCCCCTGGCTCCCGGACTACAATTGATTACAAGGAAATACTCTCCAGTATCCAATCGTCATCATCATCCGTGAGCTTTAGCTTCGTTTCCATGCATCTCGATCCTCGGTAACAGTTCTCCAGTTTCCAACACCCTGTGCCCACAGGTCCATTAGATCTTTTGCAAACCATGTTAGTCTTGGACGTCCTCGCCATTGATATCTGGAAGCGGTCATCTGTCACGCGCGTAATATGAACAAACCAACGTATTTCATGACGTCTTCGCCATTACATAACTGCAGCAATTCTTCTTTGTAACGTATCCGGTAGATACCATCTTGCAGTCATAGCGGACCATACACCCTTCACCAGTATCATATATGAAGAGTGAAACTTTTTTATACATAAAATTTTAAACAACAAATTCCGGAATCTTATAATCACACTTGAAGGTGCATTTAGGTGCTTTAGGCCTATTGTGATACGATTATTGATACGTATTTTATTTCTTACATTTCTTTTAAAAATAAAACCTATATGGATGTTCGCTGTCCAAAGATCCGCCGCAAATAAAAGCGCTTCCGTAGTCCGGATTTCGAAGACTAAGATTGAGTGAGAGCTTCTAGGTTAGCATATACAATATATATTTAAGGCTAAGACTAGGTCATAATTGCTGGATAAGGTTTTAGTGGGGAAGCCGATTTCAAATATGAAAAACTGCGTAACTTTAATTGGTACCTAAAATTTGCTTTTTTTTAGATAAACTTGTTTCAGTTCAGCAATGCACTATTAGGTTTGTCATTGTTTACTCATACAACTACATTCCTATAACTATCTATTGTTGAACAACATCAAGACGCACACCACAAATAGGAGGGGGAACTCGGCCAAATACACACAACGGCCGTAAGCGCCAATTATATATAAATGTATATATAAATGTAAAAAATAATAAATTCCTATATATTTTTAATTATATACCTCATAGGTGAAATTCACCCGCACACTTGGGATTAGTAGAAGATATATGTATGTACAGTGGTGAGCACAACAAAGTGCATGGTGATTTTTTTTATTTATACTTATATGTTTATCGAGCTAAAATTTTCTTGTTATACGCTTTTTTAATTTTATTTATTATTCTTTAATCCAAATCATATAAATCAAGCTTTCAGGCTGTATACAAGAATTGGAAAAATTTCGAGAATCTTAATCTGAATTTTGAGAAAATTCACATGGCTGAAAATAACAAGGCTCATAAATTTTTAGTAAAAAAAGTGCAAGTTTTAATCGTCTAAAAAATTGCTTGGATTTTTAGTAATTTTTTCCCTTACGGTTTTCTCTACCTCAGGTTAAGTTAGGTTAGCCTGGTTGGCAATAAGCCACGCATATACCTTTTGGTCCCTAGCGATACCAGATGGAGACCGATATCTATGAAGATTGAAATTGGACATCATGTGGGATATCAGCGGCTTTGGCGAATCCAAGCAGAGCTGGGAGGCCCGCTTTCTGTACCTTAAAAAACAAAAAAATAATTGGCGCATGCACTTCTGTTATGTGTTTGGCCGAGTTTCTCCTCTTATTTATGGTGTGCGTCTTTATGTTGTGCCCCAAATGGAGGGACCTACAGTTTTAGGCCTACTCCGAACGGCAAATGGTTTTTATGAGAAATACGCTTGGAGGTTTGTCATTCTCTGCCAAAGGGCAACCCCTACTTTTTCTGTAACTTATTCCATATAAAAAAGCATTTATTGTGGAAGAAAGTACTCTGGTTGCAACAAAAACAAGCTTTTATAAATTGCACCAGTTATATGAAAAACTAGCAAACCCGGCCCCCTTAGCTGGGCACACTAAAATAGAATAGATATGGTTTAGAACAGAAAATATATGGTTTTCATATTATTTATTTCTTTATTCTTTATTCAAGCGCTTTGGCATAAACAATATTTTCTGTTTTTATATTTGTTTTTGAGTAAATATATAAAATAAAATTTTTTTCCACGAACACATAATTTCATTCGGATTTCACATTAAATTCTCAAATTTCGTAAGAAATTATTCACTGTTCCAAAATCCACTCCAAAAAAATTCACAAACAATTTTTACATGTTGCACTTACGTTTTTTCCTTATGGCATCCAAATCAGAAAGAAATATTGACACATTGTAACTCACACTGTCAATTTGCCAGTTCAGTTCCGCCCCAAGCGTTAAAAAAGTAAGCGACATTATGGCTGACTCAAAAGAACGCTGTACCCGTTGCCCCTGCTCCGAATTACAACCAAACTTTACGAAACCCATTTTCAATACTTACTTAACAATGTGCATAAATTTGGTTTAATTCGGTGCAAAGACACGGCGGGTCTACGTTTTGGCATTTATTTCGAGACCCTAGTCATCAATAGGTATGAAAATTACCCCGTATTAAAGCACTTATCAACAGCTTTCATTTGATACCCATATTGTACATACACAACCAAAGGTTACCCGGGTCCACGTTTTGACCTATATCTCGAGACCCCAGTCACGGAGCGGCATGAAAAATACTCTGTACTAAAGCATTCACCAACAGCTTCCATTTGATACCCATATTGTACATACATATCCGAAGGTTACCCGGGTCCACGTTTTGACCTATATCTCGAGCCCTATTTCCAAAATAAAATATAATCCATGTTACTCGTGGATGATGTAGCTTTCGAATGGTGAAAGAATTTTTAAAATCGGTCCTGTAGTTTTTGAGCCTATTCATTACAACCAAACAAACAAACAAAGTATTCCTCTTTATAATATTAGTGTAGATATCACAAAAGCCGTCACCAAAAAAGAGTTTCTAAAAATCAACGTAAGTCTTTAACCGATTTAAACTTGCACTTTGTTATACAAAAATTTAATGGGCTATAAAATTCCATAATTGAAATAGAACTAAAAATAATATTTAAGATTGAAAAGTTAAAAATTTTAATATAAATGTGTTGAATTTATTTAAATTTTTTATAAAGGTTTGAAATATTAATTTTAAAGTTAGTTAGGAAAGAAACATTTCGAAAAAAGCAACAAAATTTTTAGCCCGAAAAACATCATAAATATTAAAAAATAAATCATAATTCACTCAGTTTTGCTCGCTACTGTATAGTTGGATAATGACCACACTCGTCTACTGGCTTTTGTGAATAACTGTCTTCATTCCGCCCAAGGTTTGACATTTGAACTGTTCAAACTGAACGGCCTTCAACACCAAATTAGAGAAATTTATGAGTTCGAAAATAGCGCAATGGCGTAAGTCAGTCGTCGAATTCAATTTGATACAAAGCAGCTAATTCCACCAAACGTTGTCTTTGTGTTTCCCTTTTATTGATTATTTTATGTTATTGTCACGATATGTACATATGTGTGTACGTGCGTGAAGTGAATGGGTGGAATAAAAGCCACAACGGCGTGCTATCTAAAATATGTTATTGCGGATTAGAAACTCCAGAGTTAAAAATCAGATACCTATTTTAAGAGGCTTGCAGTGACTACTTTATTTTCTATATACTTTAAAGTACGCAGGAAAGTCAGCTGCTAAGAGTTGGATCTTGAATTTTGCGGTTAAATATCTCGACTTTTACTTGGAAAATAATGAACAGTGTTGTGATAATATAAAGTTCTATGAAAGGGCCATTTGTGAAACAACATCAAGGCGCACGCCACAAATAGGAGGAGGATCTCGGTTAAGCACCCAAAACGCGTACGCGCCATTTATATATATATATATATTAGGGCGGGTCGATTTAAAAATCGCTGATTGCTGTGTGAAAATCGTATTCTATGGATCAAAATAAGAAACTTTGCCGAAGGAATCATACCTCTAAAACGAATTCTGATGTCCCCCAATTTGGGTCGAACGAAAAATCCCACTTTGACCCATTTAGAGTGCTCCAATCGAGACCAAATGTATGACCAATCCCCACTAACTTTGGACGCCCGATCCACCCATGCCAGTGGCACAACCCCTGGAAATCCCCTGGGGGGTTCCCTATACAATCATTTCAAAATATCACCATTTTTGGCCTTTACATGAGAAAAGAAACTAAAAAGTTCGACCCAAATTGGGGGGCATCAGAATTCGGTTTAGAGGTATGATTCCTTCGGCAAAGTTTCTTATTTTGATCCCTAGAATATGATTTTCACAGAGCAATGGGCGATTTTTTGCCTCCCCACAAATCGACCCGGCCTAATATATATATATATAAAAGGGCACATTAATGTGGGCTTAGGAAAAGTACACGTGACAACGCGAATGGAGGTAACATTTTCAATGGGTCGTAATTTGTAAAACAAATATCACAACACATTAGAATTTGGTATGAAGACTCAACCTAAGCAGGACATGAGTAATGACTATTGGCAAAATGGGGTGGCACCACCGTTATGCAGTTGTTTGTAATAAGTTATAACATTTAATACTATATATCTGATTTCCCTATTTGTCTGATTTCTTTGTAAAAGCAAATTAGGTTGAGCAAAGAAACTCCTTAGACGTCGCTCCTATTGTCAATTCTGGTCTCTTGCATTTCTGCTAGCCAGTACTACAATTCGCTTAAAAGCCCGTCAATGCTATGCAAGACATTTTTTCTTTACCTGGTTACCTTTATGTAGTATACATTTGTATGTAAATAAAAATAGCCCTTTGATCGTGTTGAAATACAGCGCTAAGACTTTTATTGATTTTTTTTTTTATTATTTACTTTTTTTTTATTTTGTATAGATTTTCGTTTGCCATTGCCCAGTGCTATCAATTCGCATTAGATGTTTCAATGTATTGACATTTCTGATTTTTTTTCGAAAAACATTCAAATCGCATACATATGCACGTACATTAGGGCAGCTCAATTAGTTTTTGAAAAAAAAAAAACGGTAATTTTGGCAACTGAAGTATTCTACTGACAATTGCGATGAAAAGTCAAGGGAAGCGAAGCTGAATAGTGGATTTCGAGCTTCCTTCTTTTAAATTTTTTGAGCTATGTTTCCTTTGACCGGTTTGGTTAGAATTACCAGTAGAATACTTCAGTCGGTTCTATTTTTTAAGAATTAGTTGATCTACCCTAATGTACGTACATATGTATACGATTTGTATGTTTTTCGAAAAAAAAATAATAATAAAAAAAACCAAATTCTTAGTTTCTTATTTCGACACTGAACAAAAAACTATGTATTTTTATCAGTCACCGAAACAAAGTAGATAAAATACATAACCCACCCTAATGTGCAAACAAGCAACACATGTATTCTTTGCCGCTTTGCATGCCAAGCAGATGTTTATATTAAAAATTTGTGCTATTCCGCACGGGTGTTTGACGCAAGAAGCTCGCCTGGTATTTCTTTTGAAATTAGCACCTTTTCAGCTGACTTTTGGAGCGGTTTAGCGTTATGAATTGAATTTACTTTTTTTATTATTTCATTATAATGAAAGCTGCTAATAAATGGAATGCTGAAGACGAAGTCGATCGTTTAATTTGAGGTATGTGTCTTCGCGTTAAGTTAAGGTACGCAGAATTCTACGCTGGCTCCTAACGACAGATGTTGACGTATATTTTCACTTTTGTGCATTTACAAATTGCTCCAGAATATACATACACACATACAATGAACTTATTCAGAATACAAATGGGTATGTCAGAGATCCAATTATGATTCTTGAGCCCAACAGAAAAACCGGACATACCAATAATAAAGCTATTCCATTTTTCAACTTAAGTACTACCAAAAATATAAAATTTCGCCAAAAGGTGCAACACTTCCAACAAAACTTAAGTCACTATAGTGATCCTCCTAGTGTGATCCGCAAATAATCTGCACATTTTTACTTCTTCTTAGGCCCACTTCTCGGATGCATTCACCCACAAGTATCGACGATTTTTATTATACTTGGAAAGACTGTTAATTAGGAAAAGTGCAAGATTTGTAACTCTATGACAAGAGAGATCTGCATCGGCAAGAAGTTGAAAATCAAAATCTTCCTCTGAAGAACTTTTCGAAATCATGTACAGGTGGGAAACAAAGAGATGACTGAGGGAATAGTGGATATGGGCCTGGAATCAAATTATCCATAGTGCTGTCTACCGGCTTGCAGGCTAAGAAGCTACATAGCACTCTAGATATGAGCTATTATAAACCTCGTAAATGTTTGAAGAGAACATTTATACATTCTAATTATATTTTCAGATAGCCAAGCCACTCTCAGATAAGATGATAAAGTCCCAGCTGGAAACTCGGAGTGGTGTGACACCCCTCAGCTTCTGGCAGTAAGGAAAACGCAGTAATGCTGTGCTGGTTACCTGACATAACAGAGTCTGGTAATGGGCAGACAACAGAAGCATTGACAAGCGTGCAAGTATTTAATGACCTTGGCTTGGTATCTGTCTGGTTTGTAATTAGGTTAGCTTAGGTTGACCTAGCTGACTGAAAGCCGTCACATAGACCTATTGGTCCTTAGTGTTACCAGATGGAGCTAGACCTTTACGTTTCTTTGTAGTAGACATCTTGTGATACGTCTGCGTTTTTTGCGTATCTAAGTAAACTCTCAAGCTCTATCTCCGAGAGGAATTCTAACTTTTCATATACTACTACCAAGGAAAAGATTAAGAGAGGAAAAGGTTTTATGTCATCAGTACAGTTTTAAGGGCATTGAGTTTCTAGATTAGGTTGACATTCGAATACCTACATACACACTAATGACTTAACGTATCACAATTGGCTGGGTTAACCGACAGACTGCCCACTTTGTCTTAGGAATGAATTAAAGACGGCGAATAATTGAATCATTCAAACTTTTGTATAGCGGAAATCCAAAGCATTAGACATTTTTCTGTAGAGAACCATCAACCATTGCTTCCTATCTTCTGCTTCTTCTTGGTTTGCGCGATAATCGCTTAAGCAATTTTGTTTGAATTTAACAAAGTGCGCCAGTCGTTTCTTTCTCATGCTAACCGGCGCTATCGGGCACACCAAGTGAAGCCATGTCTTTCTCCATCTGATCTTTCGAACGCAGAGGTAGCCTTCCTCTTCCTCTGCTACCACCAGCTGATACCGCATCGAATACTTTCAGAGCCGGATCATTTGTATCTATTCGGACAACATAACCCAGCCACCGAAGCCGCTCGACCATTTCTATGTTATCGTTAAACTCATGTTCCATCGCCTGTGATACTCGCCGTCGCCAATATGAAAAGCGGCAAAAATCTTCCGCAGAATCTTTCTCTCAAACACTCCTTGGGACGCCTCATCATCGAAGCTTGTATGCCATCCGATAGCACGGGTCTAATGAGAGCCTTATCAAGTGTTAGTTTTGTTCGTCGAGAGAGTCCTCTCTGCTCAATTGGCTACTTCGTCTAAACTAGCACTTGTTGGCAAGAGAGGTTCTCCGTTGGATTTGAAGGCTGACATTTTTAGTGGTGATAATGCTGGTGGCTAGATAAACGCAGTATCTTACAACTTCAAAACTTCGATACGCGAGTGCGCCGACTGTTTGTTTGCTGACAGTAGGTACTTCGCCTTCTCCTAATTCACCGCCAGACCCTTTCCTTTCACTTTTTAACGAGCTTAGAAAATGCAGAATTAACAGAAAAAAGGTTTTTTTCCAAAATATTTTCAATGAAAATTGTGTACTATATAATCAAAGTCGGCAAAAGCAAGAATGATTTCGAATATTCGTAGAATTTCGCATATTGAATGTGAAATCTGCTGGCGACTTGTAAACAAGACGAATAACTCAAAAATTCCAGCGAACTCAAGCTACTGCCAAACTAAATACAGCGACAAGAAATTAACAAGAAAACCGTGGATCAGTAAAGTAAATCTTAGTAGCCACAAAATTGGCAAATGTCACCAGTTTAGAAATATAAAATTCTTCAGAAGCACTCAGTTTGAATTATCTACGCGAAAGCACGCATAAACATTTAAAACAACCCGGCGCCAGTGCTGCCAAATATCTTCACTCAAAAGTCTCCAACTTGCACATACACACAAATTTCAGAAAGCTTTTGCTCGCCCAGCGTCAAGCTGAGAAAGCTCAACGGCGGGCTTTTGCTTCCCCACCTGTCGCACAGGCCGGCACACGAAAGAATTGGGTGGCCGCAGCAGCCGATAGGCGTGCGCCAAACATAAACCCACACTGCCGGCCGGGTACCCATACACACTTGTCACCAGCCAGCCACTGAAACAATCATACGGCTATCAATTCAGTTGCGGTTGAGGTGTCGTACGCGTTGGGTGCACCCAAAAAAATTGCGCTGCAGTAAGCTTTGTGAAAATTTTCAACTTGTTTGTGTTTGTTTTGAAATGCGCTTGCAGGCAGAACAATCAAAAAGCTAACGGATTTTTATCACAGCGTGCGCGTGCAAAACCAACTCTTCCGCTATTTTCTACGCCGTGCTAAAGCCAACTGGAGAAAAACTACCTAGAAAGTGAAATCAATGTTGGCAACGCGAATGTAAATATTTGAAAACTTGCGCATGTGTGTGTTTGCATTGAAAGTGAGTGCAGCTCCTGTCAAAGGAGATTCGCACAAGCAGTGCTATGAAGAAAGTAAACAGCGATAGAAAGTGAAATGTTTTGAAATTTGAATTTGAACTACTCAAGGATACGCGGCCAGCGCAGCAGGACTAGCGCGCGCGGTAGTCAAGCGAATGGTGTTCCACTTTTCCCTGTCAGCAGGGCAGAGAAGTAAGCAAACCCAATGTGAAGCAGAGAAGAAAATTTAGTGCTATGAAATGTGCCGATAAAAGTAGCAACGCCAGCCAATATTTGCATATTCAAGTGTTTACTGTGTTTTTATGTTGATTTTATTGTTGTGTTTAGTTTTTACGGTCTCTAATGGTTTTTGCTGCGCTTTTTTGTACCGATGCAACCGGTAGAATGCAATAACTCCGTGTTGGTATTTCAATTAATGCATTTTCAGTTCTCTACGAACGTTTGAGGACGCAGCGTGAATTTTTAAGCAGCACGAAGAAAGCGCGATCTGGCAGCGAGAGCGAGTGTCTTGTGAAATTTAATGTGTTTATATTTATAATAAATTAACATCGGAAATATATTTTAAGTGCAAGTGAGTGTAATTGAACTACTAATAAAAATAAAAACAAGCGGATTTGGTAAAAAGTAACAAAAGTATAAAAAAATAATAAACACAAAACAAAAAGATTTAAAAAAATTAAAAAATATAAATATTTTGATAGATCATATTTTTAATATATATAAAGGTTCTAACTCATATTTTCACTAAATCGAATTTTTAATTCTGCGAATACACCACCACTAAACAATTATGGCATTATTATGAGAATTAGAAAACAAAAAAAAACTTTAAAGTAACAAAAATACAATAAGAGTTAAAGGCTTTCTATGTGAATTAAGGATATATTAGTTTGGGGGAAAAGAAATCCATTATTTTATCGGTACATGGCTGTAGTGATCGATATCTCGTAAACTATCAATCAAACAATTTAAAGTTTATACCCTTTGTTAAGCTGGCATTTCACACTATAGAAATTGTTTTGCTCTTTTTTGTTTATTCCATACAGTTGTGAATTACGGGGGGTTAATACTGAAAGTCAACAAAGGGAAAATTCAGTCGAAATGTTGATAAAATTACAGAAATAATCGAAGTCGACCGGAATGTAGTAGTAGCTTTAGCATCGCTCAGGAGCTAAAGATCGACCACAAAACAGTTTTAAACCATTTGCGAAAAAATTGCACGCAAAAATTATGGTTATCAACTAATAATAGAGGAGCTGAGAGAATACCTGACAAAAAATTAGTTAATTAATATTTATATTAAATAAATTAATAACACCTTCAAAAAACTTACGAAGTAAAAAAAATGTCCTAATATTTTCTTAAGCATTTGTGTACATATGAACATGAACATTTACAACGTAGAAACGCTGAATGATGTGGTGATATACAAAAAAAAAAAAAAAATACTTTTTTTTTAAATCGCAATCCTTTGCTTGTCCTCAGAAAGACTACAAAGTGGCTTTGAAAGCACACATTTTTTGAATAATGTAAACTCAAATATATATTTAAGTAGTAGAAAAATCGACAAAAAGCTGTAAAACAGTCATTTTTAACAAAAAACTGAACTTATAAAATTTTCTGCACAAAAACAATGAAAAACTATTTATTAACTGTTTTTTTTTTTTTTTTGTATCACAATTAATGGATTTTTCACGTGCGCTTCTCTTTTTTAGCAATATTTTGTTTTGACAGCTGTCACAGTTCGATGGCGTCTCATTTAACAGCTTATGAGTAGAAAATCTACAATTTACTACAATAAGAAATCTTATTTCGCTCGAGAGCCATGCAAAAATGAAATAATTGAAATAAACTATGAAAATTTTCTAAAATTGTGGATATTTTGGGTTGTTATAAAAGTTCAAAAGAGCCCGCGTTGAAAAAAAAATTCTTTGACATTTTTCTCGTCTTAGTCTATTTCGGTAGAAGGCAGGTCTGCCCTGGCCTTGGCATTGAAAATATCGCTGCTGTAAGTGAAAGCATGAAAGTAACTCTTGCAAAATTCGTCAGTTGAGCCTCATTCACAGCGTACCGAAATATTTTGAGAACATTAAATTTTTTGGCATATCATTGATAGTACGGGTGGTTTTATCAAGAGGGTGCGAAATGCCACTGCAGCCGACGAAATAATCAATTAATTGCAGACGAAATTCCACGATATTCTGCAGCGATTTAGCAGTTTGACTTCTAAGATTGTCGGATTGTTAAAATAAATTGTAATTAAATAAATCAGAAATGAAAGTTTCATCATTTACTCAAAATGTATGGTTCAATTATTAAAGGTTTGCTCACTAGTAACATTCGATTTTTGACACTCCCTTACAAAAGGTTGTATTTAAGAAGGTGAATAAAGTGGAAACTATTAAATCCTTTTTGTTAAAAATGGTAGAAAAAAAGTATTTTGTTACTCAAATGGAAACAAACGGCGAACGGTTAGAAAATAAATTTTAATTAATATTTTAATGAAAATAATGGTATAGATAGATGTTATTAGCGGGAATTGCCAAGTCTAATATTAAAACAAGAAATTATTTCATACAATCCAAGATTTTATTAAAAAATTAAATTTCAAACCGATC
Source organism: Anastrepha fraterculus (assembly GCA_037575425.1). Classification (NCBI taxonomy): domain Eukaryota; kingdom Metazoa; phylum Arthropoda; class Insecta; order Diptera; family Tephritidae; genus Anastrepha; species Anastrepha fraterculus. Next base: position 351,078 of record JAYXIM010020233.1, on the reverse strand, counting down.
TCGAAGTTTCACCAATATGAAACTAATTTGTTAAAAATAATTAAATAATTGGCACGTACAATTCTGTTAGGTGTTTCGCCGAGATCCTCCTCCTATTTGTAGCGCGCGTTCCACAATTGAAAGGACCTACAGTTTCAAGCCTATTCTGGTAGATGATTTTCATGAGAAGCTTTTTCATGCTGGTACTGTGCTTTGCTAAGGCTTCTCTGTACACTTTACCAATCCATGGGAAGGTGGGCTCATTGGAAACAAGTTCTGTCAATCCCAACTTTTTATAATGAGGTCTGCAATGTTATCGATTGCGTCGGGACTATCCAATTATACTCCCTGCTGTAACTCTTTGAGAAATGCTACCTCTTTGCAAAACATGAAATCCTTCTAAATCACCACATCATAAAAAATAAAGCTTTGTAAATTCTCCACTTATCGATCTCGGATTGTGTCAATTACTCTATCATATCCTGACTTAAGCGGTATGTATTTCATGTCATACTACCATAGTCCTGAACATTCCGATGAAAACTCTTTAGCGAGTTGTTGCTCGTAAGCAGACCATTTTGAAAATGAAATGTTTTTCTACAAATTTTACTTTTCCTCCACTTTTACTCAAAATTTCTAGAGCTAGCAACCCAGTGTCTTGCTAAGGGAGACGATTTGTCAAGAGAGAACGAGAAAGCTGCTTACTGAGCAAACCTTTTATCATTAAATTATACTCAAAATATATGTACGTATTTCAATAAATGCACGAAGTTCCCTTCAAAATAAAAGAATAGAAAGAAATTCAAACTTCAAAGACCCCGAATAACAAAAAAATTTGAATTATAAATTTTGTCAGTATGCCTACAAAAGTACCCTAAATTCATTATCTAATTTTGTTTTTGCATAACTTTTTTACTAAATAAAAAAATGATTTTGAGTAATGGAGATTTGTATTTTGACCTTTACGCGCTCCATTGCTTGTCTATTTGTGTACTGCAGCTGTCTAGTTCACAAGCGTCAAATATGATTCACGAAAGGTGCCATTTGCAAAAATTATAAATCTTCCGTTAGGGAGATCCCCTTTATATTAGAGATGTATTTTGCCAACCACACGAAATGTGAATAGTGAATTTTAATAATCCCACCCTTATTTAAATAAAATTATTTGCTATGAATACTTTGCAAAAGCTTAGGCTGACATTTTTAATCATAAATGTTCGCGAGTATAAAAAAAAACCAACAAAAATCGCCAAGATCATCTGAGACATTCAGCTAAGTAATCAACTAAATACTTAAATTTTAAACTAACCGCATTACGTGTAATTCTCATAGTGCATATGCCACTCTTGTGGCTCCCCATTTGCTAAACTTGCTTATTTTTGATGGAACCCATAACTGCATATTTAGAAATATCATAAAAGCGTCTTCTTAGCCCAAATTATAAGCTCAAAAAACACCAGCTCGACTTACATATACTTCTTTATTTTTTTTTATTGGAATCAGCTCAATTTATTTTAATCAAAACACTCACTTTTCGGTCTAATCATTTTGCATGGTTTCAAAATATATGATCAAATGCGTTAGGACATGAGCCGGGATGACCGGGATGACCACCAAATATATTTCTTTCAACAGTGAATATTTTTTCCGAAGAGATAAAAGTCATACGAAAAAACTTCTCATAATATAGCATCTTCCATTCGAAATAGATTCCTCCATTTCTAAAATAACATCTAATCACGCACCATAAATTAAAGAAGCTTTAAATATATATTTTGAATATAGTCAAATCGAGCCACAAATAGCTTTGTTAGAAAAATTTTGAATACAGCACTACCCGGAGAGTAACTATTTTAGTATAAAAAGCAAACCATTTTGACCTTTTCCGAAAGTCCCTTCATTTTTCAGTGAACATTTCCCCAAATTCTGTTCATAAAATCCGGAGATTAAAGCATTTAAGCTGAAAAGTAGGCAGATAAAATTTTTCAAAATTTTTTCCTAAATTTTTTTCCTATATTCTGTTGTTACTATTACTTTTTTGATAATATTTTAACCCTTTGTAGTCGTATAACTACTCTCAGCCACCCCAGCAAGGCATCATTACAAATTGTATACTGTCTTTATTTATAGAATTAATAAATCTTGATTCATCTTGATAATCTTACTTTTTTATGTATCACCCATGTACGACATCCATGTCCGAATTTAATTCGACCGCAAAAGGTTAAATGCACAAACACGACGGTCGGACAATTCTAGTACCGTAAAAAATAATATCTTTTACATTTCATGTGGGCAATAGTTACCTCGTGTTTTTTAATTTATTGCCATTAAAATATGCACGCCGGCAATAACAATTGCTGCAAATATTGAAACTTGTTTTTCTGTAAATTATTTATGCTTTGCCAAACAATGGAACTTTATGAAGTCATTTCAATGACCCTCGTTGTCTCATCTACTCATGTCATTATTGCCTCAATAGCGGTCTAAAAGTTTTAATGCAGGAAAATGATTTGTAAATTTATTGAAAATAAATTTGGAAAAACAAAAGAAAAGACTTTAAAGGCAAACCTTTTAATAGTTGCTTATTAAAAATCAGAGAGACGTCCTTATAAAAGTAATAGTCGGCGTAATTACACACATTACGCACATATTAAATGAGCAGCTCAATGATAAAGTTGCCACTTGTTGATAAATTTTGACTATATTTACTCTTTTTTTTAACTTAATTTTAACTAAATTTTATTACAAAGTATTTCATTCAATAAAATAGTAACAACCACTCAATTCCGAGTTCAAGCTTTATACAAAATTTGTTATACATCCATCTAATTACCATCAAAATTTACCCCTTATTAAAGAGAAAAGTTTGGGTATTCAGTTTTATAGTCCATTAAGTTTTAGTAAGTGTGTAAGTAGTTAAGTGCAAGTCTGCAGTGACTCAAAATTTTCGTTGCATTTTGATAATTTTTTCCTTGACATTTTTGCTTATTTTCTCCATATAACGAACGTACATTCTAATTATTCTCATAAAAAAGTTTGAAATTTTGATGAATATAAGACTGATTTTCATAAATCTTGTGCAAAGTTTGAAACCTAGGCTTTTGTAAATTTTGTAGAATGAACTAAATTTTTATAAAAAAGAATTATATATTATTATAAATAAATAATTGGACTATTTATACTACTATTTATACTACTTATAAAAATTTGGTACTTTTATAATTATGTCTTCATCTTTATGAATATATGTATGTATATTTAGAAATTTTCCAAAATTTTCTTATACAGAAAAAGTACAATATATTTCAAAATAATAGTAGAAAAGACATAAATTTTCCAAAGACACAAATTTTCAAACTCGTACCGGTATTTATCGGTCATTAGACGATCGGCTCACACGCGGGAAAGTTAGGGTTACCGCGTAACCAACATTGCAGACGCTAAGGGGAACTTTCTGAGAAGGAGACTGTTGAGCACTTCCTCTGTAAATGTCCGAGACGAATAAGGTCACTGGGTGCTCCTTTCTTCGACAGCCTGGGGCAGTGCGCCAATCCAAATCCCATCAATCTTCTGCGCTACATCAACAGCTATGGCTGGCTGTAGGCATCTGCGTGTTGAGGGACTCAAATGGTATGAGTGGCACTTCAACTATTTCAGATACCTACCTACTTACCTAGACATACATTTTATTTAATCTGTCTAAAATAAGTAGCAAGCTCTGTTGCTCAATTTTTTATTTATTTTTTATTTGGAAGTTGGCATTTTTGTAATCAGTAGAGCCACCCAAGTTTTACGATTGTTGCGACAAAGATTTATTTTTGTGCTAAGTCTATTTGAAAATCGTACACTGTGCGTCATTCCTTCACAACAGCCTCACAGTAATGAAGTGAGTGATTCATATTCTTAGCTACAGGTATCAATTGCTAAGGCAGCCAAGCAGTTGAAGAGATAATTCCGAAATTAAAATAACCAATTAATTAGTTTTGCATATAAAATACTAATACTCCCAGTTGTTGGGGTTTAGAAGCAATTTTATCAGCCAATAAAACTCATTAGTTATTGGAAATGCTAACAACAATAAAATAAAAATGATTTCCATATAAGGGAATATCGCTTAAATCTTGAAAATCTAATTATCAACTGGTACTTAGTGGAATAAGTCACACTCTACGCGAGTGACTAGAAAGGGACCAGTTAAAGATGCACCCAGGCAAAACAAAAAGTATATTTTACGCTATTAGAAATTCTACTTTATTCTACGCTATAATCACAAAAAACAATGACTCAAACATTAAGGCTGTGCGAATTAGAGATAAGAAGAATATAAATATTGACAGAGTCAATCATCTGCTTTTTTGGAAATTATAAACAACGATATATAGATTTACTACGCCAATAACTGGTGTGATGATAATGCATAAGCCAATATTTCATAAGCCATTTCGTTTCATAAGCTGACAATTTACACTTCATATATTCAAAGTACCATTTGGTTGAAAAAAGATAGCAAACGCACCACTTGAGCTGCGACCAAAACTGGTAGTGAGGTAGCCCGGACCTAGTAGATTTAACTCTAGGTACTCCACACATCAGACAAATATTGATAAGGTATAAAAATATTATCAAAAAATAAGTAATTAATCTCTCACAAAGTATTTATGTCTTTTATAGAAACAAAAAAGGTGCAATGCACCAGACAGTGGATTTAGATAATAAACAAATTGATTGAAAAAGTAAAATGAATCAATTAAAATAAAAAAGCACAAGAATTAAAGGCAAAATTTAATTACTTAGGCGATCCATTGAACAAATTTTGCTGTAATTTTCCATTGAATAAAAAGTTTAAGGTCTCGCTGAGCGTTTTTGTGACGCGATGATGTATGCATTCTAATAATTTTTTTTTTTTTCATTTCTACCTTTATAACTCAGTATTTTTCATCACCCGCCAGACACTTTGTATACATACAGCTATATATTAAATAAAAACGAGAAGCAAGACATGAAACAAAATTATAGATGTCCCTTCATCTCTCTAACCGCACTGGCCAAAGTACCTAATAAAATAGAACGAAAAGCAGATAATATATTAACAATTTCATATGCACGTGGAACCATAGATTGGATATAGCAATTCTGCATACTCAGTTTTTATATTCTCACCAATTTAATTTTCTAAATGGTCTTACAGTTTCGAGGGTCTCCATTTATCTCTTATATCAAACAAAAAATAATATATTCAGCTTTGACTGAATTTGTATTACCTTTTCTGCTGTTTCTTCTGCTTCTTGCTGTTTTATAATAAAAGTAAAAAAATAGTTGGATTTTCCTTCTTTGGAATACTATACCAAATCTATATTTGCATTGGCCAAAAGTAAACAATAAAATCTTTTTAGCAGTTGAATATATTATCTTTCGCTTGATGTTAATGATCATATTATAGTGGGAGTATAAGTATTTGTAACTATTTACGGACAAATCTGGCTTTCGTCTTTAAACTCTTTTAAGAAATTAATTTGGAAATGACAAATTTAAAAACTGAAAAAAACTGAGTATACAGCATAAATCCATAGTTTCATGCCCAAATGAAACTTTTTCCAGATAACAAACAAGCTGATTTTTGAGGCAGGGTGTAGCCAACATCTTCTCGCTGTACTTTTTTAAATTAAATTGTGACTTTGTTGTCAGACAGGCCGTGAAAATAAAAATATAATTTGTTAAAAGAAAAATTAGAGGGTGATGATGTTCAGCTGTATTAGAGAAAACAAAAATTGAGCTGTGCATAAAAATATAATCAACATGGGGAGATAAAATACTTTATTGATGAGAGTTTTTCGACTCAAAGGCGATCATTTTTTCGTCAAATCCAAACCTTTGGTTTGCTTCTTCTGGGCACTTGATATTTTCAATGCGGCTCGGGAGGCTGAGCAATTGCAAAATCAACTTCTTATGATTGCAATCATATTCGTTATTTTTTTGATGTATGATACGTGTTTTAAACGCACGTGCATAGGCACATACATACGTGTTAAACACTGACTGATAATAAATAGCTTAACAAGAAAAGCTAGATTTGAATAGCCAATATTTAATTGCAAAAACATGACTTGAGAACTTAAGTAGTTAGAGATCTCATGAAATTTAAAAGCTGTTATAGATTGAAAAAAATTCTCGGAAAATAAAAAGAAAATATTTTGATTTTAATAATTTTTAATAGGCTTTGAGTCAATTTACACGATTACTTTTCACCCTGGCAGGAAAGTCATGCGTGTGGAGCTTGGAGGCAAAAAGTGTAGAGAAGTCAACGGGGTAGGCATGCACGCACGGTGAGTGAAATCGAGGAGTTTTTGACATTTCGCTTTCATCGCATTCACATTTTCGTATTTTTATCCAAGTGCGCTTTGGGCTCGCGCTCAATGAACGAAGAACCAAAGAAAATTGTCCGCTTAAACGACAAAAATACGCAAGGCAAAACGCAAATAAAAAGTCATCGTGTAGATGTGCGAAGATTTTCGAAGACTTCTTTAAAAGATTATGTGAAAAGAAATGATGAATGGTGAAAAGTCATCATGTAAATTGGCTCTTTGTCTAAACAGTCTTAAACTTTTGCTGTTGTTGCTGTTGAAGTGGTTCAATATTTCCACTGAAATACTCCTAATTAGTGACCACCTCCGTTTTACTACCACTGTCTCGTGTGATGATGTTTTTTGTTTTTTTTTTTTTGTTTCCAAGTCAGATCCATTTAGCAGCAAATCCTTTATCTCGATGTCTGAAACCTTCTTGATTTGCTGTAGGAAAGGCTTACCGAAAGAGCGAAGTCGTGCCCTAGCTAGCCCCGGAAATTCACATAAATAGTGGAAAAGACCCCATTCCGCCTTACTGCTTCTGCAGATGTGATTAAAGGGGGGGTTGAGTCTGGCTGCATGATCCCCTACTTTCCAATGACCTGTAAGGCTTGCAGTGATGCGTGAGATGTTTGGCCGAGAACATCCTAACAGGTGATTGGTCCTTTGGATTTTGTATGACGGCCATGTGTTTTTTGTTGTAATACATGTAGTTATGTATATGGTTCCATCTTCTTTCGTCTAAAGCAAGATAGTGTGAAGCAATGGATGCTTTTAATGTGTTCAGTGGGGTGGAGACTGCCACTGCCTCTGCTATTTCTAGTGTCGAACTTTTCTTGCTAGCTCATCCACTATCTCATTACCCCGTATGCGCCTATGACCGGGAGCCCGGGAGAAGTGATTTCAAGCCAATGACTAAGCACAAGCTGGTGTAGTTTTATGGAATTAAAAAATTTTAAATTCCAAATAAAATATAAAAAAACATTAGAAAGAGCTTCCTACTTATTTTAGGCAGATTGGATAAAATTTAATTTGTCAAATCAAAATAATAACTACTTTCAGTCACACGCCTCGCTCTAGTAACTATTCACAAAGATGATCTGTGCAGATGGCTCTGATCCCTTCGTTCGGCATTCGGATCTGGCCAGACTTTTTCGACTTTGGACGTAAATTTAACAAATTTCTATTATAGTTAACGACTTGAGCTTCCAGGTAGCTTCCTAAAATTTAATTTTCTATTCTTTTGAAAAGGACCTATTCTTTTAAAAAAGGTGTCCAACGGAGTATTCATGAAAAAGATGCGTCTCTTGCAGTTACTCCTTGAAAGTTTCGCGATTTGTTAAGTCGCCGCTTAACTAAATCTTTACTTATTCCGCAACGCTTTGAGCCGCTCAAAAGCATTTCTATTTTTTTTTTCTTTTCCTGTGCTTGTTTCTAGGTATCAGGCACAATTCATTAACTTTGTTTTTGCCTTACGAAATATGCTAATTTTATATCAATCATTGCCGACATATGGCGAGCTTCCGTTAGCTTCTTTTAATCAAAGGAAATGTCAGCTGATTGCAATATGTTTTTGGCTATTCATAGACGCTGGTAGGTATGCACACCTGTGTTCACAATAATAGCAGCGCGGCTTATGGCAAAATTTTAAATATTTATTTATTTATAAGCTTTTTTTTAACTCAATAAAATTGCATCAGAATTTCAAACTTTTCAATCAAAAATTTTCCACATAAAAAAAATTTAAAAAGCATGCGTTTTATGGAAAGAATTTAGATGACCGCCAGCAAGAAAACAAAATCAAAAATAACGCAAATTTTGAGCAACTTAGGATCAGGATTAAGACAAGACTACCCACGCGATGGGCCCACTTGGGCAAAGGACCAAAATCGTATATGTACTGTGATGCTATACAAAGGGAAAACAACCAAACAGCGGGAAAAAGTAAGAGGGGGCTTTGGATTGGAGTGTGATAACTAAGGGTATCTAATTACATTTGCCTTAACCTGTTAAATCCACTGGTATAGCAAAAAAGTGAGAGCCCAGATGTCTGAATCTTAGCCCGACAAGAGCAGGGCAGCTCAGAAAGTCCTACCTTATAATCCTGGCCACTTCTGCACAAAGCTGTTTGAGCCACTTAAAACTACATTTTATTAAACGCAAAATCAATGAGATTAAACTGCATACCCACAAAGTTCTGAACAAAAAGTTTGAAATTTTAATGGAAATAGTTGAATTTTCTAAAATTCTGCACGAAGTTCAAAACTTTGAGTTGTATGTTTTTTTGTTATACTTAAACTATATTTGTATAGAAAAATTAATAAAAAAATAAATAGTCAAAATTTTGCAATATGCCGCTCTCCTATTTTTGTGAACACAGGTGTCTATTGAAAAACTAATCAAGCGAGTTACAAAATATGCCACAGTTTACCTTATCTACCCAGCAAAACAAGCGACTGACAGTTATAAATATCAGTGACACACGCTTGCACATAAACACTGATAAGACAGATAATGGATGGGAGTTAATGTGTAAATAATATGAGAAGAATACATACAAAAAAATAGCTACAACTCGCACTACCACGACTCATTTGATTACCATACAGATGAATAGCTGGGCAAGAAAAAATGCTATAACCCAGTCAGGGATCAGCAGCTCAAGTAACCTTGCTGGGATGAATATTGATAACAGTGCGAAGGAGTGTTTTGTTGTTCGCTCTTTAGGCGGCAATTAATCAGTCAAGCTGCCAAACACTTGACGCATTACGACACTGTTGAACAGCTTACAAACCACTCATACTTTACTTATAAGTACAAATTTTAGATTATCATTCAAATCATACCCCATTGAGTGATCTCCTGCCGCGAGTAACTGATACCCAAAGCGCGTGCACGCCTTTGACAGCTTCAAGCAACGAGTCAAATACTTTTGGCTTTCCTCTTAATGAGTTTATGTTTACACTTTTTCACTTTTTTAATCCCACAAGGGGTTGTGTTTGATTTTCTCATGCCAACGAATGTAAAATGTCAAAGCAGCTGACAAGAGTAAAGAGTTCATTCATAAATTCTTAGCGGACGTGTTTATATGATATGGAGAACAGGTACATATGTATGTGTGGGTTCATGCATATGTGTACGCACACATTGTTACAGATTTAGGGAAAAGAAAAGAATTTCTGTGCCAAGAAATATGTGCACAGGTATTTATGAACACATTTTTTTTTACTTAAAATCAGTTTGTGTACTTTTTTCTCTTTTCCGTAAAAAATAGCGTGACCAGCGCTTTGTTCGGATTAGTTCTTAAAAATAAGAAATATGTATTCTATATAATTTGAGTACAAACGTCGACAACTATGGATTACTCGTTTCAGGAGAATTTATTTCAAAGCATTGCGTGGCTAAAAAACTGAATAATTTAGCATTTATTTGTAAATTAATAGATGAGCCATATAGAATTTGGAATATTCTATTTTTATACTTTGCCCAAAATAGCGTCACTAAATTAAAGAGTTAAATGAAAAGTTATTTAAAACAAAAAAATGTTGAACGTCAGACTGCTACTTTTGGCAACCGCTTTTTACCAAAAAAAATTTTTTTTTTTTTAATTTCATATTAAATTTCATATTAAGTAGAGTGGCTCATATATGATATAAACGCACATGATTCGCTGTGCGACGCAGAAAAACGCTAGTTTGCCTGCAGGTGATGAGAAATCAGAGGCAAACACATTTTTTTATGTGGAGCAGACAAAGAAATAAACAAGAAGCATCACTTTTTCTTTGATGGCTCTGAGTTCAAAGTCATTTTCCAATTTCTAATATTCTTCTGGTATGGGTATCACATGAAAATCTTAGGTGCGATAATTCTACAATGTTTTTTTTTATAAAAGTAGCATTCGATGGCGTGCATGGAATATAATTTTGGGCAAATGACCACCACGGCTCCGTTGTAGGTGCCTCGTCATAGTGTGCCATTGTTGTGTGACACCTTCGCTTAAAATGGGGCTTGGTTTCAAAAGTAACGAGATATTTGTTAAGCTTCAGCGGCAGTGCTGCCAAATTTTTTTCTAAAGCTGTATAGTCTCAAATAAGCTTTCGAGCAAAACACTATAACCTCTATTTTTTATACAGTTGATTCGATACTTCAAATTTAGTACAATTTGAAAATAATTTTTTAATTTTTTCAGAGTACCAGCAAACGTGTACGTTTTCTCTTGGTATTTTTTTTTTATTGAAATTGATTTGGACTCTTTTTTGTAAAAAAAAAGTGAAAAAAACGTAAAAAAAGTATATTATTTTAATTTATTCGTTCAAATCTGGAATTCCGGAGAAACAGCAATTTGTACTTTAACATAATTTAAACAAACTGTAAGCTTGTCTAAAAACGGTTTTTTGCATTTAAAACTGTCAGCAATCCTCTGTGGTTTATCTGCATGTACCACTGATTTCATGCAGAAAATACTCGTACAGAGATCCATTCATATAATCCATCTTAGAGCCCAACAAGTCGGTTAAACATTCAAAGTAAGCGCAGCTCCTTAAACACAGCGGAGCGTATTGGCGAACAGAGCACTGATTTTGATAAAAAATTGTAACAAATTTAATTATATGGCTAAATGTGAGAGCCAAGTGAATATACGCTTGAAGAGAAATGCCGATATCAATTACTCTTACACATATACTCGTAGTTCTCAGTACTGCTTCCATGCCTCAAGTAAACATATATGGTATATTCGCCCTTCAAAAACAGTGGTCCAAACAAAGCCCAACTGCTGAGAACGGCGATTTTGGGATGTCCTTGGCGACGCCTTGGTCGGTTTTGATTTGGCCTCTTTGGTTTAGAATGAGCATCACCAGTCGAAAACCTTTCATACAAACGTTTAATGGTGTTCTTAAAAGGCGCACTTTTCACATTATTTAATTTTTTGCGCTTGCGTGGCGTGTACTGTTCCATGGTAAAAAACCGCTTGGACTGACGCTTCCAACGCGATATGTCATTAAGCGATTTGTCGTCTCTGTCAAAAGATACAGGGTCGCCAGGCGGGTCCGTCGAATATTGGCTACCCTGTATATATATATATATATATAATTGGCGCGTACACCCTTTTTGGGTGTTTGGCCGAGCTCCTCCTGTTGTTTGTGGCGTGCGTCTTGATGTTGTTCCACAAATGGAGGGGCCTACAGTTTCAAGCCGTCTCCGAACGGCAAATATTTTTTATGAGGCAGTAATACACTCGGAGGTTTGACATTGCTTGCCGAGGGGCGACCGCTATTAGAAAAAATTTATAATTCGATTTAGCCGGCTGCACGCACGAAAAAATGTGTCGTTATCTTGCTCATGCGTCGTTACCTTGCTTGAACTGCAAGCGAAAGCGCGGAACGAACGATAAAGAGCACAATCGGCCCCCGCGCTTGGCAACGTTCGACATCGGGCTACTTGAGGGGGCACATCTCCTACTTGAGGGGGCATATATATGTATTATTTATATAAAAATTCACATATTTGTATTTGCGTATGCCTTCTTCCTGTGTACATGGTAATGAACCATTTCTCTGTTGAGAATAGGACGATGATAGGATTATATCTTTGAACTATTTTTTTTAATCGTTTATCAATTTTTTTTGAAGAAATTATAGCTCGTTGTCTAACAAAAACCACATAAATCCAATGCCATCAACTGTGCATCCCGACTTTTTGTGCCACAGTTTTGTGATGCCATAGTTGTTAGTAGAATTTTTATTTCAGATATGCAAATTTCTTTTTTGTTTTTTTTTAAGCCTTATCAACTTTGTCTCAGCTTGTATTTCAACTTACAATATTTAAAATTTTTCTTTCGTTTTGGGTTTCAACGGTATTTAGAAGCCAATACCACTATATACATTGATTTAAATAATTAACTCGTTATTTAATTATATATTAATTCATTCTTATTCGCAAAATTGTGACAACATTTAAAGCTGCAGGTCAGTTGGTCGTTTGCGCTTAAGTCTCCTCGTTTCCGTTTCCTCTTTTAATGGAAGTTGCCGAATGTTCTAGTAGTCGATTTGAGTGTCTTAAGCTGTTTTGCGTATTCCTTCATGGACTGGTTTTACTTTAAGGTCTCGATGGATGTTATCATTTAGTATATACCATTCTGCTTCTGATATATTACGAATATATCTTATTTTGCGTTTGTTGTATAATTTTTATATTTGTACTGCTCGCAGCTCCCCAGAGCTCTGAGCCATATTTCCATATTGGAGTTATAATTACTTTGTATATTTGTATCTTATTTTCTAGTGAGAGCGTTGAATTTTTTCGCAAAAGCCAATGAAATTGTTTAAACCTAGTCTGGATTTCGCGTCGTTTTTGTCCAATGTGTAACTTCCAGTTAAGTTTATTGTCTATAATCATACCCAAGTGTTTTGCCTTTGTGTTGTAGTGGATTTGTTTATTCTTTATGAATATTGGATTGTACTGTTTTTCCTCTTGTTAGTGTATTCCCCATTTCTCGAACCATTGAATGGTGTTATCAAGTAATTCCTAAAGTTTATTACCAGCCGTTCTTGGATCTTTGTCTGATGCTAGCAAGACAGTGTCATCTGCAAATGTTGATATTAGAGCGTTCTTAGTTGCCGGTGTAGGGATATCAGCTGTATAAAGAAGGTATAGAAGCGGCCCAAGGACACTACCTTGCTGTACACCTGCTTGCATTGTTAGTGTTAGTGTTAGTCAGAATACTTATATTCGAATTTTACATAAAATAGTCTTCCAACTGGTATGCAGTTTTACAGCTTTGCAAGTTTTAGTATAATAATGTGCTACTTCGAAGTCGCTGGAAAATCCCGTCGGTTTTTTAGATTTGATTTTTCTGATAGTCTTGCGCATTTTCTCCACAAAAAAGATGTAGTGCACTCGTTACATGAAAAGAATGAGTAACCCGCTAACCAAAAAAATTATACAAAATCAATGCGGTGCTTGAGGTACTTCAAACTTGCATTTATTGTGGTAAAATTTAATGACCTATAAAACTACTTACCAGAAATTTTCTAATTTCAGAAAATTGTAACTAAAAATTGTGGAATCGGCATATAAAGTTGGTGGAATTCTTCAAACTTTTTTATAAAATCTTAAAATTTTGTTTATATCGTCGTAGCCGAATGGCTTGGTGTGACAACTATTCGGAAGTGCATAGGTTCGAATCTCCGTGAATGAAACAGCAAAATCATATACACAATATACTTTACTAAAAATCTCACAATATAATAATTAATCCCTTGCACTCGAAGCTTTTTTTCATTCATATGACCAGCAACTCGAAGCAATTTCAATATAAAATATTTAAACATATAGAAGTAAGTGATATGCGCATTAAAAGAAAAGTCATAGTGTTATATTATTGTTTTTATAATTGATAACGTACATAAATTTTATAATATATTAAAAAAATTAAAAAAATGTATATACATATTTATTAAATTTTGTAATGTAACAGGTATCACAATTCCCGCCAGGAATTTGTCTACTAAAACATGCTACACAATCTTTCTTGGTGGCGTGTGATGCGTAGGTGGTTGTTGAGTCTCTCCTCACATTTTGGTGTGCAAAAAAATATCCATAAATAGGGCCAGGGCAAGTCGCATTGTAGTTTTTTGGTGCATCAAAATGTAATACTTTTCATTATTACTTATCCATTATTTACTAAAAACATTTTCTATCACTTGAAGACTGGTTTTCTATACATTTGCGTATAGACGTCTCCACTTTTCCATGCTTATATATATACATAGTTGTGCATACATCCATTTATAGATCCGTGTGTGTGTGTGTGTTAATATTTCTGTTTGTAAACATAAAATTCCAATACAAAAGATAACAAAAGTGTCTGGCAAATTTATTAGAACAAAGTTCTTTATTGCTTTTTGATTGTTATTTTGTCGGCCGTTTATTCATTCAAACATGCATTCATAGTTCCACGACTAACTATAAAGTGATATAATCTAACTTTTTAAAAAATGGTGGAAAATAACAAAACAGTGCTAATTTTAGAGGCAAACTAAAAAGACAAAAAACGTATTTATGTATTTTTGAATTTATTTTAGTAAAATCAATAGACATTCCGCATTAGCATTGGTTTACCTAGAGACATTTGCTTGGCATGAAGAAGAAAGTTAATTAGAAAAAAAAATCGTTCTTACGTCAAAAGAAATTTGAAAACTTGGCAATTGTCAGATGATTTTTTCGGTTGAAAGTTTTTTTTCTTTTTGCAAAGTATTCAATCGGATTTGTAAATGTTGTGCTTTGCACTCATCTTTTTCTTTTAAAAAAGTAAAGGTTTTTTACAATTTTTTTAATGATAAATTGTTCGATGCACTACTTAGTCACCTAATGAATGATATTTTGGTATTATTGTTACTTTGTTTTAAGTAGAGAATGCGAATTAATTTTCTTTTAACTTTTTTTTTTATTATTATAAATTTTAACAAAGTGTGACATATGAGAAAATTTCGCAAATTTTGCATACCTTCATACATACATATTTATGTACGCGTTAATTCAGAATCGTACCTTAATTTTTATTCCAGTTAGTTCTATTTCACACTGCATGCATGGAAGCGCATGTGTATGAGGAGGCCAGTACAAAAAAATTGTAGATTTTTTTTTTAATTGGAATTTATGATACGATAAGAAAGTTTTTATTATTATATTCTTCATCATTTTCTGCATTTTTAATAATTCCCCAAAGTTTTTGATTGTTACTCGTATGGCCCTTTTTAAGTCTGCGTACAGATTTTCTACAGGAGTGAGATTGGGAGACAAAGCTGTCCGTTTCATAGCCTCAATTTTATTTGTGTGAAACCAATCCTGGGTCTTTCGCCTCGTATATTTAGGATCATTATCCTGTTGTTATACCCACTTAATTGGCATTTCCTCTTAACAATTCAGCAGCATAACTTTGCTCATTTTTCCACATAAATATTGGTGTCGCTTATGCCATCAATTTTATGTATGAAGCCTGCATCATAACATGAGAAACAGCTCCATCCCATTATTTTTGAGTCTCCATATTCTATGGTTTTTAGAGCGTATTGTGGCTGATTTTCGGTGCCAGGTGGACGTCTAACATATTGTCGTGAACCCGTGCCGCCATACAAAACTATTTCTTAGTTCATCAAATATTAGGCACACACGTCAGCTGTTCAGATTGCATATTTTCTTGCAGATTCCAAACTCTTTGCTTTACGTATAAGTGTCAGAAGTGGATTTTATCGAGAGCTGTGAGCTACTAATCCAGCTTTCTGTAGTCTTCTATGCGCAGTCATGTCAGAAACATTTAAGTTCACCTCTTTTTCAATTTGTAGGACTGACTTCCTGGGATTCTTTTGGAGCACCTTACAGTCCTGCGATCGGGTGCAGATACTTTTTAGTTTTTCTTCACTTTTTTCCGGCTTTTCCACAAATTTGATTGCATTTTAAATCATTTTTGCTGAACGAGAAAGAATACTTTGTGGTTCTTTGAGAGATCTTCCACCTGCTTTCAATTTCACAATCTGCTTTCGTTGTTGTGTGATGCAATGTTTAATGTTTCGCTCGCCCACTATAAGGAATATTAGCAGGCACTCACCAAAATAAAAAATATAAATAAATAAGAAAAAACGTACTTTCGTCTAAGTCTGTGGAAAATTTTATTAAAATTCCTTGTATAACCTTAAAAAACTGAAGGCACTGCTATTTCAATGTTGCACTTAAAAACGTAACGTCGCCAATAAAGAAGAGTTATTTCTGTACTCGTAGTAGATGGCAAATGATTTTTATAAGACGCTCTTTTATAGCAAAAATACCCTTGAAGGAATGCCATCGCCAGGCATTTGGCACCGCTTTTAGAACAAATTTCTTCTCCATATCACGTTCACATTGGGTTGCGAACCCAGAACCCACACAATGGTTGGCGCACACAAACTCACTCGCCTAAGTGGGCTGCCCAGAAGCACAAAAGATAAGAGCTTTTTTCCACAGCAAACCATGTTTAAAAAAAATGTATTGTAACTGATAAGCTCTGTGAGAAAAACATCAAAGGTCAGACATGTTTTGTGTGATTACTGGTAATAAAACAATATTTTATACTGTAAACGCTGCCCTTAATTAATGTCTGTATAGAAGAGAACCAACATCAATATTTTTGTATATCAAATGCAATAGCACAAATAAATTGGTACATATGTATGTATGTATAGTTGTCACACACCTTTATTGGACAGCTTGAATACTAAGTCTTCTGATTAATGAAAGGCCCTATGCCTGCGCCCATTATTCAAGGCCTTGATTATACACATTTTTAGAAAGGAAGGTTCTTATTGTGAACCGCTATTTTTAAGTAATTACATGCTTACATATCTTCCAGAAAAGTCTATTTTATTTGGGTATTTCGGCTCTCTCTCTGAGAAAGTTTCTCATTTCCCATAGTCTGAGAATATTATGAAAGAAAATACAAAAAATTTACTTAAAATTATAATTACTTTTTAACTGTAAAGACTTCCGATAATCTCGATATCATATTTGTAGTAGGGACCTTTGATTTCATCAAAATTTTCTTACCCTTAAAGGGTAGATTCTGCGTAAGATTTTTGGACCTTTGCACGTTGGCAACGGCGAATATCGCAGACGATGGAACGATGAGCTGTATGAGCTTTACGACGGCATAGACATAGCGCAGCGAATAAAGATCCAGCGGCTTCGTTGGCTGGGTCATGTCGTTCGAATGGATACAAACGGTCCGGCTTTGAAAGTATTCGATGCGGTACCAGCTGGTGGTAGCAGAGGAAGAGGAAGGCCTCCTCTGCGTTGGAAAGATCAGGTGGAGAAGGACTTGGCTTCACTTGGTGTGTCCAATTGGCGCGGGTTAGCACGAGAAAGAAACGACTGGCGCGCTTTGTTAAGCTCGGCCAAAATCGCGTAAGCGGTTATCGCGCCAATTAAGAAGAAGAAAGGGTAGCTATAAAAAAAAGATTATATTAAATTCGAAATAAATATTTATTCAGATGTGTTGATGTGCTGAACTCAAACCTACCGTCATTAATTATTATTTCTTCTCTAACTCTTATTCGAGCATAGGGCGTCATTAATGAAAAATTAAAAATTGCAGATCCAACGGAAGTTGCTTTGAATAATTTTGCCAGCAGACGTCAGAGTCAGACTCGGATTTTAAAAACATTTTTCGCCATAAGGTATTTGCCGTTTTGAGTTTATTCAGTGACTCGTTATGGGTGCACCTTTCTACCTCTGCGTTTAAGTCAAAACGTAACTCTTCGTTAATGATGGAAAAATTACGCAATACGGACCGTTCTTGCAGAAAGTCACATTCTGGCATTATTCAGCTGAGTTCGATTAAGTTGACAAAACCTGTAGTACCGAATATCTGAGGAAAAAATAAAAAATTAATATCAAATAAATAATTGTTGTCAAAGATATGCATAACTTCCCGGCTAGAAACTTTCGTAAGGCGATGATTAGGCGCAAATAAGGCAGGCCGCATTCCAAATTTGCGCCTCATAATGCAGCCAAGCTAGGCCCAAGTTCCGAAAGGTATCGCCACACATCTGCCTCATTAGGCGCAGGTTCGAACCGAACTTCGGTAATACTCCGGATGTCCTTCTACAAATCAGTTAGGGATTCCAATTTATGCCTAAGTGAGACACTGCCACAGATTTTCGTGACCACAACCAAATTTGGTATTGTTCTGGCATGCCAATCCCAATCTTTGCCTTGCCTAACGTGGGCCTGGTAAGGTAATAGTGAGACGTGCCTCAGTAAGGCCTGCCTAATTCGGACCTAACTGATTTTTCGGCATGTCTCACTGTAATTCCTAGTCGGGTCCTGAATTATCCTACAGAAGATTACACGTTTCCACCTTGAGTTCCTTTTTTTGGCACAAATTTTTTGCCTCTTTTTGATAGTCCTGGGTACATAGTAAGCAAATTATTTAACCAACAAAGTTTGTTGTGTCAAGAATGACAATAAATATATTGTATATTCTGATCGCTTTGACAAATTGCAGCATACTAATTAATTGCTTGCGAAAAAAATCAAACTTTAAAAACTACTTTGTCTTTGGTAGAATGAAGAGAATATCAACCGAGTTTTAGAAAATAGTAAAGTAATGTTCAGTAGTTTGATCTCTTCTTGACCACCCTAATGTGCTTTCAAATTTACAATATGCCTTTTAGATATTGTGGATAAACAACTTGTTTATCAACAGCGGCATTACTATTATTATTTATGTCAGTATTAAGAGAATTTAACCGCTTTAGACAAATTTTATTGATTTTCCAGGACGACAAAATAAATTAGTTTTTTGTTTTTTTTCGTTTTTTTTTTTTGTATTTTGCTAAGTCTGACAGTAAATCAATATATATATAATTTTATTTTGAATAACAGGCAGAATCAGCTGATTTTTACATTCTCAAATCAAAAGTAAGGAGAAAATATTGGAATTTACGTAATTGTTGTTTTTGCACTAACGCATTGTTTTAGGTTAAAAATTGAGAAATTTCGGTTAGCATAAATATTATTTTCCAAAGCAAGCAAATCACTTGATTTAAATCGATTTTTTAATAAATATCAATAAAAAAATATAAAATAAATACGCAGAGAAAACTGAATTCGAATTTCGAGAAATTAACATTTCACTCGTTGTGTTATAAAATATTCATAAAATACACAGAAACAATGTTCAACAGACACAAATCTATGTCAATTAATGAGCGTGATTGCAATTATCAATAGTTTTTTTAAGCCACTAGTTTCATTTTTATAAAATCGTGCGACTTTACTTGCAGCGTAGACCTAATTCCTCAGGCCAGTAACAATTTCTAGAGCTAACTACATGAAAATACAGATTTACAGCGATACCCGCAGCTTAATAAGCAATAAGAAATTACAAAAAATCAACAACAAAAAATCGACGAACCCGACTAAAACGTGACAACAATTTTGAAACGCCTTAATGCAAAGTTCCACAGCGTTATAAATTACGTACAAACTCAAACTCATTAGAAATTTGCAAAAAATATGAAAATAAAAAATCATTAAAATACAAAAAGTGAGTGAATTTAAAGTGACTTCAAGTAGACGGAGCGCCACAAGAAACAAATATAATAAGTGCCACGTGTAGTTAAAAATATTCAAAAATTAGCAACACTACAAACTATAGTAGCCGTATTCAACACACCCCGGTCATGCATGATTTGCATATCACCATTGTGGAGGAGCATACGAAACGAGTTTGTCGAAATTTCGCCTTGACGCATACGCGCCGACGCACCATAACCATTGAAGAGGAGGCGCCAACCAACCAGCAGCAGAAGTCGAAACACTTACCACCGATTTCTAAAGTAAACCCCAGAACCACAACAACCACTACCACCACCACTACCAGCGCCACCAATAAAGGTGTGCCTCCCAATACAACCACCAACAGCCGCACCACACGTGAATATCTGCTGCCCAGCTATTCGGCAGCGGGTTCCACTTCTTTGACCGTGGCGGTGCCCACCAGTTCCACCATCAAAGTATGGGCCGAGGAAGATAAAGACCAGAATATAGTGTTACATATCAAAAAGCAGCGTGGTGACAGGCGTGGCTTGCCGACTCAACGCAGTATTTGATATACGGACTGCGAGCAATCTGCCAAGGCGGGACAGACGCAGAAGGGTTACAAATTGGTGATTGACTTGGATTAAAGGGAGATGATTTCAGCACCGATTTATCAGCGCCAGTTTATCATGTGATTAAAGCCAACAACAAATTCATTCAAAATCATTCGCAAACTGGAAATTAGTAAGTAAGTAATTGAATACCTTCCTAGTTGCAAATAAATTTATGGCATTACAAACACGTATGATATGCATACTTGCACTACTCATAAAGCATACAATGTTGCATGTGCTTAACTGGTTGTATATTGTCTTGTTTGAGAAATTATTGTTATTGTGAAAGCACTCGCCATAAAAAGTGTATCAATAAAAAATATTTCTTAGAACAGTTTTCAGCAATTTTTCACAGTCAAGTTCAGTCAAGTTCTGATCACAAAGTTGCTGTTTGTTTTGTGAACTGCAACACCCGGGATGTATTGAATTGGACTTCGATTTAAGGGGGTATTCTGGTCTAGAGCCCTACTTTTTGGGTATTTTTCAAACTAGG
Source organism: Anastrepha fraterculus (assembly GCA_037575425.1). Lineage (NCBI taxonomy): Eukaryota > Metazoa > Arthropoda > Insecta > Diptera > Tephritidae > Anastrepha > Anastrepha fraterculus. The sequence goes on along the minus strand of JAYXIM010020233.1, from coordinate 330,574 downwards.
ATAAAAGAAAAATTAAAAACATTTTTACTATCCATTTTTTTATATAATATTTATTGATGTTTAAGGTATATAAAAAAAATTTAAAAAAAAAAAAAAAGTCAAAAATTCATCCAGTGACAGGTCGGTGAAGTAGGGGTTGCTAGTCAAACAGTGCTCCCTGGTTGACATGATTCCAACCCTTGTAGTGATCTAAATCGAACAAACAAAGAAAATTCTTAATTAGTAAAGATGTCGCTACATCTTGAGCCTCGGCCGAAAAAAAAAATAAAAATTCACAAAATGGCGCCTACTTGAAAAAAAAAATTTTTTTTTACCCCTGTTTTTTGACCTTTACGAATTTTTTAAAAATACTTCAAATTAAAATTTTTCAAAATCCAAGGCTCCAGTGATAAAGAGATGTATGAAAAAGATTCTCACCAAATTTCAAAGGGATCGGTCAAATAGAACTTCAGATATCGTGTCAACCACCTCAGCAAAAGGAGTTTTGAGAAAAACGCGTTTGAATTTCGCCGTCCGCTCAAACCAGTCTAGCTGTCGCGTCACTAAAATAGTTGTAATTTCGAAAATAATCCGAATTTTGCAAAATCCTTTTAGGGAGATATTTTTGAATACCTAGACTATCGAATTTTGAAAAAAAAAAATTTTCGATTTTTTCAAATTTCTAGACCAGAATACCCCCTTAATGAACTTGCCGGCTGGCTGCAAAAGCCTCATTAAATACGAACGGTTGTATACGCTTCGTTGTAGAGAGATTTTAGCGCGTTAAATTTGAAAATTCTTGCACTGATTCCCTTCCAAATACTTTTCTATGTTATACTCCTTTGAGCTTATCAGAGAAAATTCAAAGACTAACTTCAACCAATTTCAATTGGTTAAACAGGCTTATAGCTAAAATGGGCACCAGATGTCACTATAAAAGTCTTATGCAGAATTGCTCACTGATTTCAAAAATCGAATAATTATTTTTCTAGTGAGAAGTTTTTGAGATAACTGCTATCATTATTTTTATAAAAATAATATAAAATCTGTACGTATTTGAAAATAACTCAAAATTTATGGCAATTCCACTGTGAAACTTGCAGATATTACTGAATATAGGCTGCGCTTTTAATAAAAATATGTATGTATATAAGAGTTTTCAAATAAGAGGTGTTATTTTGATATTCAAAGAAAAATTCTATTTTTTAGTATAAATGATCGGATGTTTATTTCATTATAAAAAGGCGGGTGTGCCGTTAATATTGGAAAATAACATCAGGCATATTACCACCACGACTACGCTTACAGGACAATATCCTTTTCACGAAATTTTTCATAACCGAACTGCAAAGTGGCTGTCCTAGCCTCTTATAGCCTCTCGAATTCCATCTTTGAGGTCTTGAATCGACCCTGAGCTGCTGGCGTAGACCTTCTCTTTCACGTGGCCCCAAAGAAAAAAGTCACCATCCAATTCCGGCCATAAAAAATCGTTAATCATCTCTCGATAGCCTTTTATATATTTAAATAACACCTGTTATTGGAAAACCCTTTATTATACATATATACTTTTTAACTTTTTTTAGTGCTCTTTTTATTGTAAAATAATAATATATTGTTACTATAAATATGTTAAATAAATAAATGTTTTATCAAAAATATTAAAAAAAATAAAGAATATTTTTTTTTAATTTTCAATTAGCCAATTTTTTTTGGAGGTATATGATTCAAATTAATATCAAGCAAACCTTATTTTCTCTGTGAGATTCAAATGCTTCAGCTTACTTGCTTCGATTCTTCCAATTTTTCTGGAAATAAGGAAAAAATTAACTATCTTTAGATCCCTGTAGCGAAAATATAAACCATTTTTGAAGTGAAACTTCTTAGGCATCGATGGACGAGCGAGAATAGATATTAAAATTTCAAGGCCATGCAACGTTTTGGGCATTTTCGTTCCGCGAGAGAGAAAAAAGATATAATGTAGAGGAAAAGGAGAGAGAGAGCTATACCTTGTATATATCTTCGATACATTTTAGGCTATTTTTTATGAGGTTTTCCTTCTGGTTGCTAATTTCTAGTGTGAAATAACACGGCCTACTTTTTGGCGCTGGTTTGTTGGTGCAAACTTCTAGGAAATATATTTTTGGTGCCTACCTTTTGCCGCTTATTTCCGTTTCCTGGCTAGTGCTTGTGCATACTATAAAGTGCTATCCATTCCGGCGTCGGACTTATGGGTATTGCCTTGCGGTAATTTGTGCCGTTGCTGCGGTCCTGGAATCGCTGCGCTTGTGCGGGTGATAAAACGCTCGGAGTAGTTCACCAGTCGACCCTCCCAGTTTCTTGTAAATTTTGCCCATTTGTACTCTCTGCAAATTTTGTGAATTTATTTAGATATATATTATTTCTCTCTCTCATTCTCTCTCGGTGATGAAATATTTTGAAAGTAAAAATTTGGTGATTATTTTAAGGTAGTTTTAAATTGTAAATAAGGAATATTTTCAAAATATTCGGTGCTTAAATGGGCTCCGATTTGCTTATATTACCGCATTTGGTGCATCATGCCTACAACTTGATTTAGCATATATCGTCTAATTTAGTCTTCGATATATTTTTCGAATCTCTGCACCCTGAACACTGCACAAGGATTTTGGAAAAGTCACTTTTTTTTGATTAAAATAATTTTAAGGTATTCATAATAATACTCATTCGACTCAATATAAAATAATTTTCTAAGTGGTTCATATCTGAACTTTGACGCAGTATCTCGAAGCGTTTTCTCGAATACAAGAAAAATGTACGAATAATTTTTTTGAATACTCTTGTTTATGAAGATTTATTTGGTATTTTGGTAGCGCAGTTGCATTTTATTGAGAAGTTCATAGTTCTTTTATTAATTACTGTGTACTTTATTACTCAATTGCAATTTTGGTTTCGTCGATTCCGTTCAGGCATTTTTGATGTTAAAAAAAATGTCGATAATGTCACCGAAAAAATCCAAGTTGGCCGGCATTTTTGTTGTCGTAGCATCGCCCAGGAGCTAAAGGTCGACCATAAAATAATTTTAAACCACTTGCACAAAAATTTGATGCACATGAACGCATAATGACTTTCTTTTTAATATATCTGGATAAAGATATTTAGTGTTAAAGTATTCAGGCAAGATGTAGACGGCTGTAAGTCGAGGAAAGTCTTACCTATTTTTTCAGATTTTACAATTTCCCCTCGACCTTGAAAATTTAACAAAAAACCGTTTTCGCTGATTGGCGCTGGCGTCACCATTTGATTCATTACGATAAGAAAACATATTTTTTTAAACTTCAGCAAAAAACTTTTCTTTTCTATTTTCGGAAGACATGGAATTTTACAGTATGTGTAGATAAATGTTTGTATGTAAGTTAGCGCATTGCACACTTGCAAAGCTAAAACAGAGATTTGATGATTCCCTTGAATCACTCCCACGCTACTGGCTGTTTGTAATTAGATCGCACAGCTTACTCCTACGCCTGCCCGTCTTTTGGATTTTGCAAATAAACAATCACTTCCACGTTACTGGCCGTTGGTAATTAGATCGCACAGCTTACTCCACAAATCTTACAGCGGTCAAGCTGATCATCAATTTACGTACGTGACTTTTGGCAGCTTGAGGAATGCAGCTGAGAATACATACAAACAAAGCTGCCGGCGCAACTACACCAACACAAACTCAATAGCTACACCGCAAGTAGGGATTTAGGGTAGATTGTAAGATTATAGTTTTTAGTTGAGATTGGAGTTTAATAAAGAACGGTTGAAAGTAGAAAAGTGGAGTTTAATAAAGAACGGCAAGAACCAGAAAAGTGGCGCCCAACTAGCAGGACAACCCAACTAGCAGGACAACCCAACTAGCAGGACAACCCAACTAGCAGGACAACCCAACTAGCAGGACAACCCAACTAGCAGAAATGATTGCAATACGTGAAATAATAATACTGTAAGTAATTGTTCGGTTTTGATCCAGTGCAATTAAAGAAAAGTTATATAAAGTTTTTGTAAAGCGAAATACCTTCGGCTCTTTCTTACCTTTTTTTTTAAAAAAAAAAGCAAAACAAAATTAACATGAGTGTAACTAGGGAGCAGGTAATAGAAATTTTAAGACAACAAAATGACCAAAACAAAAGAGAATGGAATGTCCAGTTAGATGAAGTAATGAAAACTCTTCGGCGCTTAGAGCCGCCATCCGCGGAGAGTTACATTCCCGTGGAAATAAATCCAACTGTGGTCGGGGGCAACACAAATATGGATTTAATAAAATCTATACAAGAATTTAAGGGGGATACTGCTTCTTATCCGGCCTGGCGTTCCGCAGCAGAATTCGCCATTGGCTACTACAAAGAGGGTTCAGAGCAATATTATGTTGCCATGGGGATATTTAGAAACAAGATAGTAGGCCCCGCAAATGCAACGCTCGCTTCCTTCTCAACTGTTTTAAATTTTAAAGCTATAATAGCTAGATTGGACAAAGCATACGCGGACAAAAGACCGCTACATGTTTTGGAAACAGAGCTCAGCGTTCTGAGGCAGGGAAGTTTGTCAATCTGCCAATATTATGATACGGTAGACAAGCAATTAACACTCATAACAAATAAAAATATAATGACTCATTCAAACAATACGCAGCTTGCCGCCGCGCTCAATGATAGAGCTAGAGAAAACGCATTAAGAGTTTTTATTTCTGGCCTAAAGCGGCCGTTATGCGACATTCTATTTTCTGCCAATCCTAAAGATTTGCCTTCTGCACTGGCTACTGCCCAGGAGTTAGCGAACAACCGCATGCGTTATGATTTCGCCAGAACATTTGCGGTTAACAACGTAGCAACTACCACTAGCCCAAAATACCACAATAACTATCCTGGCAATCCCCAAATGCTCAAGGACACCCCTACTCCAATGGATGTAGACCGCGGATCCTCCGCATTCCGACGTACAAAACAGTCCAACCAGAGTTATAGAAAGGGAAATGCCGTGGGAGGGCACCCCAAAAGGGATGCTAATCAATACGTGAATAAACGGGAGCACAGAAGGGGAGATTCAGTAAATTCACGGAAGCCGAAAGTGCAACGGACCAACCATTTGGAGACAACCCCAGAGGCGGATCCACAAAAGAAAATTACTGTGGACCGTGACAGTGATTCGGATGTCGAGATCGCTTCCAATTTCGCGATGGAAGACGAGGTTAATTTTTTAGTATAAGGTCGCTCCTACCTTACATTACCAAGAAGGCGTCGGAGGGGCAGGAGCTTAGGTTACTGATTGATACAGGAACTTCAAAAAACTATATCAAAAATTTGAGCTTCCTAAAGGGAATTATCCCTGTGGAGAGACAGTTTACGGTCAAAACTATAAACGGATGTAATCTCATAGAAAAAAAATGTAAGGTTTTCGTTTTGGGGAAAGTCTCAACTTTCTTCATTCTTCCTAATATAAAGGGCTTCGATGGTATAGTGGGATACGATTTCCTTAAGGAGATAGAATCTAAAATTGATACGACATCCGGATACTTATATTACGAGGGTGGTAAGGAAAAATTAAATAACGTCAAATGTGAGCAAGTTAACTCCATATATTTGGACAAGGACTCGGTCCCAGCTCTTGTGAAAAACGAGTTTGACTCTATGATTAAAAAGAATTTTAAGGCCTTTGCCGAACCTAACCGCGCTTTGCCATTTAATACTAAGGTCAAAGCTAAAATTCGTACCACTTCCTCGGAACCAATTTACACCCGATCTTATCCATACCCGGTTTCGGCGGCAGGATTCATTAATAAGGAAATAGAAATACTGTTGAAAGAAGGAATTATCCGAAAATCTAATTCGGCGTATAACTCTCCGGTCCATGTAGTGAATAAAAAAGGCCTGGATGAATATGGTAAACAAAAGCTCCGCATGGTAATCGACTTTCGAAAATTAAACGAAAAAACGATTGCGGATAAATATCCTATACCAGATATTTCTACCATATTGGCAAACCTGGGCAGTTCCAGATTTTTTACTACTTTAGATCTAAAGTCTGGATTCCACCAGATAATCCTTGAGGAGAAGGACCGCGAAAAAACAGCCTTCAGCATTAACAATGGCAAATACGAATTTAATAGATTGCCATTCGGGTTAAAAAATGCGCCCAGTATCTTTCAACGGGCTATTGATGACGTCTTGAGAGACGACATTGGCCAAAGTTGCCAAGTTTATATGGATGATATAATCATCTTTTCAAGGGACGAAAAGTCTCATATTCAACATGTCGATAAGGTACTGGGGAAGTTGGAAAGGGCCGGTATGCGAGTTTCAGCAGAAAAGACTAAATTATTTAAAGATAAGGTTGAGTTTCTTGGCTTTAATGTCTCTCGAAGGGGGATAAAAACATGTCCAAATAAGGTCAAGGACATAATCGACTATAGGAAGCCGGAAACACTTCGAGCATTACGCTCTTTCTTGGGTCTGTCAGGTTATTATAGAAGGTTTATAAGGGATTATGCGTCTATCGTAAAACCATTAACAAAGTATCTTCGGGGGGAGAATGGCCATGTGTCATCCCACAAGTCCAAACACACTAAAATAGTCCTTGATGACGAGGCCATTCAAGCATTTAAAAGGGTAAAAAGCATTTTGGCATCGGAAGATGTTTTGCTGTTTTATCCGGATTATGACAAAACATTCGAACTAACAACAGACGCTTCCTCTAGCGCTTTAGGCGCAGTCCTCTCCCAGAATGGTCGGCCCATTACTATGATTTCAAGAACATTATCAAAAACAGAAGAGAATTATGCAACCAACGAGCGTGAGCTCTTGGCTATAGTGTGGGCCCTTAAAAACCTTCGACATTACTTATACGGTATTAAAGACATCGTAATATTCACAGACCACCAGCCTTTAACTTTCGCTATTTCGAACAAAAATCCTAATACAAAAATGAAGCGATGGCGTGCGTTCATAGAAGAATTTTCGCCTAAATTTGTTTATAAACCCGGCAGAGACAACGTCGTAGCAGACGCTCTGTCCCGTCAGTTTTTGAATAATATGACTGATACAGATGCTACAGCACATAGCGAGTCATCGCTCTCAAACACAATTAAAACTATCCAGTATCCAGTAAACCAATTCAAAAGACAATTCATTTTGACGAAGGGGGATCATTATCACCAAAGTACAAAAATAATTTTTCAGAAAAAAATTCGTTATACTATAAATTACGACACAATAGTAAATTTGTTGCATAATCTTAAGAAACTCGTAAACCCTAGCGTTACAAACGCTCTTTGTTGCGATCTTCCGACACTATCAGAGATCCAGGGACCTCTTGTCGAAGCATTCCCGGGGGTTAAATTTATTCATACAGAAAAATTTGTAATCGATCTAACGAATCCGAACGATCAACAGGAAGCAATAGCAACGGAGCATGCCCGTGCCCATCGATCTCTGTCCGAGAACTTTAAGCAAATTCTATCAGAATACTACTTTCCCGACATGAGGAAAATGCTCAGGTCAGCTGTATCAAATTGCAAGATCTGTCTGGAAAATAAATACCAAAGAAAACCACCAAATCCGGAAATTGGGAAAACTCCAATCCCAGAGCACCCAGGAGAAATTCTCCACTTAGACATTTTAATTACTGGAAAGCAGCTATTCTTAACTGCTGTTGATAGGTTTTCAAAGTTTGCAATTGTTAAACCTGTTATTTCAAGATGTACCATTGATATAAAAGAAGCTTTATTAGAGGTATTAGGTATGTTCCAAAACACTAAAACAATTGTCACAGATAACGAAAGAGCGTTTACTTCAAATTTAATTAGAAACATGCTACGCGATCATTTCTCCATAGAACAGTTTTTCGTACCCACCTTACATAGCGAAAGCAACGGACAGGTCGAAAAGTTTCATTCAACCCTTTTGGAAATAGCCAGATGCGTGAAGGCACAGCAGCAGATAAGCGAGGTTAAAGATCTGATTTTGCTTGCTGCTTACAAGTACAACAGAACAATTCACTCGGTTGTAGATTCGAAACCAATCGAAATTTTGCAGAACTGCCCAGCGGAGAAATTTGGGGAAATTAGAGATAAATTAATAAGAGCCCAGAATTTAGTATTGAATAGATTGAATGAGAAAAGAATAACCAAAACATATCAGCCTGGTGAAAGGGTGTTTCTTCGACGAAATAAGCGATTGGGAAATAAATTTGAGAAGGTGTTCGTGGAAAAAATAGTAGAAAGAGATTTAGGTACAACAGTACAGATAGAAGGCAGAAAAATTCATAAAAGTAATTTTCGATAAAATCAATTTCAGATTGCCGCTTGCCCTAGTCTTCGTCACTAGAGCCAATTTAATTGACTACACCTCCTCACAAGTTATCACCATCCCTCGGGGAAATGTGGCTATTTATAATGAATTCATTTACCTCGTGCACGCCACCAACCTAACAGATTATCGCCAGATAGCTTACGAAAGCCGATGGTTCACATCAAAATCAAAAAATCAGGTAGTGAACGAAAATATTTTGAAACAACACGGTGAGGAAATACTACACATAATTCGCACTTTGGAAATACCTAAGAGAATTGCAAGGTCAATAGATTTTCTGGGGTCCGCCCTGAAATTTATAGCCGGTACCCCGGACCACGAAGATTTTGAACTGCTCTTGACAAAGGAAAGCATGCTAATAGAAAACAACAATAGGCAGATTAGAATTAACTCCGATTTACAAAATAGAATTAACGAAATTACCAACCTAATCAATACACTTCGCGGAAATCAAACGGATTGGATATTAAAAGACGAGGAAACATTGCTCTGTGAAAATTTGGTAAGAAGAAATAACCATATAATCAGCCAACTAAACAGACTAGCACTCTCCATTGTGTTGGCAAAAAGTAATATCATAAATCCACTTATTTTGGATGACGAAGAGATGGATCAAGCGTTCAATTCCGAACAATTACCCTTTAGTTTAAGTAATTTACTTTTAGTATCTAAGGTAAAAATTTTGCAAAGTTCTGATGTTATTTACTATATTCTTAAGGTTCCTAAGGTTACAAATTTCTGTCAATTCCTAAAAATCTATCCTGTAGTCCATAATAATAGTATCGTAAAGCTAGAAACCACGCTTGCGGCAAAATGTAGCGATACGTTTCAACCACTCGAGAACTGCAATGACACTTTGGTAGCTAAAGTGTGCAAACCGGCTCACTCAGATTGCTTGGGTCAGATGCTAAATAATAACACAGCTAATTGTTCATCAGAATCGGCATATCACATACCATCAGTTCAAAAAATAGAAGAGGGCATCATTATTCTTAACAACGTGCAACCAACGACAATATTTGATCAACGAAAATTGGAAATAAGGGGAACGTATCTGCTTCTTTTTCGTGACTCTATCACCATAAATGATACAACTTACGTGGCAAAAAGAGAACCGACTTATATCCAACCACATCCTCCAAAAACCGTATCCATTAATTACTTGGAACACCATACGAGTTTGTCCCTACCATATTTGCACCAAATTTATATCGACAACATCTCTCGCATTCACGAATTGAAGGAGGGTATATCTGTTCATCGTAATTTGTTCTGGACAATTTTTTCTTTTCCTCCATTATTATTGATCGCAATAGCAATTTTTTTCATCCACCGCAGAAACAAATTAGCAAGTAATAAAGTAAAAACTCAGAGGGCAGTAGAGGAAATTTTGGCACGAGTCGAGGACGGCTCGTCTTAAGAGGGGAGAAGTTAGCGCATTGCACACTTGCAAAGCTAAAACAGAGATTTGATGATTCCCTTGAATCACTCCCACGCTACTGGCTGTTTGTAATTAGATCGCACAGCTTACTCCTACGCCTGCCCGTCTTTTGGATTTTGCAAATAAACAATCACTTCCACGTTACTGGCCGTTGGTAATTAGATCGCACAGCTTACTCCACAAATCTTACAGCGGTCAAGCTGATCATCAATTTACGTACGTGACTTTTGGCAGCTTGAGGAATGCAGCTGAGAATACATACAAACAAAGCTGCCGGCGCAACTACACCAACACAAACTCAATAGCTACACCGCAAGTAGGGATTTAGGGTAGATTGTAAGATTATAGTTTTTAGTTGAGATTGGAGTTTAATAAAGAACGGTTGAAAGTAGAAAAGTGGAGTTTAATAAAGAACGGCAAGAACCAGAAAAGTTGTATATATAAACATCTCAGGTTTTGGTTGCCTAAAATTTTTTAACTTGAAGAAGATGTCAATAAAAGCGAGTTCATAATAATATTACTTTCTTGAAAAGCAAATTAAGTAATATTATTATGAATTCGCTTTTATTGACTTCTTCTACCCAGCTGACTAAAAAGACCAAAAACACAAATTTGTATGCGATCAGCATCGAATATTTTGATTTATTTTTACATAATAAGTCTCAAGTGGGTATCAAGCGCATACTTGTGTTTGCAAGCAATGAAATTTAGTGATGTCTGTCACACCTACATACGTATTTTGCTAGCAAAATATTTGCAATAAATCAAAGTCAATGGAAATATTTCTTCCTTGAATAAAAGAAAATACCAAACATTTTCTCAACCGATTAAAAGATTTCCGCAATCCAAAGAGTAAAAATGTAAAAGTGTTTCCTTATGAATCAAACTTATTCAAATCCATATTTTTGTTTCATTAAAGTCGGAGAACAATTACCAGAAACAAGTGATTGATAGTTAGATTTCCAGTTGTTATATTCGGGTGTAGTGCGCATATTTTATATTAGGCTCGCAACTGGGTTCCCGCTGTTTTTTAATAAAAATACAACTTTATTCTGAAAAAACGATTACAAGTGAATCATTGAAAATATTTCCCACCACTGGCTTCTACTTTTTCCCTACCGTCGTGGTAAAACTGTTCATCTTTTGAAGCTATTTTTTGATGTCTTCATATGAATGGAACTGCTGGTCAGCTAGACCATGTGCCATCGATGGGAACAGGTAATAATCGGACGGCACACAAGTTTTAGATTCATAAATGAAAAATTCATGGATTTTGCACGAGAATATTCAGTAGAAATAAATTAAAAATTAATTAACATATTGTGCAAAAGTTTTACACAAACAATTTGAGGACTGCGTTCAGCAGGCACCGGTGCGCGAAGCTAAACGTAAAGAATTTTAAGTCCACTGAGCTAATAAAGAGAAATTACCTAAACGACGCGATGGTCAAACATCAATCAGCGCACGAGCTTATTTTGAAGGAAATAAACATAATTTAGAATAGAAATAATTTTTCTTAGATCAACGAAGGAATGAAAAAATGTATTAAAGAGACAACTTTTAAAAACTGAGAGATTGCTATATGTAAGTATAGGACAAGAACAATTAAAAAAAATGTTTTTTAAACAGTATTTATATGTAGAGTCAAGTAATAATGGCAGATAGATGCCGGATATAATATTAAAAAAATAATTGCCATAGAATTATCTACCAGAGCAGAATAAAAAAAAATTCATTCGAACAATATTCCTATTTTGTATTGCCATTTTTTGTTCTCAAGCTCTTAAAAAACACGCGATATATATACAATATATATTTGTATTTGGATTTACTCATACCAAGTATGTGCATAAATATATTCATGTCAAAGTTACTTAATAGCCTGCCAAATTGTATGGGTTAAGTGCTGAGAGTCTTTTTGTTTTCACGGTTAAAAAAGCAATTTTATTTTGATATTCCTGTATATACTTTCTCAATGGCAATGAAATTCTGCAAAACTTCAAGTATCAATTGGAACGGCATTTAAAAACTTGATTGGCAGCCCAAAATTTCAATCGGTAATGAAAAAACAGAGTGTGAGTACATGTTTTCTATATATCCTATACATACATACATACGCCAGTCCCTGCATGGTTTTTGGCTGAGCTGCCTTTTCCAAGTGCATGTAATCAAAATTCAGAAAAAGAAAGAAAAAATTAAGGTTCAAGTTTAGCAGTTCACGATATCGATGTCGTACAACCGTCAAATCCGAAACTCTGTTGTGAAAGAAAAACAAAACAAGGAAGGGGACGGATATACAAGGTGCTCCCGTTTTATATCGGATATTTGTACCACTTCAGGACTTCTTCATAAAATAATTCGTAAAAATATCATGAAAGGTCAAAAAAGGCGAAAAGTGAAATTGTTGTGAAAAAATTTAAAATCCGTAAATTACACAGGCCAACAAAATCTCGGTTTTTTACAGCTTTTAAAACGGCTATGGGTGTTTCTTGAAGGTTTTTTTATGCTGACAACGAATATGACCTTGAAAATGCTCCAGCACGTCAGGATTTTCGGCAATTTGAGGTTAAAAAGTCAAAAAATGCAGATTTTGGCCATTTCTTAAATTTTTTTTTGGGCAAGGTAAAGTTTTTTTTTAGTTTTCGACAACGGCATCGCAAAGTACTAGTCTTCAGCTTTAAAATCCATTTTTTTTAATATTTTTACGATTAATATAAAAAAAGTTATTCTATTTTGAATTGTAGACTTTTAGATATGCAAATTCAACTTTTCTAACTCTCTAACGCCCCTGTAAAGGGCTTTTAAAACTGAAGACTAGTACTTTGCGATGCCGTTGTGGAAAATTAAAAAAAGCTTTACCTTGCCCAAAAAATAATTAAAAAAATGGCCAAAATCTGCATTTTTGACTTTTTAACCTCAAATTGCCAAAAATCCTGACGTGCTGGAGCATTTTCAAGGTCATATTCGTTTTCAGCATAAAAAAACCTTAAAACCTTAGTTAAAATTATCGAAAAAGTTTTTTGGTTGTTGGCCTGTGTTATTATTGTTTTTTTTTTTTGTACGACGTTGTACAATTTTTTTATTTTTATTTGTTTTTTCTTGGTCATTCTGCTCGGAAGCATATGACCTCGACAAGACTCTTCCATCATACCCGATTATGAATTGTTGATTTTCTGCCGTCCCATGGGATGTTGTCATCTGCTAGCTCGCGTAACATCGACCTCCTCCAAGTATTCTTTGGCCGACCGCGAACTCTGCCCCCTTACGAGTTTCAGTCCAGTGATGCTATCTCATGATGCTATTTGGACGTTTTCTAAGCATGTGAACTTATCCATCTCCACTTTCTGCATTTGAATTGCCATAGGATGGGTTCCTAATTCGTTGATCCTCACAGCGCATTGTTTTTGATGGTGTTCGGCCAGAATATTCCATAGATGATGCGGCAATTGTTGACGAGAGATTGTAGCCTCCGTAGTTAAAACATCTTTGAGAAGAATTCAGCCGAAGTAGGCTAGATGCTGCGTCGCTGATTTTTTAAGACGCTGTTTGTGAGCTGTAGCAAATTTCTTCGTTATTTCAGTCACAGTTGGTATGCCAAGATCACGATGAAGGTTTGCAGACGCTGGATAGAGGTGATGTCCCTTTGGCGAGCGCAACCCCAGAATTGTATGCCGTAAGTCTAAACTGGTCTTAGTGTTTGTTTGTTAATAAGTAATTTGTTGCGCATTGATAAGCTTGAGCGCCTACTAATGAGGTAATATGGCTTATTTAATTTGAAGTCAATCTCCTTTCGTTTTTCATCGGTTAATAACGAACTAAGTTATATGCTTTTAACACGTTCCCGCCGGCGACCGAATTTGTTGTTCTCGGCATCTGGCGGCTCTGTAACTCCAAGATTGTTTCACCAAACGGCGCTGTTGTAACCGTAATTGCATATCACTCAGTTAGAGCTGCCGACTATGCCTGCGTTAGATGTAAAACTATTTCTCTCCTTTTTGCTCAGAAAACCGTTACCAGCATTCTCAGAAAACCACCCGATAAGACTATTGCGTATGTACCACGAATAGTGCAAGCCGTCCTATGTGACAAGCCATCCTATGGGACAAGCCTCAATGTATTACTAGTGGTACATGCCGGTGGGAAAAGGTTAGAAACATGGTTCTTTTTTCTCCGTAAGCCTTATTTTTGGAGTTTTTAACAAATTTTATCTTCGATTCTTGTTTTACTCGACAATACCTGCAGGAAAACTAACATTACTTCGCAGGTATTTTTATGTGTCGCATCGTGTTAACGGATTGAAATTACAAATTTCATAAATGCGCAATAAATGGCTAAGCCATCTGAATAGTTTCATTGCACAACTGCAGCGTACAAAGTATTAATACTCGTGTGCTTCTAAGAATGTAACTTTTATTCCTATTGTCTTTTTTGTTTGCCCTTGTGTGTATTTCTTCCTGCGCTAAGCTTTATCAACGGAAGCACAAAAAGTACAAGCACAAGCACACAAAAGTATGAATTATTGAAAAAAATTGAATTGCTGGCATTGCAAACACTAACAAAATGGTAAGAGCTATTATGCGCCAAACCTACATACATACATACATACGTTCACATATAATTGAAGTATGCGCTCATGTTTGTTTGGCTACCTGCTGGCGCTCTAAAGCATCAGGTTCAGTGATACTCCAACAACCGCCAGTGTAATTTTTCATTAATTGTGCCAACCGATTCGATAAGTTTATTTGCTCTTTTAATTATTCTATTTGCTCCGTCTCATAGATAGCGATGCGTGTATGTGTTTGTGTATGTGTTTATGTTCGCTTTTTGCTACTTTTTGTTGTGTTACTTTTGATTTTTCACTTTTTATCCATATTTCTTCGTTTTTTCCTGTTTTTACAATTTACTTTCAAGTGCTGCTAAGTGTTTTATATATAAGTACATAAAATTATGTGTACATTCCGAGAATACTATAAGCATTTGTTTGCACATATTTTTAAATTAACAACTTGCTCATAGTGCACCCAGCTACGGCTTATAATTGTTTCATAAATGATCGCTTTAAGCACCTGTACTTAAGTGAAGTGGCAGTTGGAGCGCACAAATTGATATGAATCTGGATGTCGCTATGGTCATTATGATTAATCGCCGCAGTGGGACACATTCGTAAGTGATTGTTGTTTTTGTTGCTAATAAGTTTATAATTAATTAGTAATTGACAGGTGTTGCTCCAGTTAAATTTGTCAAATTTTCGTTGAAATTAACGCAAAACTTGGCTACTTTTAAAACTCATATGGAGGAGAATAACAGAATTGCTTGGCGTATGATTTCCGCGTTTCCATGGAAATTGAAAATTCTCAAAGCTATATCCCATGTAGAAAATTTCTTTCAATTTAAGCTATCAGCCCAATTTTAATATATTTACTTTCTCACATTCGCAACTCGTCATTGTTCAAAAATTGGGCTTACCTATTCCTCTCTCCCTCTTTGCTGGCGCATCCTCCTCGCAATGCCACAACAACAGATGAACTCCAATTCTCGTCCAAATAAGCACTGCTCTATGGGAGCTACCACCCAATCTAGCCTACTTTGATTAAGAACTTAAATGTTGTGGGTGGGTTGTACATAACCCTCTCTCAGGCAGAGTATTGCCATTTATTCTCAAATTTTAAACTAGTTTATTAAAAACAGAAATAAATACTACATCCTGCTAAAACAAATAATTGTTTATTAGACTTGCCACCTAATTTTTATTGCAAAAATAGAAACTTATGGTACAATTGAGTTAAATTGAAGTATATATGAGCAAAGGTATCAACGTGCACCTGTTTTAGATAAACAAAAAAGTTGTTAGATTGGTGTTGCCACTTAATTCTTTAAATAAAATACATGTATAAGTTATTGAAAATTGAGTTAGGTATTCGGATCTGCTAAAAAATAGAAAAAACATTAATTACAAAATAGTTTTGCATGGCGTTGCCACCTAAACTTTAAAATGGTAACTAATTACAATGTTACAAATTAGTATTAGTATGTATAAGTATATTATCAATTAATTAATTAATTAAATTTGAAGATATATTTTGACAGTGTTGCCACCTAATTCTTATTACAAAAATAAGAGCTTACGATACGACGGAAATATATACAAATAGTAATTCGAGGCAAAGTGTTTCATATAACTGAAAAAAATGTTTAAGGGCGTTGCCACCTGATGTTTAATGGAATATATACGACTTAATTATACAATTGAGTTTGAATGCGCGTAAAAATAGAATAGAGTGTTGAATGTAAAACATATTTACATGGTGTTGCCACCCAACTTTTAAAATTGTAGCTAACTACAGTAATAAAATTAAGTATAACAATAGGAGTGTCTCATAAAAGAAGAGATAGCGAACGAAATTTGTTAAAGAATATTTTAATCCAAAAATATTTTGGAAGTGTGTTGCCACTGAATTTCTCACGAAAATCGAAATTAAATATTGTACATATTCAAAAAAAAAACTGTAAGTTGAATTCAAAAATACTTCGTATGGCAT
The DNA here is from genome assembly GCA_037575425.1 of Anastrepha fraterculus. NCBI lineage: Eukaryota > Metazoa > Arthropoda > Insecta > Diptera > Tephritidae > Anastrepha > Anastrepha fraterculus. Next base: position 314,288 of record JAYXIM010020233.1, on the reverse strand, counting down.
TGCCACCTAACTCAATATGGTTCATGCGTGCAGAATTGAAAAAACTTCATACTAGGATGTGGGAGTCACACAAGAACTGTTGATGAACAAATATTTTTGAACAGCAATACTATTTAACCTAATTTTTGAAAGTTTGTATATAAAAATTAACAAAACCTATTCATAACTGAGGCAATAATTTTCAGTAAAACTACATGACGTTCTCAACGAATATTTTGGCCTAAAATTGGCCACTCGTATGTAGAAACTTCATTTTATTCATTCAATTAACAGCCGACGCTTAGCAATATAGCCATGGATATGCATTATAAAATTCGTATAAAGAATCGTATTGTAGTTCAGCGCAGCATTTAATGCGTGACTGCAATTAACATATTTATTTTTAGACCTGCTAAACAAATACTAATATCAAATAATAAGAAATGTATTCAAAAATGAGCACGAAGATTTTACAGGGAGGTGCTAATGGCATTGCTAAGAGCGATATAAGAAATTTAAAAATTGTGTAATTAATAACCTTACCAACCCCTCGCAAGAAGACAGTGAATATCGGCATGCAGAATTTTTATTTTTAACACCCCAGCAGAAAGTTTTAGCTCACTAGATTACTTTAGAGTCAAAAGAGTTTCAATTAAAAAAATTATTTTGGTAAAGCATTTTTGTTTTGGTTTTTTGGAGGTTTTTTGTAATTTTTTCGTATTTTTCGCTACCGCATATGGATGTACTCTTGTCCTCTTTTAAATTTTTTTTTTTTAAATAAAGAAACCGGCTATGAGAAAAACACCTACTCACCAAATTTAATTCGCAGACCTTTAGTAACGGACTGATGAAGCTTATCTACATATTGTGATTGAGAAAGCAATCCATTATTTTCTCTGTAGATGGTTGTAGTGATCGATAAATATAAATATCGTAAAGTATAGATCAAACTATTTAAAGTTTTCGCTCGTTGTCAAGTTGACTTTTCACATTAAAAAATTCGTTTGCTGTTTTTTGCTTGTTCCATTCAGTTGTGAGTTACAGGGTGTTAACAATGGAAGTCAACAAAGAGAAAACTCTATATTTTACAGTTTTTCTTTGATAAAGGCGAAACGCAAGCAAGGCCGCTGAAAATTTAAAGGGTATTTATGGTGCCGATACAGCTAATTGCGTGCAGTTTTTGATGCTAAGGAAAATAGCGGGTGATTTCTTAGCTATTATCTTTTTAAACAGTTGTAAACCAACTGCTGCTGACGTAACCACCAACAGCTGACGCACGTTTCGTGTTTTGTTTCACTGTGAAACATCTTCAGTTTGGTCTATAATTTAACCATGAATCGTCTTACAAACGAACAACGCTTGCAAACCATTGAACTTTATTATAAAAATGCGTGTTCTGTTAAGAAAGTTTATCGCGCGCTTCTTCCATTTTATGGTCAGTTTAATTGACCCACTGAAGCTGCTGTTCGTGCTATTGTGACTAAATTTAGAACCAAATTTACACAATGGACATCAAACCACCAACACGCTTACGTAGAGTGCGAACTGAAGAAAACAGCGCAGCTGTATCGGCCAGTGTTAATGATGACCATCAATTATCGATTCGTCGCCGTTCGCCGCTCGCAGCAATTGGGCCTCTGTTACTCAACAACGTGGAAAATTTTGCGAAAGGATTTCGGTGTGAAGCCTTTCAAAATACAGCTGGTGCAAGAATTGAAGCCGAACGACCTACCGCAACGCAGAATTTTTGGTGAATGGGCTCTTGGAAAGAACGGCCGAAGATCCACTTTTTTATCGAAAAATTGTGTTCAGCGACGAAGTTCATTTTTGGATCAATGGGTACGTAAATAAGCAGAATTGTCGATTTTGGAGTGAAGATCAGCCAGAAGAATTGCAAGAGCTACCAATGTAACCAGAAAAGGTCACAGTTTGGTGCCGTTTATGGGCTGGAGGTATCATTGGACCGTACTTCTTCAAAGATGCTGCGAATCGTAACGTAACTGTGAATGGTGAGCGCTACCGTGAAATGATATCCAACTTTTTTTTGTGCAAAATGCAAGAGCTTGACTTGCATGACATGTGGTTTCAGCAAGACGGTGCCACATGCCACACAGCACGCGTAACAACGGACTTGTTGAGAGGCGAGTTGGGTGAACATTTTATTTCACGTTCGGGACCTGTCAATTGGCCACCCAGATCATGCGATATAACGCCTTTAGATTATTTTTTGTTTGGCTATGTTAAAGCTCATGTCTATTCAGACAAGCCTGCTTCAATTAACGCATTGGAAGACAATTTTAAAGCATTTATATGTGAGATACCGGCCAAAACATTGGAAAGAGTACGCCAAAATTGGACTAAGCGGATGGACCATTTGAAGCGCAGTCGCGGTCAACATTTGCATGAAATAATCTTCAAACATTAAATTATATGGACTGTGCTATCGACTTAAATAAAAATTTCATGCATTTTTCTGAATTTTACGTGTGTTTTTTTGAAAAACTTTCCTATAGCTCTTAAAAAATCACCCTTTATTAAAGAAAATGTCAATAACGTCGAAAATGGCGGTAAAGTCACAGAAATAATCAAAGTTGAGCAGCATATTAGTAATCGATGCATCGCCGAGGAGCTAAAGACCGACAATAAAAGATTTTTAAACCATTTGCGCCAAAATTTAAGATTATGGATTTTTTTGCCCCAAACTAATATATATGCTCTTATATATATACTTTACTAAAAATAAAAGAAAAATCTTAGATAAAATAAAAATATTCTATATATTTTTGCACGCATACACATACTTTGTCACATTCTTAACTGCAACTCGTGCCGATTAGATTTATTATATTCATTATCCATTTAGCGCAAAATCAATTATGATTAATTTCCATAATAAGCACATCAATTTCCCGGCATCACACTTCCGGCTATAAAGCGACAATATATCCACCATGTAAGCGCTGAGCTACAACTGAAAGAAAGCAAAAAAAACAACGCAAAAAAGCAGACGGACTTTACGCACTTATTAATCATGCGCACGTGTGTGGCACAAGAGCAAAGCATTAGTAAAAAGGCATATATCTGTATAAAATTATAAATATGTAGGTACGAGTATATCAAATATATGTGGCGCAATGCCAGCGTATAATATATTTGGATACGCGTCCAATTGAAATGGCATCAGCCCACTCAACACACAGATTTGTTGTACATATCGCGTAAATAAATTGGCTAAGCATGCGTGGAAAGTGTGGAAATGAATTGTCATTCATAAATTGCGCGATGTTCGCAAATGAAGTGATACATATGTACTCACACATACATACATACATATACCTTTATGCGAGTTACATAAACATTATGAAGACACTAAAAATAGCCCACTGTGCCGGGCAAATGCTTGCGAATCTGCTTTTGCGCCGAAATTTTCCAAAGTTATCAGTTTAGATGATAACGAATACATCCGATCTGCGAATGTTAGCTGGGCTCTTTGTTCCTCGGTAGCTAATACTCTGCCTGCTACTGGCGCGTTTGGGCAGAATTACATATAAACTTATGGGTTTGTGTATGTGTGTGCGCATTTTGTACTCCAGGGGCTATTTATTTCGCTTATCAGAAAGCTATGTGAGCATGAATTGCGCACTACGTTTACGATATTTAAAAATAAGTGTCTTATCTAGATATAAGTGTGCGTGGCACCCACACTACTGTATATATATATTTGTTACATGCATACATTTGTCTCTAACTGCGTGCAAGCGCATTTTTTTGTTTTTGTTCCCTTTCTATTTTATCACAGCTCGACCTATACATTTTATTTTTGTACTAAGCACATTTTTCGCCATATATACATTCGCATTTGTGCCAGAATTCCAAAACAGAAAATATATTGTGCATCGAAGCATTCTAGTTTTTAATATAACAGTCATAAACTATGCGGCTAATACAAATAAACAACTGAGTTGATTGGAAAATAAATATTGGGAACGCGCACGTTGTGCTGATTATTGAGTTGCCGATTTTTCCACACAAAGTAAAGGCAGACAGACAGTCGTTTTCCGAAAACAAAAAACTTAGCACCATCAGGTGAACTAACAAGCTATGCAAGCATGCCATTTATTTGCGGGTAATTTTCCAAAACACAGCGCATTTTTTTCGTCAAATCACTTAATTTGTTTTGTCACAAAGTCACACAAAGTAATTTAAATAATTTTATTTATTTATTTTAATAATACTCGAGAGCAAATTTTTGCATATTTCTCATACATACTTATACACAAATATATACCTATATGTATGCGTCTTTCCTGCATCTGAAAGGTAATGATTTAAGTGCAAATAAAAAGCAAAAAATTGTGTGCACTTACGTGAGTTAAAAGGTTCTGTGCTCTGAGCGATTTCCGCTAGATGTCTTTAGTAAGCCATATCTCACAAACGCATTACAGCGCGTCATAAAGTCAGGCTATTAAGTGTTACATTACACGTGAAGAAAAGTTGCAGCATTCAGAAATTTACCTATAGCGTGAAAAAATCGATGCAGAGCCCCTTCAAGTCAGGTGAAAAAGCAGAGCAGATGGTTAAAAATATGTAAACCGTTTGTGGACCTAAGTTGGGTTAGGTTAGGTTGAGTGGCTGTCAGCCGACACACTTATACCTGAACAGTCCCATTGCGATACTCCTGGAGCTCATCCTATACACTCTTGAGTCATCTCTGAACCTCTTGAATGCTATCAAAACAGACGTATCCGAGCGCGGAAAGCCTTTTTCGGTATGGAGAAATGCATGGACACAGGAGAAGGCAAATTTTTTATTTCCCATTTCATTCTAATAAATTTTTTCTGAAAATGTAGCCCATTTTCCTATAAAACTCTTATAAATACAGGCGCAATTGAAAAAAAATCAATACAAGTCTGCGTACAACGATTATTTCGCGTTATATAGAAGAAAAAGCTTAAAATCTTTAGCAGGAAAAATTACCAAAAATCAAATTGAATTTTCAGCTGCTTCACACTTTCCTTTAATTGTACTAAAATTTAATGAACTATAAAATTGCCTAATAAAATATTTTCTAAAAAATCTGATAAAAAAATTTTAAATAAATAAATATTAATTTGTTGAATTTTCAAAGTCGATTTTAAAACTCTGATTTGTATGTATTATACATATAATTGCTGAACAAAATACTTGTATTTATAAAAAAATAGCAAAAAATATTTAACATAAAAATCTTTTTGAATATTATAAAAAAAATCATTGTGCGCCTAGTTTTGCTGCTGGGTTTATAAAATAACAATTAATCTGAAATAATTATAATTGCGTAAAAGTGAGAATGCCCGCATGGGTCAGTGCGCGACTACCGTGGAGTTCAGGTGCGAAATAATAGACAAGTTTTCCCTAACAGCAGTCAATCCACGGCATGCAATAGCAAACCTCCGAGTGCATATCTGCCATGAAAAATCTCTTCATAAAAATCTGCCGTTCCGAGGTGGCATCAAACTGTAGCTCCTTCCATTTGTGGAAAAGAGCAGTTCGCACTCCACACATATGTGGAAGGAGAAACTCGGCCAAAAACCCAACAAATTGTTTAAGCGCCAATTATTATTGTTATTATCACATTTGTAAATACAATGTAATGCTGACTTTGCTTTAGTTTTTGCGATTTACTTTTAATTGTTCTGTTTACAACTCATTTATCTTTCGAAAGTATTTTAAATTGAAAATCAATTACGCTTTCATTTCCTCGTCACCTTTACTAACGCCGTAACTTCTGCCAATTACTGCCTTTATCTAACTTATACGCATATCTATGTATGTATAAGCTATGCACACACATCGCCTTACTTTCATGGATATACATGGAAGTCCAAACAAAAAATATTCATCTCCGCAAATAAACACGGCAACATCACTCATACGCCACGTCGCACGGCGTGTCTTCCTATCCGCTACAAAAATTTATTAATCATAGCAGTACTGTAAAAATAAATTACAAAGAAATCACTATTGTAAATAAAAGTGAGTGAATCGCAGTAATAGCAGTAAAACTCTACACTAAAAAGAAGAGAAGTAAAAACAGCAGAAATCATTAAATAAAGCAGAGTAAATATAAATAAAAACAAGCGGCAAAATGAGGCGATAATTAATTAGCAGCATTAGCATGACGCGCTAATTACGTGTAAATATGTATGGACTTGTGAGAGTGAGTGTATCTGAGTTTGTATGCAAGTACTGCTAGGTGTAACAAAGTACGTGCAAATTTAGTGGGAGAAAAACAAAATTTTAAGTAAAGAGTAAATGTAACGAAAATGCCAGCAGAAACAGTAAATAATATAGGGTGCACCTCTTAAGTCTGGTCAGGAGAATTACTGAATGAGTATGAGAGCTCCCAACCGATCGGTGTCATCAATAACGCTTTTTAGCTCTTAATTGCATTGCATTTTCCGTTTTATAAAAATCGTATTTGATATCTAAAATCCTATTTAGTGTACTAATAATAATGTCAAAAAGTCATTTGACCATTTAGGCGAAAGTCGTAACGAAAATTAAAAAGTAGTAGAAAATATCTCAAAAGGTTAATTTATCTTTGAAAATATCAGTACATAATTAAATTAGAATCGGGTTAGAATAAATATTTTTTTCGCCAACTTACCTTACTCACTTTTTATTGTTGATCTCATTTCACTTTACGAAAACAATAACAAAACAGCAGAAGAGAGGATAAGTTTTGTCAATCGTTAAAATATTTGTTGCTAATATTTCGAACATATAGTATACGATAGGTGATTTTTTATATTTTGCGCCCAATAATGAAAATGCAATAAAATAATAAAAAGTATTCAAAACATTCGCCTCAAATTTCAGTAACCTTCTAAGTTCGCCTGAAGCAATTCAAAGCACTTTTGCCACGCAGAAGTGGACTCCTTCAAGTTCAAAAACGTTGGTCTCACTTTTTAGTTTCGATTTTCGTGAACAAAAATTAATCATTAGGTGCCAAAAAAGACGTCGGATAACTCATTAATCCGACCTTTTGAGCGCTCAAAACCTCTTTTGTGTGAGCCGACACGTAAGACTGGCATTGGCTTGGTGAAGGATAATTCGTCTTAGGCGTTCGGTTTTCCGTAATTTTCCGAAAACTTTTGACAAAATAATGGTTATGTACCACTGACCTTTCACGTTTCTCCAATTGTAAAGTTGCGACATGATCAGATTTTCCGAAAAAACAGGCGACCGCTTGCTTTGAGGTGTTTCTTCGGCGAACCATTTTTGTTGGATTAAGCTCGTCTGGGAACACCCATAAAGTCGATTTCTGTTTTGCTTTCAGCTCATACGCAAATCATAGATCCAAGGAGCGTCACCTATTTCAATGTCATAGACGTACTTCGAGCTAACGCGTCGGAATTTCTTCAGCATTTCTTTTCACCAATCGACGCGAGTACTTTTTAGGGTAATTACCTAAATCTCTTGATGTGTTGATGATCTTTACGTTGCAATATGTCTCACTACGATCTTGTGTTGTCAACGGTTTTCTTTTTCAAAGTTGACAAGTCAGATGAGCCAATTAAAATATAAAGTTCTAATATAAAAAGTTGAATTGTAAATTACGAGCACGCCATAATAATAGTTGTTCTTGAGGTATCCCTGAGAAGATTTTGTTTTTAATTTTAGTTTTTTTTGTATCGCTTAGAAGCCAAGAAATTAGTTTGCCCCAAACAAATTTGCTAAATTGTTATTCTAAGATTAATAATTATTGTCAATTTTGCTCTTATTCTTCTTCTTAATTGGCGCGATAACCGCTTACGCGATTTTGGCCGAGATTAACAAAGCTCGCCAGTCGTTTCTTTCTCGTGCTAACCGGCGCCAATTGGACACACCAAGTGAAGCCAAGTCCTTCTCCACCTGATCTTTCCAACGCAGAGGAGGCCTTCCTCTTCCTCTGCTACCACCAGCTGGTACCGCATCGAATACTTTCAAAGCCGGAGCGTTTGTATCCATTCGGACGACATGACCCAGCCAACGAAGCCGCTGGATCTTTATTCGCTGCGCTATGTCTATGTCGTCGTAAAGCTCATACAGCTCATCGTTCCATCGTCTACGATATTCGCCATTGCCAACGTGCAAAGGTCCAAAAATCTTACGCAGAATCTTTCTCTCGAACACTCCAAGCGTCGCTTCATCGGATGTTGTCATCGTCCAAGCTTCTGCGCCATACGTTAGGACGGGCATGATGAGAGTCTTCTAGAGTGTTAGTTTTGTTCGTCGAGAGAGGACTTTACTGCTCAATTGCCTACTTAGTCCAAAGTAGCACTTGTTGGCAAGAGAGATTCTACGTTGTCAATTTTGCTCACTTCGAATAAAAATTCCCAGAATTTAAGAACTAAGAATTAAAAAAAAATTAAGCAAAACTGCAAATACCCTTAACCTTCCTCAAGTATATTCAATAATTTTTGGCATCTTATAATTTTTCATACCAACTAAAGGTGACGCCCCCTGTAGCAAGCCACTCAAGAGTTATGTGAGCAAACAGAAATTAACAACAAATTTATTAACACCATTTTTGTTGTTCTGAATATTTATTGGAAAACAATAATTCTATAAGCAGCGAAAAAAATTAGAGAGAATATTAATAGGAATAATAAACAACGGGATAGCAAATCAATTTGAAAATTATCTGCAGTCAGTATGAGCTCACCAAAGCAGCGCAGTTCCACCGACTCACACAATCAATACAAACGTGCACATCGGCGGAATTTAATAAACAGACTACAAAGTGTGTTTAATTCACTACGACAGTAGTTTTAACAATTACGTGGTTTAATTTACTATATGCAGGGCGAGCAGCTGAAGTAATTCACTTAACAGAAACATTTTATAAACAGAAAAAGGGAAAAGAGACAAATTATAAACGTAATATTTTGTACCCCGGTTCGTCTACTTCTTGATTGGCGTAGCTGCTGCTTAAGTGATTTCGGTCGATATCAATAAAACGCGTCAATGGAGGAGGAACTCTTGCTAACTAGCGCCAATAAGAAACGTCAAGTGAAACCAATTCCTTCACCGTTTGATATTTGCAGCGCAACGTAGCGCTTCCCCAACCTCTGCCTTCAACAAGAGATAGCGCATTGAGTATTGTGGGCGCCCTTCTGCATCTTTCGTGCAGAAGCGCAAGGTTTAAGACTAACGTACACTTTGCAACTCATTTCCATGAGGGTTACCACAATGGCCTAATTATTTTAGAACTGCTTTGAGTGGTTTGTCTTCCCAAAAAGTCAATAATATCCGCGTTTTATCAGGCTTAAACATTTGCAAAAATTCTGCTAAAAAACTAAGGAGGTGGAAGAACTTATCTATTGAACTTAAATGGTAATCTTCATTATGACATTTTTTATGTTATTTTTTACCGAATATTCAAAAGTCGGTGGCACTAGTAATACAATTCGATGACATTTTCTGACTCCACCAAAACTTGCAACCAACAAGAACCACCAGTAATATGCTAAATCTGGCCCATTTATGTTTCATTGTAGATTGAGGTAAAAATCACCACTCCACAACCTCGCAAAAATATATGCAAATGACACTTTTGATTTACTGTACTGAACCACATTTTTCACCCAAAATGACCAGCGATAACAATAATTTTAGTGCAACGCCTAACGGAAAGGTTACAAAATAAATGACGACAGTTGGCCTTAAGCCCGTTCGCACAATCAAAGGTGGCAAATGAGGCGAGGAAATGGTCATTTTTAGAAGCGGCATAAATTTGCATTTGATACTAAAAATAGGTTATTCGCACTCGGCGACACATAAGCACACATATGCAAGGTAATGAGGTCAAATGAAATGGTGAAGAAACAGTTACACAAATGTGACTTGAAAATGTAAGTTATGGCCGATTGTGCGCCCTTTCGAAAAGGTAGATGCAAGGAAGGATACTCGAATTGCAGAATAACAAAAAGGGCTAAAATTAGCACAGCCATAAAGTTGGACACGTGGAGTATGACAAGTTTAGAACTAAATATAAATGTCAAACATAGGCAGTGGTATGAAATGCAAAGCTTATGCAAAAAGCCTAGGGTTACATGAAATTTCGAAAAGGAGAAATATGGAGGAGAATGCTTAAGTGTTTCTAATTTCTTTTTAAGCTAACCGAAGCGACAACTGACGTTTGAAGCTTTTACGAACAAATTAAAGGTGACTAAAATAAATAAATAATTGGCGCGTACACTTCTGTTAGGTGTTTGGCCGAGCTCCTCCTCCTATTTGTGGTGTGCGTCTTGATGTTGTTCCACAAATGAATTCCATAAATAAATTAAAGGTGACTACTGTAAAGAAATTTAAGTACGTTGATATGGGAATTAAGCAAACATTTTTTATATTTATTTACTTAAAAAAAAAAATTTATTTGCAAGTCCAGCCTTAAGCTGTTCATAGTTTATTTAATTAGTATTTCACACACCATTAATATTTAATAACATTCTTAGAGGGGGCTAAATAGAGTGGCAATTACTATTTTTATTTAATATGTGTACGAGTATAAATTAACTTATTTGCCTTCAATATAAAAATTCATTATTATGAGCTTTCCTGGCTTTCCCCTCCACAATTATGAGTAATGCGAAAACCGTTTCGGCGGCACGTGTTGTGTTAATTAAGTAAATAAATAATTGCATGTGGAGCACTTAGCTGAGGCACAAAAAACACAAGCAACTGGACGGTTTTCGCAAAGGCCAGCCAAATACGTGCTTTTGTGCTTTACTTAGGTGCTCCGCCGGTAGTCGCAAGCACATATTTTTTGTATTTGTATGTAGGTAATACAACTTCTTCTTCTAAAAAATGTGTTTATTGTTTTTTTAGTGTTCTTTGGTTACTTTTGGTCATTTTTGTTTCTCGTAGTTAATAGCCTAGACTGCTGCGGGGCTGTTCAGTAAGGCTTACGTTGGGTTCATATAAAGGATGTTTTTTAAAAGCTGGATAACTTAAAATGATTATACAAAACAGATATATCTATTATCTATATAAAGGGTGTTTTTTAAGAGCTGGGGAACTAAAAATAATAATAATATATACAAATAATAGAAATATTGTCTATACATATAAAGGGTGATTTTTAAAGGTGGAATACTTAAAATGATAATAATAAACAGAAATATTGTCTATATAAAGGGTGTTTTTTTAAAGGGGGAATACTTAAAATGATAATAATAAACAGAAATATTGTCTATATAAAGGGTGTTTTTTTAAAGGGGGAATACTTAAAATGATAATAATAAACAGAAATATTGTCTATATAAAGGGTGCTTTTTAAGAGCTGGGGAGCTTAAAATGATAATAATAAACAGAAATATTGTATATATAAAGGGTGCTTTTTTAAGAGCTGGGGCACTTAAAACGATAATAATAAGCTAAAAGATTGTCTATGTCAAGGGTGTTTTTTTATGAGCTGGGGAACTTAAAATGATAATAATACACAGATATATTGCCTATATAAAGGGTGTTTTTAAGGTAGAGAACTTAAAATGATAATGATAAACAGAAATATTGTCTATATAAAGGGTGCTTTTTTAAGAGCTGGGGAACCTAAAATGATAATAATAAACAGAAATATGGTATATGTAAAGGGTGCTTTTTTAAGATCAGGGGAACTTAAAATGATAATAATAAACAGAAATATTGTCTATGTAAAGGGTGTTTTTTAAGAGCTGTAGAACTTAAAATGATAATAATAAACGGAAATTTTGTCTATATAAAAGGTGTTTTTTAAGAGCTGGGGAACTTAAAATTATAATAGTACACAGATATTTTGCCTGTATAAAGGGTGTTTTTTTAAGGTGGAGAACTTAAAATTATATTAATTAAATTATATTGAGAGTTGGAGAAATAAAAAAGATGATAATACACAGAAATGTTTTCTATATGAAGGGTGTGTTTTAAGAGCCGGAGAACTTAAAATTATAATGCAAATATTGGAATAAATATAGTTGGACTGATAATTTTTATTACAATCTGGTAGATAATTTCATGGCATTTATTTTTGGTGTATGATACCCGGCATATGTCCGCCGCAGCTGGGAGTTATATGCTCTATTCACTTAGTCCAATTTTTGACTACTTTTTCCAATAAATCGAATAATAAATCTAAGTGAGCCCAATCAGTGAGACCCAAGTGCAACTCAAACGATGGTCATTTGGCTCCAGTTCTTGCACGAGTTGTATTTTATAGGCACATAAGCCAAGATCCTTACCTAAAATGTTCTACGTAGTCGAAGTACAAAGACCATCAAGTTCAGCACGACGACGAATCGACATCTCGGCGTCTTCTTCAACACCTGCTCTATAAACTTCGTGAACCGATTTATTGTTCTCAAAGTAAGTTTCCACAATTTCCAACACTTGAAAGGTATTAGTTTTGAAAAATAAATATCATGAATGGTACGATACCTCTAAATTGATCACCCTTTACATGACTTTTTCAATATTTTAACATCGTTAACCGGTAAATTTTATGAAATTTAGGGTTTATAAATAATATCAGGCATATGCCGACTACCTCAACTACGATATATGAAAACCAACATATGAAGAACTAATTTTATAGCACTTTTTTCAACGTAGCCGCCTTATCTTGTGCCGCGTTATTAAGGCGCGGAATGTTGGCTTTCAAGTAACAGGTTTATCAAAATCAACCAATGAATTGAAGGTTGCTCATACGACACGTATGATTAGCTCTCCAAAGGCCAATTAGCACCACCCAAAGCGGTAGCGAAAAACAAAAATAAAAAGAAAAAATAGTCGCGAGACACTTCTGCTTAATTTATTTAATACTCTCATAAATCTTACATCAAATGTTTCTAATTAACACCAGACAAAGCAGACCCAGGCCAAAATTTGTAGGTTAATCCAACCATAATTTATGACTATGCGATAAATTATGTTAAAAAAAATAACTAAAGGCGAACGAAAGAAAATTCGACAGAAAGTCGCTTTGAATGTTAAGGCATTGCTAGTCACACATACCTTTACCTTTAGTTGGCGTATCAATTTAATGATACTATGAAAGCGAATGCCATTTTTTACCTCTCTATGGTTTTTTCCACATTTTGTTACTACATTTGCTTGTTTGTTTATTTTTTTTCTTTTTGTTTAATTTTTTTCTTTTTGATGAAAAGTCTGTGGAATATTTCTAAATTTTGTAAAAAGTCTTCAATTTGTATTTATATAGTTTTTATTAGACAATTAAAAAAATATAAGTCCCTAATTAATTTCTTATAAATTTTTTTGGGACAACATTTCTCTGGTTCAAAGTGTATTTACTTCACCGCGACACCTTTCCTTCAAATTGAATTCACATCTGTTCGAAATTTGCCGCACTTCAATTGATTCTGAGCTGACTAAAGTGACTGCTGTTCATCAACATGTTGATTTGAGCGAATACAATTAATTCATTTATTTTTTTTTTTTATGTTTTATTATTAAATAAATAAATAGCAACACAATTTTTTTATCGAATATATCTTATCCGATTCTTTATCAATCGCAATAAAAGCTCGCTACAGTTACACATTTTTATTTGTTTTTGTATACACCAACAGAAAGTCCCAGTAGTAACGAGTGGGGTCAGTAAATTATAATCATTTCGACAAACATCAAGCCAACCAACGGTGCCAGACTAGCCTTGTCATCCTATGTAGAGACACGCTCCACTTTCTGCACTCAACGAGTGTGGGAGGCTTAGTGTCGCTCCAAAATACAGAGGGCAACTTCAATGCTAGCCTTGAGACTGCCTGATTTACTGTAGCGTTTATGTGTATATACATACATACACATGTGTGTGTATTTACGAAATGTACCAAAGGCATGTTCAGAATGCTAAATATGTAGGTAAATATTTGTATCTACGTAAGCTGTGCATATTTTTATTATCTGATCCAAAAATTTGTAAAACTCACACCAGCTACCCTGATTAATATTCATAGACTTTCACAAGTGTAGCGAACTGCTAGCAAAATATATTTACAGAAAATTGCAATGGTCAACAGACATTGAGGTATTAGAGTTGAGCTAATAAGCTGAAAAGGTGAATCGTTTTTTCCTTTTTGTTCTTTTTATGTTTTTGTAAGATAGTAGCATCAGCAGCCTTAGCTACGGAACTCGATTTCCTCAAACAAAAAAAGCCAAGCAGACGTGATGTGCATATTAATTGCAATAAAGATTAGTAAATACTAACATGAAATTCAAGTGTGAAAATATTTTGTAGCTGAATTTACCTACTATTCCCATTTCAGTTCATATCAACAAACTGTATGATTAGCAGCGAACTGTTGCCAGCAAAGTAACCCTACCCTAACTCACACTTTGCCTTAGTATGCAACTTACGGCTGTTATCGTGAAAATAGCGTCGATAGAGTGGCTGGCTGGCTGTCTTAAGTGTTATCGCGAAATCTCGCCCGGCATTATTGCTTCTTATCTCGAAGACCCTCTGTTCGCTGTGATTGCCTTCGGCCACTGTAGCACTTATTTAAAATTTTATTGGCTTCATTAATTTTAATGCGTCGAATATAGATAACCACCAGACTTCTGTAAATTTAGATAACGTAGAAGCGACTGTCGTGGGAATGTGCAGAGATAATGCAAGTCGGCTTTTTGAGAGCTACTTGTTCCAAGCTTCGTCTCCATATAAATAATGCTAGACATTTTCCTTAATATTTATTATTATTATTTTTTTATTTTTATTTTTAGAAATTTATTTAAAAAATACAAGAAATATTTATAGAGATTATAAAAGATCAACAGAATTTTTCAGCAACTTCATACTTAGACTTCGTTATACTAAAATTTAATAAGCCTTGAACTGCATACCAAAATGTTTTAAAAATTCTAATTAAAATCCGTAAAATTGAGATGAAGGCTTTCAGGAATTTTTCTAGTTCTTGCATTAAATTTGAAAACTTTATTTGTTTGGTTTTTGCTACTCTTTTCACAAAAATAATCATAATTAAAAAACACAGAAAACTAGTCCAAAATATTGAGGTACCATCGCTTTGTCGCTGAGTGTATATTAGAAAGTTTGCAGTTATCAGTAACAAACAGCGGGCTACGCTAATCGATAAGACACATTTTCTGAGTAGTGGGCAGCAATCAAATTCATATGAACTAATATTTATGAACTTCCCACATTATATGTACGTGTGTTTGGCAAAATAATAATAATAAATAAAAAAATTAAAACTTGTCTGTCCAATTTGAATAAAGTTAACGGATCAACAGTACACTTAGTCCGACAGAAAAGGCGGCTTCTGTTACTTCAGTAATTAAGAAAGCCCGTATCATCTTTAAGGGAAGTCAAAAGGCTTTCTATGACCATAAATTCAATATGCCAGCTATACTCGTATGAGTAAGTAAGATTTATTTCAGCTTAGCACTTCGTGTTCATGGCTCTCTACATATCACAGTACCGAGTTCCCTTATTAAACTTAAGATGGCGCTGGGTTGGACGGAGTGTATGTGCCTTTTTTCTAGCTACCAATGGCCGAGATAACTCAACCTTCTCCGCCCAAGTATGCTGCGTTCAAGAATAAGGTGCATTAGAATGTCCTGGGACTGGTTACAGAAACGAAAAGAATCAGTGAACCATAACCCGGTCATGTGCAGATAACTGCGCAGTCTGCAATGACCTGTGGGAACATTTTCTGAAGACTGAAGTAAATAAATAAATAAATAAATACCCATGAACATTCCCAGTTTATCCTTGTGAAGAGTTATGAGTTTTTAAACCTCTTTTGATTATACCTTCCAGTAAAGATTTCGTCTAGTTTTTCTACACACTCGGGGATGACAAAGCCTTGAGTTCCACTTGTCTATCGCTCAGAATGGCAACTCGCTCATTTCGGAAATTCCTGCCTAAGTTAATCTCTGCACATATACAGATCGCATATACCCCCGCTTAAAATATGCTTGGAAAACTACTCATCGACACAGAGCGCTTGGTTCTGAATCCATATACTATTTTTTAACGCCTATGCCTTTTATTGTCTTTAACCCTTCTGTGTACTAATGCAGGGCACACTCCTGGAGTTTCCTTTCAAATACAGATGTTTTCCAGTCTAAATTGTTGTCCAGTTCAATTCTGAACTTCTTTTCGAATTTGACGACTTTAGTGATATCATATCTGCATAGCTGGGTAAGTGTGAGTAGCAGGTACAGCAATTCCATGTTCTTAGATGACATCTCTTTTCCTTTATCGCAACTTTGCCAAATAATATACAACTTTGAATAACTACATGCAAGAACTCGTGCATTACCTCCATCGCAGCTGTAGGGCAGGTCCGCATCGCCCCCTAATGCACACGCATGCTAAGCGCTGAATCTTAGTCAGTACTATCCGCACTGTCAAGAGATGTACGACCACTGTCAGAAATTAATTATTAAATCAATTAATTTCATATTATTTTATAAGTAATATAAGTATATTAATGTCACATTTGCATTATATGCACTGAACCTAGAACTATTTGATTAATAGCCAATGTGCGACCTACATCACATTTATTGGCCGTCATAGCAAAAGTATACAAATTCAATGCCAAATGCGTATTTTTTTTTAAACTAATTAATGTCTTAACATTCATAATTCTCTAACCAATTCGAAGGGTCAAAAGTGTTTGTTCATAAATACTCAAAAATTGCTCGAAAAATTTCAAACAAAATTTGTTATTTCGTTAAATAGTCGCATTGCTGTTTTAGCGCTGATAATGAACCCCATTGTGCTCAAAGCAATTTAAATCAATCAGCTGATGATACAAACACATATTTATTTTTACTTTAATTCGTATTATCATTACTATTTGTTCGTATTTATTGATCATTATTTAAGTATTGTGCTTTTTATGGAATTTCATGCTGCGAGAAAAATATATTTACCTGCTCCTTTATGCCTACCGAAGTGCGTGCTAAGGTAATTTGCTCGATTGCTATGAATTTAAATCACCATGAGGTTTTATTTAATCGTAGAATAAATTTATTATTGGAAAATAAATAATAATATGGATGTGATTTTTAGTAAGGGCATTCTTATTTGCGGGAGTATTTAACGCAAATTAAAATGTGTATACCAGGTAAATACCTATGAAACATGAATTCACACGTGCGAAACATGGCTAGCAGTAAATGCGTGTATGAATTTTCCAATCACAATAAGCGATTTTGCGATTTGGAATTTGTGGACTGCCATGTTCTGTTCACATACCAATACAACAGTTGTATGAGCTTTTTTCAAGCAAAGATCTACACTACAACCGAAGCAGTTAGTTCGACGTGGGAACTAATCCCTCTTCACTCTTATTTGTTTGGGTTTACACCAGTGCACAGCCGAGATAACCAAACTTTGCTTATCGATACATTTAAGTTTAATACCCTTGTATGAGCGAGTGCATGTGACGGGCAAAAGCAGTGTAAGCATATAATATACACATTAATATATACATGGCGGAATGAACTTTAGTAAGTTGGCAACTCATACTTGTGTCGCCTTGTAGCGCTACAGCATCGATCAAAAGATGAGCAAAGAAGGTTCAGTTTGCAATGAGAACTTACGAAGAGAACGACGGTATCGAGTGAGCGGCTACTAAACTATTTCCCACCAACCAATGTTTCAATCCATTTAAAGCAATTTCTATTTCATTATAAATCATTATTAATTTGTGAACTTTGTAATAACTTAAAATAATAGTATTAAACTACATTCTGACGTCAAATAGCAAGAAACATCTTTCATTTCCCACATACATACTGAGTTGCCCATATTCGACGGACCCATGTGTTTTTTTTTTTTTTAATCAAAGAAAAACACAATTTTTTTGATGTTGACGATAATAAACATTTTATTTGGTTCAAGTAGATTTGTTGACATCACTTTTTGAATGTGATATCTCTCAAACGGCCGCCTTGAGCCTGTACGGCGTATTGTGCCCGTTTTGCAGCATTTTCCATAGTTTTAGCTAACATTTCGACTGGAATAGCGGCTATTTCCTCACGGATGTTGTTCTTGAGCTCTTCTATGGTCTTTGGCTTATTATTATAAACCTTTGATTTTAAATATCCCCAGAAGAAGAAGTCAGATGGCGTTAAATCGAACGAACGCGGTGGCTAGTCAAAATCGCTATTTTTCGACATCAAACGACGAGGAAACAATTTCTTAAAAAAATCGATTGTGGTGCGAGCTGTGTGTGGTGGAGCGCCGTCTTGTTGAAAGCAGAACTGTCTCATACGCTTTCGACGAATAATTGGCATCACAAAAGTGGTTATCATATCGCGATAACGCCCCTGATTGACGGTACAGGTTGACCATCTGCATTTTCGAAGAAAAACGCCCCAATAATCGTTTTCGCACTAACGCCGCCCCAAACAGTGACTTTTTCGTCGTAAAGAGGTGCCTCTTGAATTTCGTGAGGATTTTCAGTGGCGTAAATACGGCAATTTTGCTTGTTTACCGTCCCATTCAATAAGAAATGTGCCTCATCGGGCGTGATGATTTTGTTCTTCTTCTTCTTCTTTTGACTTCTTTTGTTAAATGTAAATTTCAACAATTTGGGAGCACTCGCGTAGTGTGTACTGTGCCATGGTAAAAATCTGCTAGGACTGACGCTTCCAACGCGGTATGTTATTAAGCGATTTGACGTCACTGTCAAAAGATACAGGATTGCCAGATGGGTCCGTCGAATATGGGCAACCCTTAATATATCTCTCTCAGTTATATTATAACTAATATAAAGCAACGATTTCGAGTACTTTCCCAGCTTGAAAAATAGCTAAAAATCTGTCAGATATCCATCAGAACAGTCAAGTAAAAGTTTGACCTCTTTAAGATTTCTGTCAGATATCGATAAGAGGAACATATGGAGAAGTTGTTAGCAAATTCGCTTGGCGTGGGAAATTTAGGCTCACACCTGTATTTACAAAGCAGCACTGTGATATATAACAAAGTTTAGAATATTTAGTTTTCCTTGATTTAATTTTGTTTATTTTTTATAAGCATTTGGTTTGCTATAGTTTAAAATTTTAATGAAGATTTGTTGCCTCTTTTTTTAATTTTTTTAAACATTGACTTGTATGGATTTTGTTGTAGTATAACCTATTTTAAAAATTAGTCCTTCCTGAGGAATAAACGGCTCCTTACGACAATACTGGCGGGATTTTGAATTGATAGTCATATGGACGCCAGATTTACAGCCCAGCCCAGAAGCTGTAAAGATAAGAATGAGGAGTGGTCGATTCAGCACTTCTTGTGCAAAATGCTTCACATTGAAAGAACTGCAACTCAAATTTTTGGGGCAAGCTTTTCTTCGGGTTTTTTGGTAAGTATATTCACAGTCTCGTTTTAGCAGGCAATTAAACTTGAGAAGACATCAGAAGTTTTCAAGGGAATGTAAGGGTGGGAGGGAGAAAATCACTTCTGTTTATCTCAGTAAGTCCCTGTAGCCACCTCAACTTAAACAAAAAAACTTTTTATTATACAGGGCAACTCCAAATAACTGTTTAAATTAAAAACTGTGTTCACTTAACAAAAAATTCAAGTAAAGGTTTATTATGGCAGTCGGCATCTACTTAGATTAATTTGTCGATTCATTTTGATATAAGAACACCCCTAGCGTGCAATTAATTACGCTTAAAAAAAGCTAATGAACAGTACCTGAAACCAGTCACGCATTCTTATCAGTTTTTGTACCTAATTTTATAGCCACTTTTTGTGCTAATCATACAAAACCCCAGAATTTTATATCCCCTCTTATTTTGTATTATTCAAATGTACACTTTTTGTGGTTTGCTGTGTTAGGGAAGTGTGACTGCACGTTCAGACGCCTCTGAGAGTTTTCTTTCGTATACTTTTCTGACAGGCTTTGCTATTTTTACACTCACGGGCATGCTTTGTTACATACCTACATTCATATGTAAAATATCAAACAATTCTTATATCTTTTGATTACTTTCAGACAGTAGCTGGTTAAGGTATTACTGAAATCTATTTATAATAGTATAAATAGCATAAATATAAGCTGTGAAAAACTCTTTCAGGTATACTCGTACATACTATTCTTACACTTATATGTACATACAAAGCTTATACCTGCTTATGGAGCTATTTTTACATGAATGAAAATAAGTGTGCAACAAAAGCCAGGGAAAAATAACAGTAAGTGAATCAAAGTGAAGCGTTTGAAGAGAACTTAACTTGAGAAGAAGTATGCTTAAGATTATTTACTTCTAAAATGTTAACAGAAGCCTTTGAGAAATCGGTGATGTCGAACGTACATTAGTCAGAGCAAAGAGTTGAAAGTGGACCAAAGATGGTTTATTTTTGTTACTCTCTGGTCATTAATCTGCCTCGCCAACAGACGAAAACCATCCAAAAGTTAATGAAAATATACTCGCGAATCGCTGAGTGAGTATTAATGAGATAGCAGCTCGAATTCTTATCTCGATCGGATCTGCGTATGGTGATGTTAGTCACGACGCTTTGCAGATAAGAGGAGTTAAAACTGACCAAAACTGACTTAAGAGGACAGATACTTGTACACGGCCACATTTTCCCTGATTTTCATTAAAATTATTTAATATGAAGAAGTCAATATATTTTTTCAATATACAGCTTATTTATTCATTAAAATAATATATATATTTTTTTTAATCAATTAAAATGGCGGATTTACACTCAATTCTTCCAGGAAGGTTGCAGCGGGGCTTCTCAATCGGCGGGCATTGTAGCATCGGCGTCAGTGACCTGAATACAAAAAACCAAACATTTTTGTGTTTATTAATGTCATAATTTCTATATGAATTAAAAAAAAAATTGAGAAATAAAATGCTTAAAACAAATGAATTTTGGGGCGAATTTATCTACTATCATATTTTTGCTTAGAAAAAATTATTTTTTCGAAAAATTTTCAAAAATTAACATAGTAAGTAATATAATAAAAAATGTGTGCAAAATTTCAGGTAGATCGGTCAATAACTTTTGGAGTTTTTTTTTGTTTGAGAAAAACGCGTCTAAAGTTTGAATACATAAAAATTCCTCTCCCAGCGCTCGAACGCAAAGAATAGAGTCGTCACGGTTGGCGATCTATAATATAAGAAATACTTAAATGTACGTTCTAAAAATTTTTTATTATTATACTATTATAATATTAACATTTTATGAAAAAAAATTATTTTTTCGAAATTTTACAGATATCTGTCCCTTAAGACCAAAACTGCAGAATTTGTTTACGATACTAGCAATGTATTGTTGTAGCTAAAAAAATATTAGTTAAGGAAAAAGGAAATCCATTATTTTTGCGTCAAATTTTTTAGCCCCTGGGCGATGCTACGACTATTAACTTGCCGGTCAACTTGGATTATTTCTGTGATGTTATCGACATTTTCGATATTATCGACAAATTTACATGTAATTAGCTGTTACAATATATAAACACCATTCACAATTCCAGCGGCCTGACTTGAAAACGCTGAAAAAGGCCTGAGGAAAAACTGAAAAATCTACTGAATTTCCCGGAAGATTTATAATTTTTAAAAATATTAATTCTTTCGTGTTAAAAAGTCGAAAAAATTTGCTAAATTTTCTAAGCAAAGCATCAATTAAAATTCAAAAAATCTTACAAAAACCCACTTATTATTTCTTTTTTGGCGAAATTTTTCAAAAAAAGAAAAAATCTTCAAAGTCTCCAAATATTTTTAATAAAAAATGAAAGATTCCAGACTTTTGAAGCTGCAGGCAGCTACACAAAGATGCGAATAGTTTTTCTTTATTTAAATTATCAACAGAAAATGATTTTCTAGCAGCGCTAATAGTCGCAGGTAAGAAGTTTACCAAATATTTGTTTTAGTTTCTATTCACAGCTGAAAAAATACATTAAAAAGCATGTACTTGTATACAAATAAAGCGTTGCTACCAATTACATAGTCCTAGAGATTTTACTTGTTGACTGTCAACAGTTCGGCAAGCGTCACTGCGCGAGATATTCTACAAAGCAGCTGAGTTGGTTTTAATTGGCTCAGAAGCGCTTTGCGGCAGTTGGCGGTGGTAGCCGCTGCCGTTGTATTTCCAAGTAAATGAAAATAAAAATAGAATTAAAAATAAGAAAAACAGAATTAAATAAAATGTAAATGAAAGTAAGAATAAAACAAAACTAACTAAAACTCTATCGTTTACGTGATAATGCAAATAAATGTCGTAAAAAACTCACGCCTGAGTGCGATTACTTTCATTTGTTTCCCCTTGTTTTTCTTATATTTATTTCTTCGCCTTTTTTTAACTTGTGACTACTTCAACGCTATTTTTAGTAAAGAAAATATCTTTTAGCAAATATTAATTACCCGCTTGCGTTGACAGGAAGTTTGCTTTGCTAATGGTAGAGTTTTTTATGATTTTCTTTCACACACACATACACACACACATACCTGCACACATATTTTCGTCATACACATATATGTATATGGTTGTTCTTGCTTTGTATGTGTGTTTGTGTGCTTGTCCAAAGCAACACGTCTCATGAAAAGTGAGCAGTCTGTGGTTTATTCAATTTAATTAACACGTCGTCGGCGGCGACAAGCAGAAAACTCATAACAACAGCTACTGTGGCTGATAAATGGTGTTGAAGATACGCATATCTTATTTCTGAATTAAAACACTTTTGGTTGAGCTACTTCGGATCAGTAGCATTTACAGAAAGTAGAATACGAGGTGTTGCTATTATGTTCCGGAAAGTAGTCAATAAAATATTTAAGCAAATTAAGTTGCATGCAAAATTGTATAATCCGCCCTCCAAATAGACTTGCTTTGACTTAGCTCAAATATTTCAACAATGAACTCGCAATTGGAGCACTCTTCGGCACGACTGCAACTTTTTTAATATTCCTCTGTACGCCATCCTGGTGACTTCTATATAGCTGCAACTTCATTTTGGGGAATAAGGAAAAGCTGCTGGTGAGGATATTGACGCTAGACGGTTGGTGCGGTGATGTTGTCATGCCTTTTGTCGGCTAAAAGTCTTGCACAATGAACGAGGAATTGCCAAACTGTTTTCACGGATATCGAAAAAAGTTCAGTATTCAATCGCGAATTTGATATTTTAGCTTCCGCTGGCTCCTGCACATTACTTTCCAGGAACTACAAACTTTACTTACGAATGGCACCAAATTGAAAAGTCCACGTCACATCTGCAGTAAGTATTTCCGGCAGTTTATCGTCATATTTTCTTAAATCAAACTAAATCCCGTCATTTCGCGACCGAATTTAAGGGGCTTTGTTTGAAAACTCGCTAGAGACATGAATTAAAAATGAAAGCAAATTTAAGCCTTGGTATCACTATGATCAATTTCTGGTGATCTATGCGAAATTTCTATGTGCGATCTGCAGGATCAGCCAAGCCTAATCCAACCTAACCTAAGCACCGACGGAACTCAGGAGGATATTCGCAGGCGTAGTCAAACAATCAAATGCGCTCATATATTTCTGCACAAAATTTTGCCTGTTTCGGAGTTGTAACTAAACCACCACAACTTAATTACCACACCTCGTACCTGCAAAGAGCTTATAAGTAATTTTATGGCCATCAAAATATCTCTTAGCTTGTCAGCGCTGAAAAACATGGCTTAGCGTTGCACGATTCTAGCTAAAATTTAAATTAGTAGGTACTGGATAAAAATTGTTGTTTACCAGTTAAAGTAAGATATAAAGGAGATATATTTTGGTGTGATTAAGTACTATTACTAAGGATGTGAATCTCGGGATAAAGGGGTTTTCGGGATTTCTTATAAAGCATATAAAAGCAACGCAGAAAAAATTTATTTTTAAAGCTAAAACTATTCCCAATTTAACTTGTGTTGGTAAAAATAACCGCTATAGTAAAAGGTTGATTTTTCGTTTTCATTTTAATATTACAAGGAATACATATTTATGTGTGGCTCTGTTATAAAAGGTTACATTGACTCATTTGAATTTTTATTTGAGCATGAACGATTATGCATTAAGCGTAATTGCGCCATTCAATAAGATCCAATCCAAAAAATATTAATGTAATTTTCTTGAGTTGACTTGTTGCAAAGTAATCAATACTTACTTGGCTCTGGGTGAATTTTAAATAATCAGATATTGAACTGATGAAGTTGTAGAGACTTATTTAAATTGTTGTGTTACCCAGCAACTGTTTTCTTTCTTTTCTCTTTTCTATTATCTTCCTTGTTAAAATTAATCTAATCAACCTAACTTTCCTTGTTATTTTAGCACACCATCTACGTTCTCTCTCTTAGCTCATCTGCATTCGAGTCAAACAAAAGGTACTCTCATTTTTTTCATCTACGCTTTGTGGTATTCCATTATTCTTTCTCCCTTTCCTAGTTTATTAAGGGGTTACATGGGTTTCGTCGGGTAAAAAAAGTCCCATTTCCAATATTTTTTTTTCTATGTAAAAAGTTATTTGTTTAATTCAAACTTTTTTCTGTCTTATAGATACATATTTAAAGAATAATTTCTGAAATTAAAAAAAAAAATTAAAACTCCTCCTTTGTGACGTCATTTCCGGTGAACCCTCGAAAAAAGGTGCGCCCGCGTTGTCAGCAAAACTCCTGACAGGGTTATCGAAAATGAAAAAACAAAAATAAGTGTTTAAGTTAAGACCATACACTCGTGCTTGAAGCAAGGAAGGAAAAAATTGGAATGTTGGCAGTTATTTTTCCAAAAAAATTAATTCGGTCAAATTTGCTTAAATTTTTTTTTTAAATAGTTCGGATTGAAAAAAAAATCCTTCGTTCATGCACGAGTAAATTGTATCTCGAACACCTGTGTAAAACGTCATCAAGATCGGTTGAGTAGTTGTCGAGAAAATTTGACAACCGACTTTGACAAAATTACCAGGTTATATCATAACATGTACAAAAAAATTCATTCCAACAATATTTCTGTTTTGTATTATCATTTTAAGTTCTCAAGCGCTTAAAATCACATCTGATTGTAGATGCTAGTATATATCTATTAGAGAATTCCGTTATTGACTACATTAGCTATTTGAGTGGCATGCCGACAGGTGCACAATTTTGCTCGGAAATATTTTTTTGATTTATGCGAAAAACTTGTGCGGTTGTTTGATGTGGTTAAGTGCTGCACACACGCCGTCTAAAGTGTTAGTCAGATGTCAAAGAGTAAAATGAAAGAATAAAATATTTGAAAATGTTTTTCACAATGTCATACATATTTTTTTTTTTTAATTTTAAAGTAAATCAAAGAGGTTGCGTAAATAAAAAAAGTATGAAATTTTTTTTTCTGTCAATCTACATCCTGATATGTGAATACGTGCAGACATCAATTGCCTATTTTGCTCTACAAAGTAGCTATTTTTTGTTTTATTTGTGTATTTAGCACAAGCAAATCGCCTGAAGCTCAAATTCATTCATCAAACTTGTAATTTATTAACATATTAAATAAATTTTGTGGTCGACCATCCACATAAATGAGTTGCTGGCAGCGAAGCAAAACAAACTAAACGAGAAACAATTTAATTATCATAACGAAGGAAATTTCGAAATTGTTGGCTTTGGTTTTGTGTAATGGCGCACTGTCACTCGTATGTGAGTGTGTGTGTATTTAATGTGCGAGAAAAATTATAGCAATTTTTATGGCTATTAAATGGCTCAAAAACTAGCGAATGAACTTCACTGAAATATTTTATGTTTATTCCAGACATTTAGTCTCGTCGCACTTAGTTTACCATCGGATCCGCTATGTGGCGCTGCGTTTGAGGTATTTATAAAAAAAATAATATTTATGGTCGAAATCAGGCTAAAGATTTCTCGCACTGCCATATGTGTGTGTCGCTTGCTATTTTAGCTACCGATGGAAAAGTTTCCAAGATTGTCGTCAACATTTTTTCTTCTGTATTACATAAGGGGGCGCAAAGTTAATCATCCATACTAAATAGAAACAAAATGACTTTGAGTAATGGATATTTTTATTTTGACCTTGACGCGATCCATTGTCTGCCCGTTTGTATACTGCAGCAGTCTGGTTCACAAGACGATTGTCAAATACGATTGGCGTGCGACGCCATTTGCAAAAATTATAAATCTTCTAATAGGCTGATTAATTTTGCGCCTCGCCCTTCTTTCTACAAATTGCTATTCTCCATAAGGGTGTCGTTACAGAAACTACAAAAGAAAAAACATAAATTCTTTTAGAAGGTCGATTCTGTAAACCAGGTAGAGTAGGAGAACTGACTGGCGTACAACTGCTGGTATTCGCCGCCCAAAAGGCTGATGGTGTAAAAAATTTACCACAGCAAATTTTTACCCAGATTATTTATTTATTTGCTAAGCCAATGAATGTAATAGATTCTTATAGGCTAAGTGGGCAAATTTTATGGTTAATAGGCATAAAAATATGAAGTACAATTAAACAATTTACAATAAATATTCAAAAATTTCAATATGCAATCTTTTGAAAATGAAAAGCCTATATCGAAAAATGTAGAGATTTCATTAAATCAATTAAGGCTCTAGTAATAGAACCTCAGACCAGAAGAACTGCGGTCTACGAAGAGCTCTGGCAAGATATATTAAAATACTACTACTCGCGAAATATTCAATGCCGAAGCTACTGGAGGTGGCAGAGAAAGACTAAGCTCTCTTCTACGATAAAAAGGCCAAGTTGGGCATGGGTTTGCTTCAGCTGGTGTTTCTAATTGGCGAATCAGCAGGAAAAGTAAGAACTCAATATAAGTCATCTATATTTTTCAAAACTTTGTACTTGCATATTGAAACCTGCTCTGGAAAACACAAATGCGGTTTAACTAATTTTGATGAATTGGCTTTTTTCTCAATGCAGTCAAGTAAATATGTCCGACAGACATATAACATAACTTTTGCGGAGTCCGCATGGATTAGGTTTGACGCTTCAAATGGTTAAAAGGTTTCACTTCTTGAATTTGTGTGATCTTGTAAGGATGACTACTAGGATGTTTATGCAAAATGCGTTCCCATGTGGACTGAGAGATTTCCAACTCTAGTGATAGGACGCCGGTTTCTGAGATATTTTATATACTACGACCATTACCTGTGTCACTGTAAATACATTGACTAAAATTATGCATGAAATCATGCACAGTCTCTCTGATGGGGCTATTATCACGAACGAAAGTTGGTACCACCGATACAGAATTATTCTCCTCTTCTTCTGCTGCTCAATTCATCTTCGCACATAGGGCATCAACAACGCCTGCGCGCCATTTTGAGCAATTCTTGTCAATGTAGATACTTTAATTTTTCCAATTGATTCTAGCTTCTCCTCTCAAGTTTAACTTGGTCTACCAGACTTTACAATCAGCATTCGCTAGAGAATTCCACTCCAGTGCCTTTCGAACATTGCATTTTTCGTCTTTGTCTAGAGTCTGACCAATCCATCTCCACTTTTGGCCTTTTATGAGCACTTCAATTGACAACGATTCAGAATTAATAGCTTCCAAACGTTGCTTGAGTGACGCCTCAAAATTTCAAATCATAAAAATACTTAACGTTGCGTTAATATTTCAATAAAAAAAATGATATGTATATTATGTATTACCATCTAAAAATCTGTAGAAATGTCTGCTAAATGTTTGTACGTAATCAGCTGGAGTAGTTTGGTTTATAAAAAAAAGTAAGAGTAATAAAAAAATGGTAGTGGGTATAAAATTATC
This sequence comes from Anastrepha fraterculus, assembly GCA_037575425.1. Taxonomy (NCBI): domain Eukaryota; kingdom Metazoa; phylum Arthropoda; class Insecta; order Diptera; family Tephritidae; genus Anastrepha; species Anastrepha fraterculus. The sequence goes on along the minus strand of JAYXIM010020233.1, from coordinate 286,593 downwards.
TGTTTCATATATATATTTTTGCTAGTTATGAATTCTGGAAGTAAATACATTAAAGCGGATTTTAAAACCCTGCATATAAGTAAAAGCGTTGGTGCTACGCCGTTTATAAATACTTTAAAGTGGCTTATAAAGTGTTGTCTAGGCTCGCAAAGCCTGGTTGGATTAAAGTCCCTGTGCTCGAATTTACTACTGACTTAACAAAGGCAAAGAATGATAAGCTATAAACGAGTATCGGCATTTGCGCTAAATACTGAGTATTGAGATATAAGTAAGTGTAAATATATATGAGGACTAAATATACGTATAAAGTACTCATGCATATTAAATTTAAATTAAGATATCAATCAATTAAAAAAAATGTCAGCATATATTTTTAGGTTTTATTATTTTAAATTTTTAATTTCATATTTTTTACCATTCACCGTCTTCAATATCCGTTACACGCGCAACCCACAGCGCACATTCATACTAATGAATAAGAATTTTCTCTTCACTTTCAGACTAGCCGCTAAAAGCAGTTCAAGTGCATGACACATATAAATAAATAGTTGCGTTTAGCTAATCTTGTTTGTTTAAAAATAGTAATTTGTATTTGAAATACTGCCACACTTAACATTGAAGGAAAAGTTTATTAACCTTCGTTGGGCGCACATTGCTTGCGCTGGGAATAGCACATCCAGACCAGATGGCCTGGTAATGAGTGAGTGGCTTATTGCATTCCTTTGCAAAAATAACTGATTCAGTAATAATATTCATATTTGTAATGTAAATGGCAATTATAGTGAAACTTTTTCTGCAAATAGTTCTTATTTTCTAATTAAATTTCGTTTGCACAAGTCATTACGCAATATGCAAAGTATCACATCTACATATGTATATGGGACGTTCCACGTCAACCGGTACAGTAGCTGGTCCAAAATTCTATGGGACCGATTTTGAAGTCCAAGGTCTCAAAATGATCGTCTGAATGTCCACTATTGAAAGCCGTCTGGCCCATTGAGAAATTCAATATGGCGTCCAAATTATGGCGTCTAAGCTGACTAAAAATTAGAGTTTATTTAAAATCTTGTGTGCTCCTAAGAAAACCAGGAGCAATGAAAAAAAAGTAATACTGATTCTTTATGTTCTTAGGGTCGCAGATTACGATTTCGGAAGCAGATTTCCAAAATTCAAAATGGCGGATCCAGGATCCAATATGGCGGCCGAAAATATTAATTTATTTCGATTTGTTTAAAATGTATTTCTAAGGGGTTTTTGGGGTCGCTGATTACGAATCCGAAGTCAGATTTTTTAAATTCAAAATGGCGGATCCAATATGGCGGCCAAAAATAAAAATATTATTTCGGGGTTTTTGGGGTCGCTAATTGCGATTCTGGAGTCATATTTCAAGAATTCAAAATAGCGGATCCAATACGGCGATATAAAAAAAAAAAAAACAAAATAAAAAAAAAAATAAAAAAAATAAAAAAAAAATTTTTGGAAATCTGCTTCCGAAATCGTAATCTGCGACCCTAAGAACATAAAGAATCAGTATTACTTTCTTTTCATTGCTCCTGGTTTTCTTAGTTAGTCAGCTTAGACGCCATAATTTGGACGCCATATTGAATTTCTCAATGGGCCAGACGGCTTTCAATAGTGGACATTCAGACGATCATTTTGAGACCTTGGACTTCAAAATCGGTCCCATAGAATTTTGGACCGGCTAGGGTACCGGTTGACGTGGAACGTCCCATATATATATATATAAGTCATTATTGTGCACCGAAAATATATAATTTATAAATAATTATTAATTTTAATTTATATGTTTTAATTAAATTTATAAAATTTTTTTTCTTTTGTTTTTTGCTTATTTTTTTATAAATTTTCAATTTATTTACTTTTAATTTTATTTTAATTGACGCTCTATGCTCCACTAGGAGTTAAAGGAATACTTTCCTCTACATAAAAAAAAAATTCAGCATTTGTTACATGGAGAAAAACACCCAACCCCGTCAGCAGAAAAATGTTCACTTCGAACTTCCAATTTGCTATAGCAAATTTTAATTAAAAAGTTCGAATTTTTATTTTAAATTTTTTTTTTATTTTTAACATTTTGATTTTTTCTTTTAATTTAATTATGTTTTTAATAACTTTTTTGATTTTGTATAATTTAATTTATTTATTATTACCTACTATTTTTTTATTCTGGCAAATTTCATTTCATTTTCCTGATATTATTTCTTTTAATTAATTAATTAATTTTATTTTATCATTTCATTTTTTTTTTAATTCAAATTTTTTTTTATTTTATCTTTTTTTTAACCTTATTTCTAATTTAAATTTATTATAATTTGTGTTGTTTTATTTAATTTGATTTAAAGAAACTTTTTTGTAAAGTATTTTATTTCAATTTAATTAATTTTTATTATTTAAACATTTTTTTATCTTTTTACTATATTTTGTATAGTTTTTATTTTCTTTATCGTATTTCTAAACTAGCTAAATTTATTTTATTTTAATTCACTTAATTTTATTTTAATAATTAAAATCAAGTTGTACAGATTTAATTTAATTTCAGAAATTCCTTGCAATTTTTTTACTTCATTTGATTTTATTTATTTTTCTATCTTATTTCTAATTGAACTTTATTTCAATTTTTATCGTTTTATTTTATTTGATTTAGATTTTTGTAAAGTTTTTTGTTTTATTTCAATTTAACTAATTTTTAAAATTTTTTTTATCTTTTTACTATATTTTATTTATAATATTTTTTTGAGTAGTTTTTACTTTCTTTATCGTATTTCTAATCTAGCCAAATTTATTTTATTTTACTTCACTTAATTTTATTTTAATTTGTACCATTTCCTTTTATATGATTTCAGAAATTTTCTGCACATTTTTTAGTTGAATTGACTTTATTTATTTTCCCTTCGATTTTACTTTATTTCAATTTATTGTTTCTGTTTATTTTTTTTAATATTATATTTTACCATACATAATTTTGTTAAATGTTTCATCTTGTTGTTTTTCAATTTCAATATTTTTATATATTTCTTGTGTTTTATTTAATTTACATTATTTTAAATTTAACTTTATTTTATTTTACTTTATTTCATTTAAAACATTTTATTTTATTTTAATAATTTTTTTAATCATTGTTTTAAATTTGTAAATTAATTACTTTCTAAATTTTTTTTTGTTTTTTTTTTATGTTATTACATTTTATTATCCATTTCTTATTTTTAATTTAATTGTCTTCTATATATTTTATGTACTTCATTTCATTTTATTTTAATTAAATTTATTTTTCCTCTTTATTTTCTCTGATTATTCTTATTATAATTTTTTGCTTTTAATTTTCTTTGTGTTATTTCTTATTTTGTTTAATTTAATTTTACTTCACTTAATTAAATGCGTATCATTTTATTTTATTTTATTTAAATAAATTTTTTTCTATTTATTTTCAAAAATGTTTTATTTATTTTTATAAAGTTTTCTTTAATTAATTTAATATATCTTTACTTTATTTAATTCGTTTTTTTTTTTATTAATTCTTTAAATTTTTTCAATTATTTCATTCCTTTTTGCATTCAAACAATGTTTTGGTGCTATTTCGCCCCTCTCCTTTGCTCGTAGAAGGTAGAAGTAACATTCTGTCAGCACCCGGAACCTCTTCTTCATAGTTCGCTGTTTTCAATTCATTATTCAAATTCTTGTCGATTTGCCAAAGTGGCGACAGAAATGCCACGTGAACTGGCAATCTCTGCCACCGGTGCTTTTGTAGTTTTATTTTTAATCATTTAAGTAATTTTTTTAGTATATTTTCTATTAATTAATCATGCACGCAGACTGGCGCTCATCCTCTACGTTAAAATTGGCTTCAGTACGACATAAAATTTAGCTGTATTAACTAAAAACTAAACAACCAAAGTAAACAGAAAAAACTGTCTAAAAATAAAATAAAATAAATACAATTTCTCGTTGTAGTATGTTGTGGCTTGATGAGAATTATATATATATTTGCATTACTTATATATCTCGGGAAAACACCTTCTAACATTATGCCATCTTCACCAAAGATCCCTCAACCGACTATCACTTTGGTGTAAAAGTCGAGGACTTGAAGTAAATCCGGAAGAAACGGATCTGATACTATTTAGCAGAAAACATAAAACACCTGCTCTTAAACACATATTCCTAGGAGGGAAACCACTTAGAGTAACAGAAAAGGTGAATTATCAAGGACTTGTACTGGATAGGAAGCTAAATTGGGGGCTCACAGTCGCAGATAGAGTACGCAAATCTATGATGGCGTTGTACTCCTGCGGAAGGCTAATTGGAAAGAAATGGGGATTAGAACCCAGAATGATACACTGGCTGTACACAGCATTGGTTAGGCCTATTTTCTACTCTGGTATTATAATATGGTAGAGACTAGCATCTGTTCGCATAACTTGCGCGATGCCAACCATACCATCGAAAGCATTATATGCGACATTAAACCTCCTTCCGGTAGATCTGCAGGCAAAATATATCGCGCGTAGCACGGCAATAAGGCTGAACACTGTCAGTAAGTGGTCAATAAGAGCTACGGTCACGGCAAAATCCTGGCTGACACTTCGGAGATTCCCAGATTGGTGGACTATGCACTCCCGCCCACACTTACCATTACAACGTTCACGACCCCTCCTACCCTCAAGGGAAGAGTGGGAACGGGACGATGTAAGACAGGGCGAGTCTATCCATGTATACATAGATGGCTCAAAGCTCGAGGGCAGGGTAGGCGGCTCCCCCACTACTGTAGTGTCTTTCAGGCCGAACTGATGGCAATAATGAAAGCCGCGCCACTGGTACAGTGTGATGCGATATCTACATTTCCACTGACGGCCAGGTGGCGATAAAATCCCTCACAAAGTAGTAGACAACCTCCAAGGTATCCTTGAAGGAATCATAAGGAAAGCTAGCGAAAGATGGCGTAATGAAGCCACCTGCAAAATCGCCCATAAACTGTGACCGACTCTCAATGCTAAGCGCACAGAATCTTTGCTAAGCCAAAGTAAGCACAGTCTTAGCACACTGATTTCAGTCATAACGGGACATTGTTTAAGAGATAGGCACGCCCAAAGGATAGGTATGCAAGCACATGACTTCTGTAGAAGTTGTCTTGATAAGGAAGAGGAAGAGACAGTCTTACACCTTCTGTGCCATTGACCTGCTTTATTCAGACGGAGATTTGCTATTCTAGGCAGGCAATTTTTTAACGAATTGGAAGATCTCAGTTCCGCAGAAATAGGGAAAGCCCCCCCGTGGCATCACATGGACTATGAGCCTGAGTGTATCCCACAGGACACCCGCTTCACCATAACCTAACCTATTACTTACACCTTTAAACGAAACTCGACTCTGCATTCGACGCTCCCTTTACGGCCCGTCGTAGGCCTAGGCAAAAAACTGCAGGCTCCTCTATTAGTTAAGAAGTTCGACCAAATAACCAGAAAATGGTGTAAACGCTAATTATTATTGGTGCATGGGAGTCATCAAAAAATACTATGCACTATTTCGACAAACTAGGATTTGAAATTTGAGAATTCGAATATATGATAGTAGATAATGCATACTGACATTTAAATATTTTAAAGCCAATGGTAAGTTTAATTTTTCGGGATTAGCAATAAATGTACCAGTTTTAAATTGTTTATTTATTTTTTTTTATTTACGAGGTGTGTTCAAAAAGTATCGCGAATTTTAAATTTTCGTTGGCACAAGTGCATAATATCTCATGGGGATTACTTTGAAGGGGACAAAATAGATATTAATGAATAAATAAATAATTTTTGAAAGAACACAAAATTCGCGATACTTTTTGAACACACCTCGTACTACAATTTTTTTATAAATGCATAAAGTTCAATTTTCATACTTCAGGAGTTTTTCATTTATAATTTATTAAAGGTAGTAATGGCTAATAACACGGGCCGATAAAATTTACAGGCACCTGAACTTTATGAGATGACACGACCATTGATTATATTTGCGGTTATGCCTGTTGAAATATTTTTTTTAAAAGTCAGATTAGTTCTCAAAGTAAAGCCTTCTCCCTTTTAAGCCCACTTTCATGAAAACACAGACTTTTACTTTTTCTGTTGGATTTTTTATTTTCATTTTTTTTTTGTAGGTAACTTTAAACGAATCTAATACTGTAAAGTCAACAGACGATATCTTAGAGGCGATCAAAGACCTCTTCACAAACCAAGGGAGGGGTTTAGAAGGTAATGACCTGTGCTTTGATCTACTATTAGGACACCAAAAAAATATATCGCATGATATTAACCTCAAATTCAAATATAAAAATTCTAATTTCTGCACTTCTTAGTCACTCTAACTCAAAAAACCCGTACTGCGGTTATTATGAATTCAGGTTCGAATTCAATGCGTAAAAGCCTTCGGAAAGTGTAGTCTATTTCTTAGTTTAAAATATTTTTCGGCCTGTGTATGAGTATGCGGCTTGTGGGCAGGCATTTGAAAAGCTCTTAAGGGCAGAAATTGTCTCAGCCTATTGCCATTATCCGTCAAGAGGCGACCACTGTTGAGAAAAACGTTTCCCACTCACAGAGGTTACTTATCGTGCATGTCAATACATATTTTAGAAAAGTAAAAAATTTTTCACTACACAACAACTACTTCCAAAGTTGCCATCATCACACTAAACAAATATTTCCTGGCAACAGACACGCCACCGTTGAATCGCGTGAGTAGCGCTCACGTTTGCGAACGCGTCTGATAATCTTTGCAAACAACAGAGAAATTCGTACTTCTAAACGAGCAAACAGATACCTAAGTGAAACAATAATACTTTTTAAGATTCTATACACACACACATGCACACAAACATTACAAATTCGCTATGGAGGAAGACTTTCAATTGAATTCGCTTTTGAGTTCTGGAGTCACAAGTGCCGCGGTTCTTAAGCATGCACGTCACCGCGTCTGTGCTTGTCACCTATTGTTAGTCACTTGAGCATTCCGAGCAATTAATTTACAAAGCTTTCCAGAGGTTTCAATGTCGCAGAGAGCAGAGCTACTAGGGAAAAGGCAATCGCGAAATACAATTGCCGCTATTTACTGACGAAACTATGTAGTGGGGTGTGAAAAACGTACAAGCCAAATAGTTTATGAAAAGCTATGTAAAGTAAATACGTCAAAACTAGCAACAAAGTGTGAAACGAACAACAAAAAGTACGTGAAATGCAATTTCAGAGAGCGTGAGAGGCCGTGAAGCCCACGTGGCAGGTAATAATTGTGTTTAATGCGGATTACCCCGCGCAAGTCCACTAAATTGACCCACGATTAGTCACAATTTGATTGATAGCAAAGTGAATGACACCGCAATTGAGACAGACAAAGGTCTGCTCCACAAGCGGCGCCTATCAATCGCTGCGATTAATGTCAATGAGCACGGCCACGCATTCTGGTATTGCATAATAATATTTGCTTACCCCAATTCCGCCAAACAAAGTAGAAATTTATTCGCGCTACGCCTGCAGGAGCGACGGAAAACAAAAATACTAAATAGTAAATAAAAAATTTAATTGGCAGCCATGCACGCAATTGACGAAATTGTATATGTTATCTCTTCAGCGTGTTGTCAGTTGGTGTGAAAGTCTCGTGCTTAGAAATAATTGCCGGTAGACGGCGCATACACACACACACGCACATAAAAGCAAATCTATTTTCTAAGGCGCTACCGGCGTATGGGTATGTCTGCCAAGCAATTTTAACTCAATTTGGTGTCGCGCTCTCGCTCTTTCTCTCATCTAGTTTTGTTTTCGACCTACTGAGTTCGTTTTCACCACAAATTTGAGCACTCAGCGGCTTGATTATCATGCTTTTCTACAACCTACACTTTTCTTTGTGCAGGTTTTTAGGCGGAACGTGCCACACTTATAAATTTATAGCATACTTATAGGCATGGGGCTATCAATCAATTGACTCTTTGGCTGGGTGTGTAATAGGGTGCCCCTGAAATTAATATGAAATACTTATTTTCTTATTATTATTTATTTCAGTCTATGAAGCAATAGGCTGCTACGATTCACCACTTCTATTCACGCCAAATACTTATTTTTTGGCTGTGCTCGTTTGACGAAATATTTGCATGTGAAAGCAATAACAAAGATTCGCCGCAATTCGTAGAATGAATTGAGAAAGTGAGACCAATAACATACCGTTATCCGGCTGTCAGCGAATTTGACAGAATCAGCTGATGGTCTGAGAAAGCCGGGGTTATGAATCGGTTTTGTTTACAAAGAAACTACGAGTGTGTGAATACATTTAAAATGATCGCACAGAATTCGTTTGCCGAATTCCCAGTTACGCGGCAGCCGAAGCTCCCCCGTCAAATTTCTTTTTCACCATAGCTATTGGGCAAACCTTGTAAATCTATCATCCTTGGCTACACCTCATAAAACTGATGTAAGTCACTATATTAAAGGTCGCCAACCCTTTTTTCTAATATAAGACAAGTTTAGTAAGACCACGTTCATACAGAGCGACTTTGGTTGCATCAACTTTAGGAATTCTCTTTTGATGTTCCCGTCGTTTTCACACACTTTACAATGGTAAGTTTTTGGTCTACAGCTAACAGAAAAATTGAGAAAAAGGAGAGCACAACGGGTGTTGACAGAGCATAAGCATCACAAGTAACGTGTCGAAGCAATAAAAGTTACTCTTTATAAACGCGGACTTACTGATATTCATCAAGGGATCCCAAACAAATAAAATTTATTGCAGCTCTTTTTCAGTGGTGCTAAAGTATGTTATTTATGCCTGTTATTCTACTGAATCGTCACTCGCTAGTATCGGATACAGACTACAGATAAATATGATATAAACTTATAATTGACGCGTACATCCTTTTTGTGTATTTGGCCGAGCTCCTCCTCTTATTTGTGGTGTGCGTCTTGATGTTGCTCCACAAATAGAGGGACCTACAGTTTTAAGACGACTCCGAACGGCAGATATTTTTATCAGGAGCTTTTTCATGGCAGAAATATACTCGGAGGTTTGCCATTTCCTGCCGAGACGCGACCGCTATTAGAAAAAACTACATATTCACTGCTAAATTAGATAAATAAAATAGAATAGTTTAATATTAATATTTGAAGTGTATCCAAAAAAGATTTATAAGATTAACATTGCGATCTCTCTCACAGCTTAGGCCGGCTTAAAACTCTCGGTTCAGATAGAAGAAAAATTTCCCCTGTTCATTTATTCTAAAAGTCCTAACGGGGGATGTGGTTGTCCCGATTTTCTAAGTAGGATAGTTCCAATATCCTTACTAGAAACTTGCGGCACCCTGACCTATTCTACTTATTGCTCTTTATAGGTATGAAAAATATTGGGCAACGGGGCGTATAAGTAACGAGGTTCTAGTGAAATTTGGGAAATGTAATTTATAAATTCAAAAGTTCAAAAATTTATAAATTAAACGGATACATTCTTTGAACATAAGGGATAATACAACACACGTAATTTGCAAACCTTTCGGGAAAATTTATATTTTTATTCCCGGGCTTGTCTTAATATTTTCCCCTAAATTGAGAAAATAAAGCTATTACATGGCCGAGTGCCCTCTGAGGCTTGCAGTTGCTTATTACTACTAAAGACGTTTCCCTCTTACTTGATTTCATGTGTCTCAGAGCAATAGAGAGCGAACAAGCAGTCTTACGATTAACGGCAGCTACGCCCAATAAAAGCAGCCTCGACAACCGGCCCTTCGCAGCCGCCAAAGGCAAACGATGTTGCTTTTCGCACAATATTTTATTGAAACATTTTTTAAAAGATTTGCTTTTTTTTTGCTTTCTTATTGCCAAGACTGACCGTGAAAATTGAATATCTTTTGAGAAAAACGCCTCGCTCAAGTCATTATTGCGAAGTAAAAGTTCACGACCACTCGGCTGTTTCATGCATTTCTGCCAAATTTTGAATTTTTCTTATTTTGTTATTTATTTTTTCTCCTTTGTAATTGTTTTTTTTTTTTTTTGATTTACTTTGAAGTGAACGTCACAGCTCATAAGCTTTTCCTAACAATAAACATTTCCAGAAATTTTTGACTTGCACTTAAATCGTTCGCCAATTGAACGGAATTTGACGAGCTAGAGCTTGTACTTTTGCTGGAATGCTAATTATAAAATTCAATAAGAATTATGTCAATAAAAGCAGTACAAATGAGTGACGGATGGAAGAAGATATTTATTGGTGAATGTGTGTGAACCTAAATGCGCATACAGCCCGCGAAGCAAAAATAGCATCTCAACATTTTGAAAGGTTTTGACTATTTTTTTTAATTGAAATTATTTTTTATACAAATGTGATGCATTCTATAATGAAGGCCAGAGTGATCAAAACTTCAGACATCGGATAATGTTAGAAAAACTGGACAAATTCTCTTGAAAATTTCAAAAACTTTTATTCAGAAAAAAATGAGTACGCAGTTTTTATTATTGGGATCCCCCTGACTACCTGTGGTCTGCTCCTGGAAAGATGGGCATCGCGCGAACTCAACGAGCGTTGGGCAAATATACAAACGTGTAAGGTCGCGTAATCCTTTTGGCCACGTATGGACCGGGGCGCTCAGGCGGGCTTCTGAGTTTGAGAAAATATCAGCTCTCGAATCTCGTGGACACAATACGCGAGGAATGCATGCTGTGAGACTTGGAATCACCTGGAGTAATTTTTGTGCTGGATGTATGAAGGATGAGGTGGAATCATCTCAGCACCTTCTCTTTAGCTGCCCTGCTCTGGCGGAGCTAAGCTCCAGGCATCTTGGTTTTTACTTCTTTGGTGCACCTGCTGATATAGCTGGCGCTCATATTAAAAATCTGATGAATTTCATCACTGTCCCTGTATCCCATCGCCCTCTCCCTGTATCCCATCGGTCTTTCTCTTTCACCTCACCTCCTTCATAATGGTATCACAAAGGACGAATCCATTATTCTTCGTCCAAGTGTGCTCATCCTTAGGCAACCATACCAACCTAACCTAACCTATAGCCCATTCAATTTTGGTACGATAAAGTGAAAGTTTCAAGTGGCTCGAAATTCTCTTTGGTTTTTGATAACTTGTATCCCTAACGGTGCTGCGTCTTTTCAGCATATAAACGAAAAATGTCGTAGATTTTTTTTTTGTGGAGAAAATAGCCAACTTCATCAAGGAAAAAAATTAAAAAAATTAATGGTATTTTCTAGGAACTCTAATGATGCACTTTACAAAAATTCCTGGACTAGAAGAAACTTAATGGGCTAGAAAGCGGTCTACTCAATTTTTTTTTTTTCATTTCTGATTAAGAATTTTGAACTTTTGATGAAATTTTGCCAAATTTTTAAAACTTTTGTTTATTTGTTTGTAATTTGGACTTATTTGGTTTTCGGTTGGACAATGAGCCATGATTTTATAAAAATATATATAATGAACATTAAAAAGTAATCACAAACAAAACAAAATCAAAACTGTTTAAAATGTTGAGGTGCTATATTTTCTTCGCTGGCTGTACAGATGCTTCCATATATTAGAAATACAAGGCGGAATTAAAACATATGGCATACACATACATATAAACAAAGTGTCTGCTCTATAACTCTGAGTAGCGGCGATATACATTTGTAAATTTATATTTGTTTATTTGTTAATCCATTTTCAGTATTTATATACCTGTGAATTTGGAATGATTTGAACTGGAATGCAAAATAAATGCAAAATATTTGCTTATCTAAGTATGTGTGTGGGCATATGTATCAATACTTAACGTCACACATATACACATACAGTTGTGAAGAGATTTTTTAGCTAGTCAATGTAAATCGATGAATTAGGGCTCATTTTTAGTTGCCCCCACCAATTCATTTAGTCGCTTGAGAGAATCTGAAAATCGTGCTTGTATCGCATTTTTGCGTGTGTGGATTTTTGCAGTGCGATCAGCTCGTCATGCCGATTTGGTTTATTTATACATGCATACATAAATATTTTATGAATTAGATATAGATACTCTTCTAGCAATTTGGGATTTCTAAGCCTGAGGAAGCCTAGGCCTAAGGCAGCATAATCGTCAGCATAAGCGCTTAGTGATCAACTCTCAATTGACAATTGAATTCTTTTCATATAAAATATGGATTTTGTTTAAATATGAACATTTTTCTAAGAATATATCAGAACTATTTATCATGTTAGACCAATTGGGCAATAATGTACTGATTTTTCACCTGCAAAGCCGCTTTATAGACAATCTTTGTCGCGGTATGACGACGATATGTGGCCGATTCCGAATGAAGGAAAAATAGGGTTAGCTTTAAATCGTTTTAAATTTATTTATCTTTAATAGGGTGTAGGTTATACATATGTATGTGTGTTTATTACTTCTTTAAATCATTTATATAGTTATATGTTTATTTTAACCTGTTTACTGTGGGTAAATTTACAATTTGTTCGGGTAGATTGGATGTTGAATTTATTTTTAATGATATGATTTACTCCTGCCTATTTTTCGGGCTGGTAGTTATTAAAGGGGGGAAACCAATTTACATAGATCGATCGAAAAATCGATTTTTTTTATTGCATAAATCGTTATCAAGAATATGTGGTAAAAATTTTAAAGCGAAATTCGCATTATTCCCGATTCTATTAGCACTTAAGTGACTGCCCGTCGGTCCGCACCATAGCGCGCGTTAGTTAGAACGACGTTTTTCTCGAAACTACTTTTTTCAACTGGTGGGAATTCTAGCTTAAAAACTTATCGACCAATCGTTCTAGAATTTTTCGGAATTTTTTCTTTATTCAATTCTAATCTATATGAACCTAATTCTGGGATTATGTTATTATTTAAAATATGGGTTTTTAAGCAAAATAGATGAAAAAATATGGTATAAAAAAACTACTTTTACTACTCAATATTTTTTTTACCACAATTAGGTTCATATTTTTAGGAAATATGTTGTTAATAAAAAAAAATTGCTGTTGATTTCAGCGAAACATTTCAACTTCAGCAATTCCCACCAGCAAGACACTCGGATGGCGATCGTCCATGGCCATCAAACTCTAACGCCACTATCTTCTGCGGAAATAGCTTCAAAAAAATTTAAAAGTGCACCTAAAAATATAAATAAAATATATTCTAAGCTTAAACAATTTCTGATTATTCCTTCTTTGTTCAAAAAATTCTCGAAAAACCCCAACATTTTGGCCTTCTAAACCGGTTTCCCCCCTTAAAAAACTAAACGTTTATAGAGATATTGGCGTGGTTATTCAGTCCTGCTTTATCCTTCTGTCGCTTTTCTGAATCTTCCTGTTATTTTGTTAGGACCAACTTCAAGAAACCCCACCAGCTATTGTTTCGAAATTTCTTGTAATGTTTTTAACATGTTTTTTGCTCCTTTGACCATATCTTATCAACCCCTTCATCTTCTTCACGGCGTCGAGACGAGTCGCAAAAAGGACAAGTATTCTGTGCCAGTGCATATGACTTTATAATCTACGTAAACTGATTGGGATACCAGTCAGAATTTTCAAAATTTTCCATTTATCAAGTTTCTGAACCTCCGAGGCTTACACGGTATTTAAACCTTTGAGGATGGTGGCTTTCTGGAAAGGAATTACACTGTGTGACAAAAAAAAAAAATTAAATATACTTTTATGGAGACCTAGCACAACTTGTGGCTATAGAAAAACTAAACAAAATGGTATAGGAGAAATTTCCAATACACCCCCAAAATCACGTTTTATGGCCATAAAACCGTTTTTCAGTAGGTTGATGTGAAGAATCACTCCTAACTTCGCCAATTTCCATCCGATTTCGAATTTGTTTTTTTAGTTCGAAAGAACAAAAACAAGCCTTTTTGACAGTGTGTTGACAATTTTTCTGAAATGACAACTGACGAGACTGTAGGCGGAAGTATTTGGAATTTTTTTATTTTTTCTCTATTTTTTCAACTTTGACATAATTTTTACGATATTATCTGATAATGAGGATTTTTTTTAGTACACTACTGTTATAGTAAATTTAATTTTGCGTCGAATGAGCTATATTTGACTGTAATTGAATTAAAATTAATAGAGTTGTGTGAGTTTTAAGATTTTTTTTTTTACTAATTTGGTATGTAGGTATAACTTACGCTAAATGAGAATAAGGACGTGTTTTGATGCGTTATTATAGATACGTAATATATTGTATTGGAAATTTCTCCTATACCATTTTTCTTAGTTTTACTATAACTACAAGTTGTACTAGGTCTCCATAAAAGTATAAAATCACTGTCGCACAGTGTTATAGCCTTAATGAAATGCACAGCCTTAATTCAATGTGTTATTAGACTTCAAGAGGAAGAAAAAGGCGTGTAATGCAAAGTGTAGATATTAAGTCTCTATAATAGTACAGATGCCTATAGGAGTTGCCAGAGTTGTGATATATTAGTTTGAGGAGTCACCTTAACAACGAGCATAAACCTTAAATAGCTTGATCCATATTTTACGAGATATCGATCACTATAGCCATCTACCGAGAAAATAAGTGATTCTTCCCCGAACCAATTTATTTCAACAAAAATATCCCAAAAATTAATGCATATTCAATAGTTGCGCTGGACTGGAGTTATAAAGTGAACTTTAGAATTCGGTTATGCATCCAAAGCATAAATGGAATCATGCCGATATCCACTGGTCGCTTCATTTCCCTTTCTCCGTCGAGCTATTTTTTACTTCTGTGCTGTTCCAGCGCTAGGAAGAGAGGATTCTATTGCAAGTAGTTTTCGGTGGCCCCTCACACCCATTTACTAGGGTCCTGATTCATGCATGCCTTTGTGACCAGCTAAATATCCCGGAAGCATAATTTGTCTAGTAAGAATTTTGTATAGCTCAAGCCTAGCCTTGTTTTAAAGTGCAAAACGACTAATAAACTGGAAATTAAATGCTAATTTAATGATTTTCCTGCAAATTTGAAGGATGAAAAAATTATAAAATCTTAATTCAAATATTCCATCAATCATATAACAATTAAATATGCATATATGGATATAGACGAAATTCCTTTTTTTAAATAAGTAACTAAAAACTCGGTAACCAAATATTTCTTTTCACTTTTATTTCAGATTTAATCCACAATTTAGTCTACACCTCAGTAAATACGTCTTATGGCTAACGCGTTGACTTAGCGCACGCTTTAACCACGAAACGTTTCATTCAACACTTAACTCACAAATTCTTCGGTACGTCCCAGTAACTACCTTAAACATATTTTGCTCTACGTAAGTTTGAAAAAGTCCCACATTCACGACGATCATGCATACCACGGATAGTGACTTGCAACACCAGCAAATTCTCGAACTATCACCACCCCTCAAAGCAAAAGAAAACCTACCAGCAGCCCTAGACAAAATGATCAGCGATACCCCAAAGGAGACAAATCCAAAGCCCGCCGTGCGTTTTGGCATCTCTCGCAGCCAAGACGAAGAGTCAACACCTACACTTTTGGAAGTGGAGACGCCACCACACTTGGGACGTGTATCGCCTTTACTCTCCACCAGCCTACGCAGCTATGGCTCCAACGTAGTTGACTACCAGAACAGCAGCCAGCACAGCGCAATCAGTACTACGAGTACAATACCGCGTGCCACTAATCTGCGCTTGAAATTTCGTAAAAGCCACACTTGCGGCAGTCTCTTCGCCAATTGCAATTGCAGCAGTCCACCAGCCATGCCCCAACCGGCGCACGCTATTGCCAACGGCAGCAGTACTACGTCACAACATCTGCATGCGGGCCGCTCTAGTTACGCTGCTGCGCCCTGCCAATTCAATTTTTCCATTTCGCCCACCAACACAGACCTCTCCAGCCATAGCGCCTCTACGCAATACACATCGAGCGGCATTTATTCACTCTCCACGCAAACATCGTCGGCTACGTCGGCACAGTTGTCGCGCGATGAGAGCATGAATGTCAGTTTCGATTGGTGTGGCGGCGATGGTGCGGCCCGTTCAAACAGTCTCGACAGCGGCGTTAGTACTAGCGGCGGACAGTCGGCTACACTGCCACATCGCAAGCACAGTCCAGTTAGCTTTCGACTCGCAAGCGTTACGGAAAACGAAAATACTTCGCTGCAAACGCGCAGCTCAGCAAAGTCATTACAAGTGCCGGGCACTGTTGCGATTACAGACGTAGCCATAGCTGCGCCAACTGTGAGTACGGCGATCTCACCAACAGTAACGCGTAAAAACGAACGCAAAGCAAAACGGTTCTTTCAGTCCTATTCGCATCCGGACACGGATTACATCTTCACCGACGAGAACAAGAAACCATCGCGCGAATCGCTTATACAGATACACGTCCAGCACCAGCAGGAACCGGTCATAAAGACGCGTGATGGCAAATTAGAATTTAAGCAACCGAAACGTTCATCTTCTCCCAATATAGGACAATTTCAAGTTTTAGATGTGGCTGTGCATCCTGATATACTAGTGAAAATCTCACCAAAACACTCGCCTGTACCAGTAACGCACCAACAGCAAACAGCACAAAGCACTCCTCGTTCCGCGCAGCAACGACGTCGTCTCTTGCAACGGTCACACGAAATTGAATCGGGTGGCTCCACATCGGAGTCGGAGCACAATTTTGAAACGCAGCAAGAGGCCAAGGCTCAGGATTTTAAATTGCAGTTCAACAAGGAATACAACAATCAATCGGAGAAGGCAGCAAGTCCAACCAAGTCCAAAGCCGTTGTGGAGGATGCGAGTTTCGACGCAGCGCAGAAATATTTTGCGGAAAGCGGCATTCTAGGACCGATCAATACTGCTAGTCCGCTCATTCGGAAGACTTCCAAGATTTTGCAGGATGCCAATGTGCATGAACAGGTAGGAATAGATGTAAATTACGAGTGTTCGAGAAGTGGTTTCAAGTGGGGGAAATGGGAGAGGGCGAGGCAAAAAGAAACTAATATTAGTTTGAGAATTTGTACAGAAATTATTTTGGGCGAGGATGGGTAAATTTAATAAAAAGCGAGGTTACAATGAGTTAAGAAAAAAAATCTGTTATTGACAAAATCTTTATATAAAGTTTTTAATTTGAAAACAAGTTGTTTGAAAAGCTATAAGCTTCTTTGGGTCGCCAATATACTTGTATGTATGTATGTTGTCGAATATGAAACATCCAACAAAAATGTACTTTTTCCTTTGGTTTTTTTATTTCTTAAATGTTTTAAAACACATTTTACTTATTTCAACTATTAGACTTTTTGCTGTAGTATTTATTACTAAATTTTTGTTCATTGATTTGAAATTTTGTAATCAATCTCAAAAAAGTTACGCTTAAAAAATATAAATTATTTAAATTAATTTGTTTATACACTTTGTACATATTTTTTTTTTTTTTTTGAAATTTGAAAACCATTTTTTTTTATTTAATTATGATTTGGAAAAAACCCCTCGGCAGGCAATGGCAAATCGCCGAGTGTATTTCTGCCATGAAAAAGCTCCTCATAAAATAATATCTGTCGCTCGGAGTTGACTTAAAACTGTAGGTCCCTCCATTTGTGGAACAACATTAAGACGCACACCACAAATAGGAGGAGGAGCTCGGCCAAACACCCAAAAAGGGGGTACGCGCAAACTATAAAAAAAACAAATTTGGAAAAAAGTCAAGCTTAAAATATATAAATTTCAATTACTAAACAATACACAATTTTTTTACTACAAAACTTTTTAATTATTTATACCGTATAAACTTCAATAACTTTTTTAATACTGAAACTTTTTCAGTTCAGCTTCATATTTCTATAAATCCGCAAAAACTACGTACGAATAATGTAAATTATATAAACGGAAATTTGTATTGTGCTAGTAAGTAAAAGAAGTAAAATAAAATATTTTATGCGTTTGAAAGATCGATAAAAAAGATGTCGAAAAAATATGATTTTAACGCTTCATGTATTTATTTTTTAATTAAGCTCAAGTTCGAAAGGTAAT
Organism: Anastrepha fraterculus; assembly: GCA_037575425.1. Classification (NCBI taxonomy): domain Eukaryota; kingdom Metazoa; phylum Arthropoda; class Insecta; order Diptera; family Tephritidae; genus Anastrepha; species Anastrepha fraterculus. Next base: position 268,611 of record JAYXIM010020233.1, on the reverse strand, counting down.
TTCCTTTATATTTATTTAGAGCTGTATACAAATTTATGATATTTATTTCTGTTTTTCTTAATTTCAATTTTTATTTATTCTTATCCTTTTTTAGTGGTCTTATGAAAAATTATTTAAAACAACTATTAATTTAAAATTTATTAAAATATTATTTTTATTATTTGAATAATTGATTTTCTATTTATCTCTAATCTTTTATAGAATTTGAATATGTCATTCTAAAAAAAAATTTTTGAATTTTTAAAATTTTTTTTTAAATTTTACTAACAATTTTTTTTAAATACAAAGTTATTTTATTCATATCAGTCTTTTATTTAGTCTTACTGTTTTTATGTGGTCTTACATTTTTTATATGTTATTTTAGACTTTTATTATTATTTATAAATCTATAGAAAATTTACACATTTCAATAAAATTTTTGCCTTAAGTGAATTAAATATGATTTCAGTTTCAGGTTTCTTTAACTAAAATGAGCTTATTTAAAAAACTAACTACAACTAGAAGGCTTAGTTAAGAAAATCATTTGCAAATTAAGCTTCATTCGAAAAAAAATGTTTACGTATTTTTAACCCTCTATACAGTAAGACCGTCTACAGACAGTCATCATTAAACCCTCCTTGGTTTTATATGGAATTTTCTTTCTCGTGTGAGCCGGCATGGGTGCCTTGAAACGGCTATGACGGAACCATTCCAAATTATTTATAGTGTTCATTTGTTTAATTTTGATGTTTATCGTCAGTTTAGTAATGGCCGTCGTTGAAATCAGTAGGAAAAATTACAGTTGAAAAATTTTATCTTTTCGTTTGTAATTTTCACTTTGCTGTAATTTTTACGCTTAATCCTTTTTCGTTACCTGGCAAGTGAACAAGCACAGGTTATGTAAAATAGACTTCAAATTCGTTTTTAGTGTACCAAAATTAACGTTATATGAATTTTACGTGATTTTTTGACGATTATTTATAGTCTGATGGATAAAGGGTTAATATATTTTTAATAACTAATAGTTTTCTCATTTTCAATTTTAATAACAACATTTTTTTAAACATATTTTGCATAAGCTGTACGGTTTAAAAATTGCTTCTTTTTTCTACAATGTATTAAACACGAATTTAATTTCAGTTTTTTTTATGAAAAATTGCCTGCAGGGTAAGCAGCTTAGTTTAAAAAAAATTGGCGACATCTTATCTTCGTTTTTTTTTTAATTATTTAAAAAATGATGTAGTATAAACTATTAAGGTCTAGTTTTCAAAATGAATATCAGACCGTCAAAAATTTCAAATCACTATGAAATGAAGAGATTGAGTTAACTTAATTCAGAATATTCAAGAAAGGATCTAATGAAAAAATACAATTCTGAGAAAATGGGTATTTACATGGAATATGGGCTTAAGGAGGATGTCACTAACTAGGTTACTGGTTACAAGATTCATGTAGAAAAGATTCACTGAATGGAATATTATGAGCTACAAAGCTTAATTTATTTCTAGAAAATACGCACGAGAAATTTAAATCACTTACTAATACTGCTGCAGAAAAATAAACATATCAGCAGCTCTATTTCTTCTGGCCTCTTCTTAGATTTATATAAATATGTTTAAGTATATGCCCTACATACCTGCATATATCAATTTAGTTAAATAGTTTTCATACCTCAACTTTTTTAAGCTACTTAAAAATTTTTTTTTTTTTTTGTTTTTTGTCACCACTGAGTATTTCTGTTTGATAGACAATTTCGATGCCATGTTTATATAGATGTAAAGTATGAAATAATTTTTACAGGAAGAACTTGTAAACCAAACAAAATATTATAAAATTTCTGTAACAAATTCTCAAATTTCCTTAATTTTAATTTTCACAAAGTAAATTATCGCGTTATATTTTTATAGCCTTCCTCAGAACTTTATTATTGATTAGTCTTACAAGTGTCCATTAAACTGTAACCCTTTCCCAGCAACTCACCACTTTTGCAAACAGCAATAAAAAAACATAACCTTTCATTAATATTAATTATTCTCTTTTATATTCATTGCTGAAATGCTCAACCATTCATAGATTCGTAAAACGTCGATGATATTGCGTGCCAACGGCGGCATTAGCAGCGGCAACAACACAAGCAACAATACGACACCAACCACTCCAAAGCTACACTCACCAACGTCACCCAAATCCAAAGCTCTTGTGGTGGCACCCTCACTGGCGTTGGTGCCTGTGGAGAAACCGAAATTCCGCACCATCGATGAGAACAGCTACAGCAAGCACAACAACTGTAATACACAGTACAATGTGTACAGCATGGAGAGACCACCACCACTAGCGTACGGAAACAGCAGCAGCAGCAGTAACAACAAAGCCAATAGCAGTTGCAATAGCACACACGGCAGCAGTGCGCCACACTCACCACACACCATGGCGACCACTTGTGGCTTCAGCCCCAACATGACGACAAAGAGTTGTAACGTCACCGACGATCGTGATGCCCAAATCAAAAGTATGCAAGGCGAAATCGTTTCATTGAAAGATGTGATAAAGGCACGCGATGCGGAAATTGCAAAATTACGCAGAGAGATACACAAATTGAAGGTGAGTTTTGAAGAGATGGTGGGAGATGATATTCGGGTCTATAAGCAAATATTAACAACAAATGGTAGCAGTTTATTGAGAAAAAATTGGGGCAGAAGATAAGATTTGTATGGGGAACAATATTTCAAAATGTATTAAGTGACTGTCCGAATCGATTTTTTATGGCATATTTAATACCTAAAAACCCAATTCTTGCTCTCTTTAAGTAAAAAAAATATATATTGTTAAAAATAGAAAAATTTTCTTGGTAGGGTTAGTAGGGGTCCGTTGATCGGTTGTCCACAATAATCGCTGCTAAATAAAATCCTTTTGACTTCCCATGCTTTCCCTAGTCCATTAGCGTTTGATGGCTAGCCATGTCTGTTATTGGCGACTCAAGTTTCGTTCGTGAAATAGAGACGTAACCTAACCTAATAGAGATGTTCACCTGCTTCGCATACGACATTCCGAAGCTCTGAACACTTGAGGTGGGGCTCAATGCTTAAAACCTTCAACTAATGCATTTTCTGGGCTGTAGGTCAGGTTCCTATAATCACTTATTCGGCATGTTAAGCATGGAAGCAAACATTGCAAAATGTTACTCAACCAGCAGATATCCTTTTAGCAGCAAATCCATTATTACCTTTCAAGGTAATGACGGGTGTTGAGAAGGCAGCAAACGTCCTGGCTGGCTTCGAAATTCAACCAAGGCCTACCACTTTCCAAAATGTTTATAAACTTTACTTTGCTGTTACGACAACAATAACACCTTACTGATTACAAAAATAAAAGTAAAATCTTCTTAAGATAACCAACATATTTGTGCTGGTCCTGACCCCATGAAAATAGCGCGTTTCTTGCGACTGGCGTTAAATGAGCACTGTGGCAACGCTTAAAGCATAATGTAACTAAGCAGCGTCAAAAATCTTTAAAATGCGTATTGAAAAAAATAACAACAAAACAAAAACAACCACCCCTGCAAAGGGGAATTCTATTCAACCTGATCGCCAATTTCTTGTGGTGGGAATATCTTGCAACCAAACTGCTTCAAAGAGTTTATCCTGACAGAGACTATCACGATTAGGTTTAAGAATATTGGGCCAAATTAGGTGATTTCGATATCCAATTAAAATAATTCCATGAGTTTATCTCCATATTGGGAAATAAATGTCGATGGAAGTAATCGCAGCTTAGTTCAACAACAGTTGAAACAGATTGAAACGCTCCAAACCTGAAAGTATTCGAAGGCACTCTTTATATTAGAATAATCAATCAGAGAAGGACTTGACTAGGTTGGGTGCTTTACAAAACTCGGTCAAACTCACTCAAGCAGTTGTTGCGCCAATCAAGGATATGAAGGCAGTTGGAAGCTAATGATGATACCGCCCCATTATCCGATGAGTAGTATCTGGTGTATGATTTAGTGCCAATATTGAAAGCGACTGCAAAAAATTTAATGAAATTCCGATCAAAAGCACTGTCAATCTCTTCCATTGTTGTCGTATGGCGTAAAAATAAAACTATGGAATAAACCAGGTTGCTAATATTTTCTGGTCAACGTATAATGAACCAAAACATATATAAGAGTAGTCCAACCTTATTACTCATATCAAATTTCTCCTCATAATAACAATGAAGCACCTTAAGAAATACTACAATAAACAAAAAATTACATAGACTTAAAAATTTTAGTTTCGTTCCATCCCTTCACTGTCATCGGTTCTGTAGTAAAGAGGTACTATGGCTGATTTTGCTTGTGGAGTCCTTATTAGAGGCCAAAAAGTGACGTTAATTTGTATCCAGTTTATTGCGGCTTAGTGGCGACCTGATTACCGCGACTCTCTTGAGCCATGAGCATTTTTAATTCCACGCCTATTACCCAACGGAGCGATCTTTGGAGAACTTCACTAATTTCAACAGAAATATTCCTCCTGTATGTTCAACTACAACAATCAACAAAAACTAGTCGCATATTGCTGCCACAAAACGCTTCTCGTTGCGCATCCGAAACCACAAACAAGCAGTTACAGCTACTTTCAATTAATGAGTTTCTTCATTGCAACGCCAGACGGTTGCTAGAATCAGCATTTTAATATTTATTTATTTATTTATTTATTTGTTTTCTTTTTTTTTAAGCAAGAAAGTTAATGATGACAAGTGTAATTACAAGAGTCGCTTTTAATGCCGAAAAAATATTTACCTATGCAATTTATTTTCGAAATCTGTACACATTTTTTTGAACTGTTGTTTTTGTGGGCGTCTGCATTGTGTACAACAACAATTTATTAGAAATTAATTTAAGTATTTGTCAAAACACAAACAACAATAGCCTCTGAAACAAAATTGATATTAGCTCATCAGTATCAGATGCTAGAATATGCAACAACAATGCTAGGCATAATTGAATCTGTCTTTGTTGTTGCTAGCAAGTCACAAGCAACCAATTTGTAATGAGCGCTCGTAGCCGCACAGCGCATACATTTTTATAGCTACAGCAATTATTGGGACTTTGTTTGTTTATATTGTATGTGCAGGGTCCTCCAAGTTTGAGTTTATTTTTAAAATTCAAATTAAATACTTTTTATTGAATGGTCTGCTGTTTAGACAATGTCAATAATGTCGAAATTGTCGATAAAATCAAAGAAAAATTCGAAGTTGACCGGTCAGTAGTCGTAGCATCGCCCAGGACCTAAAGATCGACCATAAAACAGTTTTAAGCCATTGCGCACAAATAATGGATTTATTTTCCCCCAAGCTGATATAAGTTGAAAAAAGTTTAAAGATGCCTCAATATTCATAACTTCATTATGAATGTATAAATATATAAGCTACAGCTGCTACTGGGTGCCCATTTGGTTTAAAACTGTTTTACGTTTGAGCCGCCGACAATGAGTATTTGGCTGAAGCAAAGCCAATGCTTCAGCGTGGACATGTGTGGTTAAACGTTGTCTGTGAGCCATGGCATACTTTTTCGCCACGTCAGTGACGAGTAGCATGCCAAGATCACGATGGAGGTCGAGATTTCTCACATAGTATGTGCTTTAGATGGAAGAAAATGTTGAGCAACGCATACAAAAAAAATCAATCGATTTATCATAGGAAAACTGAATGCATATCTAGCAGTTTTATAAGATTCTGATTAACAAGCGAAAAATGTCAAAGACAATTTTTTGAAATTTTTATAAAAACCCGAAGAAAAAAATTTTATCAAATATCTAACTTTGGGTAGACGAGTATCATACATATCTACATACTAGTCAATTCCTAGTCAATTTCGGGTAAACGCTTATATTAAGGAGTTTGGTGTCTTCGAAAACCCTTACTGAAGCTTCCGGGCAAATATTTTCGTAAAATGTTTTAGTACTGAAATGTCTAATTTGAATGGGCTTTTTGGAGTTTTATTCAAAATTTGGGCAAATTTATCCGTGAAGGGGTAGCTAGAGGATTAGAGTAATACACACAAATGATTCTAATAATTTTTATTGAAGCTGATAGCCTTAGCATCTAGCGCCTTCAGTTTTGTAATATAATTATTAAAAATTATTAATAATATTAACAAATTAATGAAAAAATACTTTTTTTTATAAATCAGCTTTGAACACTTTTCACGCAAAGTGAAAAGTTGTCTAGGACCAAAATATTTAAGCTTTGACCCACTGTGCAAAAAGTTCAGACTTGTATATATACTTTGTTCTACGAAAATGGTTTACACGTGAAGCACTTCTAGGATTGCATAGTCATTTTTCTATTCCAAACAAAAAATTAAAAATTAAACATTTTTGCACTTCGTATTCGGGCGCAATCAAACTTATTTTCGTAACTTTAATATTTTCTACTTAGCATAGGGAGACGCCATCCACCTGTGGGCGCTTTTGAATGAAAAGCCTCCAAAGAAAAAGAAACTTCAACTTGAAACACCCTGTTGTTTTGCTTTTTCAGCTGTGTTTGCTCATATCGATCATCAGCTTTGCAAACACTCAACAACAAGTATTACAGATTTTATTTAACGCCAGAGCCAGCACTTTGGCATGTGTCGGATTTAAATGCTTCAGTGCCGACTCGGCTCAGTGTCTCCGTAAATCAAGCATAGCTGCTTTTTTGGGGTTTTGGTTACGTCGGGCGTCAGAATAGTGACTCCAGTGAAGCGAGCGATAGAGCTTAGTGCATGTGTTATTTTTCCTACTTCATACATACGAGTACAACGCTTTCGGTGAAGAGTTGCGAGGGATGGCTTGTTTTTATTTAACTAATCATTTATCATAAATTTTCTTTTCGCGTGTGCGCTATGTTTAAAGATATAAAACGCAAACAGTTTGCTTATTTGCTTATAAATATGTATGCAGGTGTATACACATGGGCCATAACAACTTTGTTGGCTTCTCACTACTCTCGTATCAACTATTAAAGTTTATATTTATTATAAAATAAATAAATGCCGATTGTTACTTCAACTTGCGGCCAGATTCTGCGTATTGCAAATCTAAATCTCTACATAGCGGAATAAATGTTCACAAGCGGCAGGCACTGGGTGTTTGGTAGAATTATTTCACTGGAAGACATCGAGCAGCAAAAACGACGGGATGGCGTTGCATGAGCTTCACAACGGCAACGGCATAACAGCTCCTCATGAAGTATCAAGAACTTTTCACTTGAGATGTTGTCAAACTTTTATATTTATTTATTTATTCTTGTTTGTTTATTCGTTTGCCAGTTGCTTACATGCCAGTTTTGAGAATCAATCTCCCAGATAGTCTTCGCGTAATAACTTTGTAAACAAGCCGTTATTTGGTGTATTCTGCGAACTTCGCTATTTCGAGCTTAGTTGGTCAAAGAATCTGTCAGAAATGTGGGAAAATATTTTTATTATACAGAAACTCGATAATGTCTAAAAACAAGCATTCTAGTAGTACAAAGATCTGTGTAGCACAAGGTGGCGCAAAATTAATCACCCTATTGGGAGATTTAAAATTTTTGAAAATGGCGTCGTGCGTCAATCATATTTGACACTGTGAGCTGCAGAGCTGCTATGTACAAACTCATACAACTACGAGCATACGGGAGAATCGACATACATATGTATATGGAAAGCTATTTTTTGGCTCACTGTATCGCATAGGTTTATACTAAAATGAATTTCAAGTAATTATGCCAGACTAAGGAGTAAACAGAAAGTATTAAGTGAGCTTAAAGAAGCCCCAGTATGAGAATATTCATCACTAGAGCTCTGTATTTTGTAAAAGAACTCATGAACTCTTCACTATTAAAGTACATCAGAGCTCGCACCTCTTCTTGTGTGCAACTACTTCACCAAAAAGAACGTTAATTCCATTTATCCTGTGCTCAGGATCCACTTTCCACTTCACAGAAAGCGTTCTCATATATTTGAGATAATAGAGAAGATTTTGCAGAATGAGCTCAAAGCGTTACCAAAATCAACATTTTATGTTTTAACTCTTTGCGGTCGATGCCCCACAGTGACTGCATTTGCAAGTCATCGGAAAAGTCTGTGGCGTCTTACAACGCCATGTATAAACGCCTACAAAAATATGAAATCAAAATAAATCAGTTTTAACAAACTTTGTATTTCCTACTATCCATCTATTTGCTTTAATTCACTAAGGGAGAAATACTTCGGAGAGGCAGGCACACTTCAGTAACGTGCCGTTTTGATACCATAATGTAGAGCACTACCTGTGCAAAGAAAAGTTTTGGGAAGAGAAAACCTTCTACAGCCATCCAGTGCTGTTGATGGAGTTGAGGAGAGAAAAGGCATCTAGGCAGGATAATTTCTTCAGGTCGTCCCCAAAGGGCACGCTAAGGAATCTCAAGCGCCTAGCCGCCAGAGCCGGACATTTGCAGAGAAAGTGTTCAACAGTATCTTTCTTTGCAGGATCCCCACAGCTTCTGCAATAGGGGTTGTACGGAATTCCAAGCTTCTCCGCATGAGTACCGATCACTCAGTGACCAGTGAACACCGCAATGAGTTTGGAAATTGAATGACGGGGGATTCCCATCACCTTAAGCGTTCTGTTTATATCGTATTGAGGCCATAGTGTTTTCGAAATAGCACACGTTGAGACAGACCATGGAGGTCTTGCGTTTTTTTTTTTTAATGAAATTGTGTAGTTTCCCTTTAACAACGGTCCAGGGAACACCGATGCCAGAGAGGGGGACAGCTGAAACCGGTTCTGTCAACATCTTCCTGGCAAGCTCGTCGGCAATTTCATTTCCCTCTATATTCCTGTGCCCAGGAACCCAGATAAGGGAAATGTTTCCTGCACGTTCGAGTTCCTCCTTACAGGAGCTCACTAGAAGAGAACTGCAATACGGCGACGACAGGGCCTTGATTGCAGCTTAGCTATCGGAAAAAATATTAATGTCTCCCTCCCAACAGCGATACCGAAGGATTTTACATGCTTGCAGGATCGCGAAGACCTCTGCTTTGAAAAACGCTGCTCCGGCAGGGAGACCGAAATGCTGGCGATTTAGAGAAAACCCCCGCTCCCACTCCAGATTCCATTTTGGATCCGTCAGCAAAAACAGAGATATCTATATTCTAGATATAGGTGTGAGTAGTGAATACTTTCCGGACGATACCTTTGTTTAACGTCATCTTTGACATTTGTCAATCTTACACAATAGAACAACTAGAGACCCTTATTTACTCGTTTTGGAATTCGCAGTTAATAAAATTATAATAATTTTGGCATTGACATGCTTCGCAAGTAAAATATAAAATACTCATTTCAAAAGCGAAAAAGATATTATCAGAATTATTTTAAATTTTTTATATTTATTCGGTCTGTTACCTTACAGAAAGCTATAAATTGAAAAAAAAAATTATAAAAATTAGGCTGCACCTTCAAACTTATCTCAGCATTGGTGACACTATTTGTTGTCAAATGTAATAAAATTGGAATATTTTTTGGTTGCATTTAGTATTAGAATACACGCGTAAGAAACTTTAACGCTTTACGCTTCAGCGAATACGAATGCGAGTATGTTGACCAAAAATTTGAAAAGCTCCTGCTGTGTTACGCGTATCTGGCAAAAACTAGCGAACATTTTTCAACGTAATGAAGTCAACGCAGATGATGCAAGTCAGGAGAATTCGGAAAAGGTGCATTTATGAAATTAAGATATCAAAAAAAAATTACAGGAAAAAGTGCAACACTACCGAGACTTAAAAGTGAAGTGTGTGTTCCCATGGGATAGAAGGCATTTGTATGTGAAGAAGCGGTGGATATGCGAACAATTTTAGCTTAACTTTGAAATGCCGGTTGACATTGTGAAGTTATTGTAGACCTATTATTTATATATAGATCTTAATGGTCCATTAGTGAAGACTTCAATTAGAACAACCTTCATCGGTGCCCCTATCAACAAGCTACTCCAATCGCGAAGGCGCTAACATGCCCAGGCATAACTAATGACTCTACCTCAGAGCGATTATATGAGAAGTGATATAAGTATTTTGAATATTGTGGTACTTTTAATTGAAAATTGGTTAAACTGTAGGCTTGAGTATAGTAAAAAGTAGACTGAGAAGATTTTGAAAAATATCAATAATATTGAAATTTATTCAATGTTGAAAATTTTAGTACAAAGTTTATTAAAGTGAAATATCTGCGGTTCATTTTAACATTTTTATAATTTTTTTTTATCCTTTGGGTTATATATAAATTATTGAAAAAAATTTTTTTTTAATTTTTCCTTTTTTTAATTTTTAGGGAAAAACATTTTGGGGAAAAATACGGAGAATATGCTGTGGTATTTCCTCGACTAGCTCGCAAAACCGGCAGACGCTTGTTTCTACTAGTCTTAGTTTTCTGAAATGATAGGAAAGACTCCAATGTCCCGTATAGTATCCAATGAGAGTTCGTAAGTTCTCCCTATTTAGGTTTAGGAGCCTACTTAATACTCTTTTAGAAGAGAGCTTGAATTGTTCTGTCTTCCTCTGTCCTAGACTTTCCATCCAGTGTTGAATGTATTTAATGACCTCTCAGTGAGTAATATTTTCTCTTCCTTGATGCGACCTTTGGTAAGCCCTCGAAGGGATTGTGGCCCAGGGAATATTGATGCAGCGCCTAGTTGCCATAGGCAATCCACCTATTCGCTCGTCGTGACAATTGACCATTGAAAATAATAGAGAAAGTCGTTGAATGCGTTCCTGTGTGCTGTCTGATTCATTCTATATTTGTAAGCTTTCCGTAAACAGCTGCAAAAAAAAGCAATTATATTAGAAAATATAAACAACTATTCGTATTTAACATTCGTTGACCTTATTTGGCCCACCCTGTACGTGTATACACTCATGCAATTATGGTACTAAAACTTTTGCGGCACACACTTAAATCTCTATCTGGGTTAAAGTAATAAACATAGAGTCGTCATAGACAACATAGACGCAACATTTAATTAGTCGTTTAAAATACTTGTATCACAAAATTTAGTCATCTGTTTATTTGGAACTTTGAGGCGGAAATGCAAATATGAGGCGCAGTTTACTTTTTGGGAGTGTTTTTTTTAACTTTTTTGTTTTTTGTTTTATTTAATTTTTTTTTTTTTTTTGATTTTTGCTATCTTGCAGTACTATTTTCTATGCCTTCACTTTTTGCGGCCGAAGGTTATCGCACTCGGTCTGTGTTCGAACAAATATTTTGTGACTAATTTTAGACTTTTTATGCAAAATAACGGCAAAACAGCAACAATAGCGACATGAAGCATGTGTCAAGCTACTCTTTGCTGCAGCAAACAAAAACAAAAAAAAAAACAGTTTGCTCTTATCTATTCATGTACGTATGTATGTATTTATGTAATGTGTCACGAAAGCAAAATGGGTGCACGCGTCCGAAAATAAATTCAAATTTAAGCGTGAACAGAGAACTACAAATGACAAAACAGCGAATTTCGATTGTCATGCAAAATGCAAATACTTACTATTACTTGAATCGCTCAAAAAGTACTTTCTGGAAAAAGTAATCTGGGGTAATCAACGCCACGGAAAGTCGCATGAAAAATTTTATTTAAAGTATTTGCGCACTTTTCACACTTTACAACTAACTGAGCGTATGAATGTTTGTATGTTTGTATGCATTTTATATCTACTCATGATTGTATGTGTGGATGCATGTGTGCCTCCATTTGAAGCGTAAATTTTTCATGCAAACATTGTATAAAATGCAAGCAAAGAAATAAAGCAGCAAATAAAGCAATAAATAGCAACTAGAACTTCAAGGCGCGAGCTTAGCAAAAACGAAAAACAAACCACTTATGGGTGGTGGAAATTCGTTGGCGGCTGACACTTGCACCGACACATTGACAGCAAAGCTCTGCCACTAAGTGATTTGAATATTGTATTCTTGTTTTCACATCACAAATCTGTCTGACGTCAAATGCACGCCTAACAAGCGCACACACGCACATACCGGCGGCAAATGCACTCACTTTTTTCGATTTGTAGCTAAGTGCTTATGCAAGTAAGCAAGTTATCCTATATGCAGATAGCGCCTTTGTCGAAATTATTCTCGACCGCCTTATCATCTGCATTGCTAAGTGCCCAGCCTTCGTAGCAAGTCACTGATGCTGCCCTTATGATAGCCCGCTGCGATTCTCTCTTATCTAACACCAGCTCTGTCTCCATTATTCGTACATAAAACACTATATACACACACGCACACATACACATATATCTGCATTATGCATGCAGGCTGCGATGTTATCAGATTTTTTTACTCGCCGCTTGTTAAACGACAAACTATTCAATTAAGACTTTTTTCGCGCTAACATTTACAAGATATTTTTCTGTGACCAAAGCGCACCATTTCTATAGAAGGGTGTCTTGGTGCCCCGATGTCATGTTGACGTCGAAAAGTTAAGTGAATGCGATTTTCTTCGTTTTTTTGTTTTTCTGTTGATTTTTTTTTATACTTTTACGGCATAAATTGATGTTCTAAAAATATAATAAAATATTATTATCAGAAGAAAAATAAGCCCGGAAATGCTAGTTGGAAGCAATCTTGCATATCTAAAAACAAAATCAGTTATTAAATCAAGCATTCCTACTACTACCTAATGGCGTTTTAAACCATTATTCGACTTAAGTTGAATCAGAAATTGTCATGCCTCTTCTTAGCAAAGCTACGCCACAAAACCACTCGATGGGATGCTCACAGCTAACGCACGCAAAGTCAAAGATCCAGCGGATAGTAAAGCTGAATTTGTTTACATAGCAGATAAAACTGCAAAGTCTTCGCCAAATGCAAGTCAAAAAATATACAAAAGTGTTAAAAATAAAATAAAACAAGCGTAAATATTTTTTTTTTTTACTTTATTATGGTGATCACAGCAACCGGTAGGGCTTGTGCGTAATATCATTCACGCGCTAAAAACTGATTGATTGGACTAGACGTCAAGTTATACGAGGGTTACTATTCATATTTCGGGCCTAAAAAGGGAAATATCAGCATTGTTGGTTGAAAACAGATTTATTATTTTTCAAAATATTCATTTGAACTAATTTTCGAAGCACTTTGTCCAGTCAAGTTTCCAGGCGTGTTTTAAATTGCATGAGACCCAACAAGGTGATCAAGCAAATTTTGATTGGTTTCTTACGGTGCTAGAGGACGGTGCTTGCTTACCGTATAACGATTTTAGTCCATCGAGGCAGTCTCGTTAATCTCGTTAGTCTTGTTAATCTACATCGAAAATTGTGAAAAATAATCGCACGAAAATGTTCACTGCTGAAGTCCATTTTCTTGCCGAGGTGAGCTATTAAAAGGACTGTAAACAACACTAAAATTACTAACATATCAAAACGTTCTAAGTGCGTTTATTGCAAAAAATGTCAAATTCTCCAACGGAAATGCTAAAAAGCGTCTATCAATACTACATAGAAGCCAAAAATATATATAAATAGCGACCCTCTGTAATAGATAATTCACTCCGTATCGCTGCCACTGTAGATGACAAAACTGCCTCAAAATATTTTGGATTAAATCTTTCTTTACCTTCACATTGATATACGAGTATGTATGCAGTTACTACATGCAAACATACTTTTTCAACTAATGCTTTTTGTTTTAAATTTCTTAACTTCAACAAAAAATATGTGGCAACACCAAGCTACTTTTTTTTAGAACTCTTTTAAACACTTTGATACATATATTTTAATATGCACGCGCAATTTCTTAATTTGTAAAAACAACACCATTCACAATTTTTTTTAGTAAGATCATTTTAACATTTGGATACTTAATATGGAAGTGCATTTGTTTTCAATTTCTTAGTATGTAAAATTTGCAGTTTCTTAGTTGCAAAAAAATATGTGGCAACACCAAACCACCTTTTATTAAAAATCGTTTAAAACCTTTGATACATATGTATATCTTAATATGCACGTGGAATTTCTTAATTTGTAAAAAAATATGTGGCAACACCATACACAAAATATTTTTTTTTTGTAGTAAAGATCGTTTAAATACTTCGATGCTTAAAATTCGAGTGTATTTGTTTCCACTTTCTTAATTTGTAAAAAACTATGTGGCAACACCGTATACAATTTTTTTTTAGTAAAGATCGTTCTCGCTTCTTCCAATACTACTGAAAATGGTGGAAAAATTGTTAATCAAAAGGATCAACATAATAATAGAAAACAAAAAAATTATACCGACGCACCAATTTGGATTCCTCACGAAGCATTCGACTATCGATCAAGTACATAGGATAGTGCGAATAATAGAAAATGCTTTTGAAGAAAGAAAAACCTGCTGTGCGGTATTCCTTGATATATCCAAGGCGTTCGACAAAGTATGCCACTATGGGGTACAGAAGAAAATAAATGCGTTGCTACCCAAGCAGTACTCCACCATCTTACATTCGTATTTATCCGACCGTTACTTCAGAGTAAAACAAGAAGATTCATATTCATGTCCCAAACCAATCAAAGCAGGGGTTCCCCAGGGAAGCGTACTTGGCCCTTTATTGTATTTGCTCTTTACATGCGATCTGTCAGGCAATTCAAACTGCGTAACAGCTACTTTTGCCGACGATACAGCTATTCTTTCGATAGAAAACACATCGACATCACAATTACAATTAGTTCCAATATATTTAAATGGTAGACAGGTTCCATACTCAAGTACTGCAAAGTATCTGGGCATGACTCTAGACGCCAAGCTAAGATGGAAAGCCCATGTAAGGAAAAAGAAAGATGAAATGGAATTAAAATACAGAAATATGTATTGGCTTATGGGAAAGGAATCAGCACTATTCACCAATAATAAAATGATTGTATACAAACAAATTCTGAAGCCTGTATAGTCCTACGGCGCACAGTTATGGGGCTGCTCCAGCCAAAGTAACCTTCAATCCATACAAAAGCTCCAAAATAAAATTATTAAATGTGCAGTCGGTGCTCCGTGGTATATCCGTAGCTCCGATCTTGAACGCGACCTAAATATTGACTCGGTGGCAGACACGATAAAAAAGATAGCAAAAGCTCATGATGAAAGGTTAAAAAACCACGTCAATACGGAGGCCACTATTCTCGCTAATCCAGCTAATTGGAGAAGAGGACTGAAACGCAGAAAGCGCAAAGACTTAATGTACTAACCACACCTTAGCGTTAATTGTTGTACATATATACCTTATTTTCTAAATTCTAAATAAATTGCTCGTTAGTTAATAAAATTTTTCTTTGTAACTAGTCGCAATGTAAAATAATAAATAAAAAAAGTAAAGATCGTTTAAATACTTCGATTCAATTTTTTTTTTGGTAAAGATCATTATACAATAACATTTGGATACTTAATATTGAAGTGCATTTGTTTGCAATTTCTTAATTTGCAAAAACATATGTGGCAACACCATATACATATTATATGGTTTTTTTAAATAACGTTTAAAAACTTTCATACATTTATCTTAATATTCCAGTAAAATTTGCGACCAATTCAATTCTTTTTTCAATAATAGTCATGTGCAACGCCACAAAAAATTTTTTTTAAAGGGCTATTTTAAGAGATATTTGCCTTTCTCATAAATTACTTTTTTTAAGACAATAACTGGTGGGCAGGCCCTACTAAAACAAATGTTACACACGAGCCATCTACCAACCGTAGGCTTTTGAACTATGCCAAAAATTGTAGAATCGGGGACGTCGGTTTCTAGTGAAGATAAATTTAAAGTATCTTTCTTTAGATTGCAAAGTGCCTGTCTCCATGTAAGTAATACATTAATATCATAAGCATAAGTACATGCTCGTATGTCCTACTGCTTGCTAATGATGCTGTTTACTTTAATGTTTTATGGCGCCAAAGTCAGTCAACTCCACTATAAAATGCTGTTTTTTTTGGTATTTGTAAAACACTCCAAATTTCATTTTCCCAAGTCCATACTATATAATATTCCAATTTTAATAATGTTAGTAGAAGTAATTTTTTTATTATAGTAGTGGTAGACGCTATCGAAGAGCTCAATAAATAATTGCTGTCGTGTTTTTAAGCAATTCAACTACCAGCACTTGCACTGAAAGGGAAAGCTTTACAAAAAACGCCTTTTACCATCCCATATGAGATCTCTTATGCGTGCACAAGCACTTGGCCTACTTTCGCATGGGCTGACTTTCAGTCGCATATCTTGTCTTCTACGTACAAATTACGTGAAATGCAAGCACGTGATTAAATCACTCGGCACCCAACACTCGAGACATCAGGCGAATATTATAATACACAATTTGAGCGGCACTGTAATTAATCGATTCTGTTTGTTGTGATCGTTATTCCGAGTTAACTAAGTGTTAATTTGTTTTGCCCAGCGCTGTGATTGAACTCATTGAAAATTTATAAATGCAAGCGCATACAATTTTGTAGAAATGTGTGAATGTATTTGTGTGCCTGTGTATTACCAATGACATGTATGAAAACGGGACAATACGTCACGTTAATTGAATTTATTAGCTATGATATAGAAATGTGAGCATAAGCACGTAATTTTATTGTTCTTTAACAAGTGCACCACTACATACATACACGTGTTATTGGGATTCGACATTGTACGCTTTCTATCAGCTGATTTGAGAGCAACTGCTTTGTGGCTGATATAAGAATTTATTGTTTTTATAACCCTAAATTGCTGGGGTCATTTGAGTGGGGTGGTGATTTAATTTCCACTAATAAAGAATTGATCTAAGTTTTTTATAAAACTATTTTTTTTTTACTATAAATCTTAAAAGTATATATGAATAGATTTCTGTGAATATACTTAGTTTCTTTTTAATTTTAAATCTTCTTCATATTTTGTCGTAGTAACCACCTAAATTGATGGGTTCAACCAAATAGAAATAAAATCGAGCTTTTCGGTTTATGTAGGCAAAAGAAATTAAAATTCATTAAATAAAATCTTGCTTACCATGAACAACTAAAGACAGCCAGTGAAGGTATTTCCTCTCCAACTTGGTCTATCTAACGCACTTCTGCTTTCTCTGTCACCGCCAGCAAACACCAAATCGAATATCTTCAGAGCTCAATCGATTCTATCCGTTAGCAAAATATGACCCAACCAGTAGATCTACTCTGTGATCCTTTTCGCTATGTAGAATATAATATATTTGGAGTTTGTACTTCGAACTCATGGTCTTTTGTGTCCACAAGAGAGAGCTGGGTTAGGCTGAACGTATATACCCTTCTTTTGGTTGCAATTAGCCGAGCTGGCTTAACCTTTCCCGCCCCATTCAAAAAGAAGTTGAGTCTCCGGTTGCCAGTCGTGGTGACATGACAGGTAGGGGTGACCTGCGCAATAACCACATCTGCGTCCTCCAAATTGCCTCCCGAATCACACGCTTTCTTTACAGCCGTTAGTGCAGTGGTACTTTTCGGATTTGCTTCCAAATTAACCACATTACTTCCGTCCGCGGAGGAAAGCTTCAGAGCACTGAGACGTAAATGAGTTAGCGCAGCCTCCCCAGGATCAGCTAAAGGGTTTGCAGGGTCGCCTGCATCTTCACTGCTGGTTCCACTGAGCCAAGCTGATTTTCGCCCAGTAACAGGCTCTCTATAGAGCCTGGCGAGGATGCATCGTCCAATAGGTGTCCATCCTTAACCAGTAGCTTTCTTTCTCCAGGGCCCTGATTTTCAGGCCTGGTGGTCTTGGTGGTGAGTGGTGAATGAGTTTTGGGCCTGCACATCCGATGCCCAAGCCGCTGGAGAACCAGCGGGATGATTGCCTCAAGTGAGGGTACCCCGTGCAGAGTAGTCCTGGTTTGTACTCATTTCCATCTGTGTGGTGGCCCTATTAATACTCTTCAAGGGAGCCACTGTTGAAGAGGAAACCGTTATCGACAGTTCAAGTCTAGATCCGTAGTGCTTTGTTTTAACTCAGTAATCACTCTATTTGTCATCCGACAGCAAGGGATCTTACTGAGTTAAGTCGCAGGGTTACCTCGCGCAGGATGTGATTCTTCATCACGCACTAACGGTCTTTACCTAGTAGAGGCTATGGGGTTGGAATAACCCTCTGTATTGCGCATGTCTACGCCCTGTGCCGTCCTCATATAAGTCATAGTCAGTCCTAAGAACGACTCATACAGTGAGAACAAAACCTGAACCCACTAGTTCCCATACAAGAAAACAATAGGAGCCTGTTACTAGCTAAAGTAAATTAGTATATGGTAAAAAAGTTGATATCCGTATCCGCCTTATGAGCGCGATTCCGATCGTAAGCCTCTGCAGTGCTTTTATAGCGTGTCCAAAAGGTGAATTGGGGAAAGGTGGTACGGATACCGGAAAAGTATGTAGTAGTCAAATTTAGCTTTATACTTGCGTATGATGGTCTTATATTTCAGTGCAACTCCTCAAAAATGGTTCAGAAATAGGAAAATAAGATAATGAATATATAAATAAATTACCTATATTAGGGACTGACAAACTGCCGATCTGTGTATAAGTAGTGGGAGTAAAGCCAAATATAGACCCTAAACTTCATCCAATACAATCCTACTGCATGTGATGAGATAGCGTTAGGGAATTGTTGATGCACTAATGACATTTAAAACCTTGGCGAAATTACATCCCTAGCTGCCTTCCAAAGAAAGCTTGGTGACATTCGGATCAGTGGAAGCGAAATTATTGCGTGTAAAGTGTCAGTATGTTTGTGTCATCGGCACAAAAATGATAAATAACAATGATTATACCCAAAATCAGTAAGCACCGAAAACTCTATCAAAATTGGTCGTACACTTATCAAAAATGAACCGAAATCTTCGTTGAAATTCATGGAATCGGAGTTGCATATCTCTAAAACATCGATTTATCGCATTTTAACTGATCATTTGAGCTTACGGAAGGTCTGTGCACGTTTCATTCCGCACAAGTTGACTGACGACAAAAAATTGCTCAGAATTCAACATTCGAAAGACTTTATTAAAGAGGTGAGAAAAGACGAGAACCCCCTTTACAACATTATAACTGGTTATGAAACGCGGTGTTTCCTACATGAACCTGAAACCAAGCGTCAAAGTGTCGAATGGAAGGCCCCAGACGAGCCACCAGACAAAAAAACGCGTTTGGAGAAGTCAAAAATCAAGTCGATGCTCATTTGTTTTTACGAATCCAAAGGCAATTTTCTATCTTGGCGTTTTGAAGCATTTGTTGCGTCGCTTTCGTCGAATTCGCCCTGAATACCGCGAAGGAAGAAGCTAGCGCTTATTGCATGATAATGCGCGTCTCATCGATCTACTCTTGTGACTGATTTTTTGACTAGAAATCGCATTTTAACTATCAATCACTTAACGTATTCGCCTGATATGGCTCACTGTGACTTCCACCTATTCGGAAATTGCACTTGGCCATGAAAGGAAATCGTTTTGCATCCGTAGAGGCCATCGAAAAGGTTTGCACCGACATCCTGAAGGACATTCCGGTCAATGACCTGAAACACTGTTTTCGAAAAGCTTTTTTTGTGCTTAGCTCAGTCTTGTGTATTTTGGACTTCACCTTCTTGTTCTGAGTGATTACTAGCTGAGTTAGTTTGAGTGCCTCAGAATGATTAAAATTAAAAATTTTATTAAGAAATCTAACCTTTTTTATTTTCAAAATTTCATTATACATCACTTCTAATAATTTTTGTTCTTCAAATTATTTCAGAGTGTTCTCCAACAAACGGCCAATCCTTTACCAATAGCCATCGCTGATCTACCGCCGTCACCCACAACACTTGCTCCTTCACCCAATAATTTCCTACTCGCCAGTCCGAATCAAATTTGTACCGTATGCAAGCGAAAATTCGAGACGGATGCCATCTCAACTCCGCGCATTGGACAAATCACACCGGAGAATAGTAATTCCGTTGATTCGAACGTCAGCGAGACAACAGCAACAACTAACGCCGGCAACACCGCTGTAACCTGTGCACTGGCCAATTATAATGCCGCCAATAATCAGCCGGTGGAGATCGCCTTGGATGCGGTGGCAGCACAAACAGCAGCCGAGGCGGCGGCCACCGCGCTAACATGCAACGGGCTCAAGACGAAACTGACGCCAATGCCAGCGCACCAACAAACGCCAGTGCTCAAGAAACAGGGTGTATCCGGTGAAAGTTGTGAAACATCAATGCAACAATCGATCAATGTGCCCATACCGAAATTCGAAAAGGATTTCCGGTATGTAAAAATTTACAATTGAAAATTTGCTTTCGTCAATAATTTCTTATTTTATTTCTGCACACAGTTCTAAGCAACTCATCAAAGATGCTATTATGGACAATGATTTCCTGAAGAATATTGACGCCTCACAGGTGCGCGAACTTGTCGAATCGATGTATCCATTGGCCATCGCCAAGGGAGAGTTTGTGATTCGTGAGGGTGAGGCGGGCGCTCATCTCTACGTTTCGGCCGAAGGTGAATTTGAAGTAGTCAAAGGTGGTATTGTATTGAGTGTGATGGGGCCTGGCAAGGCTTTCGGCGAGCTGGCCATACTCTATAATTGCACACGCACAGCATCTATACGCGTCTTGTCGGACGCGCGTGTCTGGGTGCTGGATCGACGGGTCTTCCAACAGATCATGATGCGCACGGGCATGCAGAGGATCGAGAATAGTGTGAACTTCTTGAAATCGGTGCCCTTACTAAAGAATCTCAGCATGGAAGTATTGGCGAAGATCGCCGATGTGCTCGAAGTGGTGAGTAGAGAGAATAGCAACTTTATTTGAAGAAGTTTGTGAATAAGAGATAAGTTGTGGCTATGCAATCTGGTTTATTTGCGGAAACATTTCAGGTTAGTTTCCTCTAATAGAAATACAAATTGCAGAAAAATATGTTTAATTAGTACACAAATAATTTATATTAGAATTCGAAAAATCGTATTATGTAGAAGAAAAAAATTTCAAAAATATTTCTGAAATTTGCAATTTTTTAAATTTTGTATCTACATATGCTTCCATGGAGTTTGCTCTTTAAAATATATAAAAATATTTCTGATATTTGCAATTAAACAAGATGTTGTAAAATTATTGTAGAATAAACAAAAAATGCTCTTTATAGTTTTTATGAAAATAGTTACAATTCTCCATTAAATATCAGCGCAGAGACTTTTTAGTTATCAAAAGATACCGCCAATAAATTTGTAAACCAAAAATTAGCAGTAACTTGAAAATGAATTATGAATTTCGAGATATGATGTAGCTGAGATGTAACACCAAGGCTTAGACAAGAGAAGAGACAAGAGAAAAGCGCCAATAAACAGCAGAAGAAACCAAATCTCAAACTCCGGCGTTCTAATAAAAGAATACGGCATAGCGACATAATTTTATTTTCTTACGCTACTTCATTGAGTTAAAAAAAAAAAAAATATTTTTCAACTATTGAATGTTTCTGCCCCGAGTCCAATGACATATTATCTTTCAACAGGAATTCTATCCAGCTGGTACTTACATTATACGTCAAGGCGCTAGCGGTGATACTTTCTTCCTCATTTCGCAAGGTAGTGTCAAGGTGACACAAAAGTTGACAACCACCTCCGAGGAAAAGGAGATACGTACACTGGAACGTGGCGACTACTTTGGTGAGCAGGCTCTCATCAATGAGGATAAACGTACAGCGAATATTATCGCCATGGCGCCGGGCGTTGAATGTCTGACGCTGGATCGCGACTCCTTCACACAATTAATAGGTGACCTATGCGAGTTGAAGGAGAAGAACTATGGCGATGAGAATCGTGTGCTGGCCATGAAGTACGCAGAGAAGTCAAAAGAGATTTTCGGCGCCAATGTAGAACAAAGTAAGTGGCAAGTAAAATTAGTGAATGGCATCAAATATGATATTCCAAACTAGTGATTCTGTGAATACTCGACTTCTTTCTTAATAACAATTTTTCTATCCTAGAATTATAAAAAGCTGAATTAGCAGTGAACGCAGTTAAAGGATTTAATATTTTCTTTTCGAGTTACTTTTGCCCAATCAATCGCGGATGGTAGCATTTGTTGGTTATGCATACTCAATAGGCGTTCTTCAGACTCCAGGAGCCCTTCGGGCGGCTTCCACTAGCGACAAACTGAAGCAATTATTCATTCTTGACAGACAAAATATCTGAGCTATTTTGAATTTGCTAACGCGAAATCCCTTATGCGACCTTAGTAGCCGTGCATCTAATGCCCACAAGACCGCCAGATTAAATTACTTCATTCTTAAACTCTGCTTCTTGGATGGGTATGAGCTGGACAATAGACGCAGCGCACACATGTGCGGATGATTGTAAAAAAAAAAACTTAGAATTTTTTTGTATTCTGCTCTTAGCAGCAGCGGTATTCATTACTAGGATACGCCTCGTTCATGCTAGTGTCAAGACCCTTGGAGGCGAGTAAATTAATCATCTAGGTACCTGATTACAGTGGCATTTCAGGCAACTGTTAGGCTTATGAACTAGCTAGACAGTAGACTCAGGAGGTAGTCTCTCCGCGAGAGGGGATCCCATCCCTTGACTACCTTTGGCCTGCTATTAGAAAGGTGGGCTTTGAGTCAACTTAGCGAACGCTGAGTAAGTACAAGAACTTGTAAAGTGACGGGATATGACCGCGCGCATGTCGGGGTGCCTCGAGGGCGCCTCTTAGTTTAACAAAGTATCAGCTTGCAAATTTTGTGGGTTGCCTTACCGAACATTTTCCGCGAGGTAAGCATGATCTGAGTCTGGGCATCGTTTCGAGTCCTTTCTGAATCAACTGTCCAAGTGATGAGGTGAAATCATCCTGCTACTTCTTTATGATATCCGACATAGCAGGCCTAGATATGATGGGTAACATCAGATTAAATTCACCTGTAGCAGTGAAGCGGTTAACTCACACGTACTTAAACTATCGTTCGATCGTCATGCTCAAGCGTACTTCTGCTCCCAGTCATGTCAGAGAACATCTCGCAGAGAAAAACAGTACATTAAATGTTTACGATGGATAACTATCACTTTACCAAACTTTGGTCTAATAAATGCTGTATATTCTGGATGATGTCTTGTGAACTTGTCGCTTAACGCTCCTTCACTAAACTTCCCAAATACTTTCAAGGCCTCATTTCCTTTGCTCCTATCCCTTCAGAAGTACAACAACAACAATAGCAAACCATAAGCATATGCATGATTCAGGCATCTCCCAGGAACTCGGACCCCTCTCGGACCCCTTGCAATTTTTCAAACTTTTACATTATAGTGACAGTGTAGCCTCATTCCGAAGTAGTTCAAATTGCGTTTCAAATTGCAAAGCATTGCAAAAACATCCTCAAAACACTATCCGGCTATAACTGTTTTCTTTATTCCTCTATCAACACAGAGTTCCCTGAAATGAAACTCACCGACTTGGAAGTTGTAGCCACACTTGGCATTGGCGGTTTTGGACGCGTGGAGCTGGTCAAAGCCTATCGAGAGAATAGCGTGGATATATTCGCTTTGAAATGCCTTAAGAAGAAGCATATTGTCGATACCAAACAGGAGGAGCACGTCTTCAGCGAGCGCACTATTATGCTAACCTGCAATTCACCCTTCATTTGTCGCCTTTACCGCACATTCCGTGATGAGAAGTATGTGTACATGCTGCTCGAGGCCTGCATGGGAGGCGAGATATGGACTATGTTGCGCGATCGCGGCTGTTTCGACGACAATGCGACGCAGTTCATAATCGGCTGCGTTTTGCAAGCATTCGAGTATTTGCATTCGCACGGTATTATCTACAGAGATCTCAAGCCAGAGAATCTAATGCTGGACGAGAGGGGCTATGTGAAGTTGGTAAGTAAAGACGAAGCGAAAAAGCCTCTAAAAAATGGTAGTTGATAATCAATTTTCGTGGCAGGTCGACTTTGGTTTTGCCAAATATATTGGTAACAGCAGCAAGACTTGGACCTTCTGCGGTACGCCGGAATATGTGGCGCCTGAAATTATTTTGAACAAGGGACATGATCGCGCTGTGGACTACTGGGCCTTGGGTATACTCATACATGAGTTGCTCAATGGCACGTAAGTATTGCAGAATTCATGCGCGTTTTCAGAAATTTTAATATGTTTTTTTGCAGTCCGCCCTTCACCGCCACTGATCCTATGAAGACCTATAATATCATTTTGAAAGGCATAGACATGATTGACTTTCCTAAGCATATGTCAAGATCGGCTGTACAGCTGATTAAAAAACTGTGTCGTGATGTGCCGGCTGAGCGTTTGGGTTACCAAAAAGGCGGCATTCAGAATATCAAAAAGCACAAGTGAGTATTTGACGGTGTATTGTGAAGTGTTACTTTATAATAAATGCGAATGGCTGCCATTATTCTAAGTGAAAGTTCAGCGCTAGTAACACTCTCTCTATTCACTCTCTCTCTCTCTCTCTCTCTAATCTACTCCTCACAGATGGTTCCTCGGCTTTGATTGGGATGGCCTCGAACACCAGTTGCTCATACCGCCGTTTGTACGGCCCATTGCACATCCAACGGACACTGCATACTTTGATAAATTCCCTTGTGATCCCGAAGAACCACCAGATGAATTCTCCGGCTGGGATGCAGACTTCTAAGATACTACAGGCGCTCGGTCAATAATGTCTTGATGCAGCTCAAACTTTATATATGTACACCGGGAACGCATCTTTTTACTTTAACTTCATACGGACATTTTTTTTTTACATTTTTGGCAACTAATTAAAATTTCAAGCGAGGTTTTTTCATGGGCACATCGCTTATATAAAAGCTCATACTTTAAAATTTTCCGAAACACATTTGTTGCAATCAAATGAAATTCAAAGCGTAGTCTATTTAAGTAATTTTTTACGCATTAGTAGTAGTAAACTCAGTACTTTGCTCACCTAACTGGCATCTGCGTATTTCGTAGTTGTAGACATATTCGCATATGTATTGATAATCCAGAAAATATATGTATTTATAAAAACGTAGTCTAATATACACACATATACATATTTACATTAGCTTTAAGCATTAGCACTTGCAAAAAATTTGCTCAAGTATTTAAAAACAAATACAATGAAATTGTGTGCCTTCGTTTGTCAGATTTCTTAAAATGAACTAGAAGAAGAGTATACAAAAATGTTTAGCAATTTTAAAAATTTTGTATACTATAAAAAGTTTTAAAAATCGGCTTTATCTTGTTACGCCTGCAGAATAAAAACACACACATACACACATATCCAAATACAATATTTGTAGCATAGGACAAGTTAGAATGCCAAGCATTAAATAAATTAGTTAATATGATCTTTGAAATACTTATAAATTTTTAGCTTAAAAACACATTTTGCAGTGGATTAGAAATTTTCTTATCTAACTTAAAGACCTAACTTAAGTCACACGTATTTATGCGAAGCATGTTTTAAGCATTACGCAAATATATTAATAAATAAATTTGAAAAATGCAATTTAAAAAAATAGTTGTGATTTTATACGAAGTTTAGGGTGACTTTCTAAACTTCTGGAACTACATGAAATTTCGAAATTTGAAAAGTCTGGCCCAAAAGCACCGATAGATTAATAATTCCAAAAATACTCAGGCTAAAAAGTTCATTGTATTCGAAGCTCTGGAAAGTGAAAGGGTAGATAGACAAGGAGGAAAGGAGAGAAGTAACAGAGGGAAAAATATAGGATAGAATAGAGAAATAGGGATAGTTTGACCTGGGAGAAATTTCCAAATTCTTAAGTACTACTGTGGGCAAAAAGTAAGGTGAATTTACTTGTCAAACTTCGCGGGATTAAAATTTCGCTTTAGTTATTTTTCTCATGAGTTGGCAGCACATCTGGGCCAACTTTCATGTGAATGTCATTATCAGTAATATATTTACGCTTGTATTTACCAAACGACCAAGAGTGCATTTTTCGATTTTTACAATGTCTGATTTGATTGAGCAGAGAAGTGCCATCAAATTTTGTTTGTGGAATGAAATTTCGGCTGCGGAAATATTTAGCATGTTGCAGAAGGCATTTGGTGATTCGACCATGTCGCAGAAAAATGTTTATAAGTGGTACAAAGACTTCAAGCAGGGCCGAGAACGTGTTGATGACTTGGAGCGCTCCGGACGACCATCGACGTCAACAGATGACCAACACGTCAATAAAGTGAAGGAGTTAGTGCTCAAAAATCGCCGGTTGACTGTTAAAGACCTTATTGATATGATCGGAATATCAGAAGGATCTGTGAAAACCATTTTGAAAGACCATTTGGGCCTACGAAAAGTCAAATCTCGTTTGGTACCGAAAACTCTCAATGTCTTGGGAAAAAGTTGTCGCGTTGATGTGTGTGAAACAATGCTTTCAGACTATCAGGACAAGCTCAAATGCATCATTACGGGAGATGAGACTTGGACTTATGCTTACGACCCTGAAACAACCGACCAATCAAGCGAATATCGTGCTAAAGGCGAGGCCAGACCGAAAAGAGCACGTCAAAGTCGTTCAAAAATAAAGGTCATGATGAGAGTTTTTTTTTTGATTTTCGTGGTGTGGTGCACTATGAATTCCTTCTACCTGGCCAAACTGTTAATAAGGAATATTATTTGAGCGTTATGCGTCGTTTACGTGAAGCCATTCGTCTAAAAAGACCAGAATTATGGGCCAACAACTCTTGGTTTTTGCATCACGATAATGCACCGTCTCACACTGCACTCGTTCTTCGTGACCATTTCGCCAAAAATTCCACGCATATCGTTCCGCAACCACCGTATTCGCCGGATTTGGCTCAGTGTGACTTCTGGCTATTCCCAAAACTCAAGAGACCGCTCCGGGGAACGTGTTTCGAGTCGATTGAGGAGATAAAAGCTGAATCGAAGAAGGTGCTGATGGCTATACCGGAAATGGACTATTTGGCATGTTTCGGGGATTAGAAAAATCGTTCGCATAAGTGTATTTCATCGAGAGGGGATTATTTTGAAGGGGAAATTGATTTACAAGAATAAATAAAGATTTTTCATCTTACAACCAAATTCACCTTACTTTTTGCCCACAGTAGTAAATATGAAAATATCCTCCAGTTTGAGAAAACGAATTTTATTCTTTCTCACGACATCGGAACCTAAAACTCGTAGCCGTGCTCTAGCAAAGGCAGGACATGCACAGTGAAAATGCTCAGTGCAAATTGCGTTCTCCATGATTCCAATGGTGGTCATATGTTGATCCCATGGATTGTGTACTGTAATAATACCGACCATCAACCGAACGTCTCTCCTTCCAAGTTTTAGTAGAAAGTTTGACAGTTTTCTGTTCGGACTGGTCACAAAATACTTTGCAGTTCTGCAGCGTTCTAGACCGGGCCATCGCTCTTTATGTAGATTGCCTACATAATCGCTGATCCAATTCTTGATTCCTGCGGAACTGATTCCGATTATTGGCTCTGGTCCCTGTGGGGGGACCGCTGAGCCACAGTTGGCCAATACATCGGCAGTTTAATTCACTTTAACACTGCAGTGTTCTGGAACCCACATAGTTGCAAGGTTATTCTGTCTTGCAACAGAATTAAGCTTCTTCTTACATTCAATATTTGAGGTTTGCTTTGCTTTCTCTATTCCATTCTATTATCGTTTAAGTACCAACTGGCTGCAAAACATATTTTATTCTTGGACGCAGCGGGAGAGAAAATATATGTCAATCCTTTTTCATTGCACTCTGGATCTCTGACATCAAATTTGACACCAAATTTCCTTCAAAATGAAGCTATGGACATAAGATCGTCTTTAAGTGCAAAAACAGTGGATACTGCTCAATAGCATCTTAAAGAATTCTCTGTATTTCGAAGTTTCATTTTCGTGCCAGAAAATATATTTATGGAGTATACACATTGCATTTATTGTTTCCTTTTTTATCTTAAGATCCAGGGGGAGCAAATCAAGCTAAGCATTTAGGGCATCGCCGGAGGTTGTACTCATAGCACCCGTAATGCCTAAACATACAAGTGTAAAAACTGATTTCCTTTTATCTGGTTTAAGACCGCAAGACCACATTGCACAGCTGAACGGTTCCGCTTAGTGACGGCCCAAATACTGAAATCACCACATCCTCAACATATAAAACTGACGACTGATAACATATCAATATATATATTTTTTTTTATTTTAAAATTTTATTATATTTATTTAAACTATTAAAAACCTTACTCACACTTAATGATGAACGTACGTATTTGCATGGGATTCAAAACGATATCGAATTTGTTCGCCGAATCGTCCCTCGTCGCTGCCAGTGGGGCGTATGAGGCTTTGTAATATTCAGGCTCTGTAACCTTTGAGCCATCCAGCTGAAATTTGAAGCGACTCATTTCACTCAAACTTAAACTACCGTCCAATGTGGTTTCCCGTATCTCCAGACCGGCCAATTGGTCGAAAATCGGACGCAAATTGAAAGCAACAGCATCAGTTTCACTACTGTCCATGAAATTCTCCAAACGTATTAAGCGCTCATTTGCGTTGAATGGCTCTAAAGTTAATAAATTTACAGATTCCGGTAGATTGAAAGCAGCAATTTCAGGCGCCTCATAAGCAGCCTTGGTAGCGCTGCTAAAGAATTTCCAGTAAGGTAAGTGAATCTGCTGCTGCATAATGCGTTCGTTTCGCGATGGTTTATCCTCTACATTGCCCAACACCAGATACGTTTTACCACGTGCCACCACGCCCTGCCCGAAAGCAGTCTCGTTCAATGCCTCACCAACACCAAAAGCATCATCTAGCAAAAGGCGCCGGTGCAGCATAAGCTCAAGCACGCCATCCTTCAAACTGCTACCACCCTGAGCCCGATCATTGAGTAATGCAATGCGTGTCTTGTCATCTTCAATGGCTATACGAGCAGTGATTGGATAATAATTACCCGAAACAGTCTCATTTAGATTAGGTGTGAAGTATTCGCGTCGATTACGTACGCGTCGCAACATTTCGCGGCCGTTGGAGTCGGTATAGAAAACGCCATTCGAATTGATGTTGCTGGTGAAACGCGTAATCACCTCCTTGCCGATGTGGTCAGCGATTGGTATAGGACCGACAAGCCATTCAAATTCAACGCGATTGACACCTTCGTAAATACGAATCACCTGTGACACCCAATCATTGAATTTCTGATGCACCTCTTTCACTTGACTACCCTCGTAAATCATGAAGCTGACTAAATCACCAATGAGTAACTCACTGCCGTTAGGACGGAAGATGTAAGCGCCTGAAGATCGATTCTTGGGCTCAGCATTATTACCAGCTGCACCCTTGTAATAGTAAAAGTCTTGACGAATATTTTCGCTAACGCCATTCATCTCAACGCGGGAGAGATGACCAGTGGAGTCAAGGAGCAGCTTAACCAACTGAAAGTAAAAGGGAGGTAGGCGAGTCATATTTTTTCGCTCACATTAGTTCTTTTTAAAATTTGATCTTTCTGTTTTTCATGCTTACCGAATTTTCCACAATGATCTCGGATCTTGGTTGGTCATCTTTTAGCTCTTCAGAGGTGCGTGGATCACCTCTCCTTTGGATATAGTAGCTACGTAATTTCTCCACGTATGCCGGGAAAATAAGTTCATGTGTCGCATCGTTTGGACGGAAACTCAAACTCTGCACCTCACTGGGTATAGGCAGCAAATCGGAAGTGATAACGCGACCTTAAAGAAAATTAATTACTTTAGTACTTTTAATAATTTTCCGTCTAACTCAATCAATTTGTGCGTGCTCGAAGCCCACTGTGAGCATAAACGACCAAAAAATAAAGGGTATTTTTTTCTAATAGTACATAGTCGCCTAACAAAACCAGCATTAACACCGATAACAATGTCACGGTAGGCAATTGAGTAGTAAAGTCCTCTCTCGACGAACAAAACTATCAACATACTCATCCTAACGTATGGACGACGCCAACATCCGATGAAGCATCCCTTTGCATGTTTGAGAGAAAGATTCAGCAGAAAATTTTTGGTCATTTGCACGTTAGCGACGGCGAGTCTCGTAGTCCATAGAGCAATAAATTGTACGAGCTTTATGACGACATAGGCATAATGCGGGTCATGTCGACCGAATGGATACAAACGCTCCGGCTCTGAAAGTATTCGCTGCGGTACCAGTTGTGAAGATGAGGTGGAGAAGAACTTGGCCTCACTTGGGGTTTCTAACTGCGGCCAGTTAGCACGAGAAAGAAACGACTGGTGCGCTTGGTTAAACTCGACCAGAATCGCTTAAGCGGTTATCGCGCCAATCAAGAAGAAAAAATCGCCTCTCGACAAGCAATAGCTAGCCTCTGAGTGTATTTTCACCATGAGAAAGCTCCCCATAAAACCCACCCTCAATCCGGACGCGCCATAAACGAGTAGAGCGCTCCATTTGTGGAAAAATATTTTTAAAGACGCACACAACAAATTTTAAAAGAACCTCGACCAAATACCCAACGAAGGATAGGCGCCACTTATACATTCATATAAAACTTAAAATAAATAAATACCAAATCCTCTTCTTACCCGTATCATCAGTCACAACGTAAGCCTCATTCTGCACTGGTACACGCACATATTGAGTCGAGGCCCACGCAAGTGGATTGAATAAGGTGACAACGAACCGATTCTTCTCATTCTTAGTAAAGTCACAAACACTGATGTTCAACTGCAGGCAACTGACGAATTCGCCATTTGTAAGACCAGTCAATTTTTGCAAAGCGGACTGTGCGTTCGATTGCGCGGCCTCAATAGCTGCAGCCAACAGACGATCATAATCTTCAGCGACATGCTGCTTCTCCGTGCCAGTGATGGCATCATGATGCTGCATTACACCCATGGCGTGGCGAAGCTTATCCAAATTCTTATCCATATCGGTGCCAGTGAGATTTGCTAGAGTGGTGAGTTGTTTGGTAACCTGTAAAAGGTGATTGCCATCGCGTTCAAAACGCTTCTGAGTGGGACGAGAGCTATAGTAGCCGGTCCAATAAGTATGCTGATCAGTAGAATAGGGGAAGAAGTCCTCTGTCTTGGTGGGCCAAGTGAGCGGTGACTGGTGTACGGCTTTCAAGTAGCAAGCAGGCGTAGAGTAGAAAATATTTACGATAGAGCCATGCGATTGGCGTTTATTGACGTACCTGTAGGCAGATGACAAAGCTGAGCTAAGCATGACGGCATGAGGTAAAACTGAGGGCTCAACTTACTTGATCAATTTATCCATATTCTTAAAGTTCATTGCGGCATTCTGGTAGTTAAAGTCGTCTCCCATGGGAATGAGCACATTTGTGTCACGGTAGTGAATTGTCACATTGTGAATGTATTCAATGAAAGTGTTAACCTGGAATTGAAATAAGTTTGAGGTCACGCATATGTGCACACATCCTTACACGATATTCATTCCTTACCCGCTCTTTCACATTATTATCATAGCTGTCGCCATCCACGATTGGTGCATCGTTACATAATGAATCGAAACAGAAACCAGGCGGCGCCGAGTAATGGTTGTATAGCAAACCCGTAAAGAGTTCAGCTTGCTCACCCAGATCTTCGCTAGCTTGCCATACCATCTCCGCGTCTAAATGTTTAATGCGCACGCCTTTTTCAACCGAATCCATGCGTGCAAAGAACTCGCCATCAAATCCCATCTGTGCAAAAAGCGAAGCCATTTCACGAGAATGACCGAAAGGATCAATTTGCCAGCCCACATGAGGACGACCGCATGTACCCAAATTGTCTTGAAGTTGTCTGAAGTTGAGAAGGCGACAGATTTGATACTCTTTAACTTTATTGAACACAAATACTATTTTTCCCCAGTTTTTCACAAGCAACACTCACTTCAAACCGAGCGTAAATTGATCGATCACCGACTGATAATGCACAGCCGCTTCGTCATTCATAGACCAAGCACCGCCAGCAAATTCCAAACGACCGTCATTGACCAAAGTTTTCACTTGCGCTTGTACATCAGCAGTCTGTTCGTTGAACCACTTGAAGAAGAACGCTGATTCCACGTAAATAAATCTGTGGAAAATTACATAAATTTATTAAATAATTTTATTAACTCCCTTGTGCGAGGGTGGTTACCGTCGATTTGCGTCCTTTAGCAGTTCTTGTACTACAGTATCCAGTATATACTGTACGCCGGCCTTTTGAATACCATTACGTGCGCCATAATAATATTGATCGACAGTCTTGAGCCAGCCGACATCGTCGTGGGAATGAGGCACCAAATGGACATTGATCATATTTGGCTTTCTCTCTGGACAGTTCTATGCGTACGGATAAGAGTTTAGAACAAATAAATACATTTATAAATAAAACGATGAATATACAACAAAATAACAAAAAATGTGTGACTGAATTTTATAGCAAACTCTTTGCATTATTTTTTTTAACTAAACAATAATTCCATTTCTTCTTTGTAAAAATGTATTGCTTGTACAACTAAATCTACTGTGAACCATAGACTAGTGACTGACTAATTTACTGTAAACCAACAATAGACTAAAACGTCTCAATCACCCCCATCACTAATTCACATTGATATTAATCGCAGAACTGAATTGCAAAGGAGAATCTTTCTTGACACCAACAGGCGCTTGAACTAAGTATGTATTCAAAAAGTTAGTGCCTCAATCGATGAACAAAAATCGTACCTTATACATAAGTCCCTCATCACACCCGCCCTATTACACGTCGTTGAAGCTTGGACATTAACAACATCTGGTGATCCAATCAGGCGGCTCCGGAAGTGCTCGAGAGAACACATCACAGATAGTGTATCGGGTAATTTTTTAGCTGCATGAGAATTATCGATGTCGATAGCTATGGTTTAACAGCTGAGAATGGCAAAGTGTGTTGAGATTTCTATTTAGTAAGATTTGGCAAGTCATCATGAATCGTTTAACGCCACAGAAACGCTTCCAAATTAAGGAAATTTACTTCAAAAAACATAAATCTGAGAAGCTTCCTTTCCCGAGAATGGCGGGCGCTATGGAGCCAAAGCGACTAAATTTTCGTTTCCCAAAATTAATCAGCGAAACATCCAACAAGACCGCGCAACTTGCCCTACAGCGCGCTTAACAATCGATTTGTTAGACTGATTGGAATGGAATATGTAACTCGTAACCACCGCGGGCATATGCCGGTTATCACATTCAGAAAATAAATGCCATGTGATCATCCACCAGATTATAATAAAAGAAATCATTCCGACAATATTTCTGTTTTGTACTATCATTTCAAGTTCTCAAGCTCTTAAAAGCACCCGGTATATGAGCTTCACATGAACATAAAGTGGCAGAGCGAATTAAGATTCCGCTGCCTAGGCGATGTCGGTAGACAAAACTTCAACCCAGAAATTGTTTGACGCGGCGCCTCATAGTAATGACAAAGGGAGAGAAAGGCCCTTTCTGTGGTAATAAGGTCACGAGGAGAACGATTTGGATTCACTTAATATTTCTAATTGGTGCTGGTTAGAACGACTACTGACTCGCTTTGTTAACCCCTGTCAGATCGCAAGACTAATTAGCTGCAGCTCAATATGGAAGCCAAGGTGCGCGGACTATTAACCAACGCCCAGGTCACGCACAAGGGTTGTGTTAAAAATATAATAAAATTGTTCTTCAGCCTTGTGCTGTATTTCATTCAAAAAATGAGCTCACCGGATATAAATAAAATAGGAGTAATAGAAGTTCCTAAAGTTTGCTAAAAATGCAGTGCTAAAAAGGAAATATTATAATTTTATTCGCCAGAAAACCAATCATAAATCATAAAGGAAGCCAACTTTAGACAAAGCGTAACCACGCGAAATCTTTCATTTTCTTCAGTTAATTTTTTTATATTTTTTTTTATAACTCACTTGTTTACTATTTATTGGTTTTTAAGTCAAGGTTTATTTTAAGAAAAAAATGTAGTTCGATGAATATTTTTTTTTCTTATTGAAAATTCAAAATCTTTTATCCACCCGCGTAATTTTGAATTCGTGTCAAAAAAGTAAAACTGTATCGTAATGATTGGTAACATTTTTTTTTTAATTCCTACATATTTAGATTAACGTTTCCAAACAAACAAGGCTGTATATAAAATTGTAAATCTTCGATGTAGCAGAAATATCATCAACAGTTGAGAAATACAAAGTCCTCTTCATAAACGCATAAATTTATTGAAGAATAAATGCATTAACTTAGCTTTATCGATAAGTGTTTCCTCACAGATTACGCAAGAACAATTGTATGAAAGATTTAATTTATTATTAAAGATAAAGACCCCACGGTGCCACTGTTTTTAGCTGCAAGCACTTGACCAAGCTATGATTACGGTAATAACTTTTTTATTATGTAAACAAGTTAATCTATTAGCAGCTGATACAATTACGTTAATAAAAAATAAATAAAATTATAAGTAACTGTTTTAAATGGCACGAAAACACACACTCTGGTTAAAAATTACACGAAATGTAATAAAACTTCAAAATTGCGTATAAATAAGTCGATTATGCATGTGGCAATTCCCAAATTCACTCGTGAGTGATTGACAGAACTAGACCGAGTATTGGAATGGCATCCAAACAAAACCAAACTGAAACCAAGAGAAGAATAAAAACTATTAAAGTTGCTCGAGGTGCTAGCGTAGGTAGACTGCCGTTTTTGAGGTTTTCTTGAAGCGGTGCACTAGTAACTCCTTCTAGAAGCATAAAAATTATCAGCATTCTGCATGGACTATTCATAATCTCTTTATAGAAAAATTTATGACAGTTGCGCCAGCGTTGCTTGAAAAAGAAATTTAACTATGTGAAAGGTCAAGCACCACATTGACTTCAAATTTCAGTGAAATCTTTGCAAGTCCACTACGACAGAAATATTCGCTGAAGTATTTTATGGCCGCGCCTCAGTGAGCCTGCGAAAAATGTGGGGCGGGACTTTTAAAGGCTCACATAGATGTGTTATTTCATCGGATATTGCTTGCTTTGAGAAAATATTAACTTGCCAGATCTAATTTAATAGTTTCTGGTAGAAATTTAATGGCATTTATTTTATATAACTTGATATACGGCATATTTCCGCCACGCCTAAAAGTTACGTGGTCCATTCGATCAGTCCAATTTTTTATTAATTTTTCCAATAAATTTGGGCGTATGACGTAAATGTTGGCTTAGCTATTTCCATAAATCGATTGTTAAGCGCGCTCTAGTTGCACCGTCTTGTTGGAACCAAATATTGTCTCCGTTTAGCTAATTACTTTTAATTGATATTTCGTTTTTTTCCATCCATTTCTTTATTGCGATCTGATTTTTAAACAGCAATATTTTTTACTTAAATCTATTAAATTTATTTAAGAGAAGACATCTATTGTGGAATACACCCAGTAGTGCAACCATTTACTCATTTTAAGATACATAATAATTTAGCTTATTTATTATCATATGCGGTCTTTTGTAGATTTTCTCTTGAGTCTGGTGAAGGTTATGGGATTTGCAATCATTTTTGAGGCAAAAGGGTTTGAGTGCGATTGGAGTCGTGTGTTGTGTGATGTGGCATATTTTCGTATTTCTTCAGTTATTGTGGGTACTTTGAGATCACGATGAATTTTTGCATTTATGATATAATAAGGGGTGTTTGAGATCATTCTGAGGGTTTCCGACTGGAATCATTGAACTACATATTTCCATATTTGTTTCGTTATAGCTGAGTAAAGTGAGAGCTTACTTTAGAGAGAAACATGTGAACTTCGATGTAGTAGCCAATATAGGTCTCTAAGTTTTAATCCCAAAGCCTTCCGTTTGGTGAAAACATTGGATTTCCATGTAAGTTTGCTATCAAGATGCATGCAACAAAAATTCAGTCAACATGGCTCGAATGCGCCTTATATACATCGTAACGACAGCTT
Source organism: Anastrepha fraterculus (assembly GCA_037575425.1). Lineage (NCBI taxonomy): Eukaryota > Metazoa > Arthropoda > Insecta > Diptera > Tephritidae > Anastrepha > Anastrepha fraterculus. The sequence continues at coordinate 232,750 of JAYXIM010020233.1, read as the reverse complement.
CTTCATCATTTCGTGAACAAATTTATTTATTTCATTGGAAGTTCCCACAATTTGATTCATGATGATTTGCCAAACCTTACTAAACATTCTGTCTGCATAAAAGTAAGCCAACAGTATTCGGAATGGCACTCGGAAAGCCTTCTTAAATATTTTACATAATTTTTTAACAAAGTGTATACAATAGTAGCAGGCGGCCGCCGTAGCCGAATAGGTTGGTCTGTGACTACCATTCGGAATTCGGAGAGAACGTAAATTCGAATCTCGGTGAAACACCAAAATGAAGAACAATTTTTTCCAATAGCGGTCGCCCCTCGACAGACAATGGCAAACCTCTGAGAGTATTTCTGTCATGAAAAAGGCAATGGAATGCCTTTTATCAATCAGATGACTTCGATCAATTAAGTGAATGGTTAAGCACTAACCAAACTCGTCGCAGCTCACAAACTGCGACAGCAACTAAGAGAACAAGCTTCGTATAAAGTAATATAAGGAAAATAAGGCAAATTTGTATCAGGAAAAAAGGGGGGTCAGATCAAGAACGAATCCTAATGAATATAAAGTTTATGCTTATGCTTTTTTGGATGGCTAAACCGACATTTTTTTTTTTTTTTTGCTTGTTCACTCCTCTCGGGAGCATAGGGCCTCGACAAGACTCTGCCATCGTGAGATGTCGGCATCTGCTAGTTCGCGCAGCATCGACCTTCTCCAAGTGTTTTTTGGTCGACCGCGACCTGTGCTGCCTTGCGGGTTCCAGTCAAGTGCCATCATCGTGATGCTATCTGGCGGTTTTCTCAGTGTGTGACCTATCCATCACCACTTTCTGCGTTTGATTTGCCTAAGAATGGGTTCCTCCTTAGTTATTCTCCACAGTGCGTCGTTGCTGATGGTGTTTGGTCAGAATATTCTGCAGATGATGCGGAGGCATTTCTTGATGAAGGATTGTAGCCTCTGTGAGATGGTGTTAGAGACCAGCTATGTTTCGCTTCCGTACAATAATACTGTAGTTTAGTGCGCTTGGAAAATTGCGAACTCCCCCATACCGTATGCATTCGCCCGCGTGCGGCCCTTGCTTTGTTTAGCCTGTAGTTGAAATCTTCATCTGCTCCACCACCTGCCGTGATGATGCAGCCGAGATAGCAGAAGCTTTCAACGAATTCCACCGGGTATCCATCAACCATTATCTGACTTGCGTTATTGTGGTTAACTCTCATGGCCGTGGTCTTAGCGATGTTGACCTCCAGTCCGACAGTGCGTGCCAGGGCTACTTGTTTGTCCGGCTTCGCTTGCATGTCGAAAACTTTGTGAAAGAGGAGAGAGATGTTATCGGCGAGGTCCAGGTCCTCAAGATGTCTGGTGAAACTCCATACAGGGTCAGTTGGCTCATGACCTCATCAAGGACGATGGCGAAGAGAAGGGGCGACAGGGGACAACCTTGCCTTACACCTGCGATAGTAGTGAATGGATCGCTGATATCGCCTTTATGAAGCACTGCCAGTTCGGAGTTCTGGTAGAGAACTTTGATGAGGTGGACTATCTTGGCGGGAGCTCCGTTTCTACTCAGTACCAGCCATATTGCGTCTCGTTTGATAGTGTCGCATGTCTTCTTAAAGTTTACGAACAGCATGTAGAGCGGAGAGCGCCACTCAACTAGTGTTCTACTATAATCCGAAGTGTGTTGGCTTGATCAACACAGCTTCGGTGAGGGCGAAAACCAGCTTTTTCGTCTCGTTTAATGATGTAAATTAGGAAGCACTCGTAAATTTTATCAAGCAGCTATTTTGAACTGCCAGGACTTGGTTCAAATATTATTGATGACTTTTATTAGTCGACATACACTTTAACAAAAAACAGAAAAAAATAGACTCTTGAACTTTGGCTCTTGGGCATTTTAAGACAAGTGGACGTACAAGCAAAACACATTTTTATTTTTGAACTTTTAAAATTGAATATCTCGTAAACGGTTAAGTTAATTTGACTAATCAGAAATCACCTAAATAACAATGTCCTGAATTACGTAGCACGACTTTCCCGGTAACCCTGTATACATATAAAAAACTTTTTTTTATTATTATTATTGATTTGTTAGTTTTAATATTCACTTCTTTGCACGAAACGAATACCGGCCGCCAGGCGAAGGAAATTTTTTTTCCGCGAATTGTAAATGTTGGGATTTCCCTTCCAAAAAAAAAAACGATTGTAACTACAAAAACTGTTAGTACGAAATACTTGGTAAGTCGTGAAATTAAAAAAGCCCCTCAAATACGTGCTTAAGGTTCAACCCAACGCATGCACTTTATATTTATCGAAGTAACCAAGCGAGTTTACTAGCGCAATAATTCTCTGTGGTTTCCAAACTCCTTTGCACTAATAAAATGTGTTACAAAACTAAAGAGAATTAAAAAAAAAAACAAGTGTATACTTGAACTTTGTTCGATACTATGTCTAAAAACACAACGACAAATCGGTCAGCAAATTTAAGACACAAAGTAAAGAGAGCTAAAACAAACAGACGTCCTTTATTTAGTATTATCACCAAGTATATCTGGGTTAACTTTATTTATTTTTTCTTTCAAATGCTCCAAAAAATATACCCGAAAATTGCCGTATTTCTCATTATTATTATTATTATTATTTTTTTTTTTTTTTTTTTTTTTTTTGTTTGCAACGAAAACTTCCTTCTTAAGCGCACATTTTTCTTATTAAAACATAACTTTTCTCTGTCTCCACTTTCGCTTCACTTTATTCGCAAACAAAACACTAAACAAAAACAAAAAAGGGCCATCAAACACACCGCATATCCACAGGCTGCTTGGACTTGCTGCTCCCGGAGCACCACAGCCAACACCACAAGAAGCGTGGCTAAACCACCAAGTGGCTTCATTTTGTTAACACAACTACGAAACTTTTTTTACAAATTAACGATATTTTAAAAACTTTTCACTATCTTTTTCACACTACAAAGAAAGAACTCAGAACCGCTGAATCGTGTACGCCAAATCACTTAAAACGACTGTTACTCCAAATATTCAAGAGAAGCGTTTTTATACACAACACAAAATTTCTAAATCAAATCAAAAGCAACTCATATCGCTAAAGCCGTGTTGAGCTGCTAGCTGGTGAGTGTCTAAGTTGTGAAAGCTCTGAAGAGAGGCACGTCGATGGGAAATTGAGATTTTACTTATCATTTTTGAGTAGAGTTCGTAAACAGAGTTTTTTCACTTAAGCTGCTTCATATATTTTTATTTGATAACAATCGCACCTGAATGTCAATGGCAAATCCAATATTGGAAGAGACAACAGTTTTGTTAAGTGAGCATTTAATTAGTGAAATGCATAACAGTATCAATGAAAATATTCGATTACAAGCAATACATCGCAGATGGGAAACTAATTTAGTTTTTATTTGCTAGCCCTCGAGGTAAGAGTGCAAAACAAGAGTACGCACGCGATAAGGTTGAAGTACCTGTAAATAGGTGGGGTAAATGCTTAGAATGTACCCAGCTGCACTTATATTTGTCATCTATTCGATTTTGATTAAACCATGTAAGTTTTTCTAAGGCAATTTATAATAATTTTATCATACCAGAAGTAATTCTTGCTAAATGAAACCACACAGCCTAGTTTGGTGGCTCATTTGCAGCAAATATTATCAACATCACACTGGCAATACAATCCGTGGTGGGCCATTGCCTGCTCTCCAATACGCCTCCATTCTTCTCGACAGCCCGCTTTCGCTCTATGTTGAGTGATTCTCATCTCATATCGTCTTCTACGTCTTGCAACCATCGTCGCCTTAGCCGGCCTCTTATTTTCGCTCCTTTAGGATGTGCTTCAAAAACTTTCTTGGTCGCTCTTTCGCTGCTCATTCTTAGAACGTGTCCATACGACCGTAATCTTGGTGACTTGGTGACGCAATTAAAACACTGTGCTCATGGTTATACCATACCGTCTTTTGATCGTATAGGGCCAAGTATTTTTTTGATAATTTTTCTTTCAAATCGCATCAGTAAATTCAAGTCATTAGCTTCAAGGAACCATATTTCACACCCATACGTGAGAACCGGTCTTATTATAGTTTTGTACATCTGGAGCTTTTGTTCCTTTGATAAGTTTGATATGACCAAAGTATGCTCTGTTAGCGGCCTGAATACGGTCTTGTATTGATAAGGGCGGATCCTTATTTATGCTGAGTACTAAATCGAAGTACCTAAACTCTTGCATGAGCTCAAAAATATAACTTTCGATTCTGATGTGACTATCATGAAAAGATTTTGTCATGTATTTCGTCTTTACTTCATTCATCAATGTCTATAAAGAGAAAGTGTAGATTAATGTTGAACTCATAACATTTTTGAATATCTGCGGCATAATAAAGCATTGATCTGTTGCGATCTCTTGTCCAGCGTCCGATTCTAAAACCCCATTGATAATCTCCCACGAGCTTGTAGCTGACGTTGAGAATGCCATCCTGTCGCATCCAGCTTGCATATTTAAATATACAAATTTCATCAATTTCTGATTAATCTTTAACAAATGTGAAGGGTTTTACGCTTTAACTTTTAGCTCTGAAAAAATTCAGAAAATGCAAAGGTTTATATTTCGATCTCAATCAATCTTTCGGTGTACAATTAATCATCCCATTTTGTAATTGAATCTTTATCTTGACCATTAAGGTGTTGGTCCAATGCAGGCTGGCTTTGATTGCTGTACTTGTTTTGCTTGGCTTTGATAACTTGTATGGCCGAATGGGCGCTTTGAACGCTGTGATAAAAATCAAATGATTCGAAAAAGGAATTCATGGTGCACATGTCTAATTTCGCGAGTAGCGCCGATTCCAAGTTCTTTACTACTACTCCGACAACAAAAGGTACTTAACTTTTTTTTGACTAATACTCTGACCAAAAATGAAACGTCTTGTTCTTCCTATTCGGCTTCGCTTCCAGTTTGTCTGCAACATAAAATTCTCAAATTAAGCTAAACGAAATCAAGTTAACATAAATGAGATACGGAGGTATTCAATTCCTTATGTCAAAAGCGCTCCAAATAGAACATCGAGCTATTTTAAACTTCGCCGTACTGCAAGCGCTTCAAGCAAATTTCGTACATTTCAATATTGTTGTATTCATTTTTGCTTATTCTAATCATTCATCATCTTTTGGTTCTACAACTCTTTGTGAGCTTTGGCCTGCTACACGTGGGACCTCCATACGTGTCGAACGCTTGCGACTTTTTTCAGTTCGTTATCCTAAGTTTCTTCATGTCGTCCTCTAGTTTGTCGGTCCATCTTGTTCTCAGCCTTCCTCTTGCTTTAGTGTTGAAAGCTCTGGTTTCTACGATTTTCTTCTGCACCCTCGTACCGTCCATTCTTGTAATGTGACCCAGCCATCTTAACCTCTGCGTTTTGATGAAACGTATAACATTTTCGCCCTTTATCAGTTGATCTAGCTCGTCGTTCCATCTTATCCGCCATTCGCCGTGATCTTTGATTTCTCCAAAAATTCTTCTGAGTACTTTTCGTTCGAAGGCTTGCAGTTTTGCATATTCTATTCATTCTTCTATTCATTTTTGCCAGTTATCGACGCCAAACAAGCAAAGCCAACCTGCATTGGGCCTACACTTTTACCCGCTCCATTGCTTGTCTGTTTGTATACTGCAGCTGTCTATAAGTAGTTCACGAGTGTGGAACATGATTAGCAAAAATTTTAAATTTTTCCATAGGATGGTTCATTTTGTACCACCTTATATTTCATTGTATGAACAAGTAAACCTATGCTCACCCATACAGATGTCACGCAAGTTGAATAGAATTAAATACTAACCTTACTGAAAATTTTAGCAACAGTTTTTCAAACAAGCGTGCAGTTTAAAACTCACAACAACCACACTGCAACTGTAACAACAACATGAAACACGCGCCGAAAGTGAAATTGCTGAAAAATTTAGAGTAAGCGCTCGCAAGTAAGAACATACTTTGGCAATTTCTGTCTAGTGCCATAAGTCATCAAATGAGAAAGTAGCAGAGCCACAAAACATTTCTGCTTTTTCAAGGATTCAGATCGTAATAATCTTTGTGTAATTTATTTATGCGCTTATTAGTGGTATTCAGGCTTGATCAACTTGGGTGCGTGGGAAAACTGAGGATTAAGTGAGTGGTAACACGAGTTTGTTCAGGTGTTTATTTATTTGAGGTTCATAGCTAATAATGAAAGTTATCGCTCCCCAGTGGGGTTCGGCTCAAAATCTATCGATAAATTGATTGTGCCTTGTGGTTCAGTGACTCTTCCAATAAGTCGATCTGACTTCTTGATGCGTGGGACAAGTCTGTGGTATGCCTGTAGGACTGTACGCTTTAAACTTACCATTGCCTAGGCGCTTTGAGAAATGCAGCAATGGGCTCGGCAAATGAAGTAATAAAAATGCAACTTACCGCAAAGCAATTGACTAAAATTGGTTTTTCAATGGGATTGAATTTAAAAATAACTGGAAAACATCCAGCAGCAAGAGGGTGTTGTTGTTGTTGTTGTTGAAGTGGTTGAGTATTTCGACTGAAATAATCCTAATTAGTGACCAGCACCGTTTTACTTCCACTGTCCTCGTATAATGATGTTTTTTTTTTTGTTGTTCTAAGTCAAATCCATTTAGTGAGGTCCACGTATAGCAGCAAATTCTTTATCTCGATGTCTGAGATCTCATTAATTTGCTGCAGGAAAGGATTACCAAAGTAGCGGAGTCGTGCCCTAGCTAGCCCTGCACACTGACATAAGTAGTGGAAAAGACCTTCCTTCGCTCATTCCGCTTGGCAGCTCCTGCAGATAAAAAATAGCTACTAAAAATGTTGGTAAGAGCCAAAGTGAGGGTTTTACTGTTGAATTCATTGGTGAATTTTAACAGAGCGAAGTCTTTAGAAATTTAGAACCGAACAACTCACATACTCGCAGGGCTTTTTGATCCATAAACCCAGCTACCTGAGTCAATGAGTTGTACGCCCTGCCGACTAGCACCAATTCAATATACGAGTTTTTAGAATTTTTATATTGTTTATTTATTTGTTTGTTTATAATCTAGAAACAAAAGTTGTCAATCAAAAGTAACACCCAGCACCTTTAGGGGGATTAAGTGAAAATTAAGAACGTAATAGGAGGTAGAAATAGGAGAGCGAGACTTAGAGTAAGAGACGGTGAGCACTCTTTTACATTTAAATTAAGGTGATGTTTGCTGCACCATTTAAAGGGTCTGCCGAGAAATACACCTAGACCTTATCCTTCCTCTTGATTGGTGCGATAACCGCTTACGCGTTTAACAAAGCGCGCCAGTCGTTTCTTTCTCGTGCTAACCGGCCAAGTCCTTCGCTATCTGATCTTTTCAACGAAGAGGAAGCCTTTCTCTCTTTTGCTACCACCAGCTGGTACCGCCTCGAATACTTTCAGGACCGGAGCATTTGTATCTATTCGGACGGCACGACCAAACAAACGAAACCGCTGGATCTTTATTCGCTAATTTCTTTAAGTCAACGTAAAGCTCATACAACTCATTGTTCCATCGCATAGCCACGCATAGACCCTTTGCAATAAGTTTCAATAATTTTAACGCGCTGTTCTATCGCGTAAAATTGCACATCTGTCTACTTGGTAAGTGTCAAAAATGACATGAAAATGTGCCGTCTAGGAATTATTCACTACTCACATCTAGGAAGACCCTTTATAAAATTACGAAAAATTCTAAATTATAATTCTTTAGTCACTACTAAGAAATGCATAATAATTATAAAAATGTTTGTTAGAAGTTGGGTGAGCGCATCTGTCATAGCATCTGCATCATTTTACATAGCAATGAAAATGAACGCTAAAATGCACGTCCGCGAACGTGTTAAATGCTCGGGTAATAAATAATCACTTAGTGACTGTTAGATTATTAGATTGTTTACGTTTGCACTAATGTTTCAAGTGCTGCTTTTTCTTAGTTTTCAATCTGAGTGTCACACGGACGTCATAAATTGTTTTATTCTAGAGCCACCCTTCAAAGAACCTGTACGAGCACTTAGACGATGAGTTAAGCTAAATTCTCAACAATATTTTTAATTGCTGTAACTTTTTAACTTGAAGAGCACTCCCATATTTTAATAAGTAGGGTAATCTCACCTTGAGTGGACCACCTGAGACAGCGATGTGACTGTGTAAATGTCAATACTGGCATAGAGAGTTGCGCCACACTCGATAGCCCTAAGTAAAGGAGTTCGAAGTTATTGGCTGTATATGCAAGCGAACATTTTATAAATAATTAAAAAACAAATTCCGAATTATAATTTCCTACATTATTTTATTATAAAATGCAAAAATATCTTGAAAATCGACTTTCTAAAGGTTAGAAATGTTTTTTCGTTTTGGTTTGGACATTGAATTTCATTGTGCAAAATTATTACATAGATAATAATTCTGTTGCAGGAAAAAATGCATCTTTTGTAACTTTGAGTGAAACGCCAAATTTTTTTCAATTTCTAATGCTAGTGTATAATTTTTTTGGATATAAACGTCGTCGAAAGAAAATTGTGAGAAAGCATCCAAAACACTAGAGAATGACTGGCAATTGCAACTAAGTAGATGTATTTTCATAAATAAAAACAAAGCACTACGAAAACTTGATGAAAAACGGAAATATAAGTGAGGTTAAGTTATATGGTAGAAGTATTAGAAGGGCTCACTTGAACGCGAATTTTAATTATTTGCACATTTTACAGATTTATGTACCCAATTATTTAGATAAGACCACCTATCTCGTATAATTCATATTCCAAACGGAACGGCAAACGTCCAAAAAAGTATTTAGAAGCTGAGTTACTAAATTTCAAACTGATGTAGAGAGCTTTCAAATTCCCGAGGGCAATCCGATTCATCCGCACGATCACAACCAACAATTGAATGGTAAAATTATTGTAAATGAAATTGTAAGAAAGTTATAAACTTAGAAGTTCATACATGCACTAAGTCTACTGTGCACTAAGTCCATTAGGTGCGGTGGTCATTTCTTTCTCGTGCTAATCGGCATTATTAAAAAAAGAGATTGTCTGTAAAGTCGGTTTACTGACGATAGTTTAACGTGACAACGTCATAAGAAAATATTGATGGAATGGTTGCAATTTTCAAAACAAAATTTTAATTTTATTTATTTGATAGATAAATTGTATAGAGGAGGAGGTAAATGGAATTGCAATGGAATAGGTCAAGTTACATTTACACAAACGTGAAAAATGACGAAACATTTATCAAATTCATGAAAGATATGTTCAATTTCGATTGTGCATCAGACGTTAATAAGTCAACAACACTAAGAGGCACCATCATCGATTTGCCTTTTTCAAGACACTTTACACTCGAAACACTCCCTTTCATTTCCTACTTTTCCTATCATCGTCCTATTCTCAACAGAGAAATGGTTCATTACCATGCACACAGGAAGAAGGCATATGCAAATACAAGTATGTGAATTTATATACAAATGTGCATATACATACATATACATACATATATATGCTCACTCAAGTAGGACAGAGCCAGATGTCGAACGTGCTTTAAAGAGTCGCGATAAGAGCACAGCAATAATTGTTGAAAGAACGCGTAAGAAAACTAAACATTTTTAGAATGTACGGGGATCCCAAATTCCATGTCTCAGGGAGTGGTTCTCTTTGAAGCATTTATTTCTTTGTAGTGAATACCAAATACTTTCTTTTTTGTTTTTATTTACCAAGTAAATTTTAAATTTTGATTAAAGTAATTTTTAAATTGGTTAAGGTAATATTCAAAATTAAGTAAAGTTCTTTTGTTTATACACAAATATGTACACGCACATATTTATTTATACAGGCTTAGAAACGTTGATTTAACTGATATACTTAATAGTTTCTATGCAAATATTTACCAACAAAGTCTGGCACAACATCTGTTTAATATGTAGGGGGGTTTTTCTATTAGATTCATCAGAACTATCGGTATCAATAACGATGGTTTGACGGCTGAGAATGGGAAACTGTGTTGATATTTCTGATAAATCATCATTAAAAATTTAACTGATATGGTTAAAAAACACCCGACACATATACATATATATGTATATTTACGTACAAAATTTAATCACACATGCATACGAGTATAGATTCACATTTTTCCTCGTATTTTATTAAATAGTTAGACGTGTGTTTAATGCACAAAAACCGGAAGACACTTGAGTAAATATGCACAAGCTGACTTTGAGAATCTTTGCAACTTTATATAATAATAACTTCGTTCTTTTCGAAGGTAGATTTCCAAGAGTTCCAAAAGTACACAACTTCACACAATTAAGTTAACAAAGATGAGTTTAAAAGCTAATAGTGAGAGTCACTGAGAGTCAAAATGTTCATTGTTGTTGTTATGTAGCAAAGAGACATTGCTTTATAACGGGTGATCAATTAAGAGGAGTTTTTTTCATTTGCGTTTTTTTTTACAGATCGTGCGTGAGTTGTGGAAAACTGTCATCGTGGATTTGCTGAACAGCGTTTGGCATTTCATCATGGAAAGACTCACACCGCAACAACGTCTACAAATTGTTCAACTGTATTATGAAAATCAGCGTTCTGTGACAAATATTTTTCGTGCGCTTAGACCGCATTATGGTCAACATAATCGGCCTGCCTTAAACACTATTCGACATACCATCAGCAAATTTGAATCCGAATATTCATTGGTGGATAATTCTCGACCGAATAGACCACATCCAGCAAGAAGCATTGAGAATATAGCGGCAGTAGCAGAGAGTGTACGTGAAAACCGCGATGAATCGATTCGGGACCGTTCTCAGCAACTTGGACTATCGAATGGAACAACTTGGTCAATTTTACGGAAGGATCTTCATTTAAAAGCATACAAAATACAGCTCGTACAAGAACTAAAGCCAAATGACCTTCCTGCACGTCACCGTTTTGCTGATTGGGCTCTTGAAAATATTGAAGAAGATCGAGCAAAATTTTGTTCAGCGATGAGGCGCATTTCTGGCTCAATGGTTACGTCAATAAGCAAAATTGCCGTATTTGGGATGAAGAGCAACCAGAACAGGTTCAAGAGCTACCTTTACACCCAGAGAAATCAACGGCCTGGTGTGGTTTATGGGCTGGTGGAATCATCGGTCCATATTTTTTCAAAAATGATGATGGCCGCAACGTAACTGTGAATGGTGCTCGCTACCGTACCATGATATCGGACTTTTTGCTACCTGAAATTGAATCTAATGATCCCTACGACATTTGGTTTCAACAAGACGGAGCCACTTGCCATACAGCTCGTGAAACAATGACTTTATTGAGAAGTCATTTCGGAGAGCAGCTGATTTCACGTTTAGGACCTGTGAGTTGGCCACCAAGATCTTGTGATATCACACCTTTGGACTTTTTTCTTTGGGGATTCGTGAAGTCCAAGGTCTATGCTGATAAACCAGCTACGATTGAAGCTCTGGAAGCCAACATTACGCGTGTTATTCACGACATACCAGTCGAAATGCTCGAACGAGTGATTGAAAATTGGACCTTCAGAATGGACCACCTTAAGCGTAGTTGCGGCCAACATTTGAATGAAGTCATATTCAAAAAGTAAATGTCAAAGAATGTCCTTTCAAATGATAAATAAAGGTTTTGAACATAATTTACATTTTGTTTTTTTTTTTAACTATTGAAAAAAGCACCGTTATTATGTCAATGATCAGTTAGTAAGGAAGCAAATTAGGAAACGTGAAGAAGAAATGTAAGGTAAGACCAAGGATGATAGATTACTAGGTTTGGCCAATAACTATAGTGAAAAACAAAATTGAGAGGGGAACATCGGCTGCCACGTAACGAGGGTGATTCGCCAGCCGAGTTCTCCACGATCAGTTCACATGTATTCACACACTCATCCAATCAATCGTTATTCAGATAGCAACGACGCAACACGAGCGAAGACTGTGTTACTTTGTTTTCACATACCACTAACACATTCTTATCTCCAGTCGAAATCTGATCAGTCAGTTGTTGTTCAAACGGCAACGAAGTGACATATTGTTTATTTTTTTTTCGTATGTCACATTTTTCGATATCGAAATCTATACCGATGGTTCTGAGATGAACTGTGGTGTGGGAACTGGCTTCCATTCGAAGCCACTCAACCTATCTCAGTCAATCCGTCTTCCTGACTATGCCAGCGTGTTCCAGGCAGAACTCTTAGCGATGAGAGATGCATACAAATCACTAAAACTCTACAAGGAAGTTGGTGCAAGAGTAGCTATCTTCACAGACAGTCAAACAGCAAAGACTCCAACTCCATTTCATCCAAACTAGTCTTACAGTGTAAAGAGGAGCTGGAATTGCTTAGTCATTGACTTGAAATCACTCTGATAAGTGTTCCCGGTCTTAGGAACATACGGGGTAATGAGATAGCGGATGAGCTAGCAAGAAAAGATTCGGCACTAGAAATAGCTGAGGCAGTGGCAGTCTCCACCCCACTCAACACATTAAAGGCATCCCTTGCTTCACACTACCATGCTTTGGCCGAAAGAAGATGGAAGCAACTAACTACATGTATTACAACAAAAAACACATGGCCGTCATACAAAATCCAAAGGACGAATGATCTGTTAGGATGCTCTCGGTCAAACATCTCACGCATCACTGCAACCCTTACAGGCTATTGGAAAGTAGAGTATCATGCAGTAGACTCAACCTACCCTTCAATCCTATCTGCAGGAGCTGTCAAGCAGAAGGTGCGAAGGAAAGTCTTTTCCACTACTTATGTGAATGTCCGCTCCTTCGGTAAGCCTTTCTTGCAGCAAATTAATAAGATCTCAGACATCGGGATAAAAAATTTGCTGCTATACTTGGACCTCACTAAATGGATCTGACTTAGAACAAACAACAAAAAAAAAAACAAAAAACATCATCACACGAGGGCAGTGGTAGTAAAACGGGGCTGGTCACTAATTAGGATTTTTTCAGTGGAAATACTCAACGACTTCAACAACAACAATTTTTTAGTTTTTTCGTTAGCAAACCGATTCATAACTTCTGCTACGTCAGCCCAACCGCTAATTTAGTCAAATTCGCTAAGAGCCGGCTAACGGGCTGATATTGGCCACACCATTAAACATCTTTTCCCTATGGGTTAGGCGAGAATGATGAATGAGGAAGTGTATGTGGTAGTGGGAGCGACTATATATTGCTCCAAATAAAGGCAAACTTTTCTGTACGTGATTTTTATCGTATCTTATTTTTGCTGCACAGATTATCACATCCTTAAGATTGTACGGCAAAACGAGTATACGAAATTATTCGAAAAGTTATGGAAATCCCACTAAAAATTTAAGGGATTACTGAGCATAGTTTCAGTGATTAACGTAAAGAAAAAAAATTTAAAAATCTTAGAGTAGTGTTTTTTCAAATATTATAAAAAAGCTCTTCCTGAATATTTTATTGGCTTTTATTGTACCAATACCAATACCAATACCAATACCAATACCAATACCAATACCAATACCAATAAATCAGACGCCAGAATGGATATCACTTTATAGTACCCACAAACACTAGCCCAGGAAACGGAAATAAGCGCCAATAGGCACAAAAAAAACGCCAAAAAAATTGGGACCTAAAAACGCTCCAAACAGTAGGCACCAAGGAAATATAACGCCAAAAAGCACCAAAAATATATTTCCTACAAGTTTGCCCCAACAAACAAGCGCCAAAAAGTAGGCACTGTTATTTCTCACTAGAAATTAGCAACCAAAAAGAAAAGGTATAGCTCTCTCTCTCCTTTTCCTCTGCGTTATATCTTTTTTCTCTCTCGCGGAACGAAAATGTCCAAAACGTTGCATGGCCCTGAAATTTTACTCTCCATTCTCGCTCGTCCATCGACAACTAAAAAGTTCGAAAATGAAAAAAAAATTAGCAAAAATATCTAATGGCGCTGTTATATTTGTGCACACAGCAAATCTGTGGGTGACAGAAAAAAAAACTATTTCTGTTTTATAATGAGAGTATTAGTAAAGTAATAATTAGTGTAGTAAATTTATGTGACAAAAAGCGAGTCGTAAATTTTTTAAATTTAACTACCTTCAGTTGATGAGAACTGCTGGCAATAAAGGTTGGCACTAATTTTCTGTTCGTTAAATTTTTACTAATTTTATAATTAATAGTTATTAGAGTTATTAATAGTTATTATTATTGATCAAAGCTTTAACTATTATTTGCCCCAAGAAGAGGGGTAACACACTTAGAGTGTGTTCTTTTCTCGCAAAAAAAAAAATGGTAACTCATTCATATTTCAAAAAAATTGAAGACCAGTCCAAAACACTTGAATCACTTGACATGAAATCACTCATGAACTGTCTGAGCTTAAGGGGGGAAACCTCTGCGATGTTTCAAAAAAATCGATTTTTTTTTTTGCATTTTCTTAAAGTAGATATATTCAAAAATATGTAAAAAAAATTAACTTAAAATCTTTAAAATTTACGAAGTTATACCAAATGCAATAAGTGCAGGTAGTGAGTTATGATACTCGTACAACGACCAAAGAAAACTTTAAGCGCGCTTTTCTTAAAACGACTTTTCTGAACACGCTGGCATCGATTTCTCGAAGACTTATGAACAAATTTTAATTTTTTTTTTTTGTACATTGCATTGGCTACATAGCCGTTTTTAAAAATTCCAAAAATTAATATTTTTTCAAGTCTTTCGAAAACAAAAAAAGGGTAAAAACACAAACTCATTTTTCAAACCTGCACAATATTCTCAAAAAAAATAAAAAAAACCGCCACTTACGACGATAGCCATTGATGTATAGATTAAGATTTTTTTGGTTTTTTGCTTTCAGATGAAAATTCATCCGAATCACACAGCTGTATCGTGGCCACCAGAGTGCATCAGTTGTTTATGACGTCATTGCATTAATGTTAATATCAATTGTAGTTTTTAATATTTTTTAATAAAAATTTGTGTCAGTATAGTTGAATATATGTTAAATAAATTATAATTAGCCCAATCCTTAAATAACTCAGGCCGACAGCATCTCAGACCCAGAAACCAGACTATATATTTCCGAAGATTTATGATGCGCTGAATTCAAATCTGGCCTCAGAATTGCTCTATCAGCTCTGGTTTTCGAGAATTCCTAACCTAAAAGTGCAAAAAACACCGTTTTTGCCCATATTTGAGGTTATGTAGCCTTGCAGATGTTTTCTTTCACCAAAATTAAAGAATGGTATCTTTAAATACAAGCCTTCTTTTTTCAAATGGCGTTGAGTTTGCTCAAATATCATCTTTTTTCGCTGAGATATTGCATTTTGAAATTTTCATGTTTCTACAGTTTCCTACACCTGGATTCAGCGCGTCATAAACCTTCGGAAATATATAGTCTGGTTTCTGGGTCTGAATGTTGATTAAATTTTGTCGGCCTGTGTAATCATCCCTACTTATAAAAATAATTCATGAAAATCACTTAATTTTCACGCTTTCACAGTGGTGTCCCCCCTTAACGTACCTGTAGATATAGCAGACGTATAAAAAATGTGCGAGTAAAGATATAGCGTTAAAAAGTTTATAAGAACATTATTATTACGGTGCCTTTTACCTTATTGTATATACTTAGGGGTGACTTTAACTTGACTATGACCACTTTTATGCTCTGCCTAGCATTCCTCTTTGTTTCGATTCCTATCAATTATTCATCTGAATGAACAGCTGTAAGGTAATGGAACGGCAACAATAAACTCAATGAATTTGATTGCTCTGAAAATAAACAAAACTATGTTTATGTGTGCAATAAATAAATATCAAAAGCCCAGTGAATGTGTGATTTCAAGAGATGTAGCAGACAGTTGCACTAATACATACAGATACAGGTATGCCATCGTCATCCGTGTCTAAGGTTTTCCGAAATTTAATTTCATCTCGAGAGCTATGCATGAAATACGGCATTCGTGGCTGCTTTTGAAACTTAAGTTAATGCTAGGCATATAAGTGACACACCGGCAGTTGATTCTGGGTTCAAACAATACCGCCAACATAAACTAACAAAATTGTGATTTTCTACCGGTCGTGTCAGGTTTTCGAATTTTCAACAAATGACTAGCGTTAATTGCACTAGCCGTTAGTAAAAGTTTATGCCAATAACTCAAAAAACTTTAGTATCTGCAGTACACACAGCGAGGGAGGTAGGCAGCAACGGCGACAGCTAAATGGGGTCAGCCGGCCCCCTGATAAGACTACCTACGATGTTTCCGTGTTTTAAGAAATTCATACACCATTTTATGTTTTTGAATGGTAAAAAAATATACAAAAACTTTGTAATAAAAAGAGCTTTACAGGGTTCACCCGTCACTTGACTGCGCTGTTATCTGCCTTAGCTACGCGTAGAGCGACTACTCTGCTATCACCAATTGGAATGAGTGTTTGGCATAATTAGCTTACTTTGACTCACGTTCTAACTCAATTGCACAAGTTGAGTTGAACTCGCAGCTAAGTCCAGCTGACCGGCTATTTATGTAAATCGAAACACGTTTTACGCTCAGTACGCGTCCGAGATTCGTTGAGTGTGGTTTACAAGAAGAATAAAGTAAGTGGTCAAAGGTGTAAAAGAAACACATGCATACACACATATAATTGAGTGCAACAAGTGTATCGTCAGCGGCTTAAATGAAATTAATTTTTATCTGTTTTAAATTAGTTTTGCTTTAGTATTTTTTTATTGGCGTTCTCTACATAAATTTAAATGCATTCTGCGGCAGTCCGCAGCTCATCGGCGGTGCCCTTAAAATGTTAATTGTTTTGTTGATATGCTCGGTCATTTTCAATTTGAGTGAAGCTTGTGCAGAAAATACAAAGTAATAAATTCACAACATTTGAGAAGAAATGCGGTTATGAGGTGTGTAAAAATCAAGTACTACAAATAGTGAGTGCGTGCAAGTACATACCTTGCGGCCAAGCCTACCTACCTTGTTCTGAACTACCAACAACAAGTTTTCATAACGGCTCAGCTAAATAGCTCTTCTTCCATAGGTTTCCAATGCAACGGCTATTTTGAGCTAAGCGATGCCCCATAGTGCAACTCGTTTGACCACCAATAGCAAAATGAAAGTGATATAGGGTGTTTTTTTAGAGGTTAGGTTTTCAAGTTGGCACTACTTTTTTCGTAGATGGTCTTTTTGACAGCTGTCACTTGATTTATGATCAGTTTAGTTTGCCATTTCATAATGAATAGACTTACACCTGAACAACGTTTGCAAATCGTGCAAATTTATTACGAAAATAATGGTTCGGTTCGCGCGACGCATCGAAGAAAATTTTGTTCAGCGATGAAGCTCACTTTTAGTTGAACGGGTATCATTTTTAAAACATAATGGCAAACCCTTATCTTTATAATAAAGCTAAATTCTTGGCCATAACATTAAATTATATACGTGTTATATCATCTTGAAAACCTAACCTCTAAAAAAACACCCTATATGTTTTGCGGACCGACCATAAATACTCTGATCAAAAAAACGCTGGCTTTTCACAATTTTCCCTTTATAATATAAAAATTCACTTCGAAAATTAGAAGTGTTAAATATAAATTTTTTTTACTTATTTTGTCAACTTTTTCAGAATTTTTTTTTATTTATCAAGAACTGTTTTCTTTTTTTCCAGTAAAGTATATGCTAACTTAGCCTTAAATCGCTTTTTTCATCGAAATTTTCCGTTTTTGCGTATTATCTCAGAAAAAAAGGTGTTACTAAATAAAAGGGCCAAATAGAAATTTTGATAACTGAAATAAAAAAGCCAATTTTTGTTCTTAAACAAATCCGGACGTTTCTGGCGGATTGCTTCGCGCAAATTGCGCATAACTTGCAGGTAATATTCCTTATTGATCGTTTTACCCTGTGGCTCATGATGCACAACGCCGCTGCAATCGAAGAAAACATTCGACCGAACTTGGCGTGCTTTTTTCGGCCTTGGTTCGTGCGGCAGCTTCCATTGAGATGATTGAGCTTTGGTTTCCACGTCATAACCATAAACCCACGATTCGTCACCAGTTATGGCTCTCTGGAGCAAATTTTGGTCGTCGCGGACAGAGTCCAACATCTCATTAGCAATGTTCACGCGATCCTGCTTTTGATCGAAATTGAGCAGTTTTGGTACGAATTTTGCAGCGACCCGTCTCATGCCCAAATCGTTGAAAAAAATCGAATGGCACCAGCCAATCGATATGTCTAGGTCCTCAGCAACTTCTCTAACGGTGATTCGATGATTGGCCAATACCATTTTCTTCACTGCATAAATTTTTTCGTCTGTTGTTGAAGTGCTCGGGCGTCTGGCACGCTTTTCGTCGTTCACATCTTCTCGGCCTTCTGAGAAACAAAAGAAAACAAGTTGAATTTGCCTATAAACATATCAGAAGCCCTATTTAGTAGATATGTCATATACAGATACGGCCAGCCCATCTGACGGGTCTTATGCAAATAATAAGGTTTCTGTTTTTTTTTTTTTTTTCATTGTAACAAAGTCCGTTATTAGGACTTTGTTTGTGCCTTCCTGCAGTTGTTTGTAAAATGTGGCGCAAAATTAATCACCTTAACCGGAAACTTATAATTATTGCAAATGCCATCGAACATGATTCATATTTGACGCTTTTGAACAAGGCAGCTGCAGTATACAAACAGACTCAGGCTTAAAGGTCAAATAACGATTTTCATTGTTCAAATCTATTTTTTTTTCCACT
Organism: Anastrepha fraterculus; assembly: GCA_037575425.1. Taxonomy (NCBI): domain Eukaryota; kingdom Metazoa; phylum Arthropoda; class Insecta; order Diptera; family Tephritidae; genus Anastrepha; species Anastrepha fraterculus. Next base: position 214,001 of record JAYXIM010020233.1, on the reverse strand, counting down.
TCACTGTGGGCCAGAAGACCAAAAAATTTGGCCAAAAGTCATTGAAAGATTTTTCAAAATGCAATATAGTATCATCATATAGATAAGTGAAAGTAGTTATTTTGTAAATTTTATAAGTTTTAATGAAATATTTAAGCTTGTATAATAAGTTAATATAATATTGTTCTAAACTGTCACTGTTTTACTGAAATGTAGTATTTGTCATTAATTATATTGCATTTTCTCATTAGTTGCAATCATGTAGTATGTGAAAATAGTCAATAGCTGAAAAAATAAATCTGATGTTAGAAATATTGAGAATAATTGTGAAAAATTTTGTTTTTTTTTACTACTTGTTAAGGGGGAAAGCTGGTCTAGAATTTTGAAAAAATCGAAAAATTTTTTTTTGTCTTAAAAGGTGCTTTATGGTCTTAGAAATAATATACCAAATGAGGTATGCCAGCAAAAATGTCTAAATGCCCAAATTTTTCATTCGACGGCAGTGCCTCGCAGGTATGCCCCGAACGCTATTTACAACTTTAAACGCGTTTTTCTCGAAATCACTTTTTTTAAACTGGCCGAAGACATAACTCGAACAAATCTTTACCGATTCTTACGAAATTTTGACAATACATTCGAAATACCTTTCTCCGGAGACGTACGTAGGATTTTTTATTTATATTACATAGTTTTTTTTTCTAATCAACAATTTTATGTCGTTCTTTATAGTGAAAATTGTAACTTTTTGTTCAAACGTGCACCATTTCGCGAAAAAACAAAATATCGAAAAAATCCTACGTACGTCTCTTTCTGTTGTTATATAGAAACAAAAAAAATTTTATTTTTTGATCCAGGACAAAAATTAAGGAGTTTACGTCTTCGGCAATGGACCCACTAGAAAAAAAGGCGCCTTAGGAGAACTGCTGGACAGCGGCCATTTTGAAATTAATTCAGACGAAAAATTTTGTATTTGTACCATGAAAGCTATATTATTAAACCTATTTCACAGATTTTCGATTGATTCCTTTGTTGAGTCAAAATAAATTCATAAAATATGCCTATTTTTTGCGCTCTAGACCAGCTTCCCCCCTTAATACGCCGATTGAGCCTTACGCAAAACTCCAGAAGCTATTAACAATTTCTTTACATTAACGTCTTCAGTAGTTCATGTGTAACAAGCTAAAGGTGCGGTTTGCTGCGGTTTTTCATTTTCTTTTTAAAAAAAATGAAGTTTTACTGATCTATGCGCGAGTTGACTGTATATCAATCATTTGCCAATAGGGTCTAAAAAGTTAACCAAGTATTAAGAGTCACACAATTTTAACTTATTTAATTCATAATGACTCCATTGAAGAAAAAAGAGGTTCTTCAAATTATGTTAGGTAATAATAACATGAATAAAACCGTCGATTCAATTTTAACTAAAATTGGTATCAATAAATCAGATGTAGGTTGTAAAGGATTGGAACGCTTGAAAAATGCTTTAAATAGTTTAAAGTCAAAAAGAAATGCAAAATATCAGCATTGCAGTAGGAAAATAGCTGTCTTTGAGTCACAAAATTCAGAGTGGTTAGATTCTGAATTTACTATTCCTGACTTAGACCTCACAGCTAAAATAAGTAAGACTGAAATACTTAAAAGAGGTCGTCCATCGCTCGATTTTGCAGAAAAATCTACTAGATCGAAAAGACGAGAAGTGTCTAAAATCAGTGAAGAACATGATAATGATCGTCAGAAACTTTTAATGGCTACTAGTCATGCGGCACGAGTTTCAGGGGAAGCAGATTTGCGATCGGTACTTAACGAACTTTCAAAAAGCGAGGAACAGGCTAAGAAAATTAGAAAAATAATGACAACACCTTTTCCTACAATAGAAAAGAAAAGCCCAGAAGTGGCTTTAGCATTTCTTTTCGATAATTCTATGTCTAAACAAGTCTATCAGAATATGCGATTAGCGACCAAATCTAGTGGAGCAGACATTTGGCCCGCGTATAATGCGATTAGAGAAGCCAAAGAAAAGTTAAGACCGTCGACGATATTTGACCTCGTAGAGCAAGCAATTAGTATTTACCTATTTTTAAAAAAATTTATAAAAAAAATAAAAACCAATAAAATAATATTTAAAAACTTAAAAAAAATTTAAAACAACAAAAAATTAAAAAAAAAAGAAGGAGTCTAAAGTCGCACTGTAACCTCCTCGTGGTAGATTCCGGAAACTACAACTTTTTATGTAGGCTAACTGCAGGCGTGTCTCTTTATCTGACATATTGGATCCACCATTTTCAATTGTTTAAATCTAATTGCAGATTTGTCAACAGCGATACAAAAAAGCCCGAGTAACAAGTTTCAAATTAATCAGATAAAATTAAAAAAAAAGGTTCGCATAAGGGATTCGACATTTTTAATTTCTAAAATCTGGCAGCAGATTCGTAATCAGCGCCCCCAAAAACCCCTAAATACTAAGTTTGGTAAAAAATAATTAATTTTAAAAAATGTATGTCCGCCATATTGGATCCGCCATTTTGAATTGTTGAAGTCTGACTTCATATTCGTAATCAGAGACCCCAAAACCTGTACATAGCGGTATTAAAAGTTATAAATTGTTGGTGTTTTAGGAATTATGAATTTTGGCCACTTATAAGGGTCTCCTGGCCCATAGTGCACTTCGTAAAAATTTGTTTATTGAGACTTTCTAAACAGTATTTGGATGAAAATCAAACTCACACAATCCTTTGAAGTCTGTATTGTTTTTGTATTATTTTTAGGTAGATGAATTCATACAGATTTCTCGTAACAAGGCCGAAGCCTCCTCAGGCGCACATCTGGATGCCTCCACAGGCACTAGAAAGCAAGCGATGGCCGTGGACTTACACAACACAAGTGGCGATGAATACTAGAGCAATACCGAATTAACTGACCGGGGATACAGATGTAGCCAGAATTGTAACAGAATCTGGCAATGAAGGGCAGCGAAAACCCAGATGGGCCACTAGTCCAAGAAGGAATATAAGTTCCAGTTTGAAACCTGTACGCTACTAAACATCAGTTCGTGCGAGGTACCAGAGCAGGCAGACAAATTCATATTGACTCTGTACAATCCATTGGCGCAAACGGTGTTTGATTATGTGCGCGTACCGGTGCCGGATGTGAATTATCAGGTTAAGGACTTTGATGGTATGTATATTGGGACTTTCAACTGAACTTTTTAAGTTTCAATGATCCACCGCAGGTGTAACGATTGAGACACAATTCTTACCGGTGCCAGCGCCAATACAGGATCTGAATTTCCGCAAATCTAAAGCACCGTATGAACTCGTGTTCCCCGCACGTGATCTACCACCTCTTGGTTATAAATCGTACTTTATAACAAAAACAAATGAAAACTATATGATACCCGTGCCGGATCCCGAAAACATGTCGAGTTTCACAAGCATCGGAAATGAGGTACCACTAATTTTTATATTACTTTCTACTTAAATTTGAAAAATTATTTCTTGGAACTAACCGATTATACTTCGTAATAGATCAGTTCATTCGTCTCACGTTCACCTTGTGACCGCCAATCTTGTTTTGGACGCCAAATCGTACAGTTAGAGTGTCACTTAAGAGCACGAAAAAGCTGAAAATGGCACTGCCTGTTGAAGTGTGGAACCAGCGGTGTCAGCAGTAACTCTAAGCGGAAGTCATGCCGACGCATTGCGAGCTAATTTTTCGCTCCAACGGAAAGAATAGCTTCTATTATTGCAATGTAAACACATACCAAATATGCAGCCATAAATATAATTTATAATAATTAACAAATTTTTTATTTATTCATAATTTTCTACTTTGTCTCCTTCAATGTAGTCCCCCTCAGATATAATACCCTTGTGCCAGCGTTTTTCCAATCCTCGAAGCATTTCTGATATGCACTTTTTGGTATGTCCTTGAGCTCTCTCAGCGTTTTTATCTCCCCAATCGCCATTTTTATCTCCAAACCGTCCTTTCATGCTTCTCTTCAATCTTGGGAACAGAAAAAACTCGCAAGGGCCAAATCTGGTGATTGCGGTGGCTGTGGCATGATAACGGTGTTGTTTTTGGCCAAATAATCTCTCACAAGCAAAGATGGGTGAGCAGGTGCACTATCATGACGCAAAATCCCTGCATTTTTTTCACAATTCCGGACGTTTCTTTCGTAATACTTCACGCAAACGGCACATAACTTTAGAGTAATACTCCTTATTTACCGTAAGACCTTGTAGTAAGAGCTCCTGATGCAATACGCCATGGTAATCGATCGAGCTTGGCGATTTTTTTTAGTATTAGCTCTCCTGGACTCTTCCATTGGGACGATTGGGCTTTGATTTCGATGGTTATGACACATACCCATGATTCATCACCAGTTATGACACTTTTAAGCAAATTTGGATCATCGTTGACGTCATTCAACAATTCCTGAATGATGCTTATGCGACGTTGCATGGCATGAGCCAACCGATATGCCAAATTGCTGAGGATGCAACTTCTCTAACTCTGTCGACGATTCTCCACAACAATTTTCTTCACTTTCTCAACATTTTCATCGGTTGTTGATATGCTGGGGCGTCCAGGGAGTGTGATTCGAATGGTTATCTGGAAAGAAAGTAGATGTTAGAGGTCGAGCTTTCCTATGTTTTAAGCGAATATTCTTTGTTACACAATGTGGCTGCAGATTTTGGCAGTAACAGGAAAGTGATCGCTCCTGAGTTTAAGTGCTCATTATCGTAAGCAAAGCATTCGTCCCGCACTGTCTGATCGATTTGATAGATTTTTTATACAAACTCTCTGTTAAATGCGTGTATTTTTTTTAGGGTCCGTACAAATCAGACAATTTGTTTGCGGAGATTTTGAAAAGTTGAATTTTGGACTGCCAACAAACGGTCTCTTCTTGTCCACCGTACCGGGAAATACAAAAAACTTGATAGGTATTCTGGGAGTCATCGTTTGAAGATCAAGACAACAAAGTCTTGCACTATAAACGCAAGTGTCAGTTTTAACAGTTTTTGTTGCCCTTACCCGTCCATAGTGTAGGCGTCGTGCTAACATTTGGCCGCACGAGGATATTTATATGAAATTTTAAATAAATAATATATCAATAAAAATGCTTTTTATGAGCCTTCACCTAAACAAAACCTATAGTTCGCTCATATTTTCAGAGAATTCATGCGCGCGTAAATACCATTTTTAAACTACGTCAATTATTTGCATAAAATTGTTTGGACATTATTTCATTGCGCGCGAGTTGCCACTTTCATTACCATATTATTACCCAGACAGCAACTAATTGGCGATTATGGATAATAACATCCTCCAATCCTAAAAACCAAACCGGTTTTTTATTTTTCTTAATATTGAGGCATTGTTTTAGTATCCGAGTTGTTGTAAATAATTACGGCAAATGAAGTACAGGTATCTGTTTTAGATCCGTCAGTAAATAACAAGTCCCAGTCTGATTTCAAGGGAGAAACAGTTTCAAGATATACCATAATTGCTTGAATTCATCGGGTCCAGTAGTATTTTTTGTAAATTATTATGGCTAAATAGCTTGGTATGACCCATTCTGGATGAGACGGTTTTCCTCCGAGAATAGCTGATATAAGTACTCGTATGTTCAGTTCTTTGGCTTGATTTAAAATTTCTGAAATCGTTGATTTTCGGTTCAATTTGATTTCAAGTTCAATTTGACTTCCCAAAGCTACGAGTTTTGATTATGTGGCATGGGGCGATAGCTTACATGTTGAAGTAACAATGAAATATTTAAGGTTTAAAGGATATTACAAATATTTAAAACTAAAAGTGATGCCATAAATTTGAGACAACAAATACAAAACTAAAATAGGGGTTATTTGTTTTTCCTTTTTTTTTTTTTTTTATACCATGAAACTTTTATCTCAAGCCAGCTTTCGTCTACTTACACCCGCAGTTTTCATATTTTGTATCAAAAAAACAGGAACTCTGAAAACGATGCACAATCGCAGGTTTGATTCAGAACAAATGTTTAACAAAGTCTTCCAGGTAACACTTTATCCGGGCTCTCTATATTTAAGCAACAAAAATCCCTTGATAAGCTTCGATAAATCTTCGGAATAACTATAATAATTCATCATAATTTTTCCAAAAAAAATTTTGACGGTTTGCTGTGAAAAGCCCACTACGGGTGTGTCCCATTGCCAATTCAAGAACCTAAGCAACACCCAAGAATGATGGAATAAAAGATTGCGCCTTCCGAATTCGCTGCTTCGTCATCGCTTATGATTAAACGAACAAAGGGGAGGGAAACTATTTGCTTGTGAAGAGGAAGATTAAGCGAAAGCAATACAAACAAAGCAAAACAGCAAGAAATTATACACACATACACACACTTTCTTGCCACGGCGTCATCTGCATAAAAGCGCAATAAAGCTGGATTTGGAAGCTTCATATTCATTTGCGCTTTCTCACACACGCGGCACTTCATTTTTATTAGTTTATTTAGAGTAAATATTCAAATTACAATATTTATTTATTTTATTAATCTACGGTACAAATTAGCTTACCCACTAGACAAAAATGCAAAGACAAGCAAGCCAAAATTGGCAACTAAAATATGAGCACTCAATATATAGTAAATACAATATTAAGTAACTAAATTAAAATTTTTTTACAAAATTAGGTTTGGATAAAGCGAAATCAAGCAGGTTGGAATTGAATAGTGAATTATAGTCTAAAATGGCACGAGGAATGGGTGCATCACTCGCAAATTTAGCATAAAAACGGTAATAATTTCGAAGGCTTCTTTATGGAACATTAAAGCTTATTCGCTCAAGTATTTAGATCTGGACAGTCGACAATGTCATTAACAACATTAAAATTAAACGAAAGTGAAAGGGCTGTCCTTTTCTTTCTTAGAGATTCTACATTAATTAACTTTGGCCGAGAATTATAGAATGGAACAGGGGACTCAAATCGAAGGGAACGTAAGGCATGCTTAAGAAACAATTTTTGAACGCGTTCTATTCTATTAATCGAAAGTTGGGCGTAAGGTCTCCAAATGATAGCAACGAACTCTAAGTGAGCACGAACAAGAGCCCTCAACGACAGTTTATAGGTATACGGATCAGAAAATTCAGATGTACTGCGACGCATGAAGCCTAGAAACAAGTATGATTTTGAATGAATAAAATTAATGCGACCACTGAAGGAAAATTTTAAATGAAAACATTTTTCAATATTCAAAGACAGTCGCGTCTGTAATTTAACTTCCTTTCGTTTGTTTTGTTTATTTGTGCTGTATTATTACAAGCCACGACGTCCGCCGATTGTCAAAGCGCGAAAAATAAAATGGCGCTTTGCGGAAGACGCCACCTTTAGTATTTTGCACACCATGAGCTACTTGGAGAGTTGAGTTTTGGCGGCGGGTTTGATATCCAATAAATTTATATCAAAGCTCGAAGAGTCAACTACAAGTGATTTCTCTTCTTACATACACTGCGTTAATAAGCAGAACACTGGAATAATTTGGCACTCATATAAGTTTAAAATTTTTTATGAAAAATGGTTAATAGGCCACAAAAACCATATAAATCCAAGTTTTGAACTTTGAGCCAATTAAAAAAAAAATCAACAAATTTTTACGAAAATTGTGATCTTATTTATTTAAGAAAGGAAGCTTTATCTGCAAGATTTTTAATTAATATTTCTAGAAAAGTTGCCCTTTGAATGCACGAGACCTTGCGGAACTCCAGTGTGTACGTATCTAGACTGAGATTTTAAATTACTGGTTCTGACCTTCTGCGTTCTGTCACCAAGGTAGCTGGCCATGAGCTTCACCGCACTGTCTTTGAAGCCGAAATAGTGGTTAAGCTTCAAGCATAACAATTTGGGATTCACTGAGTCAAATGGTTTAGAAAAGTCAAGTAAACAAAGTAGAGTCAAGTCTCCGTTGTCAAAACTCATTCTAACATCGACCAGTTCTCGCCTTACTTAAGAGCTCTTCGTTTCAAGGTTTCAACATATGTGTAATTTTAATTTAATTGCAGTCCATTAGCAACATACTTTCTGATAACTCGAAAATGACTCACTTACTTTCAAGCAGAATGGACTCAGCTAATCTGCCTGACAATACACCAAGACTACTTGCGTTTTATTTTTTCCAATGTTTACGAAAACGAATATACCTACCATTTTATGTTTATGAAAGGTAAAAAATACACAAAAACTATGTAGTCAAAAGGAGCTTCAGGGCGTTCACCCATCAATTAACGACACTGTTATCTGCCTTAGCTACGCATAGGGCGACTGCTCTACTATCGCCAATTGGAATGAATAATTCGCATGCTCAGCTTTATTTGACTCAGGTTCTAACTCAATTCCACGACCTGAGTCAAACTGCCAGCTGAGTCCAGCTGACCGGCTATTTATACAAATCGAAACGCGTTTTACGCTCAGTGCGCGTCCGAGATTCGTTGAGTGTGGTTTACAAGTGGAATAAAGTAAGTGGCTGAAGGTGTAAAAAAAAAATATATATATACATATGTGGATGTATATATGTAAATTCAAGTATAACAAGTGCACAAGTAAATTACAAGAACAAAAATATTTTATCAGCGGCTTAAGTGAAATTTAATTCCCATCTATTTTGATTTGGTTTTACTTTAATATTTTCTTGTTCTGTGATTTCCAGTTCTGATATTTTTTAATCTTTTTATTGGCGTTCTAAGTTTGTGTTCTCGCTTTGGTTGTGCGTTGCTTTCTGCTGTAATTTAAATGCACGAAATGCATTCTGCGGCAGTGCGCGGCACATTCGGCGGCGGTGCCCTTAAAGTTTTCATTGTTTTGTTGATATGCTCGGTCAGTTTCAATTTGAATGAAGCGCGTCCGAAAAATGCGAAACAAAAAGCAACAACGTTAGAAAAGAAATGCGGTTATGAGGTGAGTAAAAAGAAAGCGCTGCATGCAGTGAATACGAAGATATTTTTACTATATTTGTACTTTCATCTGTTCACAAGCTCATTAACAGAAGACCTCTTTAAAATTTTGCAAAACATATTTCTATAAATTTACATTTAGTTTAGATTTAACTTTTTTTTCTTGTGAATTAATTTACCACTTAAAGTATAGAAGTAATTTACTTATTAAGAATCTCATTTGTTGCAGAAATGTTTAGTGAAAGTCTTGCAAAATGATAAAATAAAAATAAAAAAATATGTTCAGTTTTCTTCCTTATCTTTCCCATCCTCATTAGATAGAATTTTATCATTCGTTATAATATTTTTTTCCATAGAAACGTTCATCCGACCTTTACATTGAAGGTCCCGATAAGGTTTGCGTTTTTCCCAGAAACTGCAGCAAATAAGAAAATATAAAATGTTGAATATTTTATTAATTTAGGTCAAGTTGCGAATGCGCCTAAAGCTGGGTATTTGAATTTATTTATTTATTTACTTCATTCTACGGAAAATAATCTTACACTTTAATCAAATATGATAAACAGTTCTAACTAAAGTTTTACATTATTTTCATTGAAATTAATGACGTTACACAATCGCGCAGATCATACCAAAGGTTATTTAACCCTTTAACTGTTTATTTTGTTTGGAAAGAAATTTTCTGCCTGCTTAATTATTTTCCAGCGAAGACCAGTACTATAACATATAGACTAAAAAGTCACGGGCCTAACACGTAGATGGCACTAGTTTGATTGCATTCACTTCTTTTTCAGTTAGTACTAACCTTTAAAAAACAGCTGTTAAAATTTCACGATATTCTATTCATTAGTTCGTGAGTTATTTCAAACAAAATTTCGTGTTTTAATATTACTCAGCTTCCTGATGGGAAAAAATACCGTTCAAGCAAAGCAATGGCTTGAAAAGTGATATGGCTACTCCGCTCCATCAGAAACAACAATAAAACGATGGTTTGCTGACTTCAAACGTGGTCGTAAAGACACCGATGATGTTCTAAATGAGGCGGTAACACCAGGAAACATCAACAAAATCCCCAAAATCGTTTTGAGTGATCGCAAATGGAAGCGGCGAGAGTTAGCTGCCATCGTAAAGATATCAGAAGAACGTTTTAGCTTTTTATTGCATGAACATTTGACTTCGAGAAAGTTCTGTTCTAAGCGATAGCCGCGTTTGCGCACTATTTTGTTTCATCAAGACAACGCACCGTGGTTGTTCCAATGAAGAGGTTATCGGTGAAACTGATGTCTTTTTTGAGGCCAAAGATAAATCGTTCTACAAAAGTGGTATTGAAATATTGGCTCGGCGCTGGAATGATTGCGTTATTCTTGATGGAAATTACATTGTTAGGTCCGGGACTTTTCAGCCCGTGTGTTATACTGGACATAAGCAAAGTAAAATATTTCTGCCTGTAAAACTGAATGACCAAAGTAAAATGATTAACACTTATGCCCAAAAGTCAAACGTTGCCTTTTTGATTTTTGAATATTTATATTTTGAACAAAATTTATTTCAGTCATAAAAAATATATCACATAAAGATAGAATTAAGTCATTATAGGTATGAAAACACAAGCAATAAAAGACGAAATGAATTTCAAGAAATCTAAGTTGCAAAACTAAAAATTTAAATTAAGGACAATGATTGTTTTTAAAGCAAGATGCAGAACATAATGCTAGTACTACATTTTGAACAGTATAAACATCTGATAGGGATAATTAACATTATATACTGGTAGTCGAAAAAGGCTTTTCGTATTTCTAATCAAACTTTAACTCATTTTATATTTATAATGAACTTTATTTAACCAAATATGTACCATTTTGGTCGACCACCTTTTGCCATTTTTCTTCTAGAGACATTATTCCATCAGTGTAAATCTTTTGTGGTTTCTCGGCGAAAAACTGCGACAAGTAATTTTCACAGGCTTCTCTTGAAGCCAACTTTACTCCATTAAGGGAGTTCTGCATTGACCGAAACAAATAGTAGTCCGATGGTGCAAGGTCAGGGCTATATGGTGGATGCATCAAAACTTCCCAGCCAAGTTCTCCCAGTTTTTACCGAGTCATCAAAGATGTGTGTGGCCTAGCGTTGTCCTGATGGAAGACGACGCCCTTTCTGTGATCAGTTCTGGCCGTTTTGTTTCGATTGTTTGTTTCAATCTCATCAGTTGTTGACAGTGAAGTGTAGAATCAATCGTTCGAGCAGGCTGGAGCAGCTCATAGCGGATGATTTCTTTCCAATCCCACCAAACACACAGCATAACCTTTCGAGGCGTCAATCCTGGCTTTGCGACCATTGTTGCGGTTCACCACCCTTGCACCATGATCTTTTTCGCACATTATTGTCGTATTTGGGCCACTTTTTGTCTCCAGTTACCATTCGCTTCAGAAATGGTTCGACTTCATTTCGTTTCAGCAAAGAATCGCAGATGTTATTTCGGTCCATTAAATTTTTCACAGACAATTCATGTGGTACCCAAACATCGAGCTTCTGTTTGTAACCAGTCTTTTTTAAATGGTTCAAAACCGTTTGTTGATGAATGTTTAGTGTCTTGGCGATGTCATGGCAGCTTATGTGACGGTCCTGGTCAATATTTTCCATAATTTCATCGACTTTTTCAACGATAGGTCGACCGGAGCGAGGTGCATCTTTCACATCGAAATTTCCAGAACGGAAGCGAGCGAAACATTGTTGTGCTACACGAACTGATACTCGTACAGCAACGTCTCCGTAAACTTCACAAATTTCATTGATGGCTTGCGTGGTATTCTTCCCTTTTTTATACAAAAATTTCAAAATATAGCGAATTTCTTCATTATTTTCACTCATTTTTGAACAGCTATAACTTTTTTTCAACTTCTCCGAATTTAATTTTTTTTTGTTAAATGAAGCTTAAAATGTCACCTTTCTAACACCATATGATATGACACCATGTGATTGGTAGCACTGGAGATAGATGACTCCAACGACATCTATTGACAAAATACGAAAGACGTTTTCGACTACCCAATATTTCACAATATTATTGCTCAAAGAAATAAGAGTACTTACTACTACTTTTCCTGTCAATTAAATCCACAAGGCTCTTATAACTTTCGGTCTCTCAACTATAAGAAATGCATACGAAATTGTTTTTTGTTTTAAAAAATCGTTTTGTAACTGTATTTGACCTGAATTTATTTCAGCTATACAAGCTACTTTGCATTAAAATAAATAAGGTTACCAGTCTAACGAATATTCGATTCTTATTGTGCTTTTTCAAGAACAAAAATTTGAGTTGATGCGTTGAATAATAATACGATTTTTTTAACTTCACGACGAGTATACTTGACATAAGCAGTTAAAGGGTTACATAGTAAAAATATTAGAAAGGTTAAATAAATGATTACTCCGTAGACTCCTTGCAATCGATATTACCATTAATGATAGACAAAGATTCTTGAGAAATATATTCGCCTATCGCGGCCTCGGCGGCACATCTCCATCCGATGGTCAAAATTTTCGATGACGCTGAGGCATAATTGAAGTTCTATGCCGTTAATGTGCCGAATTATCTCATCCTTTAGCTCTTGAATTGTTGCTGGCTTATCGGCGTACACCTTTTCTTTCAAATAACCTCAAAGAAAGAAGTCCAACGGTGTCAAATCACGTGATCTTGGCATGGCAATTGACATCGCCGCGACGTGAGATTATTCGGCCATCAAATTTTTCGCGCAAAAGAGCCATTGTTTCGTTAGCTGTGTGACAAGTGGCACCGTCCTGTTGAAACCACATATCGCCAACATCCATATCTTTCGTTATCATCTCACGATAGCGAACACTATTCACAGTAACTGCCTGACCGGCCTCATTTGGGAAAAAATACGGCCTAATGATGCCGCCGGCCCATAAACCGCACCAAACAGTCACTATTTGTGGGTGCATTGGTTTTTCGGCAATCACTCTTGGATTATCATTCGCCCAAATGCGGCAATTCTGCTTATTGACGAGTCCACTGAGGTGAAAATGTGCCTCATCACTGAAATCACGAAGCGCGCGATATGCATTTTGATTTGAACGTCCGTTTTTATAATAAGCCTGAATAGCTTTAACGCATTGCTTGATTGTGTATCTTTCCATGGTTCAAATTGAGTTAGTCTGAAATTGAAAAATGTCGAACAAAATGCAGAAAAAAGCTTAACATTAGGTGTGGCTCACATTCAATATCGGCTCTTGAAATTTAACCACCTTTTATAATTTGAAGTGATTTTTGAGCTGATAGAATAACTTTTGAGATGCACTGCGTTTATGTCTGGAAACTTTCTGATTTACTTATGACATATATATAAATATAATATCCTTAATTAAATACTATTCATTTTGTATTTTATATTTAACTTTCAGAGTTGCCATAAAACTAAACCGAACATGCTCAATGTTCATCTGATTCCCCACACTCACGATGATGTGGGGTGGTTAAAAACTGTCACTCAATACTATTATGGCAGCAAATCACTCATCCAAAAAGCTGGCGTGCAATACATCTTAGACTCAGTGGTGGAGCAGCTTCTGAAGGATCCCGAGAAGCGTTTTATCTATGTCGAATCAGCATTCTTCTTTAAATGGTGGCGCGAACAGGATCCTGAGCTGCAGGAGCAAGTGAAAATGTTGGTGAATGAGGGAAGACTGGAGTTCATCGGCGGTGCTTGGAGTATGAACGACGAGGCTACTACGCATTATCAAAGCGTTATCGATCAATTTACATGGGGGTTGAGGTAAAAGCGAACTGAAAAATATTCTTCCAACAATTCATATATTTCATTAATTTATAGGCGCCTCAATGACACATTTGGTGAATGTGCGCGTCCACGCGTTGGCTGGCAGATTGATCCTTTCGGGCATTCACGTGAAATGGCGTCGATGTTTGCGCAGATGGGTTTCGATGGGCTATTTTTTGGACGGCTCGATTATCAGGATAAATCGGAGCGTTTACTCACCAAAACAGCGGAGATGATATGGCGTGCTTCGGCTAATTTAGGTAAGGCAGCTTTTCTACAACCACAGCATCAAAAGTGCGTTCTCTGTCTCTTTGTATGTGGTGAGGTGCTAGATTCTACAGCATTATTTTCTGTAGCCATGTAAGTTCTTCACATGTAGATTTTTCTTGATAAGACTTGTGGTGAAAAATGTTCAAGCAAAATTTCTTGTTTTTATTGTTTGGAATATAAGACTTGAATTGTGACGGTGAAATCAAGCGGTAGTGACGATTTTCGTATGGAAGCTTTGTTTTGTTTTTTACTCAATTTTCTCAAAACCATGATGCAGTAGGCACTTTCGGGCTACAGAAGTGTGACCAAGAGCACAAATATACGAGTACTTCAAAAGCCAGTCTCATATAAAAGGGTGCCTATTATTTATGTTTTTCAGATGAATCTGCTCATCTTTTCACTGGCGCTCTCTACAATCAATACCAGCCACCGCCCGGCTTTTGCTTCGACATTCTCTGCGCCGATGAGCCAATAATCGACTCAAAGCATAGCCCTGATTATAACGTCAACCGACGGGTAAGCTAATCTAGTCAGTACTCATAAACACTCCTTCCACACTAATACATCTGTAAATAATAATATAACTCACTCATCATTTAAGAAAGAAAAACAAATCAAATTTTACGAACCTCTCATTCGAATATTGATTGCTAACCTTTTGCTTTAGGTGAATGATTTTTTGAAATTTGTCGATCAACAAGCGAAATATTATCGCACTAACAACATAATCATTACAATGGGTGGCGATTTTACATTCCAGGATGCTAATGTGTATTTCAAAAATTTGGATAAGTTGATAAGGTTTGGAACACAAAATTTAAAGCGAAATTTTTATCTAAATGTTGGTGATAAAGGTTGCTGAAAAAATATTGAAAAATATTTTAAATATTGACAAGTTTTTGGTTTAAAATTTTTCCCTTTTTTATATATTTTGAAATATTTATATTGACTCTCCACTCATATATGCCACACACCGGTTTGAAACCCATTAAGAGTGCTAAAACAATTTGATTGTAAAAAGTCACACCTAGATGGCAGTAGTGAATAACTCACAGACGGTACCTTGTTTATATTATCTTTGCCAACAACATATAGGTTAAGTTGGTATGGTTGCCCAAGGAGTGAGCACACTTGGACGAAGAAAGATTCGAGAGAAGAGAAAGACCAATGGAATGCAGTGAGAGGGCGGGGAGATGTGGTGCTGGGATGGTAAGGAGCGTGCGGATTACGAACGATGACTATGTTTGCGTCAACCGCTTTGTGCTGCTGATGAGATTCAGCAGATTTCTAATGTCAGCGCTAGCTATATCAGCAGGCGTGGCAAAGAAATAAGAGCTAAGATGCCTGGATCTTAGCCCCCTTAGAGCAGGGCAGCTAAAGAGAAGGTGCTGAGATGATTCCACCTCATCCTCTATGTATCCAGCGAAAAAAGGACTCGAGGTGATTCCAAGTCTCACAGCATGCATTCCTCGCGCATTGTGTCCTGTGAGAGAACTCTCGAGATTAGAGAGCTGATATTTTGTCAGCCTCAGAAGCTCGCCCGAGCGCCTCCGGTCCACACGTGGTCAGAAGGATTGCGCGACCTTACACGTTTGTGTACTTGCCCAGCGTTCGCTGTCTTGGCGCGATGCCCATCTTTCAAGGAGCAGACCGCAGGTAGTCAGGGGGATCCCAATTCTTTCCCTTCGCGGGGAAATCACCTCACATGTCCCTTGTCTGGCCAGCTCATCCGGCTCACAGTTTCCCGCAATATCGCTGTGAGCAGGAACCCAGAGGAGGCTGATGTCAAAGACGCAGTCGAAAGTGAGATCAGGCATTCCTTGACCAGTTCCGAATGCACCGTCATAGACCCAAGGACCCTTATTGCCGCTTGGTTGGTAAAAATGTTTTAAGAAACTGGGTCTGTCGAGGATAGAAAAAGTATTGTCAGAATAAAAACTGGACATTCTGTTGAGAAAATTGCTGGTGTAGCTTAAAGTGTTGTTGAACAACTTTCTACCTCCATGGAGGAAAAGATTTCAAAGGTGAGCTATTTAACATACCCTTTTTCGGCTCTAGTAACGATTGCCCAATGCTCTGAGTAACGATTGATTGGGTGAGTGTGTGAATACATGTGAAATTATCGTGCAGAATTCGGCTGCCGAATCCTCAAGTGACGTGGCAGCCAAAGTTCCCCTCACAAATTTTTTTCACCATAACTAAATACCAAATCTAATAATCTATCATCCTTGTTCAATATCGACTTCTCGACGCTCTCAACAATTACGCATTCATGAATCGACTCTTTGTCGGATTTACACATAGACCTGCTCACGGAGCACATTTAAATGATGTCATTTTTCATATATAAATATTGAGAGCCGTATTTTGAATAAAAATAGTGAAACCTGAAAGAATATAAATATTTAAAAGTTTTGTTTCAAAACAACGTTTAGGCGTGTCTTTTGAAAGAGTATTTTCGTAAATGTTCTACTCATTCTTAAAAAGCCATTTTCATTCTTTAAATAATTTATACTTATTTGTTTGTTAATATACGCTTTATTTTTTAATCTATTGATTATCTACTTTTAACAAACTGAGGAAACAAGGACAATATCCTTTTCATGAAATTTTCCATAACCGAATTGCAAAGTGGCTGCCCTATGCCCTCGATAGCCTCACGAATTCTATTTTTGAGGTCTTGAATCGACCCTGGGCTTTTGGGGTAGACCTTCTCTTTCACGTGGCCCCAAAGAAAAAAGTCACAAGGTGTTAAATCACAAGATCTCGGTGGCCAATTGTGATCACCTCTTCGAGAGATAATACGGTCCGAAAACTTCTCCCGTAAAAGATCAATGGTGTCGTTGCTTGTGTGGCACGTAGCGCCGTCTTGTTGAAAATAAACGTTGTCCAGATCAATACCATCCAATTTCGGCCATAAGAAATCGTTAATCATCTGTCGATAGCCCTTTATATATTTAAATAACACCGGTTGTTGGAAAACTCTTTATTTCACATTTAGTATGTAACAGCTTTGGCGGCGGCCGTAGACGGATGGGTTAGTGCGTGACTTTGTAAGCTCACGCAAAAACTTAACCAAAATGTAATACGAGGGGTGCCTTTTATATTTCGGGATTAAAAACAAATTTTAATCATCGAAAATCACTTTATTGTTTTTCAAAATATTTTCCATGAAGATCTATACACTTTTGCATGCGTTTGAACCAATTGTCGAAGCACTTTTGCCACTCTGAATGAGGTACCTCCAAAACATGCATTCTGAATGCCGCAACCGCTTCTTCAGGTGTCGAAACACGTTGACCTCTCAGTTTGTTTTTTACGTACGGAAATAAAAAGAAGTCATTCGGTGCCAAGTCAGGACTATACGGCGGATGACAATTAATTCGATGTTTTGGGTGCTCAAAATTGCAGTTGTTTGAGCCGATGTGTGAGAGCTCGCATTGTCCTGGTGAAGAGTGATCCGTCTTTGGCGATTGGTTTTCCTAATTCCTTGGGAGACAACTGGCAAACAAATGGTTGTGTACCACTCAGAATTTACTGTTCTGCGTTGTTCTAGTGGTACGGTTGCGACATGTCCAGTTTTTCCGAAAAAACAGGCGACCATTTGCTTGGAAGTTCTTCGTGCGCGACCAACTTTTGTTGGATTTGGCTCATCTTGAAACACCCATACAGTCGACTGCTGTTTACTTTCGGGCTCATACGTGTAAATCCATAATTCATCACCTGTCACGATGTCATAGACGTGTTTCGAAGCCCCGCGATCGTATTTTTTGAGCATTTCCTTCGACCAATCGACACGAGCCTTTTTTTGAGCGATTGACAAATTGTGTGGGATCCAAAGCGAAAAAATTTTTTTCACAGTCAAATGCTTATGCAATATTGAATGTATACTGGTCCCACTAATGCCTAAGATTGTCTCAATCTCACGATAGGTCACATGACGATCTTGCAATATCAGTTCGCGCACAGCATCAATGGTTTTCGGAAGAACAACTGATTTTGGACGACCTTCACGAAATTCGTCTTGGAATGAACTACGACCACGATCGAATTCACCATACCATCGATAAACACTGGTCCTTGATGGAGCTTCATCGCCAAAAAATGAATTAAGTTCATCCATGCAATGTTTCTGAGTTAATCCTCGTCGAAAGTTGTAAAAAATAATCGCACGAAAATGTTCACGATTTAATTCCATTTTTGGACCGAGATGAATCTTTTAAGTTACTGTAAACAACACAAATAGCGCTGGTATTTCAAAACGTTCTGAGTACGTAAAAGCCAAAAAATGTCAAACTTTAAGATACAGTTGTCAGTTGATAGATTGCAACTCAAGGGTTGCCAAATCCCGACATATAAAAGGCACCCCTCGTATTCATAATGATTAATGTTATGAAATCCAAGCTGTAGAAAGAATTACTTAGTGTCACCTGAAGTGACAGGTGTAATTAATAAAGGAGGCAAAAAATAAAAAAAATCTTTTAATTCAACAAAAATCATAGAACGTTAAAAATAAATAAATAATTTTATGAAAAGATTGAAACTTGGTATGAAATTCCTCGATCTTTATACGCAACATATCGCAAAACTCTTAAATTTTTGAAATAAGGTATGTCCTTAGATATTTCTCTTTGTATACATTTTACGACATTTTTTCACGCTACGCAAAATTGTTCCGACTTTGCATGCATAAATTTCAATATTTATGTTTAATTTATTTTAATGTTTATGTTTTCAAGTAGCAGTTTATTTCAGCAAATTATTGCAATTCTGTAGTCATATTCACGTACATTATTATTAATTGAAATTCTTATTAGGTATAACTTTTTTATGGGTGTGCAAGTTTTTCGAAATTGAAATTTCATTTAATGTTTATTTGTATTCAGTCAGATTTTTACCTACTATTCTAGAATACGTCTTCAATATATGTATGTATATGTATATATACATCTATGTACGTCTGTGTGTATCAAATGAATAAATAAATTGAACGCCAAAGATTTAAAATAATCAAAGCATAAATTTGCATATTTTATAATAAGAGAAAAATATGGATATATTTCATATTGAATTAAATTGTTTTTAAAACGATGTTGAATTATGACCGAATGAAAATCATGTTTTTATTTAATATTTAAAGTACAAATAAACTAATTTTAATATGTTTTTTAAACTTGTTGGACAGAAAACACCAAGGTTGGCTTACTTAAAAAAGTAAAATAAATAAATTATAATAAAAATAGAAAAGAAAAATAGTTTGCATGTTGATACTAGTAACAGATTTCATATATACACAGTTAAAAATGAAGGGTTTTAGGTGTAGCAGCACTTTGGAACTCTGATTGGCTTTATGTGATACTGATTTCTTCGATATTTGTAGCAATCTTTGGATTGGTAGAGTTGTCATGCTGAATTCAATGATGGGCTTAGTATTGATATTAAAAATTTAGTATCCTCAGGCCTGCCATAAGTTCTGTTACAAGTTAAATCTGCTATAGATGTGAAATTATAATACTTTTTTTAGTGAAGTTAGTTTTATTTAATCATGTAAATATTAAAAACGAAACTTTTTAATTTTCATTCGAAATGGTTACCTTATTTTTTACACAAGTCTTCAAACGATTAGGTCATTCAGCTATGGCAGCACGCACGGTTTCCATGGATATTGTCGTTGCTGCTGGAACCAAAGATTGTTTAAGACTCTCCAAATTTCTGTGAGGTCTTCGAGGGGCACTGTTCTCCAAATCTTACCACAAACTGTAGTCCGATGGACTCAGATCTGAACTTCTAGGCGACCAATCTTCTGCGGCTATGAACCCAGCTATATTTGTTAGTTTTTGCCTTATGGGCTGGAGCGGAATCTTGCTGGAAGACCCAACGCTCTCCGTTGAGGAGAATACTGATCAACTGCTTCACCACACCTTTTAAGACATCCCCCTGATACACTTTTGCCCCGGTCTTAACCAAATAAGTATATACATACTTATATAAAGGGTGGTTAAGTTTCAAGGGCCGGAGTTGTTTTCGAATAAAATACATTTTTTTTAATAAATTATTGTCATTTCTCTTTATTATGGCAATATTGGTATGGCTCAACTACCTAACACATTACCGCATAATTATCTTTGCGCATCGGAACTTTATATCAGTTCATCAGCTGCAAAATAACCAAGTGTTTCTATATTCCCTTTACCCCAACAGACTGCACATCTGTCTTACCCTATCCTTTAAACCCTCTCTTCAAGCCTTAAACGAAATCAAATCATTTTCAATTCTAGGTTAATTTAAAACCTTAATTCAATATTTGTTTTTTTTTGTACTATCGCATAATTTGCTTACCCAGTGAGGAGTGCTGAATATAGTTCAGCACTAAAACTCTGGCCTTTTGGATTTTATTTATTTCTTTAATTTCTGGAATTAGAGACTCCGGTATCTCTTCATTCCTCCATTAACTACATCTTCATGAGCTTTTTAATCACAGTTAGTCTACTTTTATTCTCCTTCAAAACGAGTGTTTCAAGGACATTGTATATTTTAGGTCGATGAATTCATCGAAATTTCTCGTAACATGTCCAAAGCCTATCGCACCAATAATATACTTGTTACGATGGGTGAAGATTTTCACTATCAAATGGCGAATAGCTGGTTCAAGAACTTGGATAAGTTAATCAAGTGAGTAAAAGCCCAAATTAAAAATTGGGCTAAAATTTCAGCAACCATTATCAGTAAACTAGAATTAATCAACACGAGAATTTTATACTACTACCAACTCACTCACTCATTTCAACCTTTCACAGATACACCAACGCACGCCAGGAGAATGGTTCAAATGTTAATCTACTCTACTCCACACCTTCCTGCTATCTGAAGTCTCTGCACGATGCCGGCATAACTTGGCCCACCAAGGATGACGACTTCTTCCCATACGCTTCCGATCCACACGCCTACTGGACGGGGTACTTCTCTTCACGCCCCACCCTAAAGCGGTACGAACGTTTAGGCAATCATTTCCTTCAGGTCTGCAAGCAACTCACTGCTCTGGCACCCAAAACTGCTGCCCACTTCAATCCACATCTCTCGTTCTTGCGTGAATCAATGGGTATAATGCAACATCACGACGCAGTCACGGGTACGGAAAAGCAAGCGGTGGCCGGAGACTATGCACTTCGTTTGGAAGTGGCTATACGAGCATGCGCCACGAATACAAGAGCAATATTGAATCAACTGACCGCGGATACGGATGTAGCCAGAAGTGTTACAGAATCTGGCAATGAAGGGCAGCGAAAACCCAGATGGGCCACTAGTCCCAAGAAGGAATATAAGTTCCAGTTTGAAACCTGTACGCTACTAAACATCAGTTCGTGCGAGGTACCGGAGCAGGCAGACAAATTCATATTGACTCTGTACAATCCATTGGCGCAAACAGTATTTGATTATGTGCGCGTACCGGTGCCGGATGTGAATTATCAGGTTAAGGACTTTGATGGTATGTATGTTGGGACTTTCAACTGAGCTTTTTAAGTTTCAATGATCCATCGCAGGTGTAACGATTGAGACACAATTCTTACCGGTGCCAGTGCCAATACAGGATCTGAATTTCCGCAAATCTAAAGCACCGTATGAACTCGTCTTCCCCGCTCGTGATCTACCACCTCTTGGCTATAAATCGTACTATATAACAAAAACAAATGAAAACCATATGATACCCGTGCCTGATCCCGAAAACATGTCGAGTTTCACAAGCATCGGAAATGAGGTACTACTAATTTTTATATTACTTTCTGCTCAAATTTTAATAACGATTTTCTCGTAATTTCAGTACATTCGTCTCACATTTGACACGAACGGCTTCCTTGTGACCGTCACCGCCGACGGTATGACACGCATTGTTAACCAAGAATTTGTATACTATGAGGGCGCTGTAGGCAACAATCGCGAGTTCCGTAATCGATCCTCTGGCGCATACATTTTCCGTCCCGCCACTGATCAAGTGCGCTCCATTTCACTTCAACCGAAACTGAAAATCTATCGCGGCAATCTAGTAGAGGAAGTGCATCAGTCGTTCAACGATTGGGTCAGTCAAGTAGTGCGTGTCTACCGCCAGCAACCTTACGCCGAATTCGAGTGGCTAGTGGGTCCAATACCAGTGGATGACAACAAGGGTAAAGAAATTATCAGCCGCTTCAACTCAGATATAAATTCCGGTGGCATATTCTATACCGATTCTAACGGTCGTGAGATGATCGAACGTAAGCGAGATCATCGCGATACTTGGAAGTTGAAGCTGTTGGAGCACACCTCGGGCAACTATTATCCAATCACAACGAAGATTGCAATAGAAGACGATACTGCGCGCATGGCCATACTTACAGATCGTGCACAAGGTGGTAGCTCGATGGGTGATGGCTCATTGGAATTGATGGTGCATCGACGATTATTGCATGATGATGCCTTCGGTGTTGATGAGGCGTTAAACGAGACCGCCTACGGTGAGGGTTTGGTGGCGCGTGGCACGCACTATTTAATACTGGGTGCATCGAAAAATAAGCAGAGCCCAACAACACAGGCGGTTGAACGTATCACCCAGTTGCGGAAGTTGCTGCCAGCTTGGAGTTTCTTCAGCAATGCGGAGAATATAACTTACGAGGATTGGCGTGAAAATTGTAGTAACATTGTGAGTTCGACGCCGATGCCTTTTGTGTTGAACATATTTTGTATAACACTCTCTAATTGCAGTTCACTGGCGTGGAATTGGAGCTGCCTGCCAATATTCATCTCATGAGCTACGAACCGTGGCGCGACAACGAAGTGCTCGTACGCTTCGAGCACATACTTGAGAAGGACGAAGATCCCGAACTCTCCAAGTCTGTGCAGTTCAACATACAAAGCGTTTTGTCGAGCTTAAAGATTGCTGACATGCGCGAGACCACACTAGCGGCAAATGCTTGGTTGGGCGATAATCAGCGTCTGGAATTCGTGCCTGACGAACCTGAGGTTTCCTACAATTCGTATGGCGTTTACCACAGATCATTCGACGAACAACTTCTGTTACGAGCGGATAAACCTCTTTTGGACGCCAAATATTACAGTGAGACTGGAACTAAAGAAGAAGAAAAAGACGTGGAAGAAGAAGAGGAGCAACTGGCTATGCAAGCGAACCGTTTGAAGCGTGTAGCCGACGAGTCTGAAGAGTTGAATCGTAAGCGTGCAGAAAAACTGCGCAGGCATAAGGTTGTGCGGCAGAAACTGACGGAAGGCGTTACGGATGATGATAATCGTTTCATTGTAGAATTGAGTCCAATGCAAATGCGCACCTACATACTCACTTTGCAGAAAGATAACTAAATGAGATTAGAGTAAAGTGGGTTTTTCACATGGTTCCATGTTTACTTTAGACTTAGTTGTGTAAAAACTCATTGTGAATTGATAAATATTTTGTAGAACGATGGTTAGCAATGTTTCTAAATAAATGCATGAATACCAAATAAATATATGGCTTGACTCGTGTAAGATCACGGACTTGTACCTTCTCACATCATTTGCTCTGGGTTAGTCTGAAGCGATCGCATGCCGCGTTGTTCGGTAATTTTGAATTGCAGAAGCACCACCAGATAAGTAGCCATAAAAGTGAGATTCTCAAAGAGAAAACAAATAACGTTAACTTTTAGAAAGTGTAATATTTTGCACCCCCACTCTCTACTCACCGAGGAAAAGAGCTCACGATTAATATTTGCATAATCGTCCAAATTCATAATGGGCGGAGTCTTTGAGATGGCCAATAAGAACATCTGCACCTCCCTCTGTGTAGGCGAGTCCAAAACTGTCAAGTTGACATTAAGTAATTTTGTTTGAAAATCCAATCCCACTTTGCGAGAGGCATGATGAGCCTCATTGCAAATGATGTACAACAGACTCATGCAGTAGAACATAATGACGAATAGTCCGATCTCCTTGTAGGTTGCACCGTGATCCATGATCTCGCTTATCGAACCGTAAGCAGCGGTAAGGGTGGTGAAAAAAACGACCAAACAATACATGCCATACATGTTGGAATAGGCTCGACCTGGAAGTGATGAAATAAAGTAAAGGAAGAAATAAATTAGTTTCGAAGGCTTAAAGGTTAAGAACTCAAAGTGATGTCTCGAAAGTTTTGCCCCCAATGAGCGAGGCTTTTAAAATTTGTGAAAATATCGCGAAAAGTGTAATGAAAGGCCGCTTTTGTCTATGTAGTACCGAAGTATATTATTAGAGAACGCGTTAGGTCGATGATCGGTACTATTACAGGGCATAACCCATGGGATCAGCATATGACCCCCATTGGAAACATTAAGGTCCAGATTTGTCTGTCTTGCTTAGAGGATCCGGATAGCATTGAGCATTTATAATTGTCCTGCAATTGCTAAAGCAAGGCTACGACTTTGGTGTTCCGATGTCACGGAAATGAGTAAAATTCGTTCTCTCAAACTGGAGGATATTTTCAGATTTACCAAAGAATCTGGAAAACTCTCACAAGACTTGCCATCTCTGTCCCTGTCTCTATTCAACCCTATCTCTTAATCTCTGTCACATCTCTCCTTTTACTTTCCAAAGCATTGAATACAATAGTCTGTTTGCCTCATTGTTTTAGGAGTAACCAAATCTCTCGGTGCTTCTTGTCTCGCCTTTTTCAAATTTCAATTTCATTCACTATTCTAAAGCATAAAGTTAAGGTGGGATTCACTTACCTAATTGCTGCATTAAGTGACTCAAGTCTACCCAGAGGTATCTAAACTCAGTCAATTTCTCCGCAGGCTTCGGGCTCTTCAGTGTGAACTCCAAGTGCTTTGCAAGAGCCTTGCTAGCCGTGCCAAACGCATTGCAGTTTATGTACCTGTATAAAATAGTAAGGCAAAACGAAAATAAAATCATAAAGATGGCTTCGCCCAATAAATTAGCAATCAAAATAAAGATTTTATGAAAAAATGGGCATCCAATTAGCACTCCAGAGAATATAAATAGATATGTACTTTTTTTTTCTAGTATTTATGCACTGGCTTGAACAGGCGCTAGCAGTAAATTGTTTAACCCAATTCTAATTGAATTACTTGTTGGTCCATAAAGAGAGCTCTTCGAGGTACGAGATGTAGATTACTTATCATCATCATCAGTCAGCGCTACAATCCGGGGTAGGTTTTGGCTTGCTCCAATATTCTCTTCCAGGCCTCTCTATCATTTGCTAGTGACGACAAATTTCTCACTTCCACTGATTTCGGCGGTCATCTTCGACACAGTCTGACCATCTTTTGCATGATATTCCCCTTTTTCTCTCCGCTAACGGTGTATAGTCCATAATGATTTATTGCACGCGAGCTTCATTCTTATGTGTGTCTAAGACACCTTATCCTCTGTGATTTAATGAGCTTGACTATATCTTCTGCGTTCATTAGACTGAGCAGTTCGGAGTAGATATTATCTGTCAGAAAGCTATGACCTAAGCAAGCAAAAAGTTTATAGTGTCTTTACATTTTTTCGAAAAAGTTTTGGAGCTCAAGGCATCTAGTTGAATGGTACATTTAATATGTACGGTGAGTAATCCACCCTTTGCAGGCCGATCCTAGGTTAAGTTAGATGGTTACTTCCTGGAGAAAAACTCATTTGAAAACCTAGGAAGAAAGCCTTCAATTGTGGTACCATTAAACTAAATAGCCAAACTAATTCCAGGCACTTAATATGTACTCAAGCCCAACTATGCCATCTGATATAGTCAAAAAGTGATAACTAAATGGTAGCCTCATGAAAGCACGACAGTTAAGAAGTAAATACCCAGATACCCCTAAAACGACATCGACATTAACCGGACGTCCATCATCACAATTTACAAATTCTCGACCTCCGAATATCATAATCGAATTTCAACCACTTATTGCAGACGAAGAATTTGAGCCCCTTAAGCCTTTGATGCTGTAGTAAATTAGTTTTCTACTAATACAGAATCGACCTTAATATGTTCAACGAATATCTAGCATTTAAAGGTACCCAGCTTGAAACCAACCACCTCTTCATATTTAAAATCAAGCCAACTCACCTCAAACGCCAATTTCTCTAATAACAGCCGCTGCAGCAGTTCGTCTCCGGAACCTGGTTTATCATCATAAGCAGACTTTAGTACGTTGCTAAACAACAGAAACTAAAAAAGGTAGAATCTGGAGTGATTTTCTCTATGATACTCCAAACGACAACTACAGAAGCAATACGAAGCTGTGATGAGAGTCAGATTAAGACGCGCGCTATAAGAGGCAATTTCCGCTTTCATTTCCTAAGACTCTTCCTCTAACGTCTGCGGTCCACCCGTAGCTGTAGTGACTTTATAAGTTAAAGTGGAAGTCCAACTTACGCTGACCTCTTTCGAGGTTCATAAACCAAATGCAGATACGAGAACTCCTACTCTTTCTTTTCACAGAAAACGACTCCTACAGGGTGACAAAAAACAACTGTATACAAACTTCTCTGAGCAATTAGATGAATGTAAAATTTTTTTAGCGAATGCTCTTTTTTTGTGATTGTTGTGTGTGTTCTGAAGTGCAAAAAAAAGTATTCGTTTCTGTTCCAGCTCTTTTTAAATACTTTGTGTAACGATGACAAGTAGTCGCCCAGCTATTATAGCCCTGCATCAGCTAGGAGCACGGAACTGCGAGATAGCACGGAAGCTTGGAATTGCACGTTCAATGGTTCCCCGTGCAATCAAACGATTTAAGGAGCTTGGTAATGAAGGTGACCGTCCTGGAAGAGGAAGAAAACGAACTGTTAACACTTCCAACAACTGAAAAATCATCAAAAAAGAGTTCAACGAAATTCTATGGTCTCGATGAGGAAAATTACTCGTGAGACAGGCATCAATCAGTGTTGAATCAGTTCGCCTTATAGCAAAAAAAGAACTTGGTCCTAAGCCTTATAAACTACAAAAATGCCAGCTGCTCACGGATGAAAACAAAAAAGTAAGACTCGAAAGATATCGCTCGCTCCAACGTCGGGCCGCAGGTACGGGCTGGGAAAAAATCGTCTTTACGGATGAGAAGCTGTTTACCGTTGAACAAGCTCACAATTATCAAAACGACAGAAATTGATCTACAGAAGCGCCTGGATCTTCATCCATTCTTGAACAGCGTCAAAATTTGCGATCTATCACGGTATAGGGTGGAATTTGCGCCAGTGGCAAGACTCCTCTGATTTGCATAGACCACGGAGTCAAAATCGATAAAGAAGTTTACCGTCAAGACATATTAGAAGCAGTTGTTCTTCCCTGATTCCAGCAGCACTTTGGTGACGATGAGTGGATGTTTCAACAGGACTAGGCACCAGCCGACAGAGCAAAAACAACCCAAGAGTGGTGCAAAGCCAATTTCCCCACTTTCATTTCTTCCCAAGAATGGCCACTCTACTCACCGGTTCTGAATCCGCTAGATTACAGCGTATGGTCGATTTTGGAAGCAAGGGCCTGTGCAAAACGCCGCAAAACTTTGGAGTCCCTGAAGCATGCGTTGCGTCGAGAGTGGGATCGCATAACGGTAGACGAACTACGGCCTATAGCCCAAAATTTTTTGAAACGTTTAATTAAAAAATGTTGTATACACTTACTTTTTGTCACGCTGTAAAGTGTCCTTCCTATCCAGCTCATCAGGCATATGGTATTCTGCCACGTGATGACCATATAAGCTTGGCATTGCAGTATTAAAGTGCTTAACCCCTAAAAAGGTATAACACGCATTTGTAAAGACTGCAGTGACCCATTAACTTAAATATATCGAAAGCTGCTCAAAGGAAACTCCTCCACCAATTTTGCTTACAACTTTAAATTCCGAACCATTCTTTAAGAGGTTTACCGTACCCTGCTTTCCAATTGTACACCGCTTCCCTTCCTCCATTTAGGAGATTTAGATGGAGAACGATCCGCTTGGACCCAAGGTAAAATCATATACGCTCGTCAGTCAGTGCAAGGAAATCTTAGCTCTCATAATAGTTCAGTTTATTGGGCCATAGTGCAGGGCGACCTCTAGTGTAATCCATTGTGTTTGCCCACAAGTCTATGAATGACTCTTAATGAGTTTGAGTACTTTCTCAGAATTTTTGTTCCATATAACCAATGGATTTAGAGTCAAAACATGTAGGTGAGTGAGTGCTAATCTTGCGTAAGTTACACATTCGCAGAAAATTTGCTCTGGCATTTCATCTTTCAGTGCGCAACCACGGCAGGTGTTTTACTAGCCTTAGTCCAAAAGTGATAACAAAGACTACAAGGTTTCGAATAGAGTCCAGTGTGAGTTCGTAAGTCCTCTGTATCCAAGAACGTACTTGACTTTGATCGAGAAGGAAGTATGAATGGGTATACCTGTCTCTGTCCTAGACCATCCCTTCAGTGTCTTGCCTTTCGTGGATAATTTCCCTTATGCGGGCATTAGTAAGCCCGCAAAGAAGTTGTGGAGATTTTTGAGTTTAAATAATAATTTTCAATATGAAATCCGAGAAAGGACAATGAGAAATTTCGAAGTCACTGCACTGTGTCGAAAAGATACGCTACCGAATATGTATAATTTGTTAACTATTCTAGCGACTCTACACACATTTTCATATTTATATTTTCATCAGTGGAAAGAGTTTCAAGAAATTTAAAAAAACAGGCGTTGGTTCGACGTCGAATATTCGTTTTTTTTTCTTTTTTTGCATGTGAAATGTCTTTACTTGATCCATTGTGATTTGGATTTAATACGTTTTCATTTATTGGTAAATTTGACTTTTGATTCTTTTATTAATTTTCAGGTTCATTTATTAATTTCCTTTCTTTTTCACACAAACTCCCAAAAAGACATCTTCGGTGCGCGCCTGTTCGTAAACAGATACAAATAAACTGTTCCTTTAAATTTTTTAGCCTCTTTGGGTTACTAGTAAAACTTTAGCAAATTTTAAAAATTTCTCCCACGCACTTAATCTTATAGCACACACTTCTAGAACTTATAACTCACCACAAGCTGCAAAAGCTGTTCAACATCGCAATGATGGGATAGTAAGCGAGGGTATACCAAAACTCAAAATCTGGTTGCAAAACGTATTGCGACATGTTTACAGCAATGCTCAGCGCCCACGAGAATATGCACAGACCCCAGGTAAGTCGATACAGATTGGGAAACTCAATCGCCGCACCGGTGACACGCCAGAACTTGTATTGATAATTCGTCCACATATTCTTAAATATGGCCACCTGCTGTCCATGGCGCCAGCTTGCCACCGGCAGTAAGAAATGCGTGAACAACAGGCTGATGAATATGATATTGTAGATGGCCTCATCGAAGTGCTTGTCCGGTTGTGAGATGAAATGCTTGACGCGTGCACGCAACACCATCACCACAATAATTGTCTCAATCGAGTAAACGCATATGGCGTACATCATTTGGCGTGATCTCCACGAGAAGCCGGTGCGTGGCATAGTGTTGACAGGCGGATTGCGATGGATGGGCATTATGCCCATGATTTGAAAAAGTACCAGCAAGCTTTTCGTAGTCTTGTAAAAGGAATCGTGCTCATCCAACAGTCGCGCGTCGTCCATCGTCGAACGCTTGCGGATGTAGTAGTCGATGGATTTGCTGCCCTCCTGTGCGCGCTTCTCCATTTGTATGCGATGGCGGTGCTCATCTTCGAGGAACTCCCGTTGAGCAGGATTGAATAGTGGCACGATGCGTGGGGGCTTATCCACAATCGTGGAACCGTCCGTATTCTTCACCCAGAAGCTCATTGCGAATGAGGTGAAGTAGAGAAAAAATTCCTTTTAAGAGCGCCAAAGAAACGAGTATTGATTATTGCTTTCGGCAGCTCGTTCATGCAAGCGTTATTTATTATGCACTAATGGCTCTTAGTGTTAGGCGGAGTCATTGCACTAAATTTTACTACATAATAAATATTTAAAGACCACAATACTGATTGTAATATTAAGTGTAAATGCGTGGCATGAATTGTCAAAATATTGATATGCGTAAAAAATATGTAAAGCATAAGCATTTTATGTAAAAAAAAAACGTAGTCCAAAATGTTTTATTTTCATGATAGCCTTCCCTTCATCCCCAGCTCTACTAAGTTCGATATCCTCTTAGATAACAAATCAAACGCAGTGTGAAATAGTAGAAGAATTCAATGGCACCCAAGACGCTAAAGCCGAGGAAAAGCCCTGCTGCGCCACCAACAGCAACTGTAATGACATAATTATTATATTTTTGAGACATAACAGATTATTGATTGAAGTGCTCAACTTCACTCACCCAACAAATCGGTCATTGTAAAAATGACTTGACGCTTATACAACACCTGCGGCCAGGTAGTTACTTCAAGACCAACTGTAAAACCGGTTTGAAAAACGTTGAGGTTTGCTAAGACCTGAAATGAAAGAAGCACAGAGAAATGAAAGTACGGGCGAAACTGAAATTAATATACTCAGACCGCGATTTAACTTTAAACAAAAGCGTTTTTCTGCATTTGCTGTATTCGACGAACAAAACTAGCACTCTTCAAGGCTCTCATCATACCCGTGCTATCGCTCGACACAGAACCTTAGACGAAGACAATATCCGATGAAGCGCCACTTGGAGTGTTTGAAAGAAAGATTTTGCGGACGATTTTTGGACCTTTGCACGTTGGCGAGTATCGTGGGCATTGGAACAATGAGCTGTAAGAGCTTTACGACAACATAGACGTAGCGCAGCGAATAAAGATTCAACGGCTTCGTTGCCTGGTTCATGTCGTTCGAATGGATACATACGCTGCGGATCTCAAAGTACTCGTTGCGGTACCTGCTGAAACCTGCAGCGCAAGAAGAATGCCCAATCAAGAAGATGAAGAAGAGGACATGCTATAGCTTTTTCTCAACCTAACGGCAATAGCACACTGTATACCGATTCGTATCACACAGCGGTTCTATAAGCATGACGGATCACGATATATGATACGACAGCGCCGACCCCAATCTCATCTGATGATATGTCATAACTGGCCAACAATTGTCTGTAGCCGTACATTTAACAGAACAAGTGTGGAGCAGAAAATAATTCGCCTAAGATCAGCTTCTTTAATTTGACTTGCATCACTTACATGAAGCTAGCGCTAATCATAGGAATAATCGGTTGACGACTCGTCAACAGTCTGCTCCTGAGCAGTATTGTTACGCTTTTGTGTCAACTTCCGTGCAATCCAGTTAGAAATAAATTAAGAGCAAACTCAATCTTCACACCTCCATTCACACCAGCTATAAAGGCTTTTCCCTTTCTAATTCCGTTATAGTGCTATTATCTTACAACCAAGCCCCTCTAGGCCTTTCAATACTCAATCCCTGCATAGCGTATCAAAAACTCACTGCCGATGACATGATTTTCTGCATTTTTCATGACAGCATTCACATATCATTCAGCATTTCATTTTTTTCCAAAACTGGAGATGGATGGCATCGAAGGTTTGCGAACTGATGTAAGTCCTCTTATCTCATCGCGATTCGAAGAAGTAGGAATGTCGGAGAAATGGCTGAGCAATACTTTCGATTGCACTTCAGCTTGTCACGCGAGAAAAGCTGGAGGGAGCGATAGTTGCTTAGCCGGCAAATTCAGACAAATTATTTACACTAAAATGCATTGACTTTAAAATGTTAACTTGGGTAACCGATCAATGGATGCGAGGCTGACGCTCGAAGAAAGTTTAGTTCAGTCGAAGGCACTTAATAAAATGTTAGCTCCCGCGTCGTTCAGGGCGGAGAGATCGCATTAATGGTTACTTGTTTTCAGTAATTCTTTGAGGCTTGTAAAATAGTGTAGCTATTCCGACAAGAACGTCTTGGATTTCTTGTATAAGGTACTGTAAGCGTGGCTGTTACTAACTCCTGCTGGAGCAGCTGTAACTTTTGGAGGCCGAAAAGCTGCAGGTCGTGTACTTTGTAGTGTTCGTTCCCAAAATACCATTTCAACAGTCTCATAGAACCGAGTTCTTTGAAGCTGCTCCGGTAGTTAATTAAAATGAGTTGAATTCAACCAGAAATGATTTTAGCTTCGGCGCACAGTTGTGGTATAAAAACACGCAATGAATCAAAATTATAATCATATCTAATCAGAACTTAGCACAAAGAGTAGGAATGATATGTGAATAGTCGTAGCCAAGAAGTCTTGGTTAACCTATCGTAGTTGTACGTGTTCACTTTGGTTGGTTTCTAGTACCGCAAATATGCTAACGTATTTACATTGGGGAAGACTATGTGGTACAATTCTGCAATCTAGCTTATGATGGTAGCGTTTAAGATGGATTAATATTAGTCTTTAACCGGGAACAGAGAAATTTCAGGGTGGAAGTCTTCGGCTTACTTCGTAAATGGATTTTAAGGGTTCGGCGAACGCCTATCCACTCAAAACCTACTTCATTACCATTCATTTACATAAAACTTACAATTATTTTTAAACGATGAACCTAGCCAACCCGGAAATCCTCCGTTAGGAGAAGACCTTATTTACCAACGATTTTTTTAAAAGGACCCCCTAAATCAGCCAAAGATAATATAGGTGGAGTGTTTGGAAATTATTTCATTTATATATACGTAACACCTTTTTTGAAACCTTCGGTTGGGCACCCGGTGTAGCCAGACTTTTTCGACTTTGGACATGAATTTAACATATTTCTATAATAGTTAACGACTTGAGCTACCAGGTAGCTTCCTAAAATTTAATTTTCTATGGATTTATGGATACAACCTTTAAAAAAGGATCTTCGAAAGAGACGGAAGAAAACCAGAGGAAGGTTACTAAACGAATGCAAAAAAGAGCAGCAAAGCAGCACAACGCGAACCGCGAAAGTTTGCCTGCGGGGCTTTTGAGGACTCCTTCGACCCTGCTTCGGAGCGGAATGAGAAACGACTAAGTAAAATTTATGAGAATGCTGCACCTCGGCTTAACTGAGAATGAAAAAAAACTAAAGACGAAACAAATTCGCATAGCTGCAAACTTTCCTCACAAGGGGCTGCCAGTACATTGCACATTCGTAAGTTTTCCTAAATTGCAGTAGTTTAAGAGGTTATTCTAGTCTAGAAATTTGAAAATATCGAAAAATTTGTTTTTCAAAATTCGATAGTTTAAGTGTTCAAAAATATCTCCCTAAAAGGATTTTTCAAAATTCGAATTATTTTCGAAGTTAGAACTAGACTCACGCGACAGCTAGACTGGTTTGAGCGGACGGCGATCTTCAAACGTGGTTTTCTCGAAACTTTTTGATAAGGTCGGCACGATATCTCAAGTTCTAATTAACCGATTTGCTTGAAGTTTATGATGAATATTCTTTAAATATATCTCTATCGTATGACGCACGAAAAACTGGAAATTTCAATTTTTTAATATGTGTAAATAATTCCGTAATTTTATGAAAAAAAATGTTCGCCTTTTTCCCTGCGTCATGCGATAATGACATTCATATTAATTAAGAATTTATCATCTTTTTTTTCAAATGACCACAAAGGTAGAAATCGTGACGACGAGAACACTGCTTTTGTTTTCCCCCTCCACTTCAAGGACGCATAATTCCATGGAAATTTATTTTTTTCTTTAATTCATTTTGTGTGCTCTTAATATATAAATATATAAATGATAAAAAAATAGATAGTAAACATATCAATAGCTTTTTTTTTATTCACCGTCAAAAAATGCTCGAAGTTCGGGCCTCTAAACTAGAATACCCCCTTTAAGCAGCCCAAGCTTAAAATTTATATACCCTATGAGAGGAGGTTTTTAAATAAAAGTAATAGGTTCAGCTAAAACCTTTTTCAAAATCACTTTAAATCACTTTGCTCACCTACCTCCACATTTTTTATCACAACAATACCGTTATAACAAGAATCCATGCAATGGCAATGTACAGTTTTACGGCCCTTTAAGCTTTGCAGGCGACGAAAGGACTCTGAAAGGAAACAAGAAAACAAAACAAAAATATTTACATTAAAGGCTCAAAATAGTTGTTTTATTAATATGGAAGAAATAGAGCGAATATGTTACCCCTATTTAAGAACATTTTTTATCTACACTCCAGCAGAGCATAACATACAGGGTGTTTAACGCACAAGTTTATTATAAAATCAATTGAAAAAATTATATTCAGTTTGCCAAGGTTTGCGGAATAGTTACGGCTGGCTGTGCGTGGGCCAACCAGGCAACCAAATTTTCTCAGTGGCTGTGGGGCGCGGCGCTTCTGAAGCCAGCAATATTTCCATCCCATTTCTTAAAATTTTTAGTCACAAAAATCGTGCAGGCATGACTTTGAAGAGCTATAGACTGAGTCTAAAAATGGTTTAGTACAGATATAAAACTTGCTAAAAATCATGTCGAGACATTAAAGTTTTAAAAGCACTTTAGACTTAATTCTACACACACATTTACAAATACGTGCGGGGCTACGAGAATATTTGACACTTGAACATGAAACTTTTTGTGCAAACTCCCATAAATATTTAAGGATGGATGTACTACGAAAATTAGATAATACATAATTTTTTTTTAAAGCTTTACTGCGTGTGATCCCTGAATCAATCTTTGTAAGCCATCTTGATTTCAAATCCACCGTCATCACCTTCACCCCCATACCATTAATGATACGTACCCGCATTTTTAGCTACACAGGACTTCAGCGTGGAGTAGTAACATACGGGCTTGGGTTTTCGAACTGAAATATAAGAATTGCATTACTTTAAATAGAATAAATTTGTCTTTTCTTAGATTTTTCTTTCTTTGTCATAAATTTTCATAACTTTAGACCCACCTCTGTTGGGATAGAAGTGCGGGATGCATTTACATTTTTTATAAACCAAATTAAGTCGACATTCTTGCATGCAAAAGCTCTTCGTATAGATTTCAAAGTGTTCCAAATTCGATTCATGATGATACCGACAGTTACGTTGAGGCACTGTAGTCGCTCTTGAACATTTCGTAAGTAAAATATTGAAGAAATTGAATTAGAAATAAAAACAGAAAAATAGAATAAATAATAGGAGGTAATAAATTAGAATTAATATTTGAATAAATTTTGGTTAAGATTTGATAAATTTGTGAGAAAACTTCAATTTTTACAAACTTCTCGTATCCCTCCTCGGCAATAATTTCAAATGTCTCAGCCTTATAGTAAACCGCCTCATTTGTATAGAAAAATTTTTGCTCAATTTTCAAAGCATCGTGGGGAGAATGTATGAAAACCTGTAAGAATAAAAATATTTTAATAAAAAAAAAATAGAAATATGTGAGATGAAAATTCCAATTCGGACATTTGCAGAGGAAGTTAAATAAAAGGTATTTAAAAGGAGTTTCACAATAAAACATCTAAACATTTAGATTTTTTTAGGTTTGACTAGTTTTATTCAAAAGACGGCTCTCAAAAATTATGTGTAAAAAATGGCATCATTTAAATGTCCACGTCTACAGGCTGTTGGTTTAAGTGGTGATTCTTTCAGAATCCAACTAGCGCTTCCGCACTATTTTGTTGCCACATCCTCGTTACAGGCTGTCATACGAAAATTAAAATTTCCGAGGACTCGCTCACACATTATTGCACTGAGTTCAGCAATCTGCATCCTGATGTTGTGTTTCAACTTTGGAATCATTGTTGGCTTAATCCTATAGACTTTGCTTTTCAAAAACCACAGGCTGGTCTGCCAGTCCTTTTTCTATCCTCCACAGAATCAGTTTTTTGAAACTTCTTCACCAACTTTTTAATTATCGGCTCTTTCGGACGATTATTTCCACCAAAATAAATCACGAATTTTGAAAATTGATCATTTTCGTAATAAGTTGAAATAATTTTCTATCGTTATTATAACGCGCAAAACTGTACATCTGTCAAAAGTGACAGATGGTTGACAAATGCCAAAGGCGGCATAAAAAGGATACCGTCTAGAAATTATTCACGACTGAAATGTAGGTGTCACTTTTGGTAGACCCTTTATGTACAATGTTTAACGTAGTTTTATAAAGCTTGCGAGATAAACATTAGGGTGTACAAAAAAAGAACTTTTATTGGTGAAATCCCCTAAATTTATTTTAATTGAATTCTTTGGGAATTCCTTTTGGAAAAATGCATTCCGTAAATTTGGTACAAAATGCCTACTAATCGAAATTTTTTATGTTTTTCTTTTCATTTGCCTTTCCAAATGTCCAAAAAAGGGTAATCTGCCTTACTTTAAAAAAATACTTAGACTAATTTTTTACAAGGTTCCTAAAAGTCTCCTAAAATTGTGTGTAATAATTAAAAACCAAAAAAAAACAAATATTTGTTTGGTCGTAGAGCAAATTTAGGGGGTATTACCAAGAAATATTTTGGGGTTAGTGCCAAGAAATTTTTTTTTGTACCACCATAATATAAATTTACACCTACATAGAAATGGCGAAGCTTTACCTATTTTCTAAAATTTTCATGTTGAGAAAATTACCGTTATACCTCGAGTTTGCTAATTTTAAATACAACATTCCTTGGGCTATGAGCCATACTATGATTTCGTTCAGATACCACGATTTTTACCAGGGCTATCGCATGCCCGGACAGAAAACAAACGAAGAGACATTACAAAATCGATTCCCCTCGTCGTTCTGTACATTTTGGCTTGCATATCAATGTTTATACATATATTTCTCGACCTTAAAAACCCCCAAAATTGAATGTGCAAATTTAAAACAACAAAAAAAAACACAAAAAAATTAAAAATAGATGCAGCATTTTTTTGTCGAAGAGCAAATTTAGGAGTTAGCATTAAGACATTTTTTTTGGGCCAACCTACTATGCCTTTTTACACTAAGATATACCTATTGGCCAAAAATTTTTATATTTATAAAATCACCGTTATATGTAAAATGGGCGCAGTTAACTAATTTTGAATACCAACATAACTACGATTAAAAGCTATAGTCCAACTTTCGTTCAGATACCTCAATTTTTACTTGAGTTTTTTACGAACCTTTTTCTACTCAGTTTTACGGACTTCCGTGCAAACATACAGGCATTGCCAATCTATTCTACGTGGACATTTTGGCTTACATATATATTTTTATGCATACATACATATACATATATTTTTATATCTCAACTTCATTAGGCCGCTATAAACTACCGTTATTTGAATAAAGTAATGTATCCCTGTGTACTAGTGAGTTCACGAATAGCAAAAATCTTAAATTCACACATCCATTGCCAACTATTTTGGCTAATTATCGCCCATTCACACACTTTCCTTTCATGACTCATATAATTTGTGCTGGGTTGCCGTTGCGTACAACCATCTCAAACTCACCCCAATGCTTTCGAATGCTTTCGGCACCGACAAAATCAACAGAACGCTATCGAAATAGCTACCCAACAGCATTTTAAAATGGTCCTTATTGATTTTCGGATATTTTCCAAATATCGTGTAGCGCGCCGTATACTCATCCTCTAAGTAGCTGTTGCACAAGTAGCATATGCCGAACTCAGTAAGCACCTGACGCACCACAAAGTTCCTGAAGCCATCGTTTAGTACGAGGACCTCATTTTCGTCGACCATTTGCGTAAAATCGGTGGTCAAATTATATATCAAAGACATATAATTGGCGGGTTTCACACGCAGACGATCCAAGGTGCCGTCGATGCTGGGGCGCGCAGTGATATTGTCGAAGTTGAAATAAGTCGAATTGGCCAACGTCTCAAGGAAGATTTGCAGGTCCTCTTTTGCTTGACCAGTGATTTTCTTTTTGCTTGAAAGAACACAGAAAAAGGAAAAATTGATTACTTATACTTCGAATACAACGAAATCCGTGGAGATATATTTCAATACGCACTGGCAATATTTATCGAAGAGCTCCTGACTTAGTCGGCGCATGGGGCATACTGTAAAACTGGGCACCGGTAAGCGCCAAAAGTAAAAATCGCGCTGAATACCCATCACAGTGCTCTTAGTTTTCCACTTATCGATCGCTTGGAGACCCGTGAAGATGCACATGCCCACAGAGACGATTAGCAGTAGTAGCCAAAACAGGCTTTCGTGGTTTTGTAAATTTATTTTTGATTATTTAAATTTTTATAAATGTTATGTGAATGATATAAAAATACCCACTGCTCAAGTAAAGTGAGTTGCTCTTTGACCAAATACACGAATCCATGAATACAACTTTCGGTGAAATAATTTTTTATATATAATCCAATGCCTTTCAGCCAACGGAAATTGCCACACAAATTTTGCCATTTGGTTTTCGGCTGCGGGTTTTGATTTTTTGGCTGCACTTGAATGTACATTCTGGTTCCGACTCGTATGTGAAGACTACTCTCACTCAAAATCAGTCCTTGCACTGTTATTTTATTTAAAGCTATTTGATGTGGTTTCACGCTAGGCTAGCATGATTGATTAAATATTCATTCGCTACAAGCAAAATGCATTCACTTTTTTAATAAATTGCTGTTAAGTAGGTGCATATATTCGTGAATATGCATGTATGTAGGTATGTAAAGAGCTGATTTTCAATGCCTTGCCATTTGCTGGAACTCTTTATGAAAACCATCTTAACTGACTATAATTTTTGTATTTTGCAATAACCGCAAAACCTTCGAAAACCGAGCGCACACCAAATTGGCCTACTTCTGTGCGCTGCAATTCACTTGAATTTATCAATCAATTACTGCTCTTTGCTTTTAAGACAGTTTAAGCAAAGGTTTGTGATGTAAATATTTGTACAGATTGATCGTTGAAAAGATGAGCAATGGAAAGCTTCCGTTAGATTTCATGCATTTAGTTTTTGCGTCACTTGAATGGAGGCATTGATAGAATTGAAATTGAAATTTGAAAAAGTTGAGCCAAAACACTCAGGCTAAACAGCCCATTGTATTTAAAACTCTGGAAAGGGGGTTGATAGTCAAGGAGTGAGGGAGAAAAGTATCAGAGAAAGAGTTAGGAAAGAATAGAGACAGAGATAAAGATTGTTACTCCTGTGAGAATTTTCCAGATTCTTTGAGAAATCTGTAAATATCCTCCAGTTTTAGAGAACAAATATTACTCATTCTCATGACATCGTAACCCAAAACTCGTAACCGTGCTCTAGCACAGGCAGGACACTCACAGAGAAAGTGCTCAGTGCTATCCGCCTCCTCTTGGCATGACAGGCACATTGGGTCCTCAATGATTCCAATGGTGGTCATATGCTGACCCCATGGGTTGTGTACCGTAATGATGTAATGTACGTCTTTCCTTCTAAGTTTTAGTAGAAAGTTTGATAGTTTTCTGTTCGGACTTGTTATAACACAATTTGCAGCTCTGCAGCGTTCTATACCGGACCATCGCTCTTTATGTAGATTACCTACATAATCGCTGATCCAATTCATGATTCCTGCGGAACTGATTCCGATTATTGGCTCTGGCCCTTGTGGGGGAACCGCTGATCCACGGTTGGCCAATTCATCGGCAATTTCGTTTTCTTGAACACCGGAGTGTCCTGGACCCCATATAATTGCAAGGGTATTCTGTCTTGCAACATAATTAAGCTTCTTCTTACATTCTTAAACAATCTTTGAGGTTTGCTTCGCGTTCTCGAGGGCCTTCAGTGCAGCCCCACTGTCACTGAAAACTTAATCTCTTTCCCGCTCCATCTGCTCTCGATTATCCATTTAGCTACTTTCAGGATGGCAAAAACTTCCGTTTGGAAAACAGTTGCCATTTCCCCATAGCAAAGTGATACCTACTACTATCGTTTAAGTACCATCCAGCTCCAGGCCCTATTTCATTCTTGGACCCATCGGTAAAGAAAATACCCGTCAAGCGTCCCTGCAAGCATTTTGGATTGCTCCATTGCTCACGCAATGCAAATCTGACATCAAATTTCCTTCCTAATGAAACTGTGGGTATCAGGTCGTCTTTGGATGACAAAAACAGTGGATACTGCTCAGATAGCAATGATAGAAGAATCGGGTAGTTATATTTATTTATAAGAGCACTAAACACATAAGCTCCAGCCTTTAGACAAAATATTTATGGGATCATTTAAAGCATACTACAGTGAATACGTAGGTTTGTTCGAGAAAACGAGAGAAAGGTTACACATTTTGACATTGCTGAGTTATTTACCAAAGCGTATCTCAACATTCAAGTTGGGCAATGGTTTTAAGTGCACCGGCATGCATCCTTTCGATAGAAATATATTTTCTGATTTTGATTTCATTGCTAGTGAATTACATGAACAAATACCACAAACAGAAAATACTTCATCATCTACCAGCAATGAAGCAAATTTATCTTTATCTAACAGCTGCTAGCACAAATCGTGTCTCACCTTGGCAAATATCTCCTGTTCTGAATATAAGGAAACCTTCTACAAACCGTGGAAGAAAACAGGGGACAATAGCTCCAAGGACCAAGGAACCGAAACCCGCGACGTGATAAAGGACCACCCCCACCACCGGTGACGACTGAGACTCCGCCGAAAGATGAACTTTTATGTACAGGATCGATCTCTGGAACAGTGCCAATGACACCAACGTCAAACCACAACCATAGAGGATTGTTGTTGTTGTTGTAGCAGCATTAACATTCCCAATACTTACATACGGGGAATGCTGCTGAAGTGACAGTCCTTGGCCGGATATAAATCCGCGTCGTTCCGGTATCGTGGAACCGACTGTCGTGGGAACGCAAAACAAATCCTCTTCTGATTCGAAGCAATCACTCAACTTAAAGGAGAGTGCAACTACTTCCACGAAATCTAAGCTTAAAGTTAAAAAAACACCTAAAAATTCTGTGCGCAGGACAACTCATTCAAGTCCAATTTTCTTCTGATTCGGAAGAATCCCTTAACTTTGTAGACTCCGACGCGGAAGATCTCTTTGCCGATCTTCCACCAAATAAAGAAACAGAATGTAATTTCTGTGGATATTGAGCAGAAAATGACAGTGAATGTCAATTATGGGCACAGTGCCTACAATGCGATATGGTTGGGCTCACGAAAAGTGCTTACCCAAAAAATATGCCATCTTTATTTGCTTGCTCTTGTTCTGAATAGTTTTAAGAAAATATCTACAATACCTTTATTTACTTATTTATAACTGAGTTTTATATATTTTTTAATTACTTTGCTTATTTACGGTGAAAAAAATATATCAACTAATAAAGAACGATGCACAAAATCGGTCAAAATTGGCCCGACTGGGGATTGTAAAAGATCATCATTTTCTGACAGCTTTGACCTCGCTGAATCGAAAAATGACACTTAGAATGTTGTAAACCCTGGGGAAAGTGTTGAAAAACCACCCTCATCCCTTAATCTCAAAATATGAATATAAACTGTAAAACATTTTAATACAAAAATAGCACGAGTTTTATTCTCATATATTATTTAATTTTATAAGCAATTATAAGTAAAAAGATGTAAAATTAGATACACCCTTATCAGTTTTAAAAAACCACCCCTTTGCACCCTTACATTGAGTGAAGTAATTATCTATTGTTTTAATCATCTTTTCATCCCAAGATTATTGTCATTAATAATATTTTTTCTCTCAAGCGAGCTGATAATTACCCCATAGAATTTTAATACCCCCTGGTATTTTTGAAACCACCCCTATTATATCCTTCTTACAAAATACAATCAAAAGTGTTCAAAAAGCCGAAAGTTGTTTCTTTTTCTAATTCATATAATCTTTGTCCTATATGAATGTTAAAAAGACTCTAGTAAACTTCAAAAACCCCACACTAAAAAAACTCACCCCCTTTACACCCCTTATATAAAAATAAATCATTAAAATTCCCAAAAAAGCGTAAGAAATCTATTCTTTTTTGCTTTCGTTACTTGCTTCTTGATCTTATTTCAAAAACATTCTAATCAATTTAAGGAGCACCTGATGGCTTAAAAAACAACCTTTTTTACATCCCTTAAAAAATAAGTAATAGTCCTTCAAATAACCCCAAAGAAAGAAGTCCAACGGAGTCAAATCACATGATCTTGGCGGCCAAGTGACATCGCCGCGACGTGAGATTTTTCGGCAATCAAATTGTTCGCGCAAAAGAGCCATTGTTTCGTTAGCTGTGTGACAAGTGGCACCGTCCTGTTGAAACCACATATCGTCCACATTCATATCTTCCAATTCGGGCCGTAACAGTAACTGCCTGACCGGCCTCATTTTGGAAATACGGACACGGCCCAATGATGCCGCCGGCCCATAAACCGCACCAAACAGTCACTCTTTGTGGGTGCATTGGTTTCTCGGCAATCACTCTTGGATTATCATTTGCCCAAATGCGGCAATTCTGCTTATTGACGAATCCACTGAGATGAAAATATGCCTCATCACTGAAGATGATTTTCTTCGAAAATTGGTCATTCCCTGTTGCCATTTCCTGCCACCATTCTGACCATTGACGACGCTCGAAAGAGGCTTTAGTTCTTGAGTCAATTGCACCTTGTAAGCGTGTAAATGCAAGTCTTTATGCATAATGTTCATCAACGACGAGCCTGAGAGGTGCAATTGTTGGGCACAACGACTAGTTGAGGTGGACGGCTCTTCAACCACACTATCGCGAACAGCAGCAATATTTTCTGCAGTACGAGCTGTACGAGCATGCACTGATGTTTTCACATCTCCTACTGACCCGGGTTGCTCAAACTTTTGCACAAATTTTCCGATAGTACGCACATTTGGACGATTAAATTGACCGAAAAAATCACGAAGTGCGCGATATGCATTTTGATTTGAACGCCCGTTTTCATAATAAGCCTGAATAACTTTAACGCGTTGCTCGATTGCGTGTCTTTCCATGGTTTGAATTGAGTTAGTCTGAAATTGAAAAAGGTCAAATGAAATGCAGAAAAAACTGGACGTTTAGGTGTGGCTCGCATTCAACATCGGCCCTTGAAATTTAAACACCCTTTAGTTAATTCTTGTATTAAGCTTGAGTATAAGTATTGAAACTCGCAGCACGATCGTCTGTTTCCCAATTGTTGTACCTCTTGATACAATAAATCACATTCCCCTAATTAAATTGGAATTAAAAGAAAAAATATGTTTTAAGTTTTTTCTTACAAAAGAGTGAAATTTATTAATTATTTAGTAAAATTGTATTTTTGCACTTTATTTTTGTATAGATTTCTGTTTCTTTGTCAGTTGTACGCTAAATATTCGCTTACACTTAAAACAAAACTTAGTTTGGTTAGAGATACGAATTATTTTTAAATGTATGGGTTTAAATATTTTATAGAATATTTTCGAATTAGCAGTTTAGTAGAACACATTTGTTATTTTATTGCAGTTATTTGATTATTAAAATTAAAAAAAAAACATTTTTTGCAAAACTTCGAACATTTCGTACTGTTGTGTTAAACATTTTCAACAGTGATTTTATAACTAGAATTGTTAATCCCAATACGATGCTAATTAAAAAAAATGTATGCATGCAGTATTTAGTTTATGAAGTACAAAAAAGATTTGTTTCTAGAAAAAAGATCGAAAACTTAAAACCAAAATAAATAAATTTATATACATGCGTACATATATTTTTTGCAAAGTAATTAATAATACAATACCAGTGCATGTTTCTTACGAATATAGCCACGGTAAAAATATGCTAAGGCAGAAAATTACTTTTAAAAGCAAAAGAGAAATTTTAAGTAGCAAGAAATGATGGCCAAAGAGTCCATATTAGTGTTTTAATACCTTTCCGGTTATTTGGATGTTACAAAAAACTGCCGTAAAGCAAATATAGTATATTGGAATGTGCCCTAAACAAAATACATACATAAGTCTACTATTTTTTATATTGCAACTAATTTTTGTCATTCATTTTTAAACAAAATTTCTTTGCGCCTTGAAAGTTCTTTACTAAGCACTAAATAAAATATTTCTTATATTATACCTACCTTTATTTTTATAAATACTTAAAAAAATACTAAGTGTAAGCCTTAATTTCACATAAGAAAATTTCGATAAATAAAAATAATTTCCAACAATTAATCAAATCGCAATATTTTCGCTTGGATTGCAAAACAAAGTTACATTTCGTTTGTGTCGCTGTGCATTCGAAAGAACTACGGGCAATTTTTTAATACAAGTGCTTCAAATAAAAATGAACTTTTCGCATTCAAACAATGAAATAAAAACAAAATTCAGTTATAAATTAAACTAAAGTAGTGAAATTTGTTGTTGGCAGGTATCCCTTGTGCCGGCTATGATCGAGTATTTAGGCGGCGCCACAGGAGTAACAGCAGTTTTGCTT
Organism: Anastrepha fraterculus; assembly: GCA_037575425.1. Taxonomy (NCBI): domain Eukaryota; kingdom Metazoa; phylum Arthropoda; class Insecta; order Diptera; family Tephritidae; genus Anastrepha; species Anastrepha fraterculus. The sequence goes on along the minus strand of JAYXIM010020233.1, from coordinate 169,788 downwards.
GTAATAATCGTAACTGCAGAGTTTCGCTTTCACAGCCCACAGGCAGTTGTTGAACTCGTCCACACAGGAGACAGCAACATCATTCTGGAGAAGCTCCAGTTGCGGTTCTGAAAAAGATTTAAATTGTTGGATATTGAATAGTTGTGACTATACTCGTATAGTCTTCAAATAAAGTCGTAGATATTTCAGAAATTAATTATTATTTTTAGGTTTTAATCAAAAACGTTTGAATTAAACGTAATATGTTTACCACATAAATAAATATTTATTCATTTCATTAAATGAATAGCTTTTAAAGATTTTTTGCCTTCATTAGGCAGTTTAAAACCATTACAATTCCTATACAAGAGAGGGAGACTGCATTATATAACAAACCTAAATCTCCAATACGCATTCCCCTCTCAATTTGTTCTCTTTAGCATTTCTAGCAACCACTCGCAAAAGAAAGCGAATGATTTCTTCATTCATTATATTTTTTGTGTGTTGTTTTTTTTTTTTTGCACATATTTGGAGCCCAGCAGCATTTGAACTACACAGCCACATACACACACAAACAACTTATTCGCTGTCACACAGCGTCGCTGCATCAATAAAATTTTGATTTATTTGCATCGGAAGAGCCTCAGTACTCAATCGGAAATTGTTGCGTTCGGTTGTTAAGTAAAGTTCGTGTGAGTTTGTGGACATTGAAAATGTATTCATGCAAGCTTTTTGTGCATATGAATGCCAAAAGTGGTAATTGCTATGTTCAAAGTGCCGTGAATTTCGTTGCAAAAAGTTCTCTAACCAAAGAATATTCAACTGAAAACATATGCTGTCGAATAATGAAAATTAGAATGCTTCAAAATGAGAATTGAAAATTGTGTGTGCATAAATCGTCGGTTATACAAAAAATGGCCGTACATAAAGGTGTAGGCAGATGGTAGTGCTCGATTGAACGGTTTAAAAGAATTACGCTCTGTATTTGGAAAATTAGTATTGTAACCAAAACGCTTCAATTAGTTACCATATCGACTATTCCTGACCCATTTTGGCACGTGGGTCAACGTAAGTACCAAGTTTATTATGGTTACTTCAGAGAATATAATAAAGAATATTTCTTAATACTTTATAAGCTCAAGGCCAGTTGATATGTTTATTGAAAATTAAGAAGGCACATTGAAGTGGCCAAAGTTTCGTAACAGTGAACGATGAAAGTTCAGGTTAAGTGTGTGAGAGAACTAAAAAGAGAGGGTCAAAAGAGCGAAGATTTGTAAAGAACCAAGGCGAATCTAATAAAGGTGGTATCGGTAAGCCAGCTGATTTGCTTTTTTCATTCGAAGTCTACATCCCGATGTCAGCATAAAATTAAATGACGGCGAGTTGTTCCATTCGCATTATCGTCGTATTCTAGTGAAAAGATTTCAAAGGTGAGCTCTTTATTATACCGTTATTTGGCTGACGTCGTTTGAGCTTTGTTTACAAAACACCGAAGTTGTGTTAGGGATATACGACAAAAATCAACCAATAACACTTCGTTGCTGTCAGAACAACTACTGATTAGATGAGTGTGTGAATACATGTGAAATGATCGTGCAGAATTCGGCTGCCGAATCCTCAAGTGACATGACAGCCCAAAGATGAAAGATTACCAGATTTGCGCGTTAGGTATGGTGAAAAAAATTTTTTGAGGGTAACTTTGATTTCCACGTCACTTGGCCTGTGTGTTGTAGTCACAACCTCGAGCTAAATTTTGTAAAACACATCCCAACTGACATCAGCGCATCTGTCAAATTCGCTCAGAGCCGAATAACGGTCTACTACGTAGAACACTTTTGAAAATCTTTTCTCCATGGTGACAGCCAAAGTTCCCCTCACAATTTTCTTTTCCACCATAGCTAAACATCAAAGCTGGTAAGCTATCATCCTTGGTATACTAGCTCCAACTTCATGTCGGCTGTACACCATATTCGTCTATTTGTTTTCCTGTTGTCGTGTTATTTCTATGTGCAAAACGTTCTTAACGCTAACCTTACCGCGCCCGGTCAAATGACCGGTTACAAAATTGAATTTAAAGGCTGCACTTATAATCTCTTGCTTCCTTTTTTTTTTTTTGAAAATATTAATTACTAGCTTTAACCCGCGGCCCCGCTCGCGTAGGTGTAGTTTGAGGGATTCAGGATATGTAGGTATATAAAAGAATTACAAACAATAATTTCATAGAAAATAATTTTTATTAATAACCATAATATTGCAATACCTGCCATCCGTTGCTATGCTCGTTGAATAAAATCAAAACAACCAATCAGAAAAATATCAAGCAAAATTATTTTTATTAATTTTCTATCTTAAACCGTTTTTGAGCTTTGCATTTGGGTCATAGTTGAACAGCTTATGCGGATTATGAAGTCTAGAGTGTGCTACAAATAGTAGGAAATAGGAAAAACTAAGATTTTTTAGATTAAATTTAAGCAAATATTCGATTATTAGTGACGAATGAGAGTGGTAAACATGCCTATAACCTTCATTGGGTGAAAATATGAATGTATAAAAATGTTTACGACATTTGGTGTTGTCGTTTCGTAGTGATGCGCGGACAACGTACAGACATTCACCTTTATTGTATAGAGATGTATTAGAAAAAATTAAAAATTTATTTTGAAAAAAACGGTAAGAATAAGTATACGTGATACACCGGTACGGTTAGTGTTAAATGCACCACCCTGAGAGTAATTATGGCTGTGACTTAACAATAAATAAGCGAGATAGAGAACGGCGACAACAGTAAAATACATATAAATATATTATATTACTACGTCAGCAAATCAGCTGATTCTGTCTAATTGTATATAAAGTGGATAGCGAGATTCATCCGCGAATGTGAAGGTTTATAAGCAAAAACAGAAGGTTAGGTTACCCTTATGTAATGTATATAAAGAATAGAATAGAAAAGAGCAGACAAAGAAAACAGTTCATTGAGAAAAAAATCTGGAATTACGTTTAGGGTTGTTAGTATCACCCTTAGTTAAGTTTTTGATTTTTTGGATTAGAAGCAGTTCATTTCGGTGTAACTTAAATTTCACGTGACTGTTTTGAAAACTAGCCTCGTAAAATAAATTTGTATTGAGCTTTGCTTGTAACTGACTATTCGATGTACGGCAGAACATGGCCGGACATAGAAGTTTGTTGATTTTCCGTTATTGTCCTATGTATGTAATTTCCATATATGTTTTCTTTTTACGTACTTTACTTATACTTTAACCGCTTTTATACTTAATAATTTAACCAAAACAGGCAAATAAAAAAATTATTTTAAAAATATTGGAGAAAATGTCCTGAGATCACTGGGGAAACACTTCACTCCCTGTCTCACTAAACTTTAAGTGCATAAATGCTCAGCAGCAGTGAAGATTTGAAAAATAAACTCGATTTTTTCCGATAGATTTACTGCTCCCCTTTTTCAATGCATAAAAAAAAGTCATTACATATCGACACTTATTGCGCGCATTTTCTATAGCTGCGTTCGATTTCGAAAGTCTATGAATATTTACTAAAAATTTTTCGCGATTGGCAAATAAAAATGTATACATCGCATAGCCTCCTTAAGACAGACACAATTCAAGCAACGGCTGCTGCGTCCGACTGTAGTGGAGGTATAAAGTGGGTTCTGCACTTCTCTAATTAAAAACTGTAAGGTCGTAAGCAGCATCGACAAGGCGAGACGATGCCGCCTTCAAATAAGCATCAAGCCCAAAAGGCTTCCGCAGCGTCTGCTCGCTAATCGACGGATGCACAAAATATTTGACTTTTAGCAAGCGGCTGAGTTGGAAATGCTGCTCGCTCCAGCTAAATTTAAGCTGGCAGCTCTATCGAGTGGGTTGGGACCCTGGGCTAACAGCCTATCGCTACTGAAATATAATTGGTACTGAAACCGAAACAAATGGAAGAAATGCTATCGATCTTTAGCAACATCTTTTAGCATGAGCGGCGCTCTAGCAAATTATAATAATAATAATCCATTTAAAATACCTGTCTCCCTAGTAATGATTTAAGTAATTAATAAAAAAATAATTTGATTATAATATACAGTTATTGTAAGTTTTTATTTCATCGCAAGGATGTTGTTCTGAGGTCACTGCAGAGTAAACAACTCTTGTATCTTACCGTCACAGTTATGCGTGTTACAGCTGCGATAGATGGGCTCCCGGAGTGAGTAACGACACTTGGACGATTCACGCATCGCACCCTCACGTTCGTCATACTCCAAGCACTTCACTGAACGACGTTGAGTACCGCCGTCACACGTTTTCGTGCACTATAATTGAGTTAAAAGAAAAGCTTTTGTTAAAAACTCATTTTTAATTTCGATTAAGTGTCCCTCTCACCTCCGACCACTCAGAGTAATGCCAACGCGGTCCGCAGTACTCCACCTCTTCATGTGAGCAGTTTTCCATTATTTGCGGCTTCAGCTCCGGCTTGCAATCTTCGTCCTTTACAATCTGCTGCTGGTGTATGCAGTAAACTGGTCGGGTGCGAGTTAAATTAAAACAGTTTCCATTACATGGCGTCCACGGACCAGCGAACCATTCACCCTTTTCACAATCGCGACTTCGTTCACATGACCGCGTAATCTCTGGTGTTGCACGTGAGTCGCAACGTTCTGTATTTGGCTTTGAACGATCACAGAAAATAGTGCGATACTCCACGCCTGTACCACATTCAGCAGAGCAAAACTGATTCCAATCGGACATCAACCAAATACCAGATTTGTCAGTCTTATCACGTCCGCGATGATTATGAGTTCCATTAGCGCCTGAGTGTGCCATGCGGTAACGTGCCACATGTGAACGACGTCGATTCTTCGGGCAATCACAGGGTTTGCGTTGATTGGGCATCTCGTCCATACAAGCCGAATTGTCAACGTGTATAACAATGCCGGAAGCGAGCTCTTGTACGCAACTTAAATCACGCTCACGGTAGCCGTCACCCTGTTGACAATGACACTCGCTCCAATCCTCTATGCGCCAATAGGCGGGACAGGGTTGCGTATTGCAGCGCAACAGGTTTTCGTTTAGCATTGGTTTTTCGGAATGCATGCAACGGCGCTGGGAGTAATAGCGTATTGGATTCTCCCGCACGCAGCGCACAATTGGCGTCTGTATGCCACCACCGCAGGTTTTCGAACAGGCGCTAAAGCCTACCACTTTCCAGTTGAAGCGACGACGTCGGCCCGAGCGCGAATTGCTTGCAAAACTTTCCTCTGGACCATTTTTCAAAAACGCTTCACTTTCCACCGATAGCTCATTTTCTTCTGAGTCAGAGGTTATGGGCAGTAGATACTCATATTTGATACCCGGATTCGAGGACTTGCTGTATATCTGCAATGTAGTGAATTGTTCTCCATTAAAACGTGTATTATTTAATTTTGCTTTACATACCATCAACTCCAGCATTTCTCTTATGGGACCCATGCAAGTAATCCACTCCGTAACGCCATCGCCATGCTGCAGTCCGTCAATGCGATGGTAGTTGAAAATCGCACCTAAAGCTTCATAGGCGCCGCTATCCGAGGCGCTATTATCGCCATTAAATATATATTTCTGATCGGGTGTACGCAGCACTACGAAGGAAAGAAGATTTGGTTTAATTAAAAAATGTTGCTTGAAAAAATTTAAAATGTGGTTTGTGGCAAGGAGTTACCTAGTAAATTTATGCTGTTTCCCAGTTCGGTGATAGAAATATTCGAGGCACCCGCTGGTATTGTGGCCACATGCACGTAAGCGTCTTCTGGTAGTGGGTCGCGTGTAAAGATACCCGTTATTGGACGGCAAATTAAACCACCGCAACTCACTGATCCACTGTTGGCGGAAAGGCCGGTGATGATGCCAGTGGCGTGGACGGCCTGAAAGAAATTAGGAAAATCAAAAAACACAAAAAAAATTAGAAGGGAAATATTTTTCAGGTTGTATTCATGAAATATCAAAGTATGAATATTTTTATAGATCTTAAAGTTTTTCAGGTGCTTGGGAGACCTCCCTCCGAGAGAAGATTTTCATCACCATTTTCTCTCAACTTCAAGTTTCTTACGCGGATTTAATTAGCACCAAGTTTTGTAAGAGAGTTATGTAACTGTGATATAGAAAAATTAAAAGTTTTAACTATTTTATACGGAACTCACCAGAAAAGCCAGCAACAGTTTCCCCAACATTATAAAGCACTTAAAATCTCAATCAGTTCTACTTATTCAAATACGAGTATTTAGTATCCACGAAAGTCTATACGTACAAACTTTTAAGTTGTCTTCAATAAAAACATCACAAAAACAAATTTAAACCGAAGAAATATGATTCGGAAGTGAATAGCGATGGCAGCGATGGAGCTGATCAATAAATCTTACTTAGGTAGTAGAGGAAATTAACATACGAAGAGGCAAAGCATGCAGTACAGGTGAAAAAAACGTTTAAATTTATGTATAAAGGCAATTAGATTGATTTAGTTATAATTAAAGCATCGAGTAGCTGGAATTCAGCAAAACAAGATGAGCATCAATGAAATCACCATTTCAAACAATTGGCTCAGACTCACTGGCACACAAGTGCCAATAAATTAAAGCATGAATGAATACGTTTTCAAAGGTACCCTTGAAGTAAACAATGCGGCAAGCTTGTATGTAAATATGAAGGCATATGATAGCTTTTTAAAGCATTTCCTTTGGTGCAAAGCCTCTTTCTTTCATTTCTTGCCGGTGAGTAGTAATATAAAAAATTTATTGGATTATTAAATTTATTGACCTATAATTCTCTGCTGAGCACTGCTTGCGTCTTGCGCTCCCATGTATTGTCATTTTAATTAAAAGTGTTAATTCGGGCATTAATTCACGCATAATTAAGTGATAAATTACAAAACTGTGCACTCAATTATCCATGATTTCTACCACGTAGATCCCAAGTAACTTAACAATAGCGCGATTGATAATAGAAAATTTAGTAGGCGACGTTCAAAGGGGTGTAGTAACGAGGGCCGTTTGAAAAGTACGTCAAAGTAAGAGACATGGCATTATTGGCGCATATCGAGGTTATGTTTACTTAGTAGCATCTCTTGGAAGAACACACACCAAGTTTCAGTCACATCGGTATATTTCTTTGTGCTTGGCATTCGTTTGAATCGAGAAAGTCGAGAGATTTTCCTTTTTCCTTGAGTGATTTTCCTTTCGCCAACTTACGCCCCAACAGTTGCATTCGCAAAATTACCAATTAAAATCGTTTCACATCCACCCTCACTACTCTCCAGACTTGGCACGCTCGGATCCATCGGACTACTATTTGTTCCACGATTTGAAGAAATGACAGTCAGGAAAAAGATTATTTTTCAAACGAGGAAGTGATTGCAGAAACGAATCGCTATTTTTCAGACTTGAACAAATCTTATTATTCGGCAGGGATTACCAAACTAGAACAGTAAAAAAACTAGAACTATAAAAATAAAAAATGACAATGACTTTATAAACGGCCCTCATATTTGATGGAAGAGCTACCGAGCTCACAAATATTTGATTAAAAGTTATAAAATAATAAATAGTCAGAATTTATGACGAACCGCGAAACAGGTTTCAAACCGAAAAACAAGTTTCAAAAAAATTCATTTAGGTGCAGAAAATATGTCCATATGTAGCTATATTAAGGTGATTCACCAAAAAAATTGAAGGTTTTCCACCAGAAATAAAAAACATGTTAAAGACTTTTACCAAAATATTTCTAAAAAATATTGCGACTAACATGAGTTCGATCGATTCCAAAAGTATTTGATTTTGTATCTAAGTAATGAAGTTTTTGGTCAATTCTCGACTATTTTTTGGAAAACTATATTAGTTTAGTTCTACCTTCTCCAAACTGGATAAAGAGGTAAAGCGAATGGGTTTGGTAGTGAACGAGGACAAAACTAAGTCCCTTTTGTCTTCAAACAAACAGTCGGCGCACTCGCGTATCGGCACCCACGTCACTGTAGACACTTATAATTTCGAGGTTGTAAAAGAATTCGTTTATTTAGGAACCAGCATTAACACCGATAACAATGCCAGCCTTGAAATCCAACGCAGAATCTCTCTTGCCAACAAGTGATACTTTGGACTAGGTAGGCAACTGAGCAGTAAAGTCCTCTCTCGACGAACAAAACTAACACTCTACAAGGCTCTCATCATGCCCGTCCTAACGTGTGGCGCAGAAGCGTAGACGATGACAACATCCGATGAAGCGACGCTTGGAGTGTTCGAGAGAAAGATTCTACGCAAGATTTTTGGACCTTTGCACTTTGGCAACGGCGAATATCGCAGGCGATGGAACGATGAGCTTATGAGCTTTACAACGACATAGACATAGCGCAGCGAATACAGATCCAGCGGCTACGTTGGCTGGGTCATGTCATCCGAATAGATACAAACTCTGAAAGTATTCGATGCGGTACCAGCTGGTGGTAGCAGAGGAATAGTAGGAAGACCTTCTTTGCGGTGGAAAGATCAGGTAGAGAAGGACTTGGCTTCACTTGGTGTATCCAGTTGGCGCCGGTTACCACGAGAAAGAAACAACTGGCGCGCTTTGTTAAACTCGACCAAAATCGCGTAAACGGTTATCGCGCCAATTAAGAAGAAGAAGAGTTTAGGGAAAACTTGTATAGCTCAGACAAATTTTTACCCATTACCATAAAGTATCGGTGCAAAGCATTTTTTTCACTTTTTTATTTCTTGGTAAATTCACTTCCCTTTATTTTTCGCAAATCTTATTATTTCGATTATTTGCTTCCGAAGTAGCCGAATTTTGATTTCGTTGATAAAATTATTAAACATTTTATGCAGACCTTTTCAGTTTAAACTCTTCTATCAACCCAAGTGATTTCTAAAGTAAAATATTTTAGAAAACTAATTTTATTTATTAAAAGCTCGATTTCATTTTCCCGTATTTTTCACGTAAATCCTAATATTTTCCGAGATATTTTTAAGAAAGCCTTAAGATATATTAGATTTTAAAATTCCCTTAAAAACTCAGTGCCGATTTGTTATCGGATGGAGAGTGATGCACCCTAATGTTTACATAATGATACCCTTTATCTAAATAACTATAAAGTAGGCACACAATCGCACGCTTTATAGGCGCAGAAAATTGAATGCCATATTTCGGCATTATGGCCATTATAATTCTCATACATACGCATACACAATGCCAAATCACTCACGCAATCTTCATATTTATTACACCTCCGGTGCTTGCCTACTATTAATATACGTTTTTTAACGCATAAATCACAAATAAAAATCTATATTCTTACATTTTCCATGTGTCCATAAATTACCGCTCTTCATGCACCGTCACATATGCACGCATACATACATACATGAGAAACAGACAAACTCGTTGAGTAACACATGTTATTTTCCGCATTTGCACTTTGATCCCCATACAACAAATTAATCAGTGAAATCACCAATGTTTGCCAACAATTTACATCTCTATAGATACACTTAACAACCTAGCAGATACAATTTTTTGTGATTTACAAGCGCAAGCGTAGAGAGTAATCCAACAAAGGTGCTTTTATATGAATATCCAATCCACACACAAGCACACGTATATATATACGCATGGCAGCAAGTGGTAGACATTGGCTGGTACAGTTAGGTATGTTTTGCATGCAACAAGTGACGGTGAGGTCAGCTGATAAGAAAGCCAGGAAACCAAAGTTGGCTGGAAAAGAAAGGCTGCCAAGGTATGCATTCATGAATTCAGGCAAAAGAATGGAAAGAATTGAAAATTTGTATTGCATATAAATGCGCGTAAATCTTTTTTTTTTTTTAATTCTAAAGAAATAGTATATTTATATATAATTGGCGCGTACACCCTTTTTGGGCGATTGGCCGAGCTCCTCCTCCTATTTGTGGTGTGCGTCTTGATGTTGTTCCACAAAATAGTATACAAAAATAATATATGGGGAGTAGCTCGCTTGTGTGTTTGGATACCGAAAAGGGCTCTATAAATTGGTTAATAAAAAACTTTGCAGTGTGCAATTTAATTTCATTCAGTTTTTTTCTCACATTTTCAAATGGCTGCGTAAAATTTTTTTACATTTTTATACAGTCTTTAATCGAAATGCTCTTCTTCGATCCCCTTCAACATGACGCCAAAAGAAATCTTAATCAAAAGCAAATTTTGTTTCACTTCAACTTTTTCACTAGTGGCATGACTGATAGGTTTTACCTATTTGAACAATACACAACTCAGTATGCCATCGTCTGCGGTAAACCGCATAACTGAGAAGACTAGTGACTAGCACTTGGACTAAATCTGTTTAATGGTTCTATAGTACAATAGTGTTCGAGTCTATAAAGCTCTGCCTAGATCGTTCTCAAACATTAGTCTATGAGAGCTCGCCACCATGGCCAATACCATCCCAATGACTAAACAACGGAAATACAAACAACATCGGTACGTAGGTAAAATGGCAAGAGTGCCACAGGCACACCCCAAGTAGCACGTGCCATTTTGATACCATAATGTGGGCATAACCTGTGCAAAGAAAAGTTATTGGGAAGAGAAAACCTTCTACAGCCTTCATCCCCAAAGGGCACGCTAAGGAATCTCAAGCGCCTAGCAACCAAAGCCGGACATTTTCAGGGAAAATGTTCAACAGTCTATTTCTCTGTAGGATCCCCACAGCTTCTGCAATAGGGGTTGTACGGAATTCCAAGCTTCTCCGCATGAGTACCGATCACCCAGTGACCAGTGAGCACCGCAATGAGTTTGGAAATTGAATGGCGGGGGATTCCCATCACCTTAAGTGTTCTGATTCTATCGTATTGGGAGTATAGTATTTTCGAACACGTAGTAGTACTTTAGCACACGATGAGACAGACCTCCATCTGTGTAGTTTCACTTTAACAACGGACAAAGGGGCACCGATGTCTGAGAGGGGGACAGCTAAAACCGGTTCAGTCGACCCCTTCCTGGCAAGCTCGTGGGCAATTTCATTTCCCTCTATATTACTGTGCCCAGGAACCCAGATAAGGGAGATATGTCCTGCTCGATCGGGATGTTTGAGTTCCACAAACAACATCAATACTAGAAGATTCAAAAACTCGTCTATTTTAACTGGAAGGCTGTACGCGTTCAGATGACACATTTTTAAGCCAACCTTTTGCCTACCTATGCGTATCGCGACTCTTAAAATTCATAACAATAATAAAGAAGACAATGAAGATAGCGCAGTTTAATAGAGAGCAAAACGAAACAATTAGTGGAATCAGCATTGCTCTCGGTGTATGGCCATGTCGGCATTTCTAGTATTGAAAAAGCTGATAATGAAGCAAAATACTTTGGACTAGCACCTACTTTTCAATATGAGACACACCAAAAGAGACTTACAGAATAGAAAAATTACCAGCTTCGATACTCCAACCTTAACCCGACTGGCGATACACTTCTCTAACCCAGCATATCACTCAACCTTTAAAAACATGGAACGCACTGGTGCAGGCAAAAAGTGGTTTCAATAGGATGAAATTACAGCTCGGTTATACTACTGAGTTGTTAATAACGAAATTAAATGAAAACATTATCTCTCGATTTGGGTCTGTGAACTGACCCACCACATCATGTGGATAAACACCAATCGACTATTTTCTGTGAGGATATGCAAAGTCATTAGTGTAGAATAAAAACCCGTGGCAATTGACGACTTGGAAGCCTGCACTGATCGAGTATAGCAGTAATACGACCAGATATGATGATGTACGCCCAAAATCATATTTAAATATTAATGGTATACAAAAAGTATAAAAACTTCCCAATAAAAATATTTAATTTTTTTTTCATTATTTAGTCTATGAAATAATAATTTCTTAAAGCCCATTTAACAACTATTAACAACCACATTTAACTTAAACTAGAGCATCGAATTAAGAATATTAGTAAAAATTGTTTTAGGCAAAGTCCACTCAGATGTTAAGATTTGGCTAAATTCGCAAAAAGCCCCTCCAATAGTATTTCGTTCTGGTATTATCTGCATAGAAAGGCAAGCACAAAAATATCTCCGCGGTGCCTTAAATTTTATTCTCTCCAAAAGCGATCATAAACTTAGAATATGCAAAAATTAAAAGTTAAAAGAGAATATTGACCTCCTTTTCGAGCGATTTCAAATTTATCAGTGCTAAACGTGCACCATACGATGGCACAGGATCTCAATGAATGCCACCCAATGAACGTAAGGCAAATTTGGGGAACCTCTTCTGCATGCGCAGCACCTTCTCCTATCCTATCAATGCGGAACTGATGGAAAGGCATAAAGCAGTTTTATGGTGTATGGGTCAGCAAACTCAGTGCTTTTGAAATGACAAAAATAAATTGTGACTGATGAATGCAAATTTTCTATTATATAAAAATGAATCGCAAAATGAGTTGGTAAGCGCATAACTCAACAAAGCATGGACAAATCTTAACATTTATATTTTAAAAATGTTCCTTGAAGTCCAAAGATGGTTTGTATGGTGAGAAAAATTCGAATAATTTCCGGGAAAACCCTAAAACAGCTCTTTTCTTTTTCCCATACAAAATTGCGCGTTCGTGTGCGTGTTCGCGTTGGAGAATCTAATGGGTTCACACAAAAGTGATGATATCGTGAACCCGACCAAATTGAAAAGTCAAAAAATGTAAGAGCTATAGATTTGATTGGCTTCGCAATATTCTTCCTTTTGTTTTAGTTTAGAACGACTTAAGGAATGATTTCATTCACAAATAAAAAAAAATAGTTAAGTAAATTCTAAGAATCAAACATATTTTAAGAATACCAAAAGATAAACAGAAGAACAAAAGACAAACTTTATTAATTAATCTAGAAAACCCATGTTTCTCACATGGCCAATTGTATGTTGCCTGTTCCCGTGTTGGAAAACCATCAGATTTGTTTGTCTATGCACCAGGTAATCAAACAAAAAACATTGTACATCATAAAGCACTACAATAAAAATAAAACAGATTTTTGTTAATAATTATGATTCACTTGGTTTACAATAAAGCGATTACTGAAAATACTTATACACGTTTTATTTCATTATTCTTTATTATATCGGTTATTAACCCTATGTTAATAATAATAATAATAAATACTTAGTTATCTCTATGTTTTTTCATTGAAGCACCCACTTTGTAAATATTTGTCACCTTTAGGTTCCCACTATCCCTTTAGATTATTTTTCAATCAGACGTGAACCTTAAGTTCACCTCTTAGTTTGAAGGCCTCTGGCAAACATCCCAGTCGGGGTTTTTAGTGGCTCCCAAAAGGGTGGCCAAAGTTCGTGGATGCGAAGATACTTAGGTCACCCGAGCTGACCCTGTTCTTTAATTCTCCTGAACAGAACCGTCACCATGATGATAGGGCGGTGTGTAAGGGTGAGCAGAGTAAAAACGTTTTAAGGTCGAAATATAAACTGCCACATGCAAAATCTATTTGACAGAACGAAGTCTGTCGGGTCCGCTAGTTTAGTATAAAAAATAATGCCAAGGACCTTAAATTCCTGAAGCTATTGCAAGTTACCTCCAGAGCAGCTGCACTAAGTTTGTAATAAATTGCATAATTTTGAAAATCCAACATGGACGCATTTCTCAATATTCAATGAAAGCTGTGATCTCAAGCACCAATAAAATAAATCCTCTAGTTCGTACTGGAGTTTCATCAAATCAGCGGGTTCTTAACGAGTAAATAAGAATCGTCGGCGTATAATGGAAAGTTGGCGAACGAAAAGCAAGAACCAAGCCATTCATAGACAGAATAACCAGCAATGGACCCAGAATGCTACCTTGCGGTACGCCAGAAGTTACGAAAAAGGGGAATGAAAAATGGATTATAAGAATGTAACAACGCGCCGCCTTCAATGCAATTCATAAATTTAATTAAAGTCATTAATTAAATTTTTATTTTTTATTTGAAGTTCTCATAATCTAAAAAAACACTGGTTATCAGAAATGATAGTGAATGGCGGCCGAAAATAAAATTTTGATATTCCAAAGTTTTGAATATTAATTCTTTAAGCGGAATTTTTTACTTAAACTTATAATGAAAAATCTCATAAAAATTTACAGTTATAAATATATTTACATGTCGGAAATGCGAGTACTTCAATGCGATTCACACCATCGAATACTTAAATTTAATTGCGTGTTTTTTCCAAAAGTTTCTTTTAATTTATTGCATAAACGAAGCATAACTTGCAAACGCGCAGCTAATTGCCAGCCATACAAAAAATGGTTTGTTTACATATTTTATTTTATGCGCATTTTTAACAAATTATTTTAGTGAGCACTCGGCTGCATGCCACTGACGCACACACAATATGCCGTGCAGTGCAAACAAACCAGCAAATATACCGGTTTCACATACATCCATACATCCATACTCATGTAAGCCTTTTAGTGCGACTCAAGCGCATTACGAAAACGCAAACTTAAGCGACCGTTTAGCGGCGCTCATGCACCACCTCCTCTCGCTCAGCTGTCTGGCTGTTCACACATCTTTCTGCCTGGCCTACGTAGCTGTCCATTTGTCTGTCCGTCCGTCCGTCTGTCCATGTCTCCGCATATCTATCTATCACCATCCACTTAAGCACTCAAACTTAGCTGCCGCTTTTGCTGCTGATAATTCGCCGTGAAATGTCTATTGCCGTTGTGTTTGCCCACAATTTGCGGTTGCTGTTGTTGTTATATGTAGCATCTGGCTTATTGCAACAATATTATTATTATTACCATGTCGTCGGCATTTGGTCTGCTTGGTTCAGGTATATTTTTTTATTTTTTATGTTTGCTTTTTTTTGCTCTTAAACAAAAGCCGCCGCCACCGCCACCAACGGTTGCATTTTTGACGTCAACACAATTTAGCCTTTAGTCAATTTATGTTTACTTGTAAATTTGCAACAGATTATCGCTGCATCTACAAGTAATCGCCGCATGACAAGATCTTTATATTTTTTATTTAATTTTTATTTTTTTTTTTTTGTACCTTTTTTGCGCAATTTTTGAATTTTTCGGTTAACCATAAACACCTTATTGTTATTGTTGGCGCTGACGTGCTCTAGGTACAACAAATACAAATATATGCAAGTGTGCGTGTGCTGCCCGCTTGATGTGGCTCATTGAATACGTCGATATCGCTTTATTGGCCAATTTGCAATATGACGTTTAAATATTTTTATGTTTTTATGCAAAATAAATGCGTACAATTTTATACTGATCGGTATTTGAATTTAATGGCTTGGAATAATTTTTCAATCATATTCGAAAATGCTGCTTACTATGCAGTAAATGTCAGGCGGGTTTTCTCATGACGAAGGAAGAAAAAATGTTCAAGAAATATAGAAATATATCAAACGAAAGCGGGCAGTGCGCAATGATTCTCAGAACAGGTCCGCTTCGACTTTTAAGACTATTATTTAAGGTAAATATAGGGTACAATTGGTGTTGAGACTTTCTATGGACTTACAAAGAGCCACATTAGCGAACTTCTCACGAGGTACGCTACAAGGTTCAAGCTTTCTAACCTCAAATTATAACAGACTCGGATTCAGCGTGCCAAAATGATTCGCCGATCCCAAGCAGCGGGAGGAGGTCCTGTGATTTATTTAAGGAGACCCTGTGGTCTAGAAATTTCAAAACATCGATTTTTTGTTTTTTCGATATTTCGAAAGTATAATATCTTAAGAATATACTGTGTAATTTTCATGTGGAAATTCCCAATAGTATAGCTTCTACAGCCCATTAACAAGGTGGAGAGGCGGGGATGAAAACAAAAAAACTATTCAACCGAATCACTTGAAATTTGGATATGTTGTTCACAACATGTATCGCTATCGTCGGAACTAGAATCATAACTTTATTTAAATAATTTCCTATTTTTTAAACTAAAAAACTAGTGAAAAACCCCGATTCTACGAACATTTTTTTCAAAAGTGCGCCATTTTGTCAATTTTTCATTTTTTCGATTTGTTCTAGTTCCCACCATAACTGCACTCTTTCTGATTAAGAATCTTCTTGAATTTTGTGTTTCAAATGAGTAGAAGTCTCGAAATCATCTACGCCGCCCGGTTTCGATTTTTCGGGAGGGTCATCTTCAGCGGCATTTTTATAATAATAAATATTGTTTCAAAAGTAAAAAAAAAATTTTTTTGTACGCTCAATAAACGTACTAATAAGACCGAAAAGTTGAAACATCGTTTTTTAAATTTTTAATGGCAAAAAAAAATCGTAAAAATTGGTGAAATTTTCGTGCTCTAGACCACCGGGTACCCTTTCTCTTATTTTTTTTATATATTTTTTTCTTTAATTTTTTTATATATAAACAGCGGGAGAAAAATTAGGGTCTGTGATAAAAATTTTGTTTTATTACTTATATTTTTTTAACACCGGTAAATACCTTTGAAATGAAACTTTCAGCTATTAGTCCATAGATGTCGCTAGGAGTATTTTTAAACCTTCCCAAATGTCTTGTTTTTTTCGTCTGTCATCTGTCAACAATATTAAGTTCATTGTTTGCTACGTTTCTTACAACAATGCATTTTCGTCGCTCTTAAAAATGTCGAATTTCGTGCCTTCAAATTACGATTTGCGGGCATCGTTGATTTTATGTTATCAATTGAAGAAAAACGCTTCTCAAGCTCATCAAATGCTTATAAAGGGTGGTTAAATTTCAAGGGCCGATGTTGTATGTGAACCACACCTAAACGTCAACGACACCGTTGGACTTCTTTCTTTGGGGTTATTTGAAAGAAAAGGCGTACGTCGAACAGCTAGCAACAGCTTCAGAGCTAAAGGATGAGATAATTCGGCACATTTACGGCATAGAACCTCAATTATGCCTCAGCGTCATCAAAAATTTGGATCACCGGATGAAGGTATGCCGCCGAAGCCGCGGCGGCCATTTTGTCGATACTTTGTTCCATACGTAATTGAGCCATACCAATATTATCATAATAAAGAGAAATAACAACACTTTCCTAAAAAAAATTGTATTTTATTCAAAATCAACACCAGCTCTTGAAATTTAAGCTTATGGTGGGTATGCTCTAAGTAGAGCACAGTACTTCAAGTGGTTTGAAAAATTCCGAAGTGGTGATTTTAGCACGGAGAACGAGGACCGTGGCCGGCCACCGAAAAAGTTTAAGGATGCCGAATTGCAAGCATTGTTGGATGAAGATGATGGTCAAATGCAAGAAATGATGGCAGAGCATATGGGAGTGACGCAAAAAATCATGTCTAAGCGTTTGAAAGACATGGACATGATTTTAAAGGTCGTAAGATGGGTGCCGCATGAACTAATTGAAAGGCAGCAAGAGAACCGAAAAACCACTTGAGAAATGCTGCTCTCCTGGTTCAAAAGGAAGTCTTTTTTGCATCGAATCGTTACGGCTGATGAAAAATGGGTGTATTTCTCTAATCCCAAGCGTAAACGATCGTATGGTCCGCCCGGCCACAAGCCAAAAACAGCGGCCAAACCAAATCGCTTCGTCCGCAATGCAATGCTGTGTGTTTTCTGGGATCAGCGTGGCATGATTTGGTACGAGCTATTAAAACCAGGTGAAACAGTTGATGGTGCACGCTACCAACGACAATTGGCCAATTTGAACAGCGCTATATACCGAAAACGCCCAGAATATGCCGATCGGCGTCATTTCGTTGATGACAATGCACCGCCACATCGTAGAAAAGCGACCCGGGAATTGGTAGAGACGTACGATTGGGAACCGCTGGTGCATTCGGCTTACTCACCAGACTTGGCGCCTTCCGATTATCATTTGTTTGGGTCGATGGGCCACGCACTTTCTGAGCAGCGCTTCAATTCTCACGAAGAATCCAAAAAATGACTCGATGATTGGTTTGTGGCCAAAGACGGCCAATTTTTTTGACGCGGCATCTACAAACTGCCTGAGAGATGGGAAAATGTGTCGCTAGTGATGGCTATTATTTTGAAGATTAAATTTGTAACCATTTTTTGTTAATAAAAGTTTGAAATTGAAAAAAGTCTCATTTCATAGGTATCTACTAATGTTAATAATTTTATTTCGCTTTTTGTAATTTTTTTTAGCTCTTACATAAAACAACATTTGTATTAATTTTGGTACCAAAGGCCTTGTATGTGCATACATACATACATACATATGTGTAAACACCTAATGCACAATAACAAGAACTTTTAATTATTCAAACAATCAAAACGATTTATGTAACCCCAATTCATTTTTCATGTACTAATTTTTCATTCATTAACCAACCAAATTATAAATTCGAAAATACATATCTTTGTTTATTAAATCCACATTAAATGCTTCAAAACTCTTCAATTTGAATCTCACTCGCTATTAACGTAGATCTCCATTCAATAGAATGCAACGAACCAGTAATTTTATGTATCATCTGCCACGTTTCGGCCATAACATCGTACATTTTGTGGGCCATAATTGACTGTGACATTTTAATACCGAAGCGAGGATGACTATGTATTTTACTGTTATATTGTTTTTAGTTTACTTCGTCATGCATTTTTTATTCATTTTTTATTTTATTTTTTTAGTTTTATGTTTTCGCTGTATTTCCAATGTTAATCTCCATAAAATCAGTTCACTTTGGATTTTATGATTATTGAAAATATTTGCATAATTTCGGCCTTTGGACGTGCTTTAAAAGGTCTTTGCTTCTAGTGAAACCCGTAAATGCGTTCCATTTTTAATAGTTTTCGAACGGGCAAAGGTGCTCGTACTAGTGACACATAGACGCATACACACGCACACATGCATATATATGTAAGTGTGTATGCTCGTAGATTTCTTTTCCACACATAAATCCAAACTCAGCATTGGTAATTTGGTCACCTGTTGTTGATTGACTGTAAATATTTGTTCGCACATTTTTATAGCTTAGCGCCTTCAGCGAAATAACTACAAATTGATTTCTTATTAGTTTGGTTGGTACATTTTTAATAGCATTCCAGCTTGGATTTATAACTTAATTAGAGGTTTCGCGAACACGGTTTGCAAAAACCAAACACATAAATATGTTTACGAGCTTGTTAATTTAATTTAATTTAAATAATTGTCCAGTTAGATAAACAGTTGCAAACAAACGCACAAATGTCCTTGATTTCTATGTAAAGAATTTGTTAACAAGCGCGCATTTCGGTTTCTTACTCCATTTAAACATTCACAAAATATTTTTTTTTGTATTTAAGAAGTAGCACAAGGACTATTTTGGCAAGTTAATTGTTTCTTATTTAAGTTTAATATATCTTTATGAAAACTTAATTCATTGTTCTGCTAGAACCAGTAAATCCCGGTTGGAAACTTCTACTCTTCTTCTTAATTAGCGCGATAACCGTTTACGCGATTTTGGCCGAGTTTAACAAAGCGCGCCAGTCGTTTCTTTGTCGTACTAACCGGCGCCAGTTGGACACAACAAGTGAAGCCAAGTCCTTCTCCACCTGATCTTTCCAACGCAGAGGAAACTACCACCAGCTGGTACCGTATCACATACTTTCAGAGCCGGAGCGTTTGTAGCCATTCGGACGACATGACCCACCCAACGTAGCCGCTGGATCTTTATTTGCTACGCTATCTCTATGTCGTCGTAAAGCTCACAGCTCATCGTTCCATCGCCTGCGATATTCGCCGTAGCCAAAGTGCAAAGGTCCAAAAATCTTACGCAGAATCTTTCTTTAGAAGCAGAATGGAAACTCATGCAGCTCGCTTTTGTATTCACGTTCTCGTTCAAAACGGCAAAGACATACCAAACGACGTACTTTTGAGCTTCATAGATTACGAAAAAGCTTTTGACACCGCGCATCACAACAAATTACTCGAAATATTTACTTTATTCGATGAGCAAATATACAAAAGATCGTCGATGTACGAGTTTAAAAAACCGTAACTGGAATCAAACAGCAGAGATGAGGGTGAATAACAAAAGCACCGAGGAAATTGAAATTTTAAAGGGAGTGAGACAAGGTTATCTATTAACACCTCTTTTATTCAGCATTTAGGTTAGGTTAGGTTGTGGTGGCAGTCGGTCCGTATAACCAACTCACTTAGACCTCACAGGTCCGTTGTGATACCACTGTGCATCACGGGAACCTTGTTTATTTGCTTTCGTGAAACCATTTTGAGGCTCTTATGAAGTGCAGGATTGGTCTAATCCCCGCGCCAGATAGTTCTGTAAGAGAATTGAAAAAGTGTTTACCTAGACAGCCTGCTCTGATTTTAGCTAAGGCTGGACAATTGCAAAGGAAGTGATCTACTGTTTCTTCCTCCTCCTCATCTCTGCAGCTTCTACAATATTCATGGGAGAATACTCCTAGTCTCAAGGAATGCCTTCCAAATAGCCAGTGGCCGGTGACACAAGCCACGACCTTCGAGATATCTTCTCTTGAGAGGCTAAGCAATTCCTTTGTTCTTTTCTTGTTTATTTGCGGCCATAGTAGCCTGGCTGTTACGCATGTATCTTCTTCTACCCATGACCTATTGGCCTCTTGGATAATGTTGTTTTTTACTATTAATTTACTCGTGGCCAAAGGTACTCCAATGGTACTTTTATCACTGAGCAGTTGAAGAACAGTACCTTTTCTGGCTACCTCGTCAGCTTTACAGTTTCCCTCAATATCTCTGCGTCCCGGAACCCAAATAAGGCTGACCTTGAATACGACGCTAATATCACTTAGGGCTGCTCGGCATTCCTGTGCAACCTTTGATCTTAGTATAGCCGCATTCATTGATTTAATAGCCGCTTGGCTATCCGAGAATATGTTTATAGTCGTTTTTGTTACGACATGCAAATTTAGGTATGTAGCCACTACTTTTATAGCTAGAACCTCTGCCTGATAGACGCTGCAGTAGTCTGGTAGTCGAACGGATAGTTGCAGTCCTAATTCTTTCGAAAATACTCCATAGCCAACTTTATCCTCTAGCTTGGATCCATCTGTATAGAAATTTAATTCCCCCTTATCCATGGCCTTGGTGTTTGTCACTCCCTTCTTGACGGTATACTTGTCTTGAAGAGCTTGTCGAAGGTAAGTCTAGGAGTAGAATAGTCTATTTCTTGTTTGTGACTGTTCAGAGTGTGCAAAGTACAGGCGTGGCCAAACCGCCGTTCTTTCCATAGCGCCATACTTTTGAGTCTAAGCGCCGAGGCGGCGGCCACGTTTTTCCCTACCTGATTTAGTGCAGGCAAATTGATTAGCACTTCTAGCGCTTTGTTTGGTAGTCCTTAAAGCACCAGAGATGCATAAAAGAGATGCAGCATTTACTCTGAAGCAATATTCAAGAGGCATCGTGGTGTTACTGTTAATAACCCAAAGTATGCCGATGATACGACATTGTTTGCCGATAATTTAAGCGATCTTCAAACCTTAGTGTGCAAACTTGATGAGTAAAACAACAAATATGGTCTAAAGACTAGAATCAAAAGAGATTTACAGAATATATTAGCATCAACACTACCCGGAGTGCATTTCGGCCATAAAAAAGGGTTTCATAAAGCTTCAGCCTACGACTGTGAGGTCGTCCACCTGTGCACAACATCAAGATGTGTACTGGAGCAAAAGCTGAATGCTAAACCTTAAGCACCTGTATATTAAATTAAGCATCTCATACTTGTACTACAATGTTTATGCTGCTACAACAACATCAACTACTACCATTCAGCACTTCCACAGCTTTTAAATTTTAAAAATTACTTCCATTATAACACTTAGCCACCACCCACAGCCCACCACCCATAGCGCTTGTCGTTGTCAGGTCTCAGCTTCTCCAATAGAATAAATGGAGTCTACTACAGCAGACACTAATCGGCAACTATCACCACCGGCAGCATAGTCATCGGCAATAAAGTTGCTTGACAACCTAATAACTGTCAGTCTGTGTGGCGTCGCGTGCGTATGTATGTAACTGCGTGCGAGCGTGTCGGCGATAAATTTTACGTTTAAACATGAAATCCAATCGAAAAAATTGCAAGTCACAAAAAAGGCATAAAATGTAATATTTTTTCTTACATACTTTAAAAAAAATCACATTCAGAATATTCATATCGACACTTTTAACATACGCATACATTCATAAAAACATAACCGCATAGGTGTAATATCTACACATACATATACAGACATACATAAATATGTAACACCTTAGCTGTCAACACTTTTATGTGCCAATTTTGACATTGAAAATGACAGTAGCGTATTTTTTATTTACTGGCTATGGTAGAGAACAACTAAAGCAATAGCAACAACAACTAGCCAGCCACACTTTACATATGCACATCAACTATATCGCATTGGCGGGGGATCGCGACTGATTGGCACAAGGAAAATGCAGATAGGCCGAAGCCATGTCTAGTTAGTGGTCTGTGGGCATACAAATTATTGCAACTCGCCAGTTGTGGGAGCTGCCATGTAAATGTCAGAAGGTCTACAAAGCAAATGAAAGCATTATACATACATACATATATACATAACTACGTGCAATGACACTAATGGATGTCGTGTGTTGGCTAACTGATTGGACTGCCCAGGCGGAAGAAGTGATATATTTGATTGGTTTATTTACCCATATAAAAGTAGTCAACAAATTTTTTTCTTGCACCATATAAAATGTGTGGCATGCACGAATATGGCTTCCGAACAAACTTCTCCTCATTTGTATGTATGCAAAAAAAGAGGCCAAAAACCAATGCGATGTTTGAGTGACTTCAAACAAACTTATATCTTATTTTACTAAAATGTAATGGGCTGTAATGGACATTGTGCTAAAACACACCGCGCGCTACTTCAAGCACCTTAACAGACAGCTGCAAGAAGATGTATTCCCGCCTTTCCTACATGTCCAATAAAAATAGTGTTAACCGAAGCAGGCCTATCAGACATACACCACAGAACAACACACAACACAATGATGCTACTAATAAAATCCTTCAATGTAACTCCTGTTTGATGCATGGAAAGCACCACAACATTCAACAAACAAGCCATCAGCAATCATGAAATGCATGACATTTATTAACCAACTCGACATAATATCAACACCACGCCTAATAAAAGAGAGCTCCTATCTACAGTGGCTGACGCTAAAATCCTCAATCGTAGATAGTCTCTTCAAACATCAAAAATCAAAAACCAACACTAAGCAATACGACGTTTAACGACGCTATTGAGCCGTACAAACCAAAGTGGGAAATCATCTACACTGATGGATCAAAATCAGACCCCCACACAACGTTTGCAGTGACAAATGATCCAGGTGTCACAATAACTGTCGGTGCTTTACCGCAGTACTGCTCTGTACTTACAGCCGAAGCGGCTGCGCTACATGAAGCAGTGGTTTTTGCCTCACAAACAGGAGAGAAGTATATTATATGCAGCGATAGTGAGTCGACAATTGACGCATTATTGAACACAAACAATAATACGGCGTTGATCAATCGTATAAAGGAAATGTTACACCAACATAGAAACACAATCAAAATCATGTGAATCCTTGGGCATGCTAGTATAAAAGGTAATGAATTTGCAGATGCACGCTCTAAAGGAGCAGGAGGGGAACCAAAAATACTATATTCAAAAATATATATCGATTGCTAGAGAGTACCATCACTACAAAGATCAAAATCCCACCGGTATGAAGCCAAATTACCCACCAGTTTGCTCTAGTCAAGACCTTAAAAGTGCGTGGGCCTTAGAATAGGCCACACCTTAAGAAAACACTCCCACCTCCTGAGAAATTCCGACAAACCCAGCTGTGCCCATTGTAATTCAACCTGTCTGTCATTCATATACTGGACGAAACAGGTTAATCACATTTGGTAACATGAAGCCGACCAACCTACTGAAGACACCGAACATTGCTAAGATCAATGCTATTGACAAATTCTTAAAACTGTCTAATATCTTAGACATATAAATACATTCAGCAACAAACCAAAATAAACTATGTAAGATAGTTTGTCATAACACTTAATATATGTATCTTTAAATTTGTAGTAACATGAGCCAAAGGCCTTAGTAGCAAGCGCTTATCTTTAGTGGATTAATTATTTATAATTAGTTCTCATATAAATAATAATAAGAAAAGGGCTATAAAATGTGTACGCAGAAATGTTCTAAAGAATCTGATAAAAAAAATTAAAAATTTGATGGCAAATTTTTTTCATTTCTTAAATTTTGCAGTTTAGAACTAAGGTGTTTGTTATATTTATTGGAAAGCGTAGTCAGAAATTGGTCTGATCAAATTGGCCATGAAGCAGCGGCGGACATGTGCCGGATATCAAATGTCATGAAATTACCCACCAGTTTATAATAAAATACAATTCATTCCAAAAATGTTTCCGTTTTGTATTATCATTATATGCTTTCAAGCTCTTAAAAACACACCCTATAGAAAAAACTATACTTTTATAAAAATTAACAAAAAAACAATTAGAGTGAAAAAATATTGCGAGCATTGAAGAAAAATAAATTGCAAACAAGTGCATGTAGGAGTCTCCGAATACAGTTCCGCCATGGAAAAGTTTCTCATAAAAAGTGTTCCTCACGCGCAGCTTATAACAGCAAGTGCTTCCATTTATCACCACAAATTAGAGAAAGCCCTTGAAAGATTATAAGGAGTCTCGATAGTAAGACATTTATTATTATTCCTTTTGTGGGCCGATAGTTGCAAAATTCGCAGATGACCGAAATAAATAAGGTCAAACTAATTTCAAGCTTATCAGTTAGAATTTTCCGTGAAATGCAGAAGTCTCACACAGGCGCATCGAATTTTAAATTTGTATACAGATTCCCAGCGTATTTACTAATAGAGAAAGAAAACAATTTCAATTTCCAAAAAAAAGCAAATGTTTTCCAATGAGTACAGGAAATAAAACACAGGCAACGTAAATTCGAGAAAGCAACTAAATAATTGATAAAATCAATATAAATAAAAAAATAAAAAAAACCGAAACAGCTTCTGACGTATGTACTAGCATTCAAAATAAAGTGTGAAATGCCCAAAAAAGCAAAAAAGGAAAACAATAGGCGAAAGGGTGAGAAATAAATATCAAAATGCTTTAAATAAACAAAATAAGTAGAGAAACTGTAGATGGTTTTCGACTATCGGTAAGTCAGCGATAAATAGATAAATTTTGGTAATATCGATGGTGTTCGATTAAAAATTATTCGATATTTTTTTAAATCATGCCTATTATTCACCAGCTTTTGCCCTCGTATCTGTCAGTAATTGTTCTCAATATGGTTTGAATGCCGAACTACATACCTATATTACTTACCGAAGACTTTGAAGGAGTCAAAATTCTGTAATAAAAAATTGGGACAAAAGTTGTGATAAAAGGGAAGGGACGAATAGGGTACTAATATTGCGTCATGCCAAATTATTTCGAGAAAACAATCGAAGAAAAGCCAGCGTTAGCTTGGATGTGATTATTCTGCTTCCGCGGTACTTTTAGCGTAAAAATTTTTGATATGGAAATTTAAGTAAAAACTAAAAAAAAAGTTCGTATAGCGTAGTACCCATAACAGAAGTGAAATTTTCCAGGCAGTCAAAGAAAGAGGGAGAGACCCGAGAGAGAATGAGAGAGAGAGAGAGAGAGAGAGAGAGGGAGAGAAAGAATATATATCTCAATAAATTCACAACATTTGCAGAGAATAGAAATAGACAAAATTTACAAAAATAAAATAATGATCTAAGATAAGTCAAAACTTATTTTATGTTGTATTTCAATTTATAATTTATGTATTCGACGGCAAATTACACATGTATGTATGTATGTACATTTGTACCAAATAAGACCTACTAATGTCCATACTAAGGACCATAGTTTGCCTAGCAGTATGCGCAGTTACTCCATCTTGTTAAAACCACAAATTAGGATACTGCTCCACCATTGGCCGCAAAAGTTTTCAATCAATGTTCTGTAAG
This sequence comes from Anastrepha fraterculus, assembly GCA_037575425.1. Lineage (NCBI taxonomy): Eukaryota > Metazoa > Arthropoda > Insecta > Diptera > Tephritidae > Anastrepha > Anastrepha fraterculus. The sequence continues at coordinate 143,831 of JAYXIM010020233.1, read as the reverse complement.
AAGCTCCTGAAGCTCCTCATTTTCGAAGAAATATGGACCGATAACTCTAGTGGACATAACACTGAACCAAACATTACATATAGATGGGTGCAACTGATGTTGGTGTGTTGCCCTTGGATTTTCAGAGCCCCACAATCTGTAGTTTTGTTTGTTGACATAACCATTTAAAGGGAAATGCGCTTCATCCGACATCAAAACATTATTTAAAAAATCAATTTGTGTGCCTAATTCTACACGAATAGAAAAACTCGATAATTTTAACGCGTTGTGTTGTACTGTAGGGTTCCATAATAAATTTCCAACAATTCAATTATAATATAATCTACAAAAAGAGAAAAATAACTATGTCAAAAAATAAAATAGTTATTTGTGCTTAACATTAGTAGGTCTTAATTAGCCCACCCTGTATATGAAAAACAATAATGCACAAGCGCAAGAACATCATCTTCCGTTCATATATGGTATACATATGCATGTATGCCCAAATAATCTTGACTTTTTTATTCACATGTCAGAACACATCACATTCCTACACATACGCACTAGTGAACGAGTTTCTTCCTAACAAGTGCAAATTCTGCTCTAAAGCCTATGCAGGTGTGTATGTATAATATACCCACTTTATGTCCTAGCATACATATATACGCGAGCACAGCACTCCCTTCTTGCTTCCGTGTACTTTTGTCTTCCACCAATCGATATTCCGAATATTGCACTTACAAAAACAAAATACGTTGATTGACGCAAAAGCAGCAGCAAGCGCTACGCGAAGGCCGCTTTGGCACCACGCATTCTAAAATGTTCTAGAGCACAACAAAAACACAGCGCATTCACTTCATGCCTCAAAATGCGTATGTCATCCAAGCTCCAAATCTAAGCCTAGCGACTACAAAGCAAAAATACATTCGTAGACGCTGTCGCTGCGGTCATGATTCTTTTAGTCGCGACGGCGCTGAACAATTTAGTATATTATATGGTACAAAAACAAAAAAAAGCAGACGTGAAGAGCGTAAAGTGTATCTAAGATATATATAAGGTACAGCTCTGTCTCTCCTATTCCTCTACGTTACATCTTTTTTCTCTCTCGCGGAACGAAAATGCCCAAAACGTTGCATGGCCTTGAAATTTTACTCTACATTCTCGCTCGTCCATCGACGCCTACAAAGTTTCACTTCAATAATATAAGCTGTTACTATAAGTCAGATAATTTTCCTGGTTTAATACTTCATTGTAATCCAAAAGGGTCTTCGTTACGCTTATAAGAGAATAGCTGCTTAGATTAATGCCAACAAATTTGGATACGCTTATAGCGGGTGTTTATATTTAGCTGTATGAGAACTATCGCTATCGACAGCGACGAATGGTAAACTGTGTTGACACTTCTGTTAATTAAGATTTGAAAAACCATCATGAATGGTTGAATGCAACAACGCTTCCATAAATATATTTGCCCTGCTAGCTGTTTCTTCTTTGTCATTGGTCATCGACAAACTATCGGTCACTAGTGATTAACAAACTATCGATTACAATCTATGGCGATCACTATCGCTAGTTTCACACCATTGGCTACAAATACTGTATGGTACATTTTTCTTGACCTTTAATAGGAAACAACCATCGGTAGCGAATGAAAATGTAAACAGCAATGGCGCTTCCATTTACTTAAAGCAAAGTTCAAAATTTACAGTTAGTTTAACCCTCTAAATACTGAAGAAAAATTATGCCAAAATGTAAGTCATAGATAAAAATTAATTTCATCAAACTTTCGATTGCAAAGGCGTAATTCAAAGACAACTCCCAAAAATTTATAGAATCTTGCTTCAAAATACATATGAAAATATTTATGATGCACTATCTGCATCCCTCAGTGCTCCGAAACACAAAAAGTTTATTCCGTATGAACTGTCCAACAAAGCTCCATTTCTGAGCATGGAAGAAAGGCACAAAATACATCGCCAGCTGAAGCGGAAGTCTTCACAGCTTTTTCATACACGAAAGGTGAAAGGCTTTAAACAGATGTTAACAAATTTGCTATTAGACATCACAACTCAAACCTCTCATTGAATAGTAAAAAAAAAATTGTTTTCATGCAACCTCTTCCAAAATCCCTTTCTCTTTGGTAGCATATCTAAAATGTTCTTCAATTAAATAAAAAATTCAAAAACTTTTAATTTTTAATAGCCATTTTTCATTTCATAAACTAAATGACCACTGCGAAAAATTCTTTGGAGTCTTTGACAGAGATTCAACATCAAATGTAACACAAAAAAACATGGTCGTACATTAATTTTGTCAGAGGAAGGCCACTTTAACAGGGACGAAGCTTTTGAAGAATAGAACAAGAATTACTAGAATTTTATACAATAAAACAAGCGTTTAAGTTATAGCAACTTATTTCGGGAAGGTGGTTCTATCGAGCATAGAAAAAGGACCGACAAACCTGGAAGCTCTGTTGAGAATATTGCTGCTGGGGAATTTTTTTTTCTATCGAATTTTACAAGACTTTCATCTAACAGAGATGAAGGGGGATCATATTGCAGGGTTTTTCGACAGATCATGCGCGACTACTGTCAAATTAAATGCATATTTTTTCACTATTCACTGGCATTTCATCATTGAAAGACTTACGCCTAAATTACAGTTACAAATCGTAAAAATGTATTACGAAAATCGACGCTGTTCAGTGTCCGTTGCGCGCTTAGGCCAACTTATAGTGTTCGGTAATGAGACCCATTTTCGGCTAAATGGCTACGTCAGTAACCAAAATTTGCGTATTTGGGCTGAGGAGGAACCCGCAACCATTCAAGAACAGCCATTGCATTCATTGGTGCGGCCTATGGGCTGGAGGAATCATCACCCCATATTTCTTCAAAGACAAAGCTGGCGACAAAGGAAAAGTGAATACGAATTTCATGCTAACGCGCCATGATAAACGACTTTTTGATGCCGGAAATAGAAGCTCGTGGTCTCCACAACATTTCGTTTTTGATTCCAACAAGACGGTGTTACTTGCCATACAGCCAGTGAAGCAATGGATTTGCTGAAGAATCCATCTCTCGTCTCGGACCAGTGGATTGGCCACTAAGATTGTGTAATATCACTCTTTGGACTTTTATTTGTGAGGATTTGTAAAATCTAAATGCTTTGTGAAGGAGATACCGGCCGAACTAGTTCAGCAATATTGATGTTTACGAAATGCCAAATTACGGTTCAGTTGCGGCCAACATTTGAAAGCAACAAAATAAATGTCATGAATGGTTTTACACAAAAATAATAAAGACTGTCATATCTATTTGGATTTTCGTTGATTTATTTCAATTTAAAATCCGTTAGCTCTAAATAGATCGCCCTTTAGTTTCAATTATATTACTCATCGTTTAAAATTTATAGGTCATCTACCCAAGGCACATTGAGCAGGTGGTAGCAGTAGAGCGATGTTTTTGCTTTGGTCTCTAGAATGTTTAGAGTAATTTAAACAAAAGTTTTGAAATAAGAGACCAAATAAATAGAAAAAAAATCAAAACAAATGATCCAGTGCTGCTAACTGTTCAATGAAACTTGCGTGTACCCACATTCTCTTTAAAAAACAGTTTAAGAAAAAATTAAAATATGGCATATACATTCTTACAGGGTTTGATTGAAAAGTAATGAGCCTTCCCGCGCGGAGCGTCTGCCAAGCGATCAACCGAATCGGCTGGTGGGGGAAAATGATCGTTGAACCTTCCCCTTCCACTAGAAACCAGTCCCAGTTCGCTGGCAACAGCGGTGCAGTCAACATCGCTCCGCGCGTAAAGCTGTTTTAAAAGTGTGCTAGGATTTTGCAGTGGCGAAAATGCAGCGATCGTTGGAGCAACGTTACTCGATCAAATTTTGCGTAAAGCTAAACAGTTTGTACCTCCAGGAAGCACTGTAAACGCGGCATTTTACAAAGAAGTGCTCCTTCGGCTGAAAAACCGCCCGGGTTCGTCAACAATTGGACCCTTCATCACGACAATGCGCCGGCGCACACCGCCTTCCTCTGCACCTCGGCATTGGCCAAGATGTGGGTTCCGGTGCTTCCCCACCCTCCCTACAGCCCAGACCTGTTCCCTCCGGACTTCTTCTTGTCCCCGCGCCTGAAAAGAAAGCTGAAGGGGAAGCGAAGGGGGCGATTCAAAAAACTGTGACAGCCGAATTGAACGCGATTCCGGCGGATGCGTTTAAAAAATGTTTCCTACAGTGGAAGGACCGGTACCAGCGGTGTATTGACGCTCAAGGGTCCTTTTTTGAAGAATATAAGTTGTATAAGAAAAAAGGTTTAATAAAACTGCTTAAAAAAAATAAGGCTCATTACTTTCAATCAAACCCTGTGTGTGTACCAAAGTTCTAAAGATGCAGATATGGATAGAATATAATCTTTATTCTGCCCTCACTTTCTTCATTTCTGCTTTCGTACCATAAATGGACTTTTCCTCATTTTAGTAATCTGGAATTCTGTGTTTATTGAGTGATTCGCCAACAGAGGGCGTCACAAGTGAAAGCGTAGAGGTGCACTATGTAAATCTGTATCGCTATAAGGTTAATATTGAGTGGATTTCCTTCACCAAACGAATTTATTCTAATGAAATACAGTAGTATTATTTACATTAAAAAAAACCCATTGACCTTGAATCGGGTTCACGAAGAGAATAAACAAAAACGCTAACAAAAATGAAAAAAATATTTAGAATAAAAAGCCAGCGTAAAAATGTTGTCTGATTGTATGTAATTACCTCTTTACAAAGACTTTTACAAAAACTATTCATATACTGAAAAAAAAACAATAAAATGTGGAACTGCTCGCATAAGAATTTGTGAATGAGAAGTGAACTATTTACACAGATTTTTCTGTTACTTTTATTACCGTTTTTTTTTTTAGAAATCGACAATTCTTTGCAAACGGCCGGTAATGCTTTTAACACATCGTAACAGGTCGCAACATAATTAATGCTGGTTTTATTTGTTTAAAGCACGCAATAAAAACCCAATCAATCACATTTATGTCATGAGCGATAAAATTTCAAGAGTTTCAATTCACAAAATTTTTTGGCAGGTGCTAATCACGACTTTTGACTACTAGTTTTCCTAGATTTTTTCTCATTTTTGTTACTAAAGTAAATCGCACGTGACTTCAGCAAAATTTACTGATTAGACTATAGTATAGCCACCTCATGGGCAACGTACGAGTACTTTTTGGTATACGTTTAAAGCAAAGATAAACTTTTGTATTTGGATAGCATTTAAGTTTCATTAACAAGTTTGTTTGAAAAAATACAGAAAAAATAAAGCTTTTGTTTACGCTACCAAAGCCTAATCATAAAACTGGTGAGAGATTTGTTTACTGCTCGTACACTGACCTGTTATTTGGCGCTTTTATTTGTTTTTATTGCCACTGAATTATAGAGTGATTAGGAAAATACTCGCCGCTAATTCTCAACAAGAAGTGTTTTCCGTTCAGGAAATAATATTTCTTGTATTAAACAGTAAATTTGTATGCCACACATACATACATGGATGTGTTGGTGTGGTTGAAATGAATAGGTTTTCCTCCACAATCCTCAGACTCACCGCATGGACACCTAACGGACAATGCCCGGTAAGAATACCTACCAAATACGAGAGCTGCAGCTTTGTTAGCCTTAGAAGCTCCATCGAGCGCCTTCGATCTACCCATGGCCAGAAGGATCTCGCGAGTTTGCACGTTTGCGTTCTATCCCTGCGCTCGCTGAGTTGACGCGAGGCCCATCTTTCCAGGAGTAGACCACAGGTTCTCAACGAAACCGCAATCCTCTCGTGTTACGAAGAAACCGTCTTCAGGGTCCCATGTCTAGCCAGCTCATCAGCCCAGCAGCTTCCCTCTATGTCGCTGTGATCGGGCACTCAGATGAGGCTAATATCGAAGTATGCATCCCAGGGAGAAGTCAGGCGTGTCCGTACTAATTTCAAACGCACAAGTAACGAGCCCAAAGCTCCAATTGCCGCTTGGTTGTCAGAGTAGATAGGCAATCCATCCACAGATTCCTTAACTGCGGCTACATCCACTTGGAAAACACTACAGGAAGCTGAAATTTGAGCTTGCAGAATACTCCTCCATCAAATCTTCAGTCCAACTTCGAGCTATCCGTAAACTTATTTGTCATGCCCTGCCTCCAAATGTTGCACACCGCTCACCCCTCCCTCGAAGTAATATGAAAGTAGCGCTCGGACCCAGCGAGGGTGTACATTGATCCAGCAACATGGAGATGAAGTCGAAGTTTTTAAGAAGAATAGAGTGCCCGTAGCTAAAGATTAGCTTATGGCCCGAACACCTTAGTCTGATTGCGGCTCGTGCAGCGGTAGTTTTCCCTACGATACCACATTCAGTATAGCGTTAAGCGTCCCACTGATTGCAATGATGATCAATACAAGGCTACTGTAAGAAGGGCTACTGTAATTCTAGGCCCTCTGTCCACTTTACTCTATCAGAAAGTGCCAAGGGAGCGTCCGATATTGAGGGAAGTTAAGCTCTACGTATTTTATATTTCCTCGTAAATAAGAGGAGTTCCGTCTTCAAAGGGACCGCAATGAGCGGACAATTTCACAAATAGATTTAGATAACCCTGCGTCAATTCCATCAGAGTATCTAAAAACTTCGCTCTTACAATCAGTGCCATGCCATCCGCGAAGACAATCACCTGGCAGTCTGTCCTCTCCAACTCCTTTAGCAAGTCGTTAAGCACAACAACCCAGAGTGGTTGCGAGAGAACACCGTCTAGCAGAGTACCTGCGCCCTGCCCGACGAAAAAGGGGCCGTCCCATTGCTATCGTTAAGCATTTTGTGGATATGAGGAAATTCAATGTAAAATATTTATAATTGATTGCGGGTATCCTTCTTGCAGCTCGGTTGCACAAGAGTGCGACAAAAAAATGTCATTCTGCTTCTCTTGCGAAATCTTTGTAGTGACTTCTTACTTTTGTGACGAGATGCTAGACCATCAGAAAAGTAAATTTTGTATACTTAAAAAAAAAAACGAATTTCTTACGTTAGCTCCTGGATATGACAAAATACATATAAAGGAATTCAAAAATTAAAAATTAATTCTTCAAAAAATATGTGTACGTACGTACATAGAGTATGAAAGGAAAGCAAACAAAAGTGTTGCGTTTGCTACGTCCGATTGCTGCGCTTATTTGTCGGATTCGATCAGGCTTCGCCACAAAATATTTCTCCCTCTTCGTCCAGAACCTTATCACCCATTTTATTTGCCAACTAATTAATTTTATGCAGCACTATATGGTTCGGCTCCCTTTTCTCCCCAGAGTTACTTGGGAGACTAGAAATTCCGCCACTCCTGAATGTTCGCAAAATGCCAGTCGAGTACCAATGGACTAATTAATGAATTCAATTTATTTCAAGACATGAACACAAACAACTGTGTTTTGTTAGAAACTGACAGCCGAGTGTTGTGAAATAGTTGTGAATTATGGTATACGATTTCATTTTTACCTCCAATTATTTTTTCAACTTCCAAACTTCCACTCAGCCATGCATTCGATTCGTTTGGGAGCTCTGGCTAACTATGCAAAGCTGCGCTTCTACATTGGATGTGCGATAATGAACTTGAGCTTGGAATACTAAAACTTAGCGATTGCACACAGACACTCATCTAAACAAAACAGAATTTATTGATTTTTATTTTGACTACATTTTTCTAGGTAAGTTTTTTTGTTATTTTTCGCACTGCAAATTTAGTTTTTATTCTTCGATTTTATTCATCGACTTCTATTTCGCCAATCATTATTCCATATTGCGAATTCTGCATTTTATTGCTTTTCGACTACGCCCATACGAATTTATTTATTAGCGCCCATTTATTTGTCAACAAAGTTTCTCCCCTTGCTTTTGTTCTGGTTTTAATTTTTCTTTATGAGTTTAATGGGACGATGTAGTTTTTATAGCCATTCGTACATATGTATGTATGTATGTGTGATTGTGTGTGGTCATACTTAATATTGAATTCCGAATACTTGCAAAATGTGTATCATCTTTTTCAATCGAATCATTAGTGAAATATGTCAGTTCCACATTGATTACACTGGTTTATAGTACAAAAAACCCAATTAAAAGAGGGTGGCGCAAAATTAATCATCCAATTTTGTCTTTGAATACTTTTTTACTAACTTTAAAAAATGGTTTTAAATGATAGGAATCTATATTTGGACCTTTACCCGCTCCATTGCTTGTCTGTTTGTTGCCAAAGTTATAAATCTTCAGAAAGGGTGATTAATTTTGAACATAGTTATCAATATGTAGTTTTATAATTGAAATTTATTACCCCAAGTAATTTATTGGCAGGAAAACCAGCCAGTGAAATCATAGAAATCGGCTTTGAGTTCGCGCTTTTGTTAAACTTAACGGTCAATGTAAATTAATATTTTTATTCTCCTGCGAATAACTTCCATATCCATTAGAGAACTTTTTGCATCTTTATCTTAAATTTTTCCTAGATATAAAGGGTGTTCCAATAACAGGTGTTATTTTGAATAACTCGCTATTTCGGTAGATGTCAGTAGTAGTACGCCATTAATAAAAATGGAACGATACACGCTTAAACAAGGCATTGAAATTATACTACAAATTATATACACTATAAAATTGGTGAAATTTGGCAGAGACGGTTCGTAAAACTCGAACATTTTTGGGTCATCGTGAAGCACCTTGTCGGACCGCAATACAGAAATTGGTGAAAAAATTCGGGCTGTTGGGACAAGTTAGTGATGTGAAGAATAAAATCCGTGCAGGTCACTCAAGAACAGCCGAACGCCGAAAATATTGCTGTTGTAGCCGAAAAGATTGAAGAAAACCCCGCTTTGTCTGTTCCTCGTCGTTCTTTGGATTTATTCATTCCACAAACGTCATTACACCGTATTTTGCATCAAGATTCGGGTCTTAAGGCTTATAAAGTCCAGTTAACACAAGAACTCAAGCCGGCTGATCATTAACTATGTCGTGTCTTTGCTGATTGCGTCGTTGAAATGCATGAAAATGATCCGGAATTCCATCGAAAACTCATCTTGAGTGATGAGTCCCATTTCCACCTCGGTGGCTTCGTCAACAAGCAAAAGTGTCGGATCTGGGGCTCAGAAAATCCAAGAGTTATTGTTGAAAAGCCGCTCTATCATCAACGTGTGACTGTTTGGTGAGGTTTATGGTCCGGCGGAGGCATTGGACCTTACTTTTTTCGAAAATGAAGCTGCAGCAACAGTTACTGTGAATGGATTGCGCTATCGAGAGATGATTAAGGATTTTGTATGGCCGGAATTGGATGGTATTGATCTGAACAACGTTTATTTGCAACAAGACGGCGTTACGTGCCACACAAGCAACGAAACCATTGATAATTTCCGAGAATAACACCTCTTATTGGAAAACCCTTTATAATCACGAATAATCACGCACCAAATACCAGGCGCCGGAAGTAATTAATATTTTCAAAACTTCAATAAAAAAATCAAATGCTTCCAAATATCGTAGAACAGTTTCGAAAATGTAAATATCTGTTAAGTCGGTTATCACGCCAATCAAGAAGAAGAGAAGAATCTTTTTAAGAAAAGATAGCTCATTCTCCTACAAAAACCATATAAATTCAGGATTTAAGCTTTGTGCAAAATCAAAAAGATATATATAAATTTTCATAAAATCTTATCTTTTAATAGAACAAAAATCATAGAATATTAAAAATAAATAAATAATACTATGAAATTATTGAAACTTGTTATGAAATTCAACGATCTTTATACACAACATATCGCAAAATTCGTAAATTTTTTTGTCCAAATAATCGTCCAAATGGTGAAAGGCTTGGTGAAAAAATTTCAAGAAACTGGTTCAGTCGAGGATAGAAAAGGACCAAAAGCTGGTTGTTCTGAATGTAATGAAAATAGTGAAGCCTGAAATAATCTAAATTTTTAGAAACTTTGTTTTAAAATATCATCTAGACACGTCTTTTGAAAGTTCTTTATTTGAAAAATAAATAGGAAGCAGTTTTAACTGTTATTCTCCTATTATTAATAGTCTACATTTATGTGCAGAAAAAATGAAATAAGGGATGTCATTAGATATTTCTCTTTGTAAAGATTTTGCTACATTCTTTCAAGCTACGCAAAATTGTTCTGACTTTGCATGCATAAACTTCAAAATTTATGTTTAATTTATATTAATGTTTATGTTTTCAAGTAGCAACTTATTTCAGCAAATTATTGCAATTCTGTAGTCATATGCACGTACATTATTATTAAATGAAATTCTTATTAGGTATAACTTTTTATGGATGTGCAGGTTTTTGAAATTGAATTTAATTTTTATTTGAATTCAGTCAGATTTTTTACCTACTATTCTAGGATATGTACTTCAATATATGTATAAATATAAATCTATGTGCGTGTGTGTGTATCAAAAGAATAAATAAATTGAACGTCAAAGATTTGAAGTAATCAAAGCATAAATTTGCAGAGTTTATAAAAAGAGAAAAATATGGATATATGTATTTCATATTGAATTAAATTGTTTTTAAAACGATCTTGAATTATGACCGAATGAAAATCATGTTTTTATTTAATATTTAAATTACAGATAAACTAATTTTAATATGTTTTTTAAACTTGTTGGACATAAAATACGAAGGTTGGCATACTTAAAAAAGTAAAATAAATAAATAATAGTAAAAATAAAAAAACAAAAATAGTTTCCATTCTGATACTAGTAACAGATTTCATATATACGGAATTAAAAATGAAGGGCTTTAGGTGTAGCAGCACCAGACTGGGTGACTGCACCGAAAATGAGAGCTCATTCTCATCATGAACACTAACATTAAAAAAAACTACTTTGAAAATTCAATATATGAAAATATATGAATGATAGAAACAAGATTTCGCCCATCAGAGAGTGCGTGACGTCACTTTTGTGCAGTGTTGCCGACCATTTGCTCTTCGCAATAAATTTAGTCTTTTTTGTATATAAAAAAGCGAAAATTTTTAATTTGGTGGTTCTTTCTTATTTTTTAATTTAAGGCTACCGAAACTATAAGTTAAAAAAGAAAAACTTTATTATTAAACAAAAGAATGTTAAAAAGGGTCACTCTGAGAAGGTTTAGTGCTAATGAAAATTAGTAGGTTCTTATAAAATTTGATATTTTGAGAGTCTAAATTTAATTTTTTGCTCCTTTTAAGGTCATGCAAGAACATTGAATGTTCCTATCTCAACTCTTCTTAATATTGAAAACCTTTTTACACATTTTAAAAGGCGTTTGAATTTACTGAATGCGAATTAAAACCATAGAGGTGTAATCGTTTCGTCCGGTCCTCAATCCTTAGTGGGACATAGGGCATCACGAGGTGTATTCATAGTAAAAATAAGCAAAAAAATACCAGAAAATACTGAAAAACCCATCACGACATTTTTACAAAAAGAGTACCTTATCTTGTAACATAACCTCAAATATAGCAAAAAAGTCGTTCTCTTAACAAAAAAGCTCAGAAATTAAATTGTACATATCCATAATACATTTATTTAAAAAAAACGCACATTTTAAAGACAATTTGTCACGCATACAAATTTCTTTAAGTAGTTCAATAGAAATTTGGTATTTTATTTTCTTTAAATGGACATTTGAGTGCGTTTTCATATCCAAGGCTTGGCAATACTGCAGTAGCGAGAGAGAGACTCGACTGCTGAAAGTAGAAAAACACCAGCAACAACTGCGATCGCGGGCAATGCGACCAGATGTTAAAAAAAGTAAAGCTAAATAAAACTGAGTGAATTATTGAACTAACTTTTAAAAAATTTATATTTTACAAAATTATAAACATTACTTTAATTAGAACAGGCTAGAAAAATGCCATGAAGAAAGAACGAAAACTCCGAGACTAAATACCAAAAAAAAAATGCTTAATCAAGTTACGAAAATTGCAATCTGGCCATACTGGTGCTAAAACCACGTAACTCATTTAACTCATTGTCAAATTCGCTGAGAACTAAGTAACGGTACCGCGATATGCGCCATCTCATTATTCTTTCCATTATGTGAAACTACTTGTTGTTGTTGTGTCGCCTTTAAATTGGAACAGTCGCATGACACATTAAACAGGTCGCAGCAGTAGGATAGCAATCTTGGTTTTTCTATATTTATTATGTCTCTAAATTGTCAAATTTTGTTTCAGTTGCTGTAACTGTCATTCTTTATTTACAGATTGCGACATTCCTGGATTCAAAGCATAAAAAAATACATTTTTCTTCTCTTCTTTTTTTTTCTTTACTACTGCAACCTGTTTAATGTGCCTTGGATCAGCAGGCATTTGTTTTTAAGACTTAAGTGAAAAACTTTACTCTATGGCCCTCAAATTAATAAATTCTTGACAATGACTTCTAACTGAGGCCAAAATATCGACAAATAAATAATAGAAGTAATTGAATTTGTTATTTGATTATTGACTCGGTTTGAGCTCCAAAATAGAAATACAAATGTGAAATTTTTCTAAAGCAAAACTAAATTAATCAATTTCTCTTCAATTGGATTTTTTTTATTTAACTGTTCGCTTTGGAATAGCTGATTGGCTTTATGTTATACTAATTTCTTCGATATTTGTAGCAATCTTTGGATTGGTAGAGTTGCCATGCTGAATTTAATGATGGACTGAGTATAAATATTAAAAATTTAAGACCCTCAGGCCTGCCATAAGTTCTCTTACAAGTTAAGTCTGCTATAGATGTGAAATTATAATAATGAAGTTAGTTTTATTTAATCATGTAAATATAAAAACGAAACTTTTTAATTTTCATTCGAAATGGTCACCATTTGCTTTTTCAGAAGCCTTCAAGCGATTAGGCCATTCAGCTATTGCAGCACGCTCGTTTTCCATGGATATTGACATCGCTGCTCGAATCAAAGATTTTTTAAGACTCTCCATATTTCTGTGAGGTCTTCCGCGGCCACTGTTCTCCAAATCTGACCACAAACTGTAGTCCACTGGGTTCAGATTTCGATTTGAAGGCGGCCAATCTTCTGCGGCTATGAACCCATTATTTGTTATATATGTATTTGTTAGTTTTTGCCTTATGGGATGGAGCGGAATCTTGCTAGAAGATGCAACGTCATTGAAGAGAGTACTGATCAACTGCTTCAACACATCTTCTAAGACATCCTCCCGGTACAATTTTGCACCGGTCTTCACCAAGTAAGTATATACTTATATATTATAAGTATTCAGCGACTTTTAAATGTAATTGTAGACCAAGTCTAGGATTAAAAATATACCAAAACTCAAAATATTATTTCCCTAACTCCTCTTAAATGCCAAAAATTCTTTGAAAGAAGCTAAATACTCAAATATAAGCAAGCATAATAAATATGCCTCGTAGAAGGTTGAAGTATTTTATGATCCTAAACTTTAAATGAAGTTCTAGTGTTCTTAGGATCTCTTACACTTATAGCAGCTTACTCGAAAATCATAAAGTAGAAAATACGGAAAGTGGCGCCTTGCGAAAACTACAACTTTGCCCTTAGCGAATTTGAGAATTGAGTGACGTCAACACAGAAAATAAACACATCTTTATAGGCACTATCTACTCTGCCTTTCTTGACTTTCTTTTTACTGTTGCTTGTTGTTTTCCTTCTTCTTCTTCCTCTTCTTCTTCCTTTTCTAGGAGTACTCATTATGCTTCAATGGAAATTCTTTGGAATCAGCTAGAAAAAATTTGCATAGAACCAAAATCCTAAGTAGGATAATCGAATTTTTGATAATTTTTTAAAATTATAAGTATATACATATTTACTTTATATATATAATCGACGCGTACACCCTTTTTAGGGTGTTTGGCCGAACTCCTTCTCCTACTGAATACTTTTATGTGCTATTAATAATATATAAAATTATTTATTAAAAAATATATTAATTCGATATGGAATATTAAAGTCCCTTTGAATATGGGTTTTCACTGGCTTCAATCAAAATAAAAGAAGCTATGTATAGCACCTTGTTCAAACAACAATTCACCGCTACATAGAAATTTATTTCTTATGGGAGTCAATAATATTTACTCACAAATAAGCCACTGACTGTACGGCAAACACCCGGACGTTAAAATTCGGAATTTCGCATGCAAATTAGAAATAATATTATTATACATAATTACATACATAGAACTCAGATGATCATAAAATGAAGGCCAAATATTTCACGACTTTCTCATTCAGTGATCAAAGATTTATGATAAATTCGCACATAGGAAACATCAAACTCAAATATTGAAAATTACAAAAATATGTAAAAATTATTATAATATGCAAGGCGTACTTGCTAGGGTTTTCCAATAAGAGGTGTAATTTTGATATTGAAAGAAAAATGCTATTTTTTAATATAAATGATCGGATGTTTATGTCATTATAAAGAGGAAAGTATGCCGTTGATACTGGAAAATAACATCAGGCAAATGACCACCACGACCACGCTTACAGGACAATATCCTTTTCATGTAGTTTTCCATAACCGAATTGCAGTGGCTGCCCTACGTCCTCGATAGCCTCACGAATTCCCCCTTTTAGGTCTTAAATCGACCCTGGCCTGTTGGCGTAGACCTTCTCTTTCACGTGGCCCCAAAGAAATTAGTCACAAGATCTTGTTGACCAATTGTGATCACCTCTTCGAAAGATACCACGGTCCGGAAACTTTTCCCGTAAAAGATCAATGGTTTCGTTGCTTGTGTGGCACGTAGCGCCGTCTTGTTGAAAATAAACGTTGTCCAGATCAATACCATCCAATTTCGGCCATAAAAAATAGTTAATCATCTCTCGATAGTGCAGTCCATTCACTAATAACACCTGTTATTGGAAAACCCTTTACGTCTATAATTTGCATAAGATAGCAAAATTTCCCTAAAATCTGGCTATCGCAAGCTTTCGGAAAATTTTCCGCCGGAATAGTATTATCACTGGTCGCTTTGTAAAATAAACAACAAAAAATATCGACTAAAAACTTAAGCGATAACTTCGCCTATACTTGGCAAATTTCGTAGCTCCTCAGCGTATATTATTATTATAATCTTTTAATAATATTAGCAAAAATCAGCTATAAATTTTTCGCACATTGCTGACAAGCCGACACTCAAACAACCAGACAGCCAAGCCAGCCGTCAATCTGGCACGCAGTCAGTCAGTCAGCAAGTCAGTCACTCGGTTGTCTACAAACTCTCTCTCATGTGCCGAAACTAGAGGCGCTGAGCACACCAAACAAGGCGGCCGCAGCGGTGGCGGCACCTAGCCAACACTCAGCAGCTTTACCATTTTCGCAATACTCACAAATTGGGTTAATTACTCGCTTCGCTTGAAAGGGTGCTCCAGCCACATTTGCATTTGCTGTTAGAGCTTTTAAATTTTACATTTTTTTGTTTGCATAGCTTCTCAAATAATTTTAGCGCCAATTTTGGTTGTGACATTTGCGTTAAATCTAATGGTTTTGATTACAATGCACTTGCCATGGCCAATCGCGGGAATATTGAATTGCCATTAGCCGCAAAGACGAAAGAAAACAATCGATATGTCAGCCGCAAACCACAGCTATCGACATATGGCATTTAAGTGCATCACATCTACATCTTCATCATTCTTCGCCCGGCCGCCATTCGTCATATTAATGTCAGCATTTATGAGTAGACGTTAAACTATCAATTTTCTAACCATTTTTAGCTTAGCAGCTTAGGAGAATTGTGGGCATATTAGGCGGCATTAATATTTTATCCTAAAAAGTACGTATGTATGTACAAATGTGCAGTATGTATTTTTAAAAATGTGTGTAATTTGTGGATTTTAATTAGTGGCGCCATCCCAAGATGTGCATAGAAAATTGTGCAAATATTAAAATCTCAAAGCATGCACAATACTTATAATTACATACATACATACATATGTATGTATGCACTTGCAGCAGTGTATGGGAACAGCACCCACTATTTCCTGATCAAGCCATTTGCGTAAACACTTGTCACTCATGCGCTTGTGTATTATTATTTCCAGCCAAGGTTATCGAATGGATTTTGTAAATACAGCGAAATTCTATAATGCATTTGATTTACGGCGGCTGCCGTAGCCGAAAGGGTTGGTGCGTGATTACCATTCGGAACTCACAGAGAGATCGTTGGTTCGAATCTCGGTGAAAACACCAAATTACGAAAAACATTTTTCTAATAGCGGTCGCCCCTCGGTAGGCAATGGCAAACCTCCAAGTGTATTTCTGCCATGAAAAAGCTCCTCATAAAAATATCTGCCGTTCGGAGTCGGGTCCCTCCATTTGTGGAACAACATCAAGACGCACACCACAAATAGGAGGAGGAGCTCGGCCAAACACCTAACAGAAGTGTACGCGCCAATTATTTATTTTTTTTATTTGATTTACTACTTATTTTTACAAAAATTTGTTAATGCAAAGAACTGAAAATAAGTGATTTATTAAAAAAAAATTGTGAAAATTTTAGACACCTATTCTCAACAGCAAAATAATATTAGGTTGATGATAGTGCTGATTTTCTAAATCAATCGAATATTGAATCAAATAATATTGAATTTTTGGCATATATTGAAAAAGGTTTGTTGAAAAGTATTGAACCCGCCATATAATATCATATTTGCTTTGAAAGGTGTATCAGCAACAAAAATTCCAAGGCACATTGAACAGGTAGCAGCCGTAGAGCAGCTGAATAACTTTTTTGTTTGATCTCTAAATTGTTTTAGTTTACGCAAAAATCACATGGCTAGGCCATGTCACTGGAATGGATCCAACGAAAGCTCTAAGGCAAATAATTGACGCTAAAACATTTACGACGAAAGCAAAAGATATAAATATCTAGACCTAGAAAGATCAAGAAGGATTAACGAACCTGAGGATGGCAAACATGTAAGAACTTTCAATAGGTCAAAAAAAACACCTGTGAATTCAGCAGTTGTACTTCAAAAATAATTCACTCATTAAGTCACATCAGAATGGTATTGCTAAGAATCATGCCTGAACGTCCTAGGATAGACCTTTATTAAATTCATTAACAAAGTAAGGCACAGGGTAAACACTAGTACTGAAGCACGAACCAATAATTTCATCTGTGACTCAGTGCTGACGCGTACCGAAAGGTAATAATAGGTGTGTAGATTTGCTAGTGTATTGGCATGTATTATAGAATAAATACATAGTCACTCAAATGAGATGGAAAATTTAACATTTTTAGTAGGCAACTTTATAATAATTTTCAAGCACATGTCCAATTACTTTTACAAAAAAGGCGAAATATGCTTGTAAGACAGATGACATACCCCTCATTGCAATAACTCCCACTAATAGATATCAATTAAATCTAATACTCCATCATTAGCAGTTCCAGAGATGGGCAGTATACAAATTTTAGGATAAATTGGATGTGCTACGCCCACTTTTTTTCTATCTACCAGTTTTCGTTATTAGCAGATATTGGCAATTCACACGTAAATATATACTCGTATAGCCGTACTAAATTTCAGTACTTTAACATAAGCCACTACAGAGATGAGCAGTATTTTTGTATGGGAAGTGAGACGCTTCTTTCTCCAATAAACGGAGAGAAGAAGGTTTCAATTTTTGAGTGTAGCTTATTTAAACTTAGTAGAGATTTATGTACCTAGCGGATGTGATACCAAATTCGCATAATCATTAATAATAAACCGGCGCATGTATGAATCCTCGACAGGTATTTCGGTTAAGTTTCTGTACCAATTAAAGGAGTGCGTTCTAATGTTTTTCCTACAAAGAGAGAGGCCTACAGACTCATTACGCCTCCAACCGATATATAGTTTTTATCCACAGTTTTTCAAGCCAAAACTTTTAACACGCAAAGGTTCACCATAGTCAATAAGCCAAGCGGAAGCTAAAGCTAAACTGAACACATCTAGCCTAAAGCTATTTATAAAATGCTAGTAATTTATAAAATAAAGCAAATACACCTTTTTTGAGGAAACATTTTATTTTTAAATGGCCATTTAATTAGTAGACCACTGACCGCTGCTTAACACCTCGGCATTGTTAACACCTCCCACGAGCGTACCCACAAATATAGATATGTATACATACATATACACATATACTAAAGAGCCCATTTAATACACTGGCTTTGAATTTTTGGGCAAGAAAACATAAATAAATGATATAAACATATTTATGCAAATTTAGGCTGAGCTAAAAAAAGGCACAAACGCGTACAATATCTAAATTGAAATATTATTTTCGTGTGATTGTTTTTTTTTCTCAATTATATTCAAAAAAAAAATTTTTTTTTTAAATTTATAAGAAAATATATTTGGCCATAGAAATCTGAAAATAGAAACCTGAAAATATGCATTTTGCTATTTTCGTTAATTTTTCATTTTATTTATTTTTTATAGATTTTTTCACGATTATATCACTCAATACATTTCTTTTGCGCCATAAATCGTGCAGAAGATATAAATAAATGGAAAATTAAATGGGCATAAAAATGCAAATTCGTCAGTATACAAATAGGTAAGATATCAGACATACATACATATGTACATTTGTATGTATTCATATTCATATTTTAAAAATTCAATTTGTTTATATTTAAACCGAAATTAGCATAAGCATCAAAATCAATTTACATTAGTATCGGCATAAGTATTTTGTGTAGTCTCTCTCGCCTACGCCGAGCATATTGAGCAAACTTTAATGTAAAAATTTCAAAGGTAATTGTTTTTGAATGGTAACCACTCTCGTGTCAGTGCTATAAAAACTCTTTCACATGGTAAAAATAATAACAATGTAATCAATATAATCACAGCATGTAATGTGCGTGTGTGTCGCAATGTTAACTCACTAATGGAGAGAGCAGAGGGCACACATTTACATATCAAATGTAAACCTGTGCCGTTATAAAAGAGTTCATGTAACGATGAGTTTATAAGTATTTTGCTAGCAGCCGCCTGTTATTGAATGCATAATATTTCATGTATTCATATATTATAATCTGCATATTTCAAATCTATCATTTATTTAAATGATATCTGGTATTCAAATATGAAAAAATTCTGCGTAATCGTAAAGGCAATGCTAACTACAATAAAGGCAGTAATTTATTTCGGCATTCGAGCTCCTGCTGAAATATTAGAAGAGCATCTTGATGTTGCTCCATGAATTGAGGTAGAAACAGACTCGAACTACTTTAATTGTCTACAGATGACCGGTGCTATCAGACAAAAAATTGTCTATAATTAGATCTTTTTTTGTGACCCTTACCTTTTGATGTGACCCTTACCTAAAGGTAGTCGCTTACGAACCTATGCGGCTATGATTACCGCTCCTTTTATTTTGATACCTTTTGAATTTTTAGAATTAAAGAAATTAGAATTAAAGAAATTAGAATTAAAGAAATTTATTCTCCTTATGATGTTCAACCTCGAATCTATTTCATGATTCCTTCGTTTGCCATTTTCACTTGATTTTGAGATTTTTAATGGTGTAGCTAATATCAAACCGTTAGTTGGCTCTCTGCGAATCTGACATAATCAGCTGATTGGCTGGCGTAACAGGGGTTCGATTACGAAAAAACTAAGAATGTGTAGTGATGTACGAAAAAAATTAAAACAATGTCTCTTCGTTGCCATCTGAACAACGACTGATTGGACGAGCGTGTGAAAAGATCGTGCAGAATTCGTCTGAAGTTATTGACCAAACCTAGTATTATATCATCCATACTTGAGAGTAGGCGGCTCTCGAAATATTAAAACCCCATCAGAGCACGTCAATTGAATTTCGCCGAAGTGAAAAAAGAAGTTCATTTGATTATTGAATTATTATTGAAAAAAAGTTGGCTTTCAACGAATTCCTAACGTGAGACAGGAAACATTTAGGTTAAATAGAACCTGATGTAACACAGGTAGTAGGGACAGTCAATAGGCTTAGTATTAACTACTTTTAAAAGTCAATAGGCCCAGTATTAACTACTTCATCGCTGGAAATCTCCCAATAGATATACCATACTTGTGCAGGAAATGGGACAACTTTATGACAGACAAGGAGTAAAGCCGACAACTAAAGCGAAAGTTGCAGAACGTCTGCATTCGTTAGAAAAATGGCAAAGCAGATGGGTCTCGTCTGTTAACGGGCGTTGGACCCATACACTTATCCCCAAAATTAGCCAATGGGTGACCAGAAGGCATGTCGACGTAGACTACAATTTAACCCAAATATTGAGCGGTCACGGATGTTTCTTGGAGTACCTCCATCGTTTTCACATGAAAGACACTTCGTTCTGTCCAAGCCACAACAATGCTCGATAGCGTATAACACCCATACGCCCATGTGAGAGGAACCTGAGCGCATGCCACACATACCACTGGTATGACGGCACTGAGACGAGCCTATAGCATGAAGCTGGCTACTAGTATGGTGGACCCAGACGTGGGTGAATAGTATTAGCCCATTTAATGGACACCGTTCTGGGCCTCCCCGCAGTAATGCAAAGTAGTTCCGGAAAGGGAGTTTCCCTAGAGGAGGAGGAGGGATTATTTTAGTGGCTACACCATCCGACGCAGTTGACGACGGTCGGTCTAAGTGCGAAGGCATTTTAAACCCTCCTCACCCACCATAAAAAAGCAAAAAAAAACAAACTACTTCTAAAACGAGTAGTAGCCTTTGGGCCTAATAAATTAATGTTATCTTTGCATTAATTGAATCAATTTGACCAATGTTTGGTGGTAGTTAACCCATATACTTTGGTACTTGCATATTGTTCTCTGATAGAAGAAGATACCAACATAAATTATAACTGTTTTGGAATAAATCCCATTTTTCCACTTTTTCAATTTTTTTTTGTGTTTAGTTATAGTTAACATATTTGATGATTACTAATTTTAGTGGAGTAACATCGAGTAGACGTGACCGATGACAACATCCGATGAAGCGACGCTTGGAGTGTTTGAGAGAAAGATTTTGCGCATGATTTGTAGACCTTTGCACGTTGGCAACGACATAGACACAGCGCAGTGAATAAAGATTCAGCAGCTACGCGGGCTGGGTCATGCATAGAATTAATATCAATGATCAATGGATTGAAACGCTCCGGCTCTGAAAATATTTGATGCGGTACCACCTGGTGGTAGCAGAGGAAGAGGATAGCCTCCTCTGCGTTGTAAAGATCAGGTGGAGAAGAACCTGGCTTCACTTGGCGTGTGCCGGTTAGCACGAGAAAGAAACGACTGGCGCACTTTGTTAAACTCAGCCAAAATCGCGTAAGCGGCTATCGCGCCAATTAAGAAGGAGAAGAAGAACATCGAGTAGAGGAAAAGCAAACATCTTTATGATGACCCAGAAAAAAAAAATAATTGCTGTCTTTTATCTTTTACTACTTTAAAACAGCCAATTTCCTCAACGGAGTTTGCTCGCGGTTAGTTGGGTCACTTTGGCCCATGTTCCGCACTGGAACTCTAGGAATGTCTATGAGTAGGGTCACTTTATTTGGTCAGGTGCTACATATCTTTAATGTAATTCCCTGGATTCTCCAGTTCCAACAGAGCGCTTCCCAAGGTTATGGTCGAGTGAGTGCATTCAACATAGTGAAATACTTTAATTACTACATAATAGTTAAAAGAATCTACTGTTATGTGGATAAATAATATTTGCACAGTTGCAACATACCAATAATGCATATGAAACACACAACACATAGCACACATAGCTCACATGCCTTTAATAACTTTTCATTTGTTATATTTGTTGTCATGTTGTTCATTATTATTTGTTGTTTTCCATTGTGCTTATTTATTTACATTTTGCAACATTCTTTACAGTAAAATATTGGCTACTGCTAACTGTATTCTCTTCAAAGCCTATATGGTTGCATACCCTGCAGGAAAATTTGAACTGCCTCAGAAGTAGTGGCGTAATGGGAAATGCAGTCTATAGGGGTTAATACTGGAGGCGCGAAGAGAAACATAATGAGATTAGAAAAATATAGAGAAATATACTATCCAACCGTTCTATAGCTCAAAACATCCCCTGAACTAATGCTTCCGGAGCACACCTTTCCACAATTCTTTGTTCTTTTTTTCTTATCGCTTGAAGCTTAGTACTGCGAAAAAATCGATGACGCTATAGCTCTTTTGTCTATTGTATCGGCCTATTGTTAGCAAATAACGCCAATTTCGATTTATTTTTTGCACTATCGATTGTTTTATTTAATTAACACTAATTGGCTGTGCTTTGTTAATCATTTTAGGTATTCATTGAAAATTCATTCTTAAATATGCTGCCTTACTCATTCAGATACTAAGTACCCCGCAAATTCACCGGGAAGAGAGAAGCGTAGCAGAACTAGCTGAGTCATATTTAAAAAAATGTGCATAACTCACCATAACCCAGGCACATCGCTACGGTACAGTAACATTTTAATTTTATGTATTCTTTAAACTGTCAAACTTTGATACTTCACTTTTGACATTCTAGAGCAGTCAAGCATCAACAAAATCAAATAAACTTTCAAACTACTTTTTTACATTCAGGGTGGAAATATGCTGCCTTAGTCCAAATTTCTTTTGATGGGATTAAACACATTTAAGGGGACAGATATCTGTAAAGTGTCAAAAAAAATTTGCTTTTTCATAAAATGTTAATATAATCCTTTAAAAAAGTGTCAAAAAATTTAGAACGAGAATTTAAGTATTTCTTATATTATAAATGGTCTAACGTAACGACTCTATTCTTTGCTTTTGAGCGCTGGGAGAGGTATAGTTACGTTGTATTCAAACTTTAGACGCGCTTTTCTCAAAACTATATTTTTCGAATTGGCGTACACGATAACTCGAAAAGTTATTGCCCTATCTCCCTGAAATTTTGCACACATCTTTCTAATGATATTACTTTCTATGTGAATTTATAATTTCGAAATTTTTCGAAAAAATATTTTTTTTTTTTCGAAGCAAAAATAGTAGGAAAATTCACCCCAAAATTCAATTTTTTCTAATCTTTTATCCGCGAATTTTTTTCCACTTGTTTTTAATTCATATAGAAATTATGACATTAATAAACAAAAAAAAATTTTGGTTTTTTGTATTCAGGTCACTAACGCCGATTCTACAATGCGCGCCGATTGAAAAGCCCCTTCCTGGAAAAATTGAGTGTACATCCGCCATTTTAAATGATTACAATAAAACAAAAATTGTTTATATTATTTTAGTGTATAAATAAACAGCGTGTCAATTTTGAAAAAAATATATTGACTTCGTCATTGTAAATAATTTTAATGAAAATCAGGGAAAATATGTCCGTTTACAGGTATTTGTCCTCTTAAAGAGTTTCTAAAATTTGCTCCACGTTCTGTGAAATTGTTTGATCTTATCCCTTCTTATAAATCGAGCCAGCTCTTAAAACCTTTAAGTATCTCGAATTGAGAATATATATTCGTGCAACATCATGAATGGAACAATTCATTGTCCAGCTTTGCTGGAGATAAGTCAAAATTAGTTTTAAAAAAGTTTGTTGTTAGAACTGTTCAACTTCCGAAATAAGGGCATCGTGATAAGAATGAAAATATTTACTTTCACAGGATTAATAAGTTTTTCGAACAAATTAGTAAATTTTCAACTGAATTATAATTTTTGAGCAGATTCTAAAGGGTTTTTCTATTGGCGCGGGTCGATTTTGACGCCCTGTGGCAGCCATTTTGTTTTGGTGACATCTGTCAAATCTTTTGTTTATTATTCAGTTGTTTATGCTAAATCATCATGGCAAGTTACACGATTGAACAGCACGTTCAAATGATAAAACTTTATTATCAAACGGGCGGCGCTACGTGCCACACAGCAAACGCCATTTTATTCCATTTCAACATCTACCCGCCCTTATTGAAAACCCCTTTACATTTTTGTTACCATTTTCAGTGAATAAATTAGCTGTCACCACTTTTCCCCTCCAGGTCGACACCAGTCAATTGGATTTAAATGGGAAGCAGTGCTGCAGGTAGATTATAGATAAATTGTAGATGGATTTCTAGCACTCCCAAAATATTGGAGTGGAGTAGCACCTAAAACATTCTAAGACACTGCCGTGCAAAATTCGCTACTTATCTGAAAGCGACGAAATCGCGAAATACTCGCAATACAGGCAATACTGGAGTGAATTTTTTCCCACAGGGTCTCTGTGTATGTGCGCAGCTTGCGTATGTATGCAAACGTTATGACATTTAAAGTGCGTGTATCGCACATACACCCCCACACACACACGCACACTTGGCATTCTCATTGTTGCAATTTATCTTTTCGATAGCAAAAGCATGACAACAATAAATACAATAACAATAAAGAGAGCATATAAATAATCGTAACATAATTGCCAATAAGGTGGAACAAATTTCAATTAACTGCTGACATGTCCACTGCCGGCAACAACAACAACCACCACGACAATGAAAACATAATAATTTAAAACACACACACACACAAGTATGAAAATTGTTCTTGCTAACAAGCATTCGAAAACAGTCAATCGACGAAAAACCGTAAATAAAATTGACGCTAAATGGTTGGCTAAATATGCGCCCAGGCAAATACATGCATGCGTGCCGCACGAGCGTAACATTAAAAAAATGGCTGTTTTTTAATAACTTTTAGCACAAAAATTTGCCAGTATATTTGAGCAAAAAAATTGTTTTTATCAGTTTTTTTTTTGTGACGAATTTCACTAAAAATATATTTTGAGCAGATTTTCGCGATTTTACGGTTTCCAAAAATTGTAATAACTTCCAAAATTCAAAAAAAAAATATAATATAAATAATATTTTCTATGTAGAAATGAAATACCAAAAATAAAATAAAAAATTATTGTAAAAAAAATGTGAAAAAATTCCTTTCGAAAATTTCCAATCCTATTATTTAATAACTGTTTCCAAAAGAGTTACAAATAAAATAAATAAAATAAAGTTTACATAAACAACAAAAAAATCTATGAGTATTTATTCTACTTATCCTCTTTCATAACTGAAACATTGACTCAGTTCGTTAATTTGTGAAGTTGTTTTTAATTTTTATAGTTTTAACCAATTTTCTATGAATTCCCAAGCAAAAATTTGAATTGAAGAACTTTTTTTTTTCTAAAATATTATTTGCTAATTTCCCCCGGTCAGAAATCCGTTTTCCAGCACTGCGCGGCTAGTAAATTTGTTCAATTCAATTACTCTTAGTCAATCAAATCACACTCCAATCAAATTAACAGCATTTAAATAATTTTTTTCCCAAAAAAAGTCAATCGCACGCGCTCGTACTATTCATTAAACCCATTGCTGTTCTCGCTTAATTTCACCCAGAAAACCACTTCTGATCTGCACCATCGCTACATCACAATCACTTAAGTGTTTCAATATTACCGCCAAAATATTGTTTTTTTTTTATTGAAGCTCAACTTTTTTCAAAATTTTAGTATACGCGCCCGTTCGATTCCGCACAGAGAAACCTACACGTCCAGCACGCGCCAATCGCGTTTCGATATTGAAATTGAAAATCGGTTTTTTCTACGATCTAGCCGCTCAGCGCCAAAAGCGCTGGAGAACGTTAAACAGTCCGGCAGGCAAGCAGCGCAGTCGCAGTCGCCGCCACTATCATAGCGATATGTAGTAGCAGCCGTTCAAAAACTTTTGCACACCTTAGAGCTCGTGCTCGGGGTGGGGGGAGAAGCTTTCGATTTTCAGCTTATGGGCACAATCAGCTCACTTGATCGGTCGATCAGTTTGCCAGGCACTCGGTGAGCCAGTTTGACAGTAAACGAGTTAATAATGCTCTATGTTTGACTGTTGAGCGCTTTTTAAAAGCAAACTAATGTTATTGTTAGCTATTATGTTGAGCATAGATCAAAAGCATACCCTTTTAGCTGGCTTCTGACTCAACGCATCATTCTCACTATCAACTGATTGCCACTTGATGCTTAGCGGTGCTAAGCATAGTTCTATTGCTGCTTTTCACAGTAGAAATATATTTTTCAAGTTTTTCTATTGGTGGCTTCATTTTTGTTGCTGTTGTAGGCAGTGTAATGAAACTCATAACAGATGTGCGTATTTACAATTAGCAGTTATTCACACTTACAAACAGATACCATCACAAAGTGTGCTCGCGGCGTATATGTAAATGTGGTAAGCCCAGCGGGGATCAATAGAACTTGGCTCCTGAAAAAGAATGCATTTTTATTAAACATTTTTTTAAACTAAACTAACAATTAGTCCTTCTTCTTCTTGGTAGGCGTGATAACTTCTTTAATAATTTGGCCGAGTGTAACAAAGCGCCCCAATTGTGTCTTTCGCGTGCTAACGGGTGCAAATTCGACACACCAAATGAAGCCAAGACTTTCTCTACCTGATCTTTCTAACGTAAATGCGGCCTTTATCTTCCTCTGCTACCCCAAGCAGGTGCCGCATCCAATACTTTCACAGCTAGAGCGTTTACATCTATTCGAATTGCATTACCTATCCAGCGGAGCTACGGCATCTTCATTCGCTATATCTATGTATGTCTATGTCGCCTTATACAGCTCATTGTAAATAATTGGCGCGAACACTTCTTTTAGGTTTGTGGCCGACCTCCTCGCCCTGGTGTACGTCTTGATGTTGTTCCACAAATGGAGGGACCTACAGTTTTAACCCGACTTTAAACGGCACATTTTTTGTATGGGGAGCATTTTCATGTCAGAAATATACTCGGAGGCTTGCCATTGCCTGCCAAGGGGCGACCGAACAAACTGTTTCTATCATTTTGCAGTTTCATGCACGGTGATTCGAACCTACACCGTCCCGAATGGTAGTCACGCACCAACTCATTCGACTCCGGCTGCCTCCTACGCCTTTTCAACAACAGTTGGGTTACGTTACCAAAACGACGGATTTACTTATCTTCTCAAGAAATGTCACTTCAAAAGCATTCTCTCGAAATGTATGAATGATTTTTATGCTGTTACAACCACAACAACAATATGAAAATATCAATCATATCTTCAATAAATTTTCATGAAGGTAAAATAAAACGCAATTCTTTAAACAAAACTGAAGCAGTGAAACTGAAAGCTAAAAATTATTATTTTTATCTTCACTGAAATAAATGAAATTAGTCACGAATTTTTACAGTTTTTCCTTCTTATGAAATTTTAGCCTCCACTAGTCGAACCTGTGAACCGCCTACAGGGTACTTCTTTAATTTGAAATTGAAAATTTGTTATATTGATCCATAATGAGTTCTGGAACCTTACAGAAAATAAATCTCAAAAACTGCAGTGATATAGAATAATAAAAAATGGCCGGCTTGACAGTTTGAAGGTAAAACAGTTGCACTAAAAAAATGTAAATTTATAGCAGCTAATCCATCATCATCATCATCCAGCCACTGGCGTACAGTGTTGGACATAGGCCTCCGCCACTGATTTCCAATTTCCTCTATCTTTTGCTGTTCTTATCTAATTTATCGTTATTCTTTAGATGTCTTCGTTCCATCTTGTAGGCGATCTTCCAATTTTCTACTTGTCTTCTCAGGGTCTCCATTCTATAGTTCTCTTTGCCCATCCTTTACCTGTAAAGCGCGCTGTGTGGCCAGCCCATCTCCACTTTGCTTTGCTTTGATAACTTTTTGATTACGCCGATTACTTTTTTTTCTGTCTGCATTTGAAATTCTGTGTCTGTATCGATGTTTCCATTGCTCTTTAGGCAACTATGTGCATAAAATAATTCCGGCTGGGTACTACAAACGTGCTGACTTACACGCGTACTTGCAAAGATTATTTATTGCAACATTTATGCAAAAAGAGTCTGATTCAACTCAATAAAGTTTGTATCATATGAACATTAACGTATGTATGTGCTTGTAGATATGCACTGCATGAACTGTTCTTAATGCATAGCAATATGAAAAAACATATATCGTCAGCTTTCTGTAAAACCAAAGCTTTAAAGATACTGAACGACTGCTGTGATTAGAATATTCGCCAGCACAAGTATAAGATCGCATGATTTAGGAAAAATACCAGCAACGCAGCGATCAGCGTAGCGGCAGCCGACAGGCTTGCAAGAAAGAAAATACTTAGGTATGCCGCTCGCCACCTATGAGTTTATAACGACACACGTTTTTCTCAAAGAAGCAGGCTGAAGATGCAAGCACCTTAGCAACTAAAATTATGACGCACTCACTCGTAGGAGCTATTCGAGCTGAGCAGAAAAATTATTTACTAGCAAGCCACATCATTAACGGAAAACATGGAAAAAGGCTAAGAAATGAGTACGATTCCGAAATTGTAAGGCATTTTAAGGATGGAAGACAGCAATTCATGGATTCAACATACTTTGTGGATCCGTATCTGCGCAGATTTGTTGGTTCAAGTAGGAAACCAAATTGTTTCTTATGGTGCCGGAATGAGCCGTTACGCACTGTGTTCCAGAATAGCCTATCGTCAGCTACTTTACTCTAACTCAACTTACGCAAAAGATGGAAAAATCGAGCATTAATTGGCTTACCAGTGCAGTCTTCGCAGACACCGTTGGGTATCCAACTACTAACAAATTAATGAAGTCAATCGTACATAGGTGACAAGCAGTGCTTCAGCCAAAGGGGGATCTTCATACGTTTTCCTTTTCTTTCAAATTGAAGATCTAACTGAGGAAGAAAGTTTGACGAAGAGTATAAGCTTAGAGGTATACATATGCATGTATTGTTTTCTCCTATTAAAAAAAAAGCTAAAATAAAAATGAAAAAAAAGTATCCTTGTTTTCTAAAAAGTTAAAGTGCATGTTGCTGTTTTTACTAGAAAAATTGATTTTTATGTCTTTTTTCTTTCAAATGCTTCGTAAGAAATTACAAATACCGGAAAATTATAGGCAAATTCTCCCAGAATTTTCGGCACGTAAAATATCCCGCAATCCAGGGAGTGTAGACAAAGTATTTCGGAACTTTTAGGACTTAAACACATCGAAATTTCTGGATAACATAGCAGTAATAAATAACTCTTGGGCTAAGTTAGAAGGCAGAGAATTATCATTTGCATTTTCATGCTATGCTCCGACTAGGAGCGATGGTTTTTTTTTAACTAATTCTTTAGTTCCGACGGTAAACAAGGGCAAAACTAAGTATATGCTGACATCTTGCAGCGAGTGTCGGCGACTTGAACCACAGATCGAAGTTAATAACTATAAATTCGATGTAGTCAAGGACTTCATTTACCTTGATTCCGCTATTACCAGCAACAACGATGTCAGCCTCTCTCTCGACGAACGAAAATAACACTCTATAAGACGCTCCAATTCCGACGGTAAACAATCCCAAAATTTTGGGTGTGACCTTTGACAGTTTGCTCTCCTTCTCAGCGCATACAACCGCAATTGTCACTAAGGCCCAAAGTCCTCAAGTCGCTTGCCGGCAGCACTTGGGGTAAAGACAAAGAACTGTTGCTATCGACATTTAAGGCAATTGGTCGGCCGGTTCTAAACTATGCTGCGCCTGACTGGTCGCCTGGAACAAGTGACAGTGGATAAAGCTACAGGCATGCCAAAATACAGCCATTCGGACAGTGACCGGTTGCCTCCTGATGCCCCCTATTCAACAGCTTCACAACGAGGCCCAAATGCTCCCTGTTGTGGAGCACAATAAACTGACCAGCAAGCAGTTCCTGCTGGGATGCAACCGCAAGTTTCACCCTTGCAGACACCTGCTTGAGCCATAGCCGCCTACTAGGCGCGTCAGGAGACACCTTTCAAACTATACCGACGAGATCCAGGACAAAACTAACAGAAATCTACTGGACCAGACCATATTTAGACAGTCAATAAACGACATTCTCCGGGAGACCGTCACCACCTTCTTAAGTTCCCGCCCTGTGAATGCCGTAAGCGGAGACCAACCACCACCTATTGCAGATGAAGGGCTCCAGCTTCCACGTAAGGCACGTGTAACACTTTTACAACTACGTTCTGGATATTGTACCAGGTTAAACTCCTACCTATCCAGAATTTGACCCCGACATACCAAACATATGTACAGCATGTAAAGGCACCCCGCACGACACTAACCACCTTTTCACATGCCCCATTAAACCCACTCATCTAACACCCACTCTGGGCCCAGCCCGTCGAAACAGCTTCTTTCCTGGGCCTACGCTTAGATGAGCCAGACGAAGACGACCGGTGATATTCCTACACTGACGGGGCCTCTATTACTGTTAAAGCAACAACAACAAGAACGTCCTCGTATCCGACGGAAGGACCAAATTGAAAATAATCAGGCTGCTCGTGGCAAAGAAACTGTAAAAGGTGTGCGGAAAACAGCGACACCTGGCGAGACACAGGCTGTAACACGTTAACGGGTAGTTACGGGCAATTAAGTAAGTACACTTAGGTGCAATATGTTGGTTATTATTTCATAAATCTAAATTTCATACGTTTAGGCGTGACTTCTGCGAGGATTGTCGCTGGCGTAAATAGCATCGTAACATATTTGGCGTTTAAAAGACTTACAAAATGCATCGGCTCTCCACAAAGCTTCAAAGTCGAGTTCAAGCAACAATTATTCAACGGTCTCAAATTTGAATCTAAAGCATATCAATCTGAAAAAAATTCGCTCACCGAATTGTGCAGCTCAAAACCAACTTATCGTTACACTTACAACACAGCCTCTAAACACGTCCTTACCCACCTACGATGATGTCAGAGCTTTGCAGAGTTAAAAGAACACATAAACCACAAGAAACAAAACAAAAACAGCAAACAAACGACACGTAACAAAAACAATCAGAAGTAACAACGACACGGTGCTCTCATTTGCACATCACTTAGTCCATTCGAACGAGAGTAAAAGCTGCAATTCCAACTCAAAACCTCATAAAGTTGTTGCATTGACTTCCGTTGATAAGAATTTGAAGGTGAAGAAATAATTAACACGGCAAGAAAGCGAAAGCTACTCGTCGGCATGTTTGCTATGTACATAAATAAGTAATATGTGTATGTGTGTGTGTGCACCTAAGCATTGTCTGCTTTATCTATCACAAAGAGATAGAAGCCGGCACTTAATGAAATGCGCTGCCGAGGCTGGAAATGTTGTTGGGAACAGAAAGAAATATAGAGCAGATGATTAAATTATTGTAAGGAGCTGAGAGACCGGCGAAAATAAATTGCAACCGTAAAAAAACAATATTATTTTATAATTCGTATGTATGTGTGTGCATATATTTATTTATTTGTGTTTATATTCTTACATACACATATTATATATGTATGTATATGTCTATTTTGCGGTTGAAAACGTGTAGAAGTGTTGCCTGCCCCCACAAAAGGCTGCTGCTAAATGAAGACACATCGATTTGAGTTGTCATGCGAAAGGCAAATATGCACACAAGCGTACGTACCTGCATAATTAAGTTAGTGTGGTTTGCTTAAATAGCAATTCAATACCGCAAAATTTTAAACAGGATTTTCCAAATGGGGCGAGTCGAAATGGAGTAAAGCAAGCGGTGCGTGAGATATTCGCGAAGCCACTTTTTTATTTCATTGCACATAAAAGGCTTAAAATAATATCTATAGCACAGCTACTTATTGACAGTTGAATGTTTTCCTCTATATAAAAAAATTTCGAACATATGGAGAAAATGCGCCACTAAATAAAAATTGTTTGAAATTCCACGCGATTTTTGAGCCACTTGAAACTTATGTTTTACTATTTTACCCAAATTCAATGGGCTATAAAACCGCATACTCTAAATTTTTCTAAAGCTTCTGATTATAAAGTGTGGCATTGAGTTGGGAAATTGCTATTTTTTTTTTGTTTGTTAA
Source organism: Anastrepha fraterculus (assembly GCA_037575425.1). Lineage (NCBI taxonomy): Eukaryota > Metazoa > Arthropoda > Insecta > Diptera > Tephritidae > Anastrepha > Anastrepha fraterculus. The sequence continues at coordinate 111,964 of JAYXIM010020233.1, read as the reverse complement.
TTTGCACTTGGCTTAAAAATTGTAAAGGGTGTTAAGTTTCAAGGACCGGTGTTGATTTTGAATAAAATACGATATATATTATGATAATATTGGTATAGCTCAATTACGCATTGAACAAAATATCGGCCAAATGGCCGCCGCGGCCTCGGCGGCACACCTCCATCGGATGGTCCAAATTTTCGATGACGCTGAGGCATAATTGAGGTTCTATGCCGTTAATGGGCCCAATTATCTCATCCTTTATCTCTTGAATTGTTGCTGGCTTATCGATATACACCTTTTCTTTCAAATAACGCCAAAGAAAGAACTCCAACGGTGTCAAATCACATGATCTTGGCGGCCAATTGACATCGCCGCGACGTGAGATTATTCGGCCATCAAATTTTTCGCGCAAAAGAGCCATTGTTTCGTTAGCTGTGTGGCAAGTGGCATTGTCCTGTTGAAACCACATATCGTCCACATCCATATCTTCCAACTCGGGCCATAAAAAGTTCGTTATCATCTCACAATAGAGCGCACTATTCACAGTAATTGCCTGACCGGCCTCATTTTGGAAAAAATACGGCCCAATGATGCCGCCGGCCCATAAACCGCACCAAACAGTCACTCTTTGTGGGTGCATTGGTTTTTCGGCAATCACTCTTCGATTATCATTCGCCTAAATGCGGCAATTCTGCTTATTGACGAATCCACTGAGGTGAAAATGTGTCTCATTACTGAAGATGATTTTCTTCGAAAATTGGTCATTCACTGTTGCCATTTCCTGCCGCCATTCTGACCATTGACGACGCTTGAAATGGTCAAAAGGCTTTAGTTCTTGAGTCAATTGCACCTTGTAAGCGTGTAAATGCAAGTCTTTATGCATAATGCTCATCAGCGACAAGCGTGAGAGGTGCAATTGTTGGGCACGACGACGAGTTGAGGTGGACGGCTCTTCAACCACACTTTCGCGAACAGCAGCAATATTTTCTGCAGTACAAGCTGTACGAGCATGCACTGGTGTTTTCACATCTCCTACAAACCCGGTTTGCTCAAACTTTTGCACAATTTTTCCGATTGTACGCACATTTAGACGATTAAATTGACCGAAAAAATCACGAAGTGCGCGATATGCAATTTGATTTGAACGCCCGTTTTCATAATAAGCCTGAATAACTTTAACGCGTTGCTCGATTGCGTGTCTTTCCATGGTTTGAATTGAGTTAGTCTGAAATTAAAAAATGTCAAATGAAATGCAGAAAAAAACTTGACGTTTAGGTGTGGTTCACATTCAACATTGGCTCTTGAAATTTAACTACCCTTTATTTATACTGTTTTTATAAGAAATTAAGTGGAGATGATATCTACATTTTCAGTGACAGCCAGGCGGCGATAAAATCCCTCAAAAAATAATCCGCAACCTCCAACCTCTCTTAACGAGATGGCTGAGTCATTTCACTTATGATAACATGGGTTCCGGGCCATTGTGAAATTGATAAAAACTGCAAGGCCGATGAACTAGCGAAAATCGGTACCAAATTGACGGATGAGTACATTGGCAATGATATAGGTATACCATAGCAAACATGTAGACTACGTATCCGCGAGGAAATTGTAAGAGTAGCGAATGAAAGATGGCGTACCCGACAACTGTGGTCGACTCTCAATGCTAACCGCACGGATCTTCTACTAAGAAGAGATAAGCACAGTCTTAACACACTGATTTCAGTTATTACGCGGCACTGCATAACCGGTAGGCACGCCCAGAGAATGGGTGGGCAAACACACGACTTCTGCAGAAATTGTCTAGACGAGGAAGAGGAAGCGACGATCCCACACCTTCTGTGTCACTGTCCAGCTCTATTCAGACGAAGACCCGCCATTTTGGGTGCACAGTCCTTTAATGAATTAGAAGATCTCGGCTCTGTCGTAATTGCGGATCTTACAAGATTTTTGAAAAGTACACATTGGTTTTAGGAGGAATAAGGGCTAGTTCCCCACGCGACATCACAATGGGCCATGAGCCTGAGTGTGTCCTACAGCGGGCAACCGCTTCAACCTAACCTAACCAAACTCTATTTTCATAAAACACAAATATTATTTGAATGAGAAACAAATAAATTCGAGATGTCAAATATTCTATCACTACTAAATCCAGTGGAACTGGAGCACAGAAAAAACTTAGCGCGGTCAACTGGCAAAATCTTGGTAGTCAGTCCTCGATACCTTCGCTAGAGGTAATCATGCTCTCAAATCATTCATAATAAAGTTTCATGGTTTCCATTTACTACTCACTCGTGTGCTGCGTGGTTGAATAGTAAACAATAGATGAGACAGACGTCTTCAAAACTACATGGTCATCACAGAAAATCTATAGATGCTTTCCATTTCAATTCAACCGGGCTACTCGGGTCATGTTCTTCGATTTCGATGTAACTTAAATATGTTGCTCTCTGGTCAAAATAATGAGACACGTATTTTTTTGTTCGCCCGAAAAAAATTTTTTTCAAGAGTTATCGGCAATTTTGTTTTTTGCCTCAAACTCGATTTTTTTTAATTATATAAGAAAAAAAATTTTTGAAATGCCCATAACTTAGTCAAAAATGAACCGATTTTAATAATTCTGGGTTCAAAATGATCGTAATTACTTACACAAGCGACTTCATGTAGAAACAATTGCAAAAAAGTAGTTGAAAATTTTTTATTTAGTAAAAAAGAAAAAAAATTTAAATTTTTTCAAAATTCAATATTTCAAAAAGGGCATTTTTTTTTTTTTATAACTTTTTCCAAATCAAAAAAACATCTCAAACTTTAATTGAGCTGCATGCCTAGTAGCTAAAATGCGTTGTTTTTGAGTAATGAATTTTTAAGTAAACACCCTGTTTCGCACTTTTTGTTTTTTGCAAAATAAAAAATTTTCAACTACTTTTTTGCAACTATTTCTACATGAAATCGCTCGTGTCAGTAATGACGATCATTTTCAACCCAAAATTATTAAAATCGGTTCATTTTTGACTAAGTTATGAGCATTTAAAAACAAAATATTCTTATATTATTAAAAAAAAATTGATTTTGAGCCGAAAAAAAAATTGCCGATAAAACTTGAAAAAAAATTTTTTCGGGCGAAAAAAAAATACGTGTCTCATTATTTTGACCAGAGAGCAACATATTTCAGTTACATCGAAATCGAAGAACATGTCCCGAATAGCCCTTTTGAATTGAAATGGAAATAATCTATATAAGAAAATTTTTTTAATTGCTCATAACTTAGTCAAAAATGAACCGATTTTAATAGTTTTGGGTTCAAAATGATCGTTATTACTTACACGAGCGATTTCATGTAGAAATAGTTGCAAAAAAGTAGTTGAAAATTTTTTATTTTGCAAAAAACAAAAAGTGCGAAACAGGGTGTTTACTTAAAAATTCATTACTCAAAAACAACGCATTTTAGCTACTAGGCATGCAGCTCAATTAAAGTTTGAGATGTTTTTTTGATTTGGAAAAAGTTATAAAAACAAAAAAAATGCCCTTTTTGAAATATTGAATTTTGAAAAAATTTAAATTTTTTTCTTTTTTACTAAATAAAAAATTTTCAACTACTTTTTTGCAATTGTTTCTACATGAAGTCGCTTGTGTAAGTAATTACGATCATTTTGAACCCAGAATTATTAAAATCGGTTCATTTTTGACTAAGTTATGGGCATTTCAAAAAATTTTTTTCTTATATAATTAAAAAAAATCGAGTTTGAGGCAAAAAACAAAATTGCCGATAACTCTTGAAAAAAATTTTTTTCGGGCGAAAAAAAAATACGTGTCTCATTATTTTGACCAGAGAGCAACATATTTAAGTTACATCGAAATCGAAGAACATGACCCGAGTAGCCCGGTTGAATTGAAATGGAAAGCATCTATATCAAAGTGTATTTACCAGACTTTTAGGCAAACTAAAAAGGAGCACTCACCATGGGCCGTATACAGGGTTATATCACAAAAGAGCATCTCTAACTTGACTTTTGTGTTCCCTGTGAAGCTTCCCTCCCAATTTGTAATATGCAACTAGATCCTTTTTCCGCAAATGGAGCCCTTCAATTTACTATATGTAACTTTCTAAAAATCTCTATAAAAATATTTTAGATGGCCCATGGAAGTTTTCCATTGTATTTCGATAGCACCACTTTTTTCAGCATTTTTTGTGTCTGCAAGGGTTATAAACAACAAACCTTCAATGAGGTGAACAGTTATTCGGATAGCTGGCGGAAATCAAATTCCTGGACTCATTAACCGTGCATTTGAAATAAATCAGGCAATACCTAACCTCCCTTTTTGGTTCGCGTTGCAATACTTCGCTCTCGGAATTATGTGAGTACCAAGTCACAGGGCCACTGCTGGAAAATGAAGACTGTAAATATGGGCATGGTATGGAGGTTTCTCCGTGAGCTGCTCTTGAATGGGTGGGTTTGGAGTCAGCTCAGCAATCGCTAAGTGAAGTACTGAGATTCAAGGTTGCAATGCTCCAAGGTGAAGTTCATTTGGCTGCAGATGTATCAGAAGTAGCTTAGGCAGCTTCTACGAATATTAAAGCCACCACTTCGTCGACGGTGAAAGCTACATCTTAAGTTAACTTAGTTTGTTTTCACCATCAGCCAATTGATTGGATCTTATCAGTGTGGCTTTAGACCTGGAGAATCCAGAATCGACCAGATATTCACAAAACGCCAAGTCTTGCAAAGAGCCATGAAAGGAGAATTGGCGCGCACCTTCCTTTTGTCGATTTTATTCGCTGCTTGGGCGATGACAACAGCTGATGAGGCGTCCCTTGGAGTGTTTGGAGAGAAGAGATTATGCGGAATACTTTTAGACCTTTTCCCGTTAGCAACGGCAAGTATTACAGGCGATGGAACAATGTTTCTTGGATCTATCAATTTTCGTGCACTCGCTTTAGTGTGAAGTTTAAAATTTCGCACTCATGAGGCGCAGTAAAGCGCGCACTTCACCCTGTCTCACAAAGTAAAATGAAATTAAATGGATTAGTAATAATTTAATAGCGCTTTAGGGATTTCAAAATGAAATAATAATGAAAAATAATTAAGTTATAATCAATCGGCAATGGAGTATGTCTGATTTAATTTTTCTTAACCGTAAAACCCTTGCAAAGTACTTAAACCGCAAAGCAACAACCGCCACTTCGACACATAATGTTTAAATTATGAATATTCATATGCGGCTGCGTGCGTAATCATATGTCTACGGCAATTCGAATGCATAATCCGCGTGATAGTCGGTTTGGTTGTTTGTTTCGATATGTGTGGCATACATTGAGGCGTTGATGCAATGCAAATCTGCGGTTCGATAATGTAATTTGAGTTGCAGAAGGCGTCAAAGATATTTCTTTTCATTTTTCTGCAAATAAATATGGGTCAAATGGTTAAAGAGTTTGTGTGATTTGCGCTTTTCATTTCCTCAAATGAAATGGCTGACAAACACTTTCCATTCCACTTGATTTGATTTGCATGCTTGGCAAAAGTGACAAGATGACTTACTTCTATGGCAAATTATGCAATTGCAAATGATTAAAAACAGCTGCATGCTTGCGCTTCAGAGTTTGTGTGTGAAAAAAAAGTTTTGCGGAGGAGTCGGTTGGCTGGTTGGGTGGTTGTAGTGCTTCCCAAGCGACTGCTCTGAGGTCAATTAGTGCGTGCAGGCGGCATGTTGCAGAGTATCGGTTAAAAATAGAAAAAAAAATATTCTACTTGGTTTTATTTCATTTATTTCATTTCTTTCACTATTTCACTTTTAAAACTCGATTGCTTCTCTGTTTTTGATTAGTTAGTGCATTCAGAGAAGCACTTAGCGTGTCTTAAAATATATTGCACTCGGTCACTGGGTGCTTCAGCTTCACATAGCTGCGCGGTCTGCTATACTTTGCTACTATAAAAGTAATTTTAAACAATGGAGCGGACAAATGAGTAATTTTAAAGCCTTCGCGATGCACGTTTGCAGATCAAAGTGTTGTAGATATTTATTCGCAAATTTCGAGGGCCTTTAAAATTGTTTTCATTTATTTTAAGCAAAAAAAAAATGTATTTTATTTTTCTTTGCAAAGACATTTGTGTACTTTCTTCGGCAGAATCTTTCTCTCAAACACTCCAAGGGATGCCTCAGCGGATGTGGCCATCCTCAAAGCTTCTGCGCCATACGATAGGACGGCCATACAAAATCGTTAATCATCTCTCGATAGCGCAATCCATTCACCGTAACTTTTGCTGCAGCTTCATTTTCGAAAAAAGTAAGATCCAATGGCTCCACCGGATCATAAACCGCACCGAACAGTCACACGTTGAGGATAGAGCGGCTTTTCAACAATAACTCTTGGATTTTCTGAGCCCCAGATCCGACACTTTTGCTTGTTGACGAATCAACCGAGGTGGAAATGGGCCTTATCACTCAAGATGATTTTTCGATGGAATTCCGGATCATTTTCATGTATTTCAACGACCCAATCAGCAAAGACACGACGTTGTTGATGTTCGGCCGGCTTGAATTCTTGTGTTAACTGGACTTTATAAGCCTTAAGACCCAAATCTTTGTGCAAAATACGGTGTAATGACGTTTGTGGAATGCGTAATTCCAAAGAACGACGAGGAACAGACAAACCTGGGTTTTCTTCAACACATTCGGGTACAACGCAATATTTTCGGCTGTTCTTGAGCGACGTGCACGGGTTTTATTCTTCACATCATTAACTTGTCCCAGTACCTCGAAAATGTTCACCAATTTCTGTATTGCGGCCCGACAAAGTGCTTCACGAAGACCCAAAAATGTTCGAGTTTTACGAACCGTCTCTCCCAAATTTTCACCATTTTTATAGTGAATTTTAATAATTTGAATGCGTTGTTTAAGCGTCGATCGTGCCATTCTTATTAATGGCATAGTTTCCACTTGTCAAATATCCAAAAATGACAGCTTCAAGAGTGGCATCTAGTGAAATAGCGGCCTATTCAAAATAACACCTATTATTGGAAATCCTTTTATTTAATAACATAAAAAAATCGCTTTAATTAACAGCCAATAAAAATTAACACAAGTCTGTTAACTAACAGCTCTAAAATTTATGTACTGTTAATAACAGTTAAAATGTTGATTAACATAATCTGTTGAATATGTTAACAGTAATGTTAAAATGTTCCGATTTTCCAACAGTGCGCCTAAAGATATGCACCTTATTTCAGTATGTTGTCTGTGGTTAACATAGAAGAATACGTGTTGCCAGCGTGTCGTATTATATTCTACCAGGAAAATTAAGACCCAAAAAATACCTAATAAGACTTTTTGATGTTTTTTATAATGCATGCATTAAATTGGTTTAATAAAATTTTGTGAGTTTGATAATATTTTCTACAATTTCATTGTATTTTCATTTTTGAAAAATAAAGTTAAAAATTGCGTAGGTGCTATGAAACAATAATAAAATAATTGTAAAGTAATCTAAAATGCAGTGGCATAAATGAAAATTAAAATGAAAAACATTTTAAAACAATAAAAACGTGCACATGTAGTATACAATGTCTACGACTAAGCACAGCATCAAAGTACAGTTATTTACAAGAAAAATTGTATGTATAAACCTAAAAGTTCTTCAGAAGTTCAAGTATCACCTATATTTGGGAGTAACCTAAAATTAGACCAGCAGGACAAAACTGCACTTTACTCTTGGAATGCATGCATCTGTGTTTCAAGCGGAGGTGTATGCAGTTCAAGAAGCGTGAACTTTGTTGTGGGAAAGCGATGGAGAGGCAGATCTATATGTGACTGCAGCGACAGCCAAGCTGCGCTCATAGCCTTAGACAGCTCCCCAACCACATCAGGGGTAGTCGAGTCCTGTAAATACAGGCTGAACTATATCGGAAGACATAATAGCCTGATGCTAACATGAGCCCCGGGACACGTGGGTATCGCGGGTAACGAGACCTCTGACTCCCTCGCTAAAATGGGCTCTGAGGCCAATTTCTTTTGCTACTCCCTTCTGCGGCCATCAAAGCCACGGTTAGCAAATGGGTTACTCTAATCCACAAGCGAGCTTGGCGGCTGAGAGAAGCTGCAGATGGTCTAAACTGTCATGTCCGATCGACTGTCGCAAACCTTCCTGTCATTAAGCAGAAGGGAGTGCAGATGGCTGGTTGGACTGATGACGGGCCACTTTCTGTGGGCGAAGTACATGGAAAGGTTGGGCATCTCAGACAGCGTACTCTGCCCAGCTTGTGAAGACGAGGATGAGACGACGGACCACTTCCTGTGCGTCTGCCCCGCCTTCGCTCGAATCAGGCTTGAGACCTTTGGTACTGTTACGTTCAGAACCGACTATCTTTGCTCCTTGGCACCACAAGATCTACTCGGATTTCTTCGGAGATCGGGTAGATTTAAAGAAAATTAAAAGGGAGTCTCAGTGTAGTACAATGGGCTTAATTAATGCCTGAGTGCCGCACTTGCTAGTTGGGCCGACACAAAAAAAGAAAAAAAGCTAAAATTTAAGGTTTTAAATAAAAAACATTTTAATGTTTAATTTAGTCTCATCGTTGTTACGATCAATGTACTTCTTGTATGTTGATCAATGTAATGCTTTTTTCGTTTTTATTTTCAGTTAATAGCGACTTTTTTCACTTATTCCACGCATTGAGTTCGCCCATTATCCCTAGCAGCTCTAAAAGTTCTTCGCACAGTTTAATCACAAGCGATTATTCTGCTAATCTTTGCGAGATTCTCATTAATTTCTGGGGCAGAAATGCCTGTCTCTCGCTTGGTTTTTTTTATAATAAAGATCTTATCGTAGGATTTAAATTTTTCAGGTCTTCCTGATCGCTGTCCTAAATGTAACAAATTCCTCTGCAAACTGCTCGAGATGCTTTAACTGCTTCTTTTTGTAAAATCTGATAACTCTTTTAACGATGTTTCTTCATTTTGAAAAATTCATTTTTAAATATTAAATATAATTTTTCTTATCTCCAAAGTAGTTTCTTTTGGCTTTCTACCCATATTTTGAGCCACTTCTCGCAATCTTGAAACCATCGAATTCTACTAACAGTATGAATTCTAAATTCTGTCAACAGGAATCCGCTTTTGTGTGGATAATGGCGCCTTTGCAAAGCCTTTTACGATTTAAAATTCCGAATACTTATGTGATGTGAATTCAATACAGTTCATGTTGAGATGTCGGATTATGTCTTTCACGAGAAAGCTAAGTGTTTATATGTATTAAAAAATGAGTTTCTAACTCTGATTTCCGAATACTTTTGTGAGACATATGAATGACAATCTTTAAGTGCTCCACTCACCTTACAAACTCCATCCACGCACATTGCACGCTGCCGATAATTTGAGCGATAATATTCAGCTGGGCGAAAGCAGGGTGTACCATCAATGACCGAAGAGTTCAGTGTCGCAAAGTATTTCATGCCCACTGGCTTGCAGTTGAGTTCGCATTCGGCATCCTCTGGCAGTAAAGAAATATAAAAAAACTTGTTTTAGAAGTTTATCAGTGAATACACAGAAGTGAGGCTTTTGCATATTTAAACCTAGCATTTGAGCAAAATATCATTGGGTGTTATACAAAACTTTTGATTGTTTGGGCCGTTAGTCGTAAAGCTAAATTTTTTGGTTTTTTTTGCCTCAATTTCTTCTGCGGATCGTCTTGTAAAACCCACTGCATAATACGACTATACACTGCATCTAGATCATTGGAAAAATCGTAAGACAAGCAGATAATAAACTACCATGGCAATGATTTGCTCACAATAAAAAAGTAATGGTTTCCTTAAATACGAGGCGTGTTCTTAAAGTAAGTACCGTTTTGACAAAACAAACAACAAGTAAATTTTTTCCAAAAATAATTTATTCTCTTGAAAGGCCATATTTTACTCTACTTTTCTACATAGTTCCCATTACTATTGAGGCATTTATTGTATCTTGGGACAGGTTTTGTATGGCATCGGCAAAGAAGATTGCCGCCTGATTAGACAGCCACTGCTTCACAGTCTTTCGGTTTTGTGCTCATCAGTCAATATGTTTGGCACCCAGCGTGAACACAACTTTCGATAATATAAACGTTCGGACACAATTTCGTAAAGAACACTCCTTGAGGCAGCAGGAAACTTTTCTGCTAAGGACAGAATCGTGAATCGTATGTTCTCTTTCACTTTACAGTCCACTTTTTGAATCAGTTCATCGGTAATGACTGCAGGTCTCCCACTTCGTTCCTCATCATGAATATTTGTGCGGCCATCTTTAAAGGCCCTAATCCACTTCCGCACCATTCCACCACTCATAACATTTTCACCATACACTTCACTGATTTGGTGTTGAATGTCAACTGATTTGAAGCCTTGAGCAAAGAAAACCCGTATTACAGCACGCACTTCACATGCGCTAAACGGCGACCACAAAAACGGTACTTACTTTAAAAACACGCCTCGTAGAAAGATGGAAAACTGAATGCAGTAAAGCAAATGTACGCTGCAACCTAACTGGTTTTTTCCATACCATTGATGTCCTATATGTTGTTGTTTGCTTTGAGAACTACTTAGAAACAGGAATGGTTTTTGTGAACTCACAAAAGGAAAGTCAGTTACGCACTGCCCACGAAAAAATATAGGTCCTCAACATTTTGGAAAGTTTTAACTTTTTAATTAAAATTATTATTATTTCTTTAAATTAAAGTTTTCAAGTCTCAAACATTATACTAAATTTATAAAAACTAATTTTCATCCACCGGCGGCCGCCGTAGCCGAATGGGTTGGTGCGTGATACTATTCGGAATTCACATAGAGGTCGTTGGTTCGAATCTCGGTGAAAGCAAAATTTATAAAAACATTTTTCTAATAGCGGTCGCCCCTCGGCAGGCAATGGCAAACCTCCGAGTGTATTTCTGCCATGAAAAAGCTCCTCATAAAAATATTTGCCGTTCGGAGTCGGCTTGAAACTGTAGGTCCCTCCATTTGTGGAACAACATCAAAACGCACACCACAAATAGGGGGAGGAGCTCGGCCAAACACCTAACAGAAGTGTACGCGCCAATTATTTATTTATTTAATTTTCATCCAAGCAGCCGCCGTGCCCAAAAAGTTGGTACGTGACTATCATTCGGAGGTGCGTGGGTTCGAATCTCCGTGTAGGAAACAGCAAAATGATAGAAAAACTTTTCTCTAACAGATTTTATCCTGTCTAGTTTTCTACCCCAGTAAATCCCAATGTATTGAATTGTCTATCCGCCGTTGCATTGTCGTACGCCAAGCGTTGTTTTTGCTTGTTATTCGGGATGTCTTAGTGGCGGCCATACTTCCACATCGAAACCACGGCTTGATATGGGATACGTTTATGTTGACGACGTTTGCTTCCTGGCACACAAAATACCGGAGTTGAACAGCATAGACGAGTCACTAGAGGAAAGTGTAATCACTTAAAAACTAACTGCGTCCAAACAAAAATTTGAAGTTTATCTAGCAATTCAAAAACAACTGTAAATATTTCAGGTGTTCCAGTGTTAACTAATTTACATAACTTGGTAGGGAGGTTGCAGCTTTTGGTGGTACGGGTACGAGCCTCCAGGTTTTATTAAATCGTGGCCCAGGAAACATTCTCAGTGCTTGTTGGCCTAACGCATTAGCCTACGAAAAAATCATTCCCCGAAAGGCACTGGGGTGGAATATTCTTGTGAATGCTAGTCGCAAGCCTGGTAGACCAAGCGAAATTTGAAGGCGAACAGTCACAAGGGAAACTAGAAGCCTCGGCAAGACCTAGAGCGAACTAAAGCATATTGCCCATAAATACACAAGTCCTACGAGGGATTGCGGACCGGAAGAAGAGACGAAAGATATCTAAAACAACCTTCGAAACAGTCTCCCACACAGGTTGAAAAATATTAAAAACATGGCAATGATTTGCTCACAATAAAAAATAATGGTTTCCCTAACTACGAGGCGTGTTTTTAAAGTAAGTACCGTTTTGACAAAAAAAAAAAAACAGCAAGTAAATTTTTTCCAAAAATAATTTATTCACTTCAAAGACCATACTCTGCTCTACTTTTCCGCATAATTCCCATTACTATTGAGGCATTTATCATATCTTGGGACCTGCTTTTGTATGCCATCGTCAAAGAAGATTGCCGCCTGATTAGACAAACACTGCTTCACAGTCTTTCGGTTTTGTGCTCATCAGTCAACAGGTTTGGCACCCAGCGTGAACACAACTTCCGATAATTTAAACGTTTGCTTTTTCGAAATGAGCTTCGGAAACATTTTACCAATTGTTAAGTACTATTTTCTGCCTCTCGCCTTTTTCCCCCCATTAGATTAACTTTTTCGGTTTTGTTTTTTAACTATTTTTCTTTCTCTCATGTTTTAAAGGATTGGTTGGTTGGTTGGTTTAAGCGGTGGCTCTTCCAGAGTCCAACTAGCGCTCCCGCACCTTTTTGTTGCCACATCCTCGTTACCAACTTGTTTACCAGTTATTTACAGCATGACCATATCCAGTCTGTGCGGTTCAGGAACCTTATGAGGTTGTTGACATCTAAGCCAGACAGTTGTTTGAGACTCTCGAACAGCGGTTTACCCAGGGCTAACATTCTGTTCTTCCATAGGGTAGGGCATTCGCAGAGGAAATGGAAGATGGAAGAGAACTGTGACACTATGTGTTGTGAGGGATGCCCATTTTGGCTGCTTGTTCTCCCACCGACCAAAAGCCAGTTATGACTGCCGTTAGTCTCCATGCGTCCCGTCGTTTCATGTTTAGCAATGTTGACGATTGCTTAAGGCTGTAGGTGGGCCATTACTTTCTGCTAATTTTGCATTTCGTCTGGTTTATCCATCTACAATCTGCGATTCGGAGGTATTTTAGGGGAATTGTACTCTTGACTGCACCTAGTGGAGTGAATACTGGTACTGCAAGAGCGCTATTCATGGCAGATCCTGTTCTTGCCAGTTCATCCGCTTTTTCATTACCTTCGATGCTCCGATGTCCCGGGACCCAGATTAAAGTAACTTTATGGTTTTCGCTCAAGGTGGTAAAGCTAGTCCTGCTTCGCTCCACTACTTTAGAGGTTGTTATAGTCGCGTCCAGCGCCTGGATTGCAGCTTGGCTATCCGAAAGAATAGCGATATTGCCCTTAAAAGAGGGATCTGCGATTAGTAGCCTGCAAGCTTCCCCAACTGCCAGTACTTCCGTCTGAAAGACACTACAAGCATTTGGGAGACGCACAGATCTTTCAATTTGAACTCTATGAGAATATATGCCAGCTCCAGCACCACAATCCATTTTACTGCCATCTGTATAGACTGTAGTGTCAAACTTGTTTACTGAGAATCCCTTATTCCACTCTTTCCGAGACGGAAAGAGATTGACAAAATTTCTACTGCATGTTACCGTCGGGACGATGTAGTCAGTCCTCTTCGAGGTATACTGGGTTTGTCGCAGTAATAGACTGGCATAGCCATGAGCTTTTTCCTTTCAGCGACCCGCTTCATTTAACCTAAATGCACTCATGGTTGGAATCTTCTTGATATGTAGATCTACCAGAATAACGTGTGTCAGAGCGTTCAGGACCTTCCTAGGACATGGTCTGATTGCACCGACTGTTATTGCACAGGCTGATCTTTGTATTCTGCCAAGTAATTTGTTGTTGTATTCTCTCTCTAGAGCTTTCCACCAAACTACCGAGCCATACGTTAAAATTGGTCGTATAACCGCCTTATGCAACCATTATGTATGCTTAGGTTGAAGACCTCTATCTTCTTCCTAGCATACGTTTAAAGGCATATAAAGCAATTTCTGCCTTCTTTACCCGTTCAATGTTTAATCTCCAGCTAAGTTTGGAGTCCAGAACTACCCCTAAGTACTTTGCACTGGGTGAAAGTGAGAGGGTTTGTCCGTTAATGCTTGGTAGAGTAAAAATTGGTGCCTTATATCTGGTCGTAAATAGCATGAGTTCTGTTTTATGCGCGCTTACACTTAGGCCACAGCCTGTAGCCCAAGAGTTGAGCTCGCTTAGCGCGCTTTGAATGATCCCGCTGATCGTATTGTGACACAGTCTGATGCCATTAACACCACATCATCAGCGTACGCGACCACTTTTACCCCACCTCCATTAAGTTTTGTTAAGATTTTACTAATAACACATAACCAGAGGCGTGGAGATAATACTCTCCCCTATGGAGTGCCCCTGTGGACTCTTTTTGTTATGTCGAAATTACCCATATTAGCTCTAATTATCCTGGTTTCTAGCGTAGAGATGATCCAATTGCTGATACAATTTTCCACCCCTAAGTCCATTAACGCCCGTTGGATGGCATCAGTGCTAACATTATTAAATGCGCCTTCTATGTCAAGAAAAGCAGCCATTATGTACTGTTTGCTTGGTAGAGACCCCTCTATTGTTCGGATTACCTCGTGAAGTGCTGTCTCCGTCCATTTGCCTTTGAGGTAAGCATGTTGTGCGATTGATATACAGGGTGGGCCATATAGCGTTTGCTTTTTGAACCACCTATTTTTTTGAGAATGGTAACACAAATGACATGTCAAATGTGTTCATAATTTACTTAAAGGTTTAGCATTTACGAAATGGGACGCTTTTGAACAAAATTGGGAAATATTGTAAACCTATTTCCAAAGTGGTGAGTCTTCTTCTTCTTTTCTGATTTTCACATCGGTGGCTACGTCAATAAGCAAAATTGTCGGATTTGGGGCTCAGAAAGTTCACACGATACTGTAGAGAAGCAAATGCATCCACAACGAGTCACTGTTTGGTGCGGTTTTTGGTCTGGCGGCATCATCGGGCCATTTTTTTATCGAAAATGAGCGAGGAGCCGCGGTTACAGTAAATGGCGAGCGTTACCGTGACATGCTCAACGAGTTTTTGTTTCCAAAAATTGAAGAGGATGACATGGACGACATTCGGTTTCTACAGGACGGTGCAACTTGTCACACTGTCAAAGTTACACTCGAACTTTTGGCTACCGTTTTTGAAAACCGAATAATCAGCCGAAATTCCGATATCAATTGGCCGCCTCGGAGCTGTGATATAAGCCTGTTGGACTATTTTTTGTGGGGAGCCGTTAAGGACAAATGCTATGCGAACCATCCAGAGGCGATTGATGCTTTAAAACACGAAATCGAAGTTGCTATTTATGAAATTGGAGCCCAAACAATCGAAAATGTGCTTACAAATTGGGTTGATCGAATGGCCTACTGTAAAGCCAGTCGTGGCAGTCATTTGAACGATATTATTTTTCATTCATAAATGACAATGTTCAATCTTCCAAATAAAAAAAAAAAGTTTGAAAAAATATTGACTAGTTATTTTTATAGCCGATTCAAAAAGCAAATTTTACATGGCCCACCCTGTATAACAATAAATTAATGAAGTCAAAAAACATAAAAAAATTAACTCATTCTCCAAACATACCACAGTCATACATCTAGTTTATTTCCATAGATAGTTGCTTGTTTACTAAATTACATATATATTTTCAGGTAGCTAGTAATAAGCCCTTTAACATAACATTATTTTCTTTCACTTACTAACCTTTAATATATGGCTCCCACGTGTATTTCTGTCCCTGAAAATCGACCTCATTGAAAGCTGCACATTGCACGGCGCGAAAATCAGCCAACGCAGCAGGGCAAGGCTATGAACAGACCAAAGGAAATTTACTTGTAATATATGCAGATGCATTTACCGTTACTTATGTACATTATTGCTGTGTAAACAAATGCGTTTTAATTATACTATAGAATATATACATATCCTCATATGTGTGTGAGTAAAGCAGCGGTACACGACCGCCCCAAATACCTGCTCGTTGCAGATGTGATAACGCTTGTAGACGCCAATGCAGGCCTTACTGATATAACGTTTGCCAGTTGAGGAGTTGCTGTAAAGAAAATAAAACGCAGAGAATGAGAAAATTAAGTGGGTCGAGAAATAGAGTAGCAGCTACTTGCAAAAATAATAAAAAATAAAACTGGAAGTCAGTGCAAAGTGCGGGAATAAGTACAGAAATAAGTGCATTCGTATATGTGTATGAGTATATTACATGTGTATATTTATATATGTATGTATGCACTAATGTACACACACGAACAAAGAAACCTTGAAAATCCGCGTATGCATAAAATACGCAATTTTAATTGAGCTGAACTCGGAATGAACTTCAACGCTAGGCGCACAATTTTTGTGTGAGTCAAAATTGAGTTTGCTCACAGCTCATTGTCTCGCTCGAAAGGCATTTATTTATTATTTTATAGCTTCATAGTTATTCCTCTACTTTCAATTGACCCATTGACGCACACACAAATACATAAATACAGGCACCCGCAGATTTCGCAACACTCACGCACTAGAAAACCTCAGAATCTGGCATAAATTTGCGCTTGGAAACCGCGAATGGTGCAGAAAAATTAAAATTTTGTCAACAAAAACAAAAAAATACATATAGGTGTATGCAAGTATGTATGTATAAAAGTATATACCTATATATATTTGGAATAAGGGATGCATGTTTGGGTTTTTGGACGGGCCTTTCCTAGAATTTTCCACAAGTGAAGGTATCTGGATGAGTTTTATGGCCAACTTTTCCAAGGAACTCGACAGTTTGCTATTAACTGCCGAGTTGCGAGCATTTTATTCATTAATCATTTAATGACTCATGCCTCGAACCAGTGACTGACTGAATCGTTGTCACACACAAACCCCCTCCGCTAACAGCGAGCGAATAGAAACAAAAATAGACACACAAATACTTTACGGCAAAACTTATCAACTTGTTTATGGTTCCATCCCAATAGACGAAAGGGCAATGAAACTGAAGAATTCGCAGTAACCAGAAACAGCAAACGAGGCGCCAGCGATTATGAGAAGAATTTATAAAAAAACTTAAATAAGCACAAACAGACAACAGCTTAAAAAATGTTTGCATTGAATGCCAATTTGATTAGTGGACGCATAAGTAGCTGTACTCATGCCATAAGCACATGTTCATATGTGTGTGCATACATACATACATGCGGGCATTTATAGATACATACTTATAAACACTTGCATGCATCCATTTTGCGTTGCGCATACGCCCTGGAGTCATGAAAACGCCACAGTGCCAGGCGCTGCTGTGGAAAAGGCAATAATTTACCATGTAAAAAACAGAAAAAAAAAAACCAAAAAAAAAAATAAAAAAATATTCGCGCAAATGTATCTAAACTTCCACAGCAGCTTCACTAGCTATTTCGTATCCTTTCCCTCGCTTCGGTTTCCTCTCCTTCCTTCCTCGATTTCTATGCAATTAATAAAAAAATTTTGTACTTGCGCATAGTTTTTTTGTTTTTTTTTGCGCATAGTTTTTTTTTGCATATTTCTTGCTCGCATTTTCCGCTTATTTGTTTGGCATTTTTGTTTATTTTGTTTCGCATTTTACTTTGGTCTTACGCTCTGCAGAATGTCAAGTGTAATTGAAATTGAAATTGAAACTGACTGCGGACAGCCGACTGCCATCTTCAGCTGTTCGGTCACAGCTGGTCACTGTTGACACAAATTTTTCTCAATTTTATTTTTATTAAACGTAATTGGTGGGAATGTAAATTCAAAGCGAAATGAAAATGTGAATCGTAGAAAAACTGCTAACAAGTTTTTGATTAAAAAGAACTGGAATATATAAGTATATGGATTTACGGTTTGATCAGGGGAAAATAGCATTTTTCATAAAAAACATGCATGCTTTTCAAACATAAAATTCTTAGTAATCAAAACTTAAATTTTAAAGTTAAGCGGTTGCATACGTCCAGAATTTTCAAAAAATCC
Organism: Anastrepha fraterculus; assembly: GCA_037575425.1. NCBI lineage: Eukaryota > Metazoa > Arthropoda > Insecta > Diptera > Tephritidae > Anastrepha > Anastrepha fraterculus. The sequence goes on along the minus strand of JAYXIM010020233.1, from coordinate 94,149 downwards.
ATTTTTTCGGTATTTCGAAAGTATTTTAAGAATATACTGTGAAATTTTCATGCGGAAATTCCCAATATTATAGCTTCTACAGCTCATTAACTAGGTAAAGTGCGATTTGCGCGATTCTGTACCTCAAACTTTAAACTCGTTTTTCTCGAAAATACTTTTTTCGGCACGGTCTGCATGATAACTCATACAGGTTTTAATAATTTTTTTAATATTCGAAAGTGTTTTCCCTATAGTCCGGATTTTTGATATTTTTATTAAAAAATTCAAAAACATAACTAACGTGTATAAAGGTCACACGCGAAACGCATATTTTTTTTAAAATGCCGTAAATTGCAATTTTTTTCTAAATTCAAAAATCCGGCTCGACAAACTATAACTACAAATAAATTTTATAAGATTTTTTTACTTTTTATAGATCCATCAACATATCAAGGATAAATGATGCAGACCGTAGAGCAACTTTTTTTTCATTGTACTTCGTTTCACCTGATTTTTTTTATACGAATTTTTGTAAAGAAAAATTAAAATAAATTTTTTTATAAAGTTATGTACCAATGAACAATGTATAAAATTTGTTTTTCATTTCTATTGTTGCCCCTTCTAAAAACAGTTTTCTTTTAGGGCAGTTTCGGCGCTTCTGGACGTATGTAACCCCTTAAGTTCATAAATGGAGTTTTGAAAATTATAAAAAATACCACGGAAATGCTGCGTCCACCGATACAACGCCACTCACTTGGGGAAATCGCTTCCGATACCTATTAATATGGGCAAAAAGTAAGGTGAATTTGGTTGTAAAATGAAAAATCTTTATTTATTCTTGTAAATCAATTTCATCCCCTTCAAAATAATCCCCTCTCGCTGAAATACACTTATGCCAACGATTTTTCCAATCCCCGAAATATGCCAAATAGTCCATTTCCGGTATAGCCATCAGCACATTCTTCGATTCAGCTTTTATCTCCTCATTCGACTCGAAACGCGTTCCCCGGAGTGGTCTCTTGAGTTTTGGAAATAGCCAGAAGTCACACGGAGCCAAATCAGGCGAATACGGTGGTTGCGGAACGATATGCGGGGAATTTTTGGCGAAATGGTCACGAAGAACGAGTGCAGTGTGAGGCGGTGCATTATCGTGATGCAAAAACCAAGAGTTGTTGGCCCATAATTCTGGTATTTTTAGACGAATTCCTTCACGTAAACGACGCATAACGCTCAAATAATATTCCTTATTAACAGTTTGGCCAGGTGAAAGGAGTTCGTAGTGCACCACACCACGAAAATCGAAAAAAACTGTCATCATGACCTTTATTTTTGAACGACTTTGACGTGCTCTTTTCGGTCTGGCCTCGCCTTTAGCTCGATATTCGCTTGATTGGTCGGTTGTTTCAGGGTCGTAAGCATAAATCCAAGTCTCATCTCGCGTAATGATGCATTTGAGCTTGTCCTGATAGTCGGAAAGCATTGTTTCACACACATCAACGCAACGACTTTTTTCCAAAAAATTGAGAGTTTTCGGTACCAAACGAGATTTGACTTTTCGTAGGCCCAAATGGTCTTTCAAAATGGTTTTCACAGATCCTTCTGATATTCCGGTCATATCAGTAAGGTCTTTAACAGTCAACCGACGATACCTTTTTGATGTCTGGCCCATTAAAACAATCGAAAAAGATCGAATAGACAATTTTTTACCGTCGGCAGGCCCTTATGTTTGCATGCCTCACTGTTTTTTAATTATTCCTTTTTTCCCTAGTCTGTTTATGCGATTCGTCCATGGTAGACCGCGCTCTTGAAAAAGTTCTGCAAAAATGTTACTTGGCGTCCCATGCCATCTAATTCTGCAACGGCGCACACTGGGGATTTAGCGGAAGAAAGTCAAATTTGCAACATACCACCTACGCAATGTTTAATGGTATTTCCAGAATAGAACCAACAATAAAATCAAAAAGAGTTACTAAACTCCGACTTACAGTTTTTTTTTTACAGATATGTCAAAAGTATAATTTTTTTATAGTATTGAACTGACTAAGAAAAAACTTCAAAGCCCAAGGTGTTTTTTTTTCCTTTTGCTTGAGCCGACTTCCAATTTTTTATTTTTCATTTAGGGTACGATATTTTTATATATTTTAGCCGGAGGAACAAAGGCTGTGAAGCATTTGATTATCTATTTATAATTAATTTTACGAAAAAAAAAATCATATTCCTTCATATTCTTGGATCTGCAAGTTGAGCTACATTTACCTACGGTCAGAAACTAGTATCAACGTGTTGCTTAATAGCGTCTCTTTCAATTTTAATCAATTGCAGGTGCCACCAGGCGCCACTGATTATTTTTTGGCAATGATAATAACTAAACGTTTTCTAGTGTGTGCATAATAATAACGAAACACTTTTAATTTTGTTTTGACATTTTGAGGGTAATTCAGAATTATGAACTTACGTGTATCCTGTGCGTAAATATTTGCTGGCTTATATTAATAAAAAAAAAAAAATTAAAATTTATGAATTTTAAAAAACATTGTTTTTTTAAATTTTTTTAAAAAATAGTTTTTAAACATGTTCTTTTCATACACAAATATATACAACTTCGTTAGTAGTAAAAATGTAAATATTTTTTGGGATGTATACTTTTTTCCGCATCTCTGTACAAAAATCCCCAGTGTGCGGCGGTAGCCGTAGTGCAATTTATAAAGCCTCGCTTTGATATTCTTAAATTTTATTTTACAACCAGACTTGCGTATCTGCTACCATAAAAAACTGCTACCACTTAAAACTTGTGTTTATTTTACAAAAATTTCATGAGCCGTGTTACAGCATACCAAAACGTTCTCTAACAATTCTGATGAAAAATGTGTATACAAATTTTGTTGAATCCTCCTAAATTTTGTTATAAAGTCCAAAAGTTGTATTCGTATATTTTCAATTAAAGGATGAATAATATTTAAAAAATATAAAAAACAATTTTGCTCGAAAAGCATTGCAAATATTACAAAAAAAAAAATCTATGCACTTAGTTGTGCTCGGCAGTGAATATTTTCAAACGCTTTCGGTATATTTGAGATCATAAAATAAGTTGTTCCATTTAAAATGGAGTGGCTGTGTGACGTCTACGATAATTTCCCTGTATAGTAAGAAATGAAATAAACCCGAGTACAAAAAACTTTAACACTAACAATTGTTGTTGGTTTAAGCGAAGCTAACTAATTCGCCATGTAATGCGAGTATGTAAGAAAACACCAACCCACAAATTAATATAATAAGCGAATGTTCTCAACAAAAACAAAACGAAGTTGTTGAGATTATGTACAACCAAATGTGTGTATGTATGTAATTCAAACCCCTATGTTGTTATTGCTGATGCACTGATTTTTGAGTGCAGTGAAAAAGGGCGCGAAATAAAGAGGAACTGCCAAAACTTCCTTATCATATGCGTGTATATACATACGTAAGTACATCGATCTTGTGTATGTCTGACTAAGAGAATAAGTGGAAGGTGAGAACGGCTGCTGAGAACGAAGAGCGAGAGAATTAAAATGATAAAACAAAGGTTACTGCAGGTTACTTGCTTCCCAGAATTACGGCATATTTGTTTGTGTGTATGAAAACAAAAAAAATATATGTAAAAAAATATGATCTCATTTCGCAAAGTGTGTTGATGAAAAATACTAAGTGCTCACCGGTTTACCGTTCAATTTGTCGATGTTCAAAGGCTAGCTTTCCTCACCTCTTGTAGCGGGAAATAGAAGATTGTGTGTATAGATTTGAGACTATACATATATGCATTTGTGTGGGGTGTCTTTTTAAGAGCTTGGAAAAGCTTAAAATGATAATACAAAACGAAGTTATTGTTGGAGTGAATTTTTTAATTATAATCTGGTAGATAATTTCATGGCATTTATTTTTTGAATATGATGTCAGTTATAGTTATATCCGTCGTGGCCACGAATTGCGTGGTCCATGCGATCAGTCCAATGTTTGACTAATTTTTCCAATAACACTGAATAAAAATCTAAATGAGCCCAATCAGCAAAAATGTGACGCAAACGATGATCATTCAATTCTTGCACGAGTTGGATTTTATAGACACGTAAGCCAAGATCCTTACGTAAAATTGTCCTCGTAATCAAAGGGCAAAGGCCAACAAGTTGAGAACGACCACGAAACGACATTTCTGCGTCTTCTTCATCACTTCGCTCTATGAACTTAGCGAACAGATTTATTTTATTTTATTTTTCAAAGTAAATTTGCACAATTTGGAGTTGTTCTGTCATTAAACGATTCATTATAACTTAGCAAATCCTATCAACACAGTTTGCCATTCTCAGCTGTCAAACCATGGCTATCGATATCGATAGTTCTCATGCAACTAAAAAAACACCCTACACATGAAAGTTATGTAGGTATAAAAAAAATTTCCCTTTTGAGAAATAGGAATTTGAAAATCGACTGATCAAAAAAAGGTCGTCCTCATACACTTAGCTTGAGCTTCTGCACCTTTTTACAATATTCCTTGTTTGTCACGCTTAATTGTTTCTTTTTTTTTAAAGATACTTCCATACATCGTAAAAATTCACTAAACTTTAAGAAATTTAAGAAAATGTGCATCGAAATTTTCAGCTTTTCAATCGGAATCTTTAGGTAACTTCTAAGTATGCAGCTTTATAACACACTCATTTTAGTTAATATGCTTATGTAACATTTATAATATATTTGTACTAACATATAGTATATGTAAGTTCGAAATTGCATCAAGATCGCCTTAATTTTTCGATTTTTTTTTTTTTTTTTTTGCAGACGATGTTGCGAATTTTCCTCCACGCACAGCGCATTTGAGGAGGTCTTACCGGAATTGATTTATGAGGTTTTATTATACAGTATATACAGTACATTTTTATGTAAACACAAGTGTACACACTGGTGGCACACTTTTTTCTCTCACTTTTTGGTAACAGGTGTCATTTGTTTTATAAAAAAAATGCGTGCCTTCCGTTTTTTTGGCAGTGGGTTGAAACATTTTCAAACCCTCGAACCCAGTATAGAATTCAAAGATTATGATTTGCACGCTTTAACCCCTTGCCGTATGGATCGAGCGACGATTGTGTGTAGCACTTTCGATGACAGCTTTTCTTGTGTTTAAAAAAAATATGAGGTGCTCACTTTTTGCCAGAAAAAGTCGTCACATGTCAGATACGAAGTTCTCTTTTCAGGCACGACAGTAGGATCACGCCTCCCGCACGTTGCAAAGGGCAGGAGCAGAGTTTATTGCAGCTGTCGAGTGTTCCTTTTAAAAAGAATCGTATGAAACTAAACGGTCTCTAACACAAAGGCTTTACTTAGTTCTACTTTCATACAGTTCTGCCTCCTATACTAAGCTACCAATTGAGGTTTTATGACTTAGTAATGGATTAGTTGGACTGCCAACTGACACTATTTAGAGAAAAGAAATTAGCAATGAATCACTTTTCTTGTAAAAATTAAATTATGATTACATCTTTCTATTAATACACAGTATTACTTATAGTCGTGCATATTATCTTCACTTGAGCAGTTCCAGTTTGTACGGGTACTATATTTAGTTCACAAAGAAATAAAAAAACCGAACTTAGTTTAATAGCCCCTCTTCACTCCACAAATGAAATCATATATTTATAGTTGGTAGCGTCAATAAAAGTAAGTGGAATAAAAATACCTCGCCAGTGACCACCCATTTGCAACTGATAAGGACCAACTGTATGTACGCAAATGTGTCCGCGCTGATCATTAAGGGGCGCCGTAAGTTCTACATTTCTTGCTACGCTCTGCTCGCATCACACTTCTTGGCATACGAATATTTGCACACACACATGCATACTTGCCCATGTACGGCTAATGTACACACATATATGTGTGTGTTTGTATGTATGCAAGGGAATGCAAGCTGATGACTCTAATTTAAAAGGCGTACTGATTTAATATATATTTACGTGCATGTATAACATATATGTAAATGCGTATGCTTGTATGTGTGTGTGTATATATTTTTACTTACATATAAATATTTCTACATATATACTATTCTACGTATTCCAAGTACATACATAGTTCATCATATCAATAGTATTGTAAGTACGGCGATAACTCATGCCTTGCCAGACATATTTGTATTTGCACACATACATACATACATTTGTATTATAGAAATCGATTTTAGGTATTGCAAAATTTATATTCCATTATAAAACGCAATTCAGTTTCGAAACAACTGCCAACGCGAGTGGATTTTTTCAAAGAAACATAAAATTTAAAAATCGTCGATCTATTGAAGAATTTTGATAAGAAAAAAATTTGTTCGATTAAAAGCAAAAAAACAAAAAAAAACAGCAAAAGTGATGGCTAATAATTTGCATATATTGTTGTTGAGTGTTTTGTTGTTGCAACAGGTAAATTTGAGAAAAATTTAAGAAACTTAGTTTAAGAAAGTCTTAAACTTAACCAGCGAGCAGACGACTCCACTTCCGTACTTTTGTCGTTTTCATGCGAAACAGTTGAAAATCAGTCTGGGCTGCTGCGCAATGGCCCGATGAGCTTCTAAACTGAATGTTTTTTTGGTTCTAAATTAACAAATTTTCCGTTTTAATACATTTTATGGTTTCTTTTATTATTTCTGCAACTGAATGCACTTAATTTTAAGAACCATAAACCAAATATACGCAATTTCATGGGCAGCAGCGCACAGTCGACTCAAAAAACTCGATAAATGCAGTTTGTAGTTTTTTTTAAGTGGTTGGAGTTCATTAGATTGCTTTAAACTGATGCTATTTGTAATTGATATAAAATTGTAAAATTACCATAATAAAAAATTAAATTAAATAAAGAACTAAGGGAAAAATGCCGAGATGAAGTTAAATTAACTATATTTTTTTATATGCGCTTAAATTGAATTTTATATGCGCCTTAATTTAAACAAGTTTGTCAAAATAATTCTTTTTTTTTTGTTAATTTTTTGACAATAAACTTAACAAATAAATTCCCAAAAAAGCACCAAAAGTTTTGTCAAAACATTATCTAACGATAACATTTTCCGGAAAATTTGTTAAAACAATTAAAAAACGTATATATAACAGAAACAAGACAAATTGTTCAAACCAATTTCACATTTTAATTTTTTTTTCGTTGAAAATTGCAGCAGCAAATGCTTAAAATTAGAATAAGAATTAAGTAAATTAAAGAAGAAGAAAAATATGAAGAAGTGAAAGTAAAATTTATCAACATTTAAAATTATAAAACTTTGAAACAGTAAATATGAAATTTTTACAGCTTTCTTTTAACTTTTGCAAAATGGCAGTTAAAAACCTCTCTCTGCGGTAATCCCTTTCTTCGCCCTTCCCGCTCTTTCTCTTTGTCTTTTCTCTAGTATATTACTTTACTGTTATTGCTTTTTATGTTAGGGATATATTGTACAAATCCCCAAAAAATAATACAAAAATAAAATTTAAAATTTTTAAAACTGATTTTTGTTATTGTACAACGCAATTACGGAACAAATATTATAAACAAACAACAACATTTTCAAAACAATGAATTTTCTTTTTTGATTTACTGATCGCAGTAGTGTGTACTTTAGAAAAAAAAGGAAAAAACAAGAACAAACAAACAATTTTAAAAATTTCAAAAAAGAAGATTCGATCCCAACATTTTTTCTAGCTTTAATGCCCTTACATTTACATTTTAAAAAAGTTAGCTCAAAATTTTTTTTCATCATTTTTTTCAATCATCTAATAAAAGTTGAATTAAAGTTTTTAAAATTCCTATGATAGTTACGAACTCAATTCATTCGTAAGTAAACCTTCAAAAATCAAATAATTTGTCCCCAATTTGGGTCGAACTTTTTAGTTTCTTTTCTCATGTAAAGGCCAAAAATGGTGACATTTTGAAATGATTGTATGGGGAACCCCCCAGGGGAGTTCCAGGGGGTGTGCCACTGGCATGGGTGGATCGGCCGTCCAAAGTTAGTGGGGGTCGGTCATACATTTGGACTCGATTGGAGCACTCTAAATGGGTCAAAGTGGGATTTTTCGTTCTACCCAAATTGGGGGACATCAGAATTCGTTTTAGAGGTATGGTTCCTTCGGCAAAGTTTCTTATTTTGATCCCTAGAATACGATTTTCACAGAGCAATGAGCGATTTTTAAATCGACCCGCCCTTATATTCATCCATATATAAAATTAATAAATAAAAAAATTTAACTGTCTTACGAAAAGTAGAAAAAAAAAGCTTTTTCATTTTCATACAATACACATTTTTTAACAAAAAAATTATGTGTGGTATTAAAACAAAACTAAATTAATATTAATAAAATTCAACGAAGCTTACTTTTTTCAAGTTTTTGTAGACCAATTTTAGGAATTTTCCAAAGCGTCATTAAAATTTCAAGAAACGTGGAAAGAAAATATTATTTGATAATATGAAATATAGATAGATAGAAGCTCATTTTTATTAATTATATAACTCATAAAAGTAGATTTTAAATGAACTTACAACATTGACTTAATTAGTCGTTATTCATCTAAAATAAATTGCCTACATCTTAGAGCACCAACAACAAAGCTCGTAAGATTTCTCCATTCAGAACTTCTACAATTTCATATTGGACTAGAAAGTGTTTCCCAAAAGCTGCGTGCCGATAAAATTTTAATGTGGGGCATCTTCCAAGAAAATGCCGAATTTTTTCAATTTCATATAAGTTACAGATGTACCAGTTTTTCTTATACAGCCTGCTTAGCATAATGCCCCCACTCCTAGCTTTGAAAATCAACTAAATTCTGCGCCTATTCAAATCATGTAAAATAAAACATAAAAATCTACAATAAAAAAAATTATTGATTTTTCTTTTTAATTTACTTTTGCTGAAAAGCTTCACTTCACTTCGTGCAAGCCAATTTTTCTTGATTTGTTTTAATAATGTTTTAATAATAACTTTTATTTACAAATTAGAAATAATATTTATTTTTGACAAATTTCAAAAATTTATATGGTATACAAAACTTCATATCCAAGAAAATTATTCAACCACGCAAAACAGTTTAAATAGTTTTATATTCATAAAGTTCCCGTAATTATTTAACTGCAATTTTGCGATAAATGCAAACAATCAATGTTTTGACTAGCATCGCACACAAAACTATGCATACATACACACTCACATACTTACATAAACACACATTTACGCAATTCAATTAATCTCATTTGTACCACCCATATTTTCTGTCTTGCCAGTTCACCCGCTCGTCCGCCTTCTTCATATCACGCGATCCCGAATGCAAAAATGCTGATAACGATACGGACGAGCCCAGCGAGAAATGTTCGTTGATGTTGCATTTCCAACGCAATCTAGGCAAATATCGCAATTTCTATGCGAATCTACTGCAGGAGGAGAATGCACAATTCGCCACCGAGCTGCAAGAGCTCTACAACATTGTTAGTTCGGCTTTGGAGGAGAAGGATATTAAGGAGGTGGAAAGACAATTGTTATACTCTGTATGGCTGGTGGAGCGCACCAAAGATTTGGAGGACTTTTTAATTATGAAAGGTATTAAGAATATTAGGTAGAAATGTTCAGAGGTTTACTTGAGAATAGGCGGGTTATGCAATTTTTTTAAGAATTTTGTTGGTTTTATGTTTACTCTCGAATAGTCACTTATTTAGATGCCTACACACACACACACTCACATATCAAAAACAAACCAAAAACTCTGAAAATACTCTTCATAAAAAATGTTCGCTTTTATTCACATTGCTACTATTTTGTATTTATTTTTCACTAATTTATTGTAATTAATTTTAACTCAAATAGTATTATGGGTGTTATGACAATGTTTTTAACTGTAAACCATAGGATTTTAAGCAAATGCGATCACTTCTTATCGAACAACCAAATTGTATATTGAAATAAACAAACAAACAAATTTAGAAAATGGGTTTTATTAAAAAAGCAAGCAACAAAAATTTATATACAAGGTACAGGTACAACTTCACACTGCTTGTATCTGTAAAACAGCTCATGAAATCAACGTCAAAATTGTTGTAATGACAGTTCAATATATTGTTTATAAGCCATCAAAAGCATTTGCGTCTCAGTTTTGTTGATTTTTTTTTTGTCTGTGATGGAACTCAAACGTAATAGAGTGATTGCGTTATATTTGGCTAGAAAATCACCACAACCAGCCATTGTTCATGAGCTCAGTCACCTCAAAGTGAATAAAATGTTCGTGTATCGCACTATAAAACGTTACAATGATACTGTTAGCATTGCAAAACGCTATGGAGGTGGACCAAAAAAAACCGCAACAACGCCAGAAATGGTTCGGAAAGTTAGGGCTCGACTTGAACGAAATCCACGTCGAAGTAGAAGAAAAATGGTCAAAGAACTAAAAATATCGCAAGACAGCATTCGACGCATATTGAAAAATAAGCTCAACGTCAAGGTTTATAAGTTCCAAAAAGCACACGACCTTTCAGCACAGCAAAAAGAGTTCGGTGCGAAAGAGCAAAGGAGTTGTTGCGCTTGCACGAACGTGGCGAATTTCCTAACATTGTGTTTTCTGATGAAAAAAATTTCGCAATTGAGCAGAGCCAGTATGGATGCGCTATACGAGAATGGGCCAAAATACCTCAAGATCACATTCGTGCAGCATGCAACTCATTTTTTGACCGTTTTAAGGCTATAGTCAACGCAAAAGGTGGTGAGTGAAGTGAATATATGTGAAAATTGTAATCATTTTTGAACAATTTTGTCTTTGAAATCAATAAAAACTAATTTCACACAAAAAAGTTATGGTGTTTTGAATAGGTAACACTTCATATCGTTCACCCTGTATACTCCCAATTTCTTTTAAAGTGTGGGTAATTTCTTTAGCTGGCGTGAAAATTCATCACTGGAACACGGCAACTCCCGTGGCTTCTCATCAATTATTACTATTTGTTCCTTGGAACAATTCTAGGCAATGCATTCAAGAGTCAATTACAATTCCAGGTTAAAAATTGGTGCACAACTTTAAAGATGTGAGACTTTTAGTTAGGGCATAGGGCGGAAGCTTCTCATCAGCATCATTACCACTACAGACTTGTGCAGACCATTGCTTCCACAAGCTTCTCATCATCACGCCATAAATATAATATTTGGAAACTCAAAAAATTATGCTAACCATTACAAATGCCGCTGACATGGCGATAATCGCGCGAAATTAAAAATACCTTGCCGAACCTTTTCTCAACATCGAGAAAGGTGCAAAAAAACCAAATATCTGAAGTTTTCCTGCAAGGTGGATAAAAGACAGCCAAAAGGCATGGTAATTGGCACTTACCGCTTCGAGGGCGCACAATCGTTTAAGTATCTGGGCGGCACGATTCCAAACAATTCAATACAAAGCAGGATTGCGGCAGGAAACAGAGCAGATTTCGCTCTTACCAAACTATTGAAATCCAAACTTCTTACGAGAGATTTCAAACTACGTTTATGCCAGTCAATAATGCGTCCAATTCTTGCATACGGCTGTGAATACTAGACAAAGACTTCTAAAGATGAATCGTGTCTAAGAGTATTCGAGCTAAAAGTGCAAAGAATGTTTGGTCCGCTACGACTGCAAGATGGTGTCTACCGGATACGCTACAATGAAGAATTTCTGCACCTATGTAAAGGCGAGGACATCATTAAATACGTCAAATCCGATGGGGAGTCTTATTACGGGAATTCGAGATGACCGCCCCCAGAAATCAATCGTGTCATATACCTCCATAGCGCATAAAGTACGAGAACGTCCAAGGCTAACATGATTTGAACATGGACCTGAGGATACTGGTTGTTAGAAACTGGAGAATTCTTACCCAGCATCGAGACGTATGGAAACGAATCGTGAACAAAGCGAAAGCTCATCCCGAGCTGTAAAGCTGCCCGATGATGCTGGTGGCGCCTAGAGTGTTATAGGAAAAGGTTCTGCTGAAATTTGATGAGCGATATAAGCTTTAAAGCGATTTGGACATAACGCAGCAATTTGAGATCCAACGAACGATAGCAGAAAAAATATGACGTTTCTTCTGCATGAGAAAGTCCCAGCTGAAAGGGGCTTCCAATTGTGCTCACTTCGCTCATTAAAAAAAAAAGACTCAATGCTTAGCGTACATTTTTGTAATCAGGTAAAATCGCTTAGGCGTTCAAATCGTCATTTATGTGGCAATACTGGGCTTTATTAAAGTAACTCCCTCACGTGAGACTCTGCAACTTTTTACAAAACACTTTACTTATGCATCTCAACAGTTTTGATTGACTTAACTAGTGTAAATTCGCTTTAATTTCTGCCTCTCAGACTTCATTGAATGTTTGTAATATTGTGAAAGTTATGGGATGAAAAAACCTCAAGTAGCTTGAGGACGGAATTTGTAGGCCATTCGACTCTTTCGAAAAAATAGTAACTGATCTTCTTCGGAGACAGATTTTTTGTCAGTCTGAAAAATATATGTATTTAAACTGTTATCAATCTCATCTGCATTTATGAAGGTATGTACATACTTACATACATACTAAAAAATATTTATGAGTCAGAAAAATTTCTTATTTACAAATATAAGAAAATATGGTAAGTATAAAAATCAGTCCTTCAGAATTTGTTGAACTGTAGCTGGCATGGAAAAAGGGTTGGACTTTGTTGTGTGGTGTTAAAAACAAATATACGTAGGTATGTAATAAAATAAATTTATTTTATTTGTACGTCACATTTATGGTTGTATTTTTTATTGCAATGTAAATATTTACTATTCGTATTATTGGTATGTTCATAGGAAAATTTTTGCATTTTATTTACTCGTACAAATATATTTGCGCGTACAATTTTTCGTCAGACATGTAAATAAAAATAATGTTTTTGTGCATACGACTACATGCATAAATTTAAATGCTTTGACGATTTTTCAATTCTTATGTTCAATGCTGACCAAGCAACATTCTCGCTAGTCCATAGCCCTAATAAAGATAAATTTTTATTGTTTTTTTTTGCACTACCCCACACTACCGTAAAAAATCAAACCACGCTATTTCTCTTTGCAATTCCATAATAATTTGTACAAAATTCATCTAATTTGGTTTTACAATACAAAACTACTTTTTAAATATCATCCTTCCAATATTATTTTTAGGTTTAATAGCAGCTGATTCCTTAGCAGCTCCTCCAAAAGTTGGAATATGGTCACTAACCCTTTTGTGGTCATTAACCCTAATTCCCTCACAGGTTTCAATGCCTATATCCAGTACATTGCCATATATATACGTATACGGTTATGTACATAAGTATGTAAGAAAAAACCCAACGGGAAAATAGAAAAAAAGGAGCGTCAAGCAACTACAGTTCTATTCCGTCATATATGTATGGGCATGTGTATGTAAAGAGCTAAGAGAGCAAACTCATCAAGGTAATCACGCACATACGTGAGAACATGTGTTTGTATGTCTGTACATGCATATACATATGTACGTAATTATTCCAAAATTGATAATACATAAGCAAATGATGGCATAGAAGGAAAAAATTGCAACTTCAGTTACACGTCTGATGGGATTTGTAGTCTCACGGAACGTATGAACCTAGGGGTTGGGTGCGAAATGCTTATTGTGTAATATTCGGTATATCAAATTCTGTATTAAAAATACAGCTAGAATTCTACAGCTACAAAATTGTATATTGTGAAATTCTATGCGGTAAAATTCTTCCTTTTCCTCTTTCTAATAGCGGTCGCCCCTCGGCAGGCAGTGGCAAACCTCCGAGTGCTGCCATAAAAAAACATCTGCTATTCGGAGTCAGCTTAAGTGGTAGGTCCCTCCATTTGTGGAACAACATCAAGACGCACACCACAAATAAGAGGAGTCGCTCGAACAAGCACCCAAAAAGGGTTTAAGGGTCAATTGCATATACATATATATGTATACATATATAAAATTCTTTATAGCGTAATGATGTACTCTTTTCAAAACTATGTCGTCGCGAGTTTTGCACATAATGAGAAGAAGTGCGTACAGAAGATTATACAGCATTGTTTTAGTTAACCCTTCCGAACCGGAAAACAACCAGCGGGAACATTTCGAGTTCAGTGATATATCTAGCTCCAGTACAGGCCCTGAAATTAGAAAATCTGAAAAAAAAGTCCACCACCCCGTCCAGGGGCTCTTGGGGGGGTGGGATATATGTGTCACATTAGGTGTTTTGAGCGAGACCTTTAAGTCCCATTAGGTCTCTATATCATACTAAGAAATAAATACCAAATAATAAGTTGGATGTTTCGTATCAACTAAAATAATGTATTTGATTAATTTTGAAAAAAAAAAATTAAGTGCAATTATATTTCAGTCAGATATTATAGCAATCAACGCTTATGATAAGGAGCGAAATAATTGTTGCATAGTGGAACTTCACATTCTTCACATATTGTTTTAGTACACCTTTCAACATTTTTTTGGCGACAGCCAGCGCATCGTCGTCTTGTGCTTCCTTCGATTGGTAGATGAGTGGCGGACTTTCCATAAGGATTTTTCTTTTGGGAAAAGTAACCAAACCTTCCACTGCGAATATTGGCGGCCGATTTCTGACCTTCGGCAATCAGCTCTTCTGCGAAAATTACTATAAAATTAATCAATGGCATCTTATGGCGACGTAGCTCTGAATATAAAATCAATGAAATTCATAACGGACATCATCAAAAGTCGATAAAAACTTTCTTCCACCACTTAATGGATTTTCGGTTAAAATCATATAAGCCGGCGATCTCTCATCTTTCAGTTGAAAAGGTTTGTCATATCCCTCAATTGTGGCAATTATTTAAAGCTAATACATATAATGTGACGGAAATTATTTCCAAATGCTAGAAGCTCCAATTTGGGAGGAAAACAAAAAAAAAAGAAAACTCTATTCTGAGAGCACTTTTCTAAACTAATCATATCAGCCGGCCATTTGATCTGCTCGATCGACTCCTCCCATAATTTCGCGATAAAACTGTATCATCTTAGGATATAGTGTAGGTATTATTTGGCCATCCCTTTTTCCCTATGGTTGTCATTTCATCATCGTGGCAGTTGCTTAGGAGGCTAACTTCTTTTTCTTTTGTATCCAGCCATTTCGTGTACATTAGTCCAGAGCTGCTGCTCCCGAACACCGCTTCACCTTTTTTCAATTTTTGTGTTATCTTGGGCAAACTTTTACTATTTGCCATACAAGAATATTCACAAGAAAATAGAAATTGATTCAAGCACAGTCACGTTTAGAAGAAAACTGAGCGGCGTCTGTTTACTATTTTAGCATAAAAAAACACGGAACCGTTACCGTAACCTCACTATACCAGACGGGACAGTTTTCAATGAGTTTTAATGGAAAATTTAGACTATAGTTATAAGAAAACTTTTGCTGTGACGTATGTGTTCTAATAGGTCGGAAAGGGTAATTTATCTCTTTTGGGCGCCCCTTTTAAGTAATTTTTTAACGGAAGATAATACTGCTTTAAAGAAAAAATAAATAAATAAATCAAAAAATAAAAAATAAAATAAATAAATAAAAATTAAAAAAATAAATCACAAAGGATTTTGATGTTCAGTTAATTGTTTTATTTATTTATTTTTATTCTAAACACATACACTTTTGCGATTTTGCACCACTGTAGAGTACACTTGAGCCACACATAAAAACGATAATTACTTACATTACACCCAAGATTTTTAAATAAGTATGACAAATTATAAGATTGATAATGAGTCACCTTAAATAATTTCAAATAATCGATTGGACATAAATGACATTGGCATAATTCTTCATAAATCGCTCTCCATAACAGCTTTTCTAGGTTAAATATGTTTTTAAAAAACATTTGTCTTAAATCTGGAAACAAACAGGCCACTCTAAAATTCCAACGTTATCAATCTCCAAATACGAATGCATATCTCTGATCCTGAGCACTGACACATCTAAATTTTAGACGGATGTCTTCCCAATTAAATTCATTCAAGTAGAAGGAAAGCTGAACTTAAACATCCCGCCCGCACAAAACGCCCTCCAAACCATTAAAGACCCTGCGCCAAAATTTCTTTTCGAAAAGTAACCGGCTTCTTCGTTTTGGAGACATTAAACTGAACTTGAACTGTAGCCATCCGGACAACCTCAATTAAACTTTTTCTCATTAAATAAAATAATCTGCAATGCGAGTTATCCTCAGTTATTACTAAAGTTAATTTGCTTTTATTTTCTTGCCTTTTCCCAATTCAAGGTCATGTTTAATTTGTTTATGGCGACGCAGCAATCGGGGTGCAGACTTAAGTCTTTGACATACATATGGTGGTGGGACTCCCTTAGAAAGTCACAAATACATAGAGGCAGCAACTGGCATAAATAAACAAATGTTGGTAGCACTGGAAAAGAACTGCCAAAAATTACATTTGTTTAGAAGCACTTAATGAGTGTTAGTAAGACCACGTTTATACGGTTGCCGTTGCTTCAACTCGTTAATTGTGATGCTCGTGTTTTGTTAACATCCTTTCTGCCTTCATTATTCTCAATTTTTCTGTTGGATGTAGACTAAAAACTAAAAATTGCAAAGTGTGTGAGGCGACGGGAACATCAAAGGAGAATTCGTTAAGTTGATGCAACCAAAGTTTCTCATTAAAAGCATAAAATATTTTTTTTCTGTACGGTATTTTAAAAATACAGAATTATAGTACAAAGTAAATTTATATACAGAATTTCTATACTCAGAATATTATTTTATTATTATTACATTATTTTATTTTAACAGAATTTCGAAAATGCAAAATCATAAACCAAAGGAACTTAGATCGTATTTTTTCAAAATGTTTACATATTGCATATTTATTAACAGTATCCCATTAGATGAAAATATGTCGTTACTTTTACTTAGGAATCCGTAATAAATTATAAACTTTTGATTTCTTGAGTTGTGACTCTATTGAAGTAAGTGAGCGATATGTCAGTACAAAAAAAAAGTAGTAATTTGAAATGGAAAATCTATTAACAATTACACGATCTCTGTGGTTGCCCCTATTCATGACCGCAACTGTAACCTATTCGCGAAGGTCACATTAAAAGAATATAAAGTTTGCGCTCATTATACGCAAAGCCAAAACAACAATGACAAAAACAATGTGAGTGCATATATAAGCGGTAAATTGGAGACAAAAAGTTTCAATTAATTAGATTACTGAGAGCAAACACAAAAACAATAAAAACTGAGGAGCCACTGATGCTCTCTGAACAGGTTAGGTATTTTCTGCATGAGCTCCCCAGATATTTATATATGCATGTAAGTAAATATGATAATCATGAGTTATGCGTAAGTATAGACATTTGCATTTACAAATGCGGATGAACGAAACTATGGAATTAAGATTTCCTTAGGACAAATATAAGTCAACGTAATGCATATATGGTGTTCATGCTATGATGGGTGCACTGGGAATAATTATTTTTTTTTTTTGTTTCTTGTGATTACAGAAGGAAGTTGATGAAGATGCAGAAGTTGATCTGAGGCTAAATCTATTGCCAAATGCATTGATTTTGTGAAGGAGCCTTTAAAAGAGGTTGTGTTTAATCAGCAATATAGGGGGATAAGGTTAAAGAAGTAGAAAAATTAAAACGAAAGTTGAAGAGTGGCAGCGGATACACTTACAAATAAAGTACGATGTCTATTCGAACAAAAAGAAAATATTTTGGATTTTAGATTTTTTGATTACTGTCAGCTAAGTCAACATTTGCTATGAAAAATACGGCTTTAAAATACTTACGTACCCAAAAATCTGCCCAGCCATCGGACTATTGGGCAATTTTTAGCGATGTAAGTCAGCTCGGCTTGCTTGCTGGGTATAAAAATCTCAAAATTTTTGTTTTAGCATTACAACAAAAATTATTCTATCAAATATTTACACTATGCAACATTAATTTTTTCACCAAAAATCGGCTTGGTAATTTTTGGTAAGCCGAATCCCGTTTACAACTTTTTATCCATATCATTATTTAGAAAACAATGTTCTCCAAAAACTCAATTTCACTATTTTTAAGAATTGGTAGCTCAAAAAAAAGTTCGCTAAATTTGAAAATTGTTAAAAATTGGAGTTAAAGATTGCTCGATGTACGCAATTTTATACCCCTTTTATATCCTTTTACCCACTGGATTTTGGTATAACAAAGTGCAAGTTTCAAAAGTTTCCTTTCATATAAAGTATTTTATATGGAGGAAAATGCTCAACACTTCAGCGAAAAAAAAATTTCTCGAAATTCTCTGGATACTAGCACTTTGAATATTGAATGGGGTATATAACTGTTTACCAGCAATTTTTTTTTTTAATTCTGAATAAAAAGTTGGATTCTTTGATTTTTTTTATTTTTTTGAATTTTTTTAAATGGTCGCGAACTTTGTACTCAGTTGGAGCTTGGAGTTACATAGTTTTCGTTGTACAATGCAATATTAGTTTATAAAAAAAAAAATTATACAACAAGAGCATGGCAAATACTATACAGCTGTATGTAAGGATGTCTGAGGACTCCATTCGCTTTTTTGGGTATGAACGCTTTTGAGTTACTCTTAGAGTCCAGTAGGGCTACTGAACTTTTGTAACAGAGGACAGTATATGTAAGTAATAAGGCAAGAAGGGCTCTGCAGAAAACCACAATTAACTGTTTTACTGACGAGTTATGAAGTAGCCTGTTTTTTGTTTATAAAGAGAGTTAACTTTTCGTAAATTTCTAATTTTTTTATTTGTAAGAGAATTTCATTTTTTTTAAGGTTTTTTTTTTTGAAATTATTTTAATAAATGACAATTCCATATAAAAAGGTGGGCATTTCATACTGTCATTTTACCTTTTAGCCAATGGCATAGCTGTTGGCAAATGGAACGAAAAAATTTTTTGCAATAAAATTGCGGTCACTCAATTGCAATCTACCTTCCACTCAATTAAAATTAATTGTGTCTTAACTTTTTTTTTAATTCAAGAATTGGCATTCACTTTTTGCCATTCTCAAAACTTCCTTTGTAATAATCAATTGGTTCCAACACTTCCTCCACAAATATCTCTGTTTATTTTCACACTTTTCTGGCTACAAATATTACTGCCTTACACATTAAGCTCACTGCACACAGTCCCGCCCGTTTACTAAAAGTTTACCGCCCAAATCGGTCCAACTCAAATTCCAATACTTTGTAATCCAAATAGCGCCCGAATTTCGTTGTTAAATCATCAAAACTGTCAAGCACATCCAACTTTTGCTTCACATCTGCATTCACCTGCGCCGCCTCTACCTCGCCGAGCACACTTTTTATCTTTGCCACAAACTGCGCTGCTTCTTGCTGTTTCAGCAGGTACATTAAAAACTCTCTAAAGAACTGCAGCTGGACATTGAGCAAAGCCTTGTCCTCAGGCTGAGCATCCAATAGCTTCCACAAAGTGGGCGAAAACCCTTCTTGTATTGCTGTGAAAGCGGCATATTTCTTATCGAAGTCCTCAATCTTCGCAGCGCTTTCATATGTCGGCAACAGCTTTTCAATTTCCTCAGCCACTGGACCGCTCACCTGTGACAACAACTGGCGCATACTCCACTCTTGTATGCGTATGTCCTCATTGAGGAATTGTTCATCGTATTGTAGGCTGAGGTAACCCATAAATTCTTGACGTTGTGCGCCTTCGTATGCGAGCAACAATTTCTCCTCGGCTAAGGGATCCTCCGTATCGGCGGCTTTTGCGTAACGCGCAAGCATCTGCTCCAATTCGTCAGCATATTGTGGTGCGACATTTTTTTGAATGCGCGCCAGACGATGAGCTGTGTAGCTCAGGTGACTGCTGATTTGCGCCTTCAACTCGTCCACATCAACTTCAGCCTTATCGGCTGCGATGAACTGCGGAGTCAACGGAGAAGAAGAAATGAAGTTTTTGTGTCATTCCATTTTTTATGGAAATTTTGATTTCTTGGTACCTGTAGCGCGAAGATTACTTGAATAATTTGTATCAGCAGCAGCTTTCCCGAAAACATTCTATTGATTTATTTGACTTTCTACTATGAAAATGTATTCTCTACTGCAAGCGTTCGAGCGTCTTAAAGAGTGCACGAGTCGCGTGCAACGCACTTTTATTGCACAATACACGGCAAAAGTATTTAGTGGTCCCGATACATGGCTGTAATGAATGCTTTTTAGCTTAGAAAATCTTCTGTTATCTGCCCAGGTTTCGACGTTATTCTCGCTCAAAGTCTAAGAAATTACTGCTCACTGAGCGAAAAATTCTAAAAAATATCAAAGCACTAATTTTTTGGTTTTGCAAATTTCGTTTTACAGAAAATTCAATGACATTTCCAAGAGCAATGCACCAAATGCATAGTAAGTACCCATAGCATAAATGACCGCAAAGAGCAGTCCATAATTGAGTTAAGGTGGCTGCAATGCAATTTGCTAAGTAATTGAAGTGGCTCGGATTAGTGAGCTCTAAGCATAAGAAAAATACAAAAACAAATGGAAGTGGAATGAATGATTGACTGTGGCATAAAAATATGTATGAAGGCTCACATGCAAGCCTTATGTAGAGCAAATTTTGAAAGAAGCAAATGCATATACGAAGTAGGGCTGTTAAATTCTTAAACCGACGCTTCTGTGGAAGAAATCCACATACGTCACCACCTGCAACCATGAACTGTTAAAACTGTTAAATGTGCAGGCCTCTCTTTCCAATGTATCTTTCGCTTCTGTAAGCAAATCAGTGCAGCCATAGCCCACGAATGGCAATACAGCTATGAATTGTTGTAAATCCTTGAAGTCGCGATACTAAATCTCAACTTTGAAATATTGAAAGAAACTCGCGAGTGAAGAAGCTAATAAGCATTTCCAAGAATATCGAGACAACGTTGAAGATGATTTGCATGGCAAGAGTATCCCTTGCACTTTAAAAACGGATGACTACCCTATGATCATAAAGTACCGGAAATGTTTAAATAAAACAAAACAGAGTCAAATTTCCACCAAATTTATGTTATCGCCTTCAAAATATGACCCGCCTGAAGCGACACATATGTGCCAACGTTTAACCTAGTCCTCCATGTACCCTTGGTAGGCTGACAAAGGGATGGCCTTCAGCGCCTTCGCCGCATTCTCTTTGATCTCCTCTATCGACTGAAATCTCTTTCCACGAAATGGCAACTTCAACTTAGGAAACAAAAAGAAGTAGCAAGGGGCCATATCAGGTGAATACGGTGCTTGCACGATGGTATTTACTTGGTGTTTGGTCAAATAATCCAGCACAATTTGGGCTCAGTGCGATTTCGCGTTATCATCATGCAAAATCCAAGAATTGTTTACTTACATTTCCGGCCGTTTGCGACATACAGAATATCTCAAATGCTTCAAAACGGATAAATAATATTCTTTATTGACTGTCTGGTCCGATGGAAGATACTCATGGTGCACTACGCCTTGGATCTGATAGCTTCACCGAAATTCAAATTATTGGTCAGCATTAGCAGTTTCACGTTCTGCTTAAACTCCGCGAAATTATAACGAAAACCATTTCTGAATTGTGAAAGAAAGTTTCATGGGTCCTCATCAAGACGTTTCTACCAAAGTATAGCATTTCAATGTTATACCATCCGCTTTATTAGCCAGATTTTGCATAAAGGGAGTTCTATATATTTCTTAAGATCAAATCATCACAATTTCTTTATATAACCAGCAGAAAAACTATAGAGCCTTAACATTTTGACCAGTTTTGACTACTTTTTTTCATACATTTTTTTTTTATTGCGCAAAAGATGTCATTCAAATAAATAAGATTTTAACATTTTTTTCAGCATTTTTAGAAAAAATTTAGACACTCAGTTTTTTAGTCCATTGAATTGTTGATATAATACATGCAAGTTTCAATTGGTTCAGAACTCCCGCTGATTTTTGGTAATTTTTTTTGCTGTCGGTGTTGGGGTTTTTCTTCAATATAACAAAAGTTTCGAGCATTCATTATATGGAGCAAATATCCGACAGCACCAGAGAAAAAAATTCAAAAATCCACTATAATTTTGAATCACTTCAAACATATACCTCGATACACTAGTGGGCTACAAGTCTGCGAACTAACATTTTTTCTAAAAATTCTGTATTTTTGGCAAACATTTTTCAAGTTTTTTGTTAGACAATGAGCTATACTTTTAAAAAAAATAATGAACTTTCACAATTCAAAAGTGGCAAAACTAGTAAAAATTTCGAGAAACAAACGTTTTATAAGACTTCTAATCGGGCAGATGAGCAATGCGCAATACCTAAGTGAGTATTTCTGAAACGTTACGGCGCGTCGCGAAGCGTTACAAAATTTAGCACTTGTCGACCATTTTGTGTGGCAGCTCAAACCAGCCCAGACTTTGTTAATATTATCTGAAAGTATACCTATCCACTAGGCATATTTTCATAGATCACATTCGCTTATTGTTCAGTCAAACGGTATCATAGGTATATACAACGAGAATGTTTCCTTTAGGAGGTATTGAAAGAAGTGTTAATTTAGCTTCTGTAGAAATTCTCGTGGCATGTTGGAGACGTTGAAGGTTTTGCTTTGGAAGGCCTTAAGTAAATTTTTCTGAAGAATAATTTTCTAGAACATTTTAGTTTTTTTAACTAAGGAGCCAAACGACTCTTTTAGGTCGAAGCTAAGACTAAAATGTTCAACAAAAATATTTCTCGTGAAATTTTAGTGTCTATGTGTAGCCATTTACTTCGCTCAGCCAAATATTTCAACCTTTTTTCTCTTTTTTGAAACAACTTAGATCGGGACATGAAAAAATAAATCTATCCAATGTTTTATTCTTCTTCTTCTTAATTGGCGCGATAACCGCTTACGCAATTTTGGCCGAGTTTAACAAAGGGCGCCAGTCGTTTCTTTCTCGTGCTAACCGGCGCTAATTGGACACACCAAGTGAAGCCAAGTCCTTCTCAACCTGATCTTTCCAACGCAGAGGAAGCCTTCCTCTTCCTCTGCTACAACAGCTGGTACCGCATCGAATACTTTCAGAGCCGGAGCGTTTGTATCCATTCGTACGACATGACCCAGCCAACGTAGCCGCTGGATCTTTATTCGCTGCGCTATGTCTATGTCGTCGTAAAGCTCATACAGCTCATCGTTTCATCGCCTGCTATATTCGCCGTTGCCAACGTGCAAAGGTCCAAAAATCTTACGCGGAATCTTTCTCTCACACACTCCAAGCGTCGTTTCATCGGATGTTGTCATCGTCCAAGCTTCTGCGCCATACGTTAGGACGGGCATGATGAGAGTCTTGTAGAGGGTTAGTTTTGTTCGTCGAGAGAGGACTTTACTGCTCAGTTGCCTACTTAGTCCAAAGTAGCACTTGTTGGCAAGAATGTTTTATTACTTCCACAAATAGAGAGACCTACAGTTTTAAGGCCGACTCCGAATGAGGAGCTTTTTCATAGCAGAAATACACTTGTAGGCCTGCCGTTGCCTGCCGAGGGGCCACTTTTCCCATGATTTGGTGTTTCATGCGCGCACCTGTGTCACGTACCAACAAATTCGGCTACAGCGACCGGGGTCAGATTTCAGAAAATAAAAGGTCATCAATTTAGAGGAATCGGGGTTTAAATTGAGATAAAACCACGAAAATTCAAATTTATTGGGCAATCTTTACGAATTTTGTTAGAACCATTCATGACATTTATTATTTAAAGATAATTTCTTTCAAACGATGGCGGTAACTGCACCGTAATGCGTATGTTTTCCATGATGAAATGTCAATAAATGCTGAAAAAATTATGTATTTAGTTTGACAGCAGTCACGCGTGATCTGTCAAAAAAAAAAAAACCTTATTGGAAGGTGACTGGGCCTGTGATTGCAGGGCAGTGCAAAAAATCCAGCAATTAAAGTTCGTAGTAAATTTTATTCAGTGATAAACAAGATTTTATCTAAAAGGCTCTGCCGTGCATAAAAAAATTCTGTTTATATTTTATTTCAAAAATACTTTCTTTGATTTTCGCGCTGCCAAAACAATTTGAGATTTTATTTGATTACTAAAGCAACAACTCCATACAAAATTCACATTATTTCCTTACGGTGCATAAAAACTGCCGCGCGCATCACACTCCGAAAGTTGTTACATTAGAAAAAGCCCGCCTATTTTCAAATTACATCTAATTAGTCAATTTGCAAAAAATACTTAGAAATGTACTATCAGTCGCACACAAAAAACGCACGCTTTCACAAGCAGCAAATACAAAGCACAAACAAATAATTATGTAAGAA
Organism: Anastrepha fraterculus; assembly: GCA_037575425.1. NCBI lineage: Eukaryota > Metazoa > Arthropoda > Insecta > Diptera > Tephritidae > Anastrepha > Anastrepha fraterculus. The sequence continues at coordinate 69,854 of JAYXIM010020233.1, read as the reverse complement.
AATATTTAATGGCTTTATCAGAAAAATAGTATTACAAATATTCGTTCAAAGCCTATGTTCTATAGTTCAATAACAAACCGCACAAAGTCTAAGCTGTAGAGCACTTCTTTTTGTAAGTCTTTTTATTTTATATTTATATTTAAGTAAATGCCATGAATTTATTATGAGAGCAAAAGTCAGTAATGTAATGATAATGAAAGCTCATAACGAAAATTCCTGCAAGGCAAAAGCATCCAAATTGTTTTCATGTGAGTATATTTTTCATCTTATGAATAAATGCGAAGACTCTTAAAAAGTTAAGTCGTGTGTATACTAAGGGTACAATTCATTATTACGATTTTTACTACAGTGTTAATTGTTTCGTAATGGTCCCTTGCGATGACCATCAAAATATATAAATAAAAAATACGGCACAGTATCTGCTCCGGAAACTCAAAATATTCTTTTCATTTATTTCCAGTCTAAAACATTATTATAGTTTTTACAGACCACTTAGCGCTAGTACGAGTTTGAATTACTAATGATAGTTAAATAAATAATAAAAAAAAAGAGTTTAAAAATTCATAATATTTATTCTTTGGCACTGAAAGTCAAGCGAAATCTCATAGAATTCTCTTAGTGCGCCGGCAATAGGAGCATTACGCGCATAATTTGTGTTAATAAATTTGATATGAAATAGGTAAGTGTTGGGTAGAGATCTAGTGGAGATATGAAAGTGAATGCTCCGCAAGAGGGCAACAAACCATTTCTCTTTTAATTACACTAAAAGCAAAAGGCAGTGAGAGTATAGACTTTCTACTCTCTGGAGACTTAGAGCTAATTAATATCAAATGGCAATTATAAGAAGCGGAGAATTTTAACGACCTGAGAGCATATCTAAGGAACACAATTCAACTCTCTCAATTGCAAATATGTAACGTGGCCCTCAGATATAGTAAATGCTGCATATTCTCATTTAGAGCGCACAAAACAAGTAGAAAAAATTTGAGAGTATAAAGGTCCGAGAACTCGAGCTATTACGCCGTATAAAACCTAAAATGGAGTAAAACGTGAATACAACAAAGTTATTATTATTATTTATTAAAACATAATAAAAAATACAGGGTAATCTAATGTAAACGCACTAGCTACCAGGACTATCGGCTACAATAAGTTAATGTGTCTATTGAATAAAAAATGGAAGTCACGCATCACACCTAGATCTTTAAATTCATGAACAGGTTGATACAAAGTATGGAATGTATGATTCTGCTTGAAACCTCAATGGATTGGACTTAATAGATTTTTTATGGAATTATGAAGGTGGCCAAAATCAAAAAAGTCTCTCTAACAACAGGTACTTCTTACACAACCTAATGTAAATCAAAATTTTCTGATCCGATTCGCAGAAATGGGATATCAGTGAAAGGGTTATGAGTCAGACAGTATTTCAGTTTGATTACATTAATAATTTTTCTCACAAAAATGTTGTTTAAAAGGCTCTCATTTTTAATATTTGAAATTTCGTTTCATATGCCCACAATTTTGTCGATTAACTGTAAACATTAAAAGGATTAAAATTTTACTATTCAAATAGGTTATTTTCATAGATAGAATCTCAAAGTCTTCAGGAGATATGACTGTTTAAAAATATACTATTTGAGTGAAATGGAATGCCATTTTGCTTAAGCTTGTTACTTTTAACTTAGAGCTGCTTTACTTACATGCATATTTCTATGTTTTGTATACAAGATAAGGTTGGGCTATGTTGGCTGTTCACTCAGGCTCTTAGCCCATCGTGATACCGCGCGGGGAGCTCCCTAAAACCACTGTTAGTTCAGGTTAGGATAAATGGCTACTCTTGCGAGAGGCCCACTTGGACAAATACTCAAACTCCTCCGTTGTGATGCCGAGCAGCTGAGAAGAAGGTGCTGAGATGATTCCACCTTGTCCTCCAGACAGTTTTTACCGAAAAGACTTGAAGTTTGGACACATAACGGACACTGTCCGGTAAGGATACATATAAAATTCAAGAGCTGCGGCTTTGTTAGTCTTACAAGTTCCCTCGAGTGCCCCCGATCTACCATGGAAACAAATCTAATATGAACTTTTAAACATTTTTAGAAGATCCCTGATTACCATAGTGCTGAGATCTTCGAATTCATAAAGAAATTATTTACACAGCAGCAGCACAGCGGCGCAAAAGGCGCAAGATCGTCTTCTTTGTTTATACAACTTCTGCAGAAGTAATACCTACCTATGTCTGCACGCCTAGCCTCTGAGCGTGTCTGCATTTAGGGCAGTGCCCCTTTATAACAGAAATCTGCGTGCTATGGATGTGCTTATTATGGCTTAGCAGAGATGCTGTGCGCTTAGCATTGAGCATCGGTCACAATTTTCGGGCGATTCTGCAGGTGGGTTCGTTACGCCATGTTTCATTTGCTTTTATTAAGAATTTCTCAAAAATAAGTAGCTTACATGTTTGTAGGGGTATGCCTATGTCATTGTCTGTGTGCACGTCAGCCAACTTGGTTCCGACTCTCACTAGTTCGTGGGCGCTACAATTCTCCTCGATGTCATAATGACTAGGAACCCATGATACATTTGAGCAAAATGGCACAGCCATGCCATTAAGAGATGCGCTGCATTTCATGGCTACCTTGGAGGTTGTCGACTGTTTTGTGAGGGATATTTTCGCTGCCTGGCTATCAGTGCAAATGTAGATATCATCTCCAGTATCGCAACACATTACACCAGTGTCACGACCTCAATTATTGGCGTCAGTTTAGGCTAAAGACACTGCAATCGTCGGAGAGCTGAAAACTAAAGAAAATTTCCAGATTTTCGGAATACATTTGCCAATAAAAACTGTACGAGGGTTGCTAGTTAAGTTTTGAGCTTGACAAGTTAAAAATTTTTTTACATATTTCAAGAAAAACACAACTACCACAAAACAAAACACAAAAAAATCTGTCAATAACAACTATACGAGGGTTGTAACTTAAGTTTTGAGATTGGCAATCAAAGAAAATATTTACTTACCGAAGGACAAATACAACAACCACGGCACAAAACACCAAAAATACTGTGCAAACTAATATTTGCCAATAAAAATTATACGAGGGATGTTACTTAAGTTTTGAGATTGGCAAGAAAACATTTTTTTTATTATTGAAAGAAAAACACAACAACCACGATACTAAACACAAAAAAAATTGCCAATAAAACCTATGCGAGGGTTGCAACTTAAGTTTTGAGATTAGCAATCAAAGAAAATTTTTACGGATGGGCGGAAAAATACAACAACCATAGTACAAAACACAAAAACCTGTGCAAACTAGTGTTTGCCAATAAAAACTATACGAGGGTTGTAACTTAAGTTTTGAGATTGGCAAGAAAACATTTTTTTATTATTGAAAGAAAATCACAACAACCACGATACTAAACACAAAAAAAATGCCAATAAAACCTATGCGAGGGTTGCAACTTAAGTTTTGAGATTTGCAGTAAAAAAATATTTACACACTGAAAAAAAAGCAACAACCACCACAAAAAACACAAAAAAATCTATACGAGGGCTGGAATTTATGTTTTGAGATTAGTAAGAAAAAAATATTTTTATATTGAAAGAAAACCACAATAACCACGACCTAAAACACAAACAATTTTGGAAACTAATATAATATTTGCGATTGGCAAGTAAAAATAAATATTTCTAGCTACTAATGGTTTAAATGTTTATGGAAATATGGTACATGAAGACCAATACTCTTTTTCCTGCGCTTGGAACAATTTTCAAAAATTTTTGCACTAATCAATACAAGTATTTTTTTATATACATATACATTAGGCCGGGTCGATTTGTGGGGAGGCAAAAAAATCGCCCATTGCTCTGTGAAAATCATATTCTAGGTATCAAAATAAGAAACTTTGCCGAAGGAACCATACCTCGAAAACGAATTCTGATGTCCCCCAATTTGGGTCGAACTTTTTAATATAGTTTCTTTTCTATAACTCACTTAAATTAATTTTTTCGTTTACATATGGAGGGACCTACAGTTTCAAGCCGACTCCGAACGGCAGATATTTTTTTTATGAGGAGCTTTTTTATGGCAGAAATACACTCGGAGGCTTGCCATTGCCTGCCGAGTGGCGACCGCTATTAGAAAAATGTTTTTCTTCATTTTGGTGTTTCACCGAGATTTGAACCTACCTTCCGAATGGTAGTCACGCACCAACCCATTCGGCTATGGCGCCGTTCTTTTTTAGCTATTAAAAAAATATGCGGTAACCAACGCAAAAGAGTATTTTTGTCAACCAACTGTTCACTCAATATTGAACGGAAGAGGAACTCATGTCCAAGCATGTCTCAATCTCAGAAGGCACTATATGTGACATGCCGATATTACAACTCCGATTGACGCACACCTTCCATTTGTTCAGGCACAACAACTGGTTTTCGACGAACTCCACGAAATTCGGTCTGTAGCAAAGTAAGACCGCAATTGAGTTGGTAAAACTAGCGAAATAAGTGACTTCATCATTAAATCCGAAGCACATCGAGAGGCATTGTGTTACTGCTTCAATGCACGACGAAAATGTTCACGATTTAATTTCACATTTTTTTTTTTTTTTTTGATGAAGCTGATTATTCCAAGTACCTGTAAAAAGCACAAATTGCACTCGTATGAAAAAATGAACTGACAACGATTGCGATTAAAAGTGTCAAGCCTTACGATGGCAATGCCAGATTTGATATTCATTATGTTGTTGCCATGTCCCAACACTTAAGTAGCTACCTAGGTGGAAACAAATTTTTCGCAAGTAGTAACTCGAGGGTTTAACGATGCCGCCTTTTATATATTTACCTAAGTATTGCAAAAATGCTTCCAAAAAAAATCAGTTAGAAAACCAATGAATTAAATTTTTTCGCTATTTTTATTTTCACACGAACGCCAATGCATTAGTCCGTTTATTGGTCGCACATTCAACAACATTGCAATAAACTATATTTATGAGTACATTTATACTTACAAATAATCATTGCTTACAAAACTCATAACTCACACAGCCATTTAATGCTTCTCAACGTACTTCTCCTTCAAGTAGTTGAAGAGCTCCTTGTTAGCGGGGTTGGTGATTTCGTAGTAAGCCTTTTGCTTCTCTTCCAAGGTGGCGGCAGCCAAACCTGCTTCAGCCTGTGTCTTCAAAGCGGTGATCTCCTCCTTGTATTGCACATCAGACTCGTCTAGCAAGCCATCGAAGAATTTGATGGCACCGCTCAAACCCTTTTCGATCTGAGGCAAGTTTTGCTTCTTCAAGAATTCCTGGAAACTGGCGCTGAGATCCTTTGTAAATTGTGAGTAACTTTCGACCTTCTTAGCGGCATCAGCCTCCTTCGTGATGGCGTTCAAGGTTTCAATGGCCTTTTCAATATCTGGCTTGAAATCATTAGATTCGGCCTTTTCCAACAGAGCCTTGTAGAATTCGAGCGAGCGCTCTACTTCAGCATCAATGTTCAGTTCCTGCAATTTCTTGCTTAAATATTTATTGAAATCTTCGGGGAAAGTGCCGTGCAGGCCATCCAAAATCTTGGTTTTTTCCTTGTGGTCGGTCTCCTTAAGCGCAGCCTCGGTCTGGCCGATCAATTTCTCCAAATCGGCTTTGTATGCAGCATCAACATCGGGAAGGATTTTGTTGTAAGCACTCAAATTTTCACGCAGGTCGCCGTCGATTGATTCGGCAATGGTAGCAGCGAAAGACAACTATTTGAAGAAAACAGAAAAATATTTTGTTATTATCGTCCATCAAAATCACAAAATTTAATATCTTTACTCACCTGCGCGCACGCCGCTACAAAGAGAAATGCAGCAATGAAAAATTTCGCCATTTTTTATATAAACACAAAATACGTCCACACACTTGACCGGCTCAACTGAGACTCACAATCGAATGCGCAGCCGCCGCTTCTATTTATACCTATGGCAAAATAGTGCCGTCGGCTATAAGCGTAAATTTTATATTTACGTTTTTTCGCTACTGAGAAATATCAAACCAAAACACAAACAAAAAACTCTGTTTGTTCTGTCGAACTCTTTTTTTTCTTTGCGGCAACTTGACCGTAAATGCTCTTGTTTTATTGTTTGTTCTCTGTTTATTTCTTTTGCGGTTAATTTACATATTTATATTGGCCATAACTTCTATAGCTGTAAGTTTTCGGGGGTTTCACAAAGCGTCTGATATTGTTGTTGTTGCAGTACTTTGTTGCGATGATCATCACTTTTGTCTACTATGTAAGCGCGTTTTCGTGTTCACAGTTTATACTGAATCATTAAAATTCCCTCGGCTACACTGTATAAAATCGATAATGGCAATGAAATCAGAATAACCAAGTACAAGTGAAAACTGCAGTGTCATCGATCATACCAACAAAACAACGGGATCAAATGCGGGAACAAAACTCTTATTTAACAACTTTGCGTTATATGGATTTTTCATGGGTGAAAGCGAACCAATATTTATGGCGTCATCCTACCTGAAACAAATGTTGATTCGCCAGGCATTTGTGGCTGCATCCACCATCAGCACCTGAACACATTTCAGCGTCCAGCGTTCAGCACCAGTCTAGTAAAATAGTAGTCCCTCAGTAAGTGCTTGAAAATGTCAAATTACTAGATCTGGGCATAAGAAGTGCTGAGTAAATTCCGTCTATTCTCTAACTTGACAACATCACCAAGAATAAATGATAACCACATTAGTCCTACATTGACCACAGCCTCTTTGCAACCTTATCACTGCGTTTACTTGGTTCGTAGGTCATTTGTTACGGTTATTCTAAAATGTTTAGCCTTTCATAAAAAGTTGGTTGTGGGCCGGCTTCTGCTTTGCTGAGTTGCATTTTCGACCTACATCTGACCACCTCATCAGCTAATGCATTCGAATTCAATGTAAATAGCATAGATGCGAGAATCGAGCAGGAGGTGTCAGTAAGTTGAGTCGATGACATCAGCAATGCATGCTATATATTTACAATTTCTGATTTCACTAATTTGCACCATAATACCTTTTATATCTGACCTTAACCTTACCTAACCCTCTTTAAAAATCCTTACCTAAGCATCCTTAGAGAAGATCTCCACTTGGGGGATAATGTAGTTATCTTGCTTAGTATGACAAAGTAGATACCAGCTAATTTCTCCAGACTCTCTTGTAAACGACGGTGAACCATTTCGAAAGTTTGGTAAATACTTGAAAACATAATAACCGCTTGGCACCAGGTCCAAACTATAGAAAAAATGACAGAACTGCCATCTAAGGCCTTAGAACGTCTGAGGCTGTCTCGATGTACTTTTTCCACCCTAATTCCATCTGATAAGTTGTTAGCAGTAGAGGCCCGAGTTGAGTGTTTTGCGTGCTCACAGTGGATGATTCTCCTCTAAGAATGAATTAAATTAAATAATTATGCTACTCAAGCCACTGCAAATCTTTATGACCGATAATCTGGGCTAGACAATCATTCGGATTGCCACACCGCTCGACTTCGTTACATTTCAGCAAAGTGTACTCGGCGTCACTTCTGCCCAAAAGGTTATTTTGCGTCGCGCTTTCACATACGACTTATGTTATGTTAAACAATTGAATAAGTGCACATGCGTTGGTCCGACTCAAGTTCCATCATTTCATCAACGATTTCGTCATGGAGTCTCAGCTTCAACGTTCGCTCTATCGCAAGATATCCATTGCAGCCACCAATTTACTGCTGCATTCGATACGTTATTGGATTCACATTTCACATTTCTTTGCTCCCACTTTTCAACTCATTTGTTCACCTAACACACAACTGGTTTTTTCAAACACAGTTTTTTTTAAGCTTAATGTCTCCTTTCAATCGCCGTAGAGTTTGAGGCGATGCAATGTTTACATAGTGAGATTTCGCTCACTAACGGCATCTAGCGGAAAATGAATATGCGAGAGACCAATCCATTGGCCAGGTAGTGGTTTTTTCTCGATTTAAATGCTCATAAAGACAAAGATAATTGGGCGGTAAAGGAAATAATTCCAATTAATATTTTTCGTAAAAGGAGAAAAAACGAAGAGTGGCAACACATGAGGTGCCAGTAATGTTTCAGTTAATAATTCACTTTATTATTCGAAAGAAAAAAAAAATCCATAAAAATATTAAATTTTTAAAGAATTTGCAAAACATTTTTTCGTTTTTCATCTTAAATATTTGTATATTTTTAAAAGAAATGAAAAGCTGATCTAAAAGAGTGATGCAAATGGTTATCAGATGAAGCCAATTTTGGCAAATAAGCTACGTGGATTAGTGCTTCCCACCTAAAGGCGTTCAACATTTGCTTGTCCCGCCTTTCTCAGTTTAGTGGGGTTTTTCTGTTTTTTTTATTCTCATATTTTGTTTTTTTTTTATAAAGGGTGGTTAAATTTCAAGGGCCGATGTTGAATGTGAACCACACCTAAACGTCAACGACACCGTTGGGCTTATTTCTTTGGGGTTATTTGAAAGAAAAGGTGTACGTCGATAAGCCAGCAACAATTCAAGAGCTAAAGGATGAGATAATTCGGCATATTAACGGCATAGAACCTCAATTATGCCTCAGCGTCATCGAAAATTTGGACCATCGGATGGAGGCCGCGGCGGCCATTTGGCCAATATTTTGTTCCATACGTAATTCAGCCATACCAATATTATCATAATAAAGAGAAATGACAATAATTTCCTAAAAAAATTTTATTTTATTTAAAATCAACACCGGCCCTTAAAGCTTAACCACCCTTTATATATATTTTGCTTTTCTAGTGGCTTTGTAGAGGCATACCTCTTCTAAGGGGCGATAGTTGTTAATTATAAGTTATAAAAGTTTCACCGGATTCAGGAAGCTTCCACATAATTAGCACAGAAAAAGTGCAAAAACAGAATCGTTACTAGTTGCTAGTCATATTTATTTAGCAGGGGTCAGAATCATAAAATATGTAGATTCAGCAATTGGAAAATAGATACTTATGTCTACTTGTACTTGTAGCCAACTCTATTTTTGAATGTTTTCCAGTTTCGCAGGTACACATTTGGTAAATACTTACAACATTGCTAGGAAAAGAACCGCTTCGCAACAAAATAACACTAGCGCACGGAGCTGCTTATATGAGTAAGCCACCACTCTGTGCTCACTCGACCAGACTCTCTAAGGTATGTTATTGTTCCCCAATATGAGTGCATTGTCTGAGAGAGCTATTCGGCCCAAAAGAGCAGGTTGTTGCTGGTAAAAGCATGTTTCGAAGAGCTAAAGAAATCTGGATTTTTGAGGGGTCATAAATAATAATCACATCGAAAATAAATGAAAATATTGCTGCTCCATTCCTTCTGTAGGTATTCATTGATCGACTCATTTTGTATAGCTTACATAAAACCAGGAAAAACATTTGTGGAACTAACTAATGATCAATTTAATAGGTATTTAATAGGTATTTAATTCAATTTAAGTTTATTACCCACACAATGAGTAATTGTGCAATGGAATTAATCATGCCTTATTGTGATTCTGCTGTGATTGTGTACAAGTACGTATACCATAGGTGTGTTACACTTTAGTAGTTTTTATAAAAATGAACAAAACTGTTGAGTAACTTAATTATAAGTACTTAAATTTTCAAGTGTACTTTTACATTTCGCACTTTCATGTTTTTTGATGCATATCACACATATCTCACATATACGTACGTATATATGCGCGTAAAAATGTGTAGTCGGTACCAGGTAGATCACTTTGCCGACACTGACGCTCTCTGAAAACAAATTAACACATAATTTTGTATGATTGTTGACCAATCGATTAGCATTTATAATACCAATTTTTTCCACATCAAATATTATATCTCTCGCTTTTATACATATGCACATATATTTGTGATGAAAAAAGCAAGACAAACCAAATAAAAAAATCACAAATATCGCGTGAAAGCCAATAAACTATTCTGTTTCTAAGAGTAACCATTGTCAGCTTTAGGCGATTTTCAATCAATATGAAAGTCTATCTGCACATTCACGACTGCAAGACGCCGTTCTTTTTTTCTAAACGGCAAACCGCCAACAACAGAGCACCTCCGCCCGCCACGCGCTTGCCGATTTTTTGTCACTGCGGGCTTTGCGGTCAGTTTGTGGTGGCAGAACAATAAAAAAATATACGCGTCATCAGAGTTAATAATGACTAACAAAGAAATTTATAGGTATTTAGCTAACGCTGAATGGCAATTTTTTGAATTTACATACGAATGCATACAAACATACACACATATGTTTATCAAAGTGTGCCAATTAACAAACCGGGTGGGATATCACCCAGTTCATTTAAAATTCAAATAATAGCGCTCCAACCGCAAAATCTTCGTTTAAAATTCGATTAAATTAAATAAGTAAACAAAAATTAGCTATTGAAGGTTTTCATTGGAAAAATGAATAAGGAACAAAAATAAATAAAAACAGCTAATTACACACTTAGTACATATACAAGTACATATATAAATATTAGGGTGGGAAGCAATTTATGGAGACACTTTCTGACCTATAGCCCGCGAAAAAACTATACCACCTCAACATTTTGACCACTTTTGACAATTTTTTTTTATGTTAACTTTTTTTTGTATAAACACATTGCTCACTGTCTTACAAAAACCATATTAATCCAAATTTCAAACTTTCTACAAAAATTGTAAAAATTTTAAAAAATGTTTACCAAAATGCTTAGCCTTTTTCAAAATTTATAGAAAAAATGTAGCATGAAATTTTGTAGCCCATTAAATTTTAGTAAAATAATGAAGTGGAAATTTAAAGTTGTTGTTGTTGAAGTGGTTGAGTATTTCCACTGAAATAATCCTAGTTAGTGGACAGCACCGTTTTACTACCACTTTTTTTGATCTAAGTCAGATCCATTTAGTAAGGAACAACAAATTCTTTATCTTGATGTCTGAGATCTCATTAATTTGCTGCAAGAAAGGCTTACCGAAAGAGCGGAGTCGTGCCCTAGCTAGCCCTGGACGTTCACATAAGTAGTGGAAAAGACTTTCTGCAGATGGGATTGGAGGGGAGGTGGAGTCTGGCTGCATGATCCCCTACTTTCCAATGACCTGTAAGGGTTGCAGTGATGCGTGAGATGTTTGGCCGGGAACATCCTAACAGGTGATTCGTCCTTTAGATTTTGTATGACAGCCATATGTTTTTTGTTGTAATAAATGTAGTTAATTGCTTCCATATTCTTTCGGCTAAAGCATGATAGTAGTGTCAAGCAATGGATGATTTTAATGTGTTGAGTGGTGTGGAGACTGCCACCGCCTCTGTTATGTCCAGTGTCAAACCCTTTCTTGCTAGCTCATCCGCTATCTCATTACCCCTTATGTTCCCATGACTGGGAACTCATATCAATGACTAAGCAATTCCAGCTCCTCTTTACACTGTAAGACTAGCTTGGATGAAATGCAGTTGGAGTCTAAGGCCTTTATAGCTGCTTGACGGTCTGAGAAGGTACACCAACTTCCTTGCAGACCTTTAGTGATTTGCATGCTTCTCTGATCGCTAAGAATTCTGCCTGGAACACGCTGGCATAGTCAGGAAGTCGAATTGACTGAGAAAGGTTGAGTGGCTCCGAACGGAAGCCAGCTCCCACACCACAGTTCATTTTAGAACCGTCAGTATATATTTCAATGTCGTATCTTCCAATCACCTTCCCTTTGTTCCATTCGGCTCTCGGTGGAAAACGTATCGTAAAGTCTTTCTTGAAGTTAAAGTCGGGGACTCTGCGTGGGTCCCTGTAGGAGGATCTTGTTGTGACCGTACGACCTTGTTGTCCAGCTTCCAATGTCTCTGAGTTTCACCGCGCTGCAGGTAACGGTTGTTTTTATATGTAGGTCTAATGGTAAAAGATGAGTTAGTAAATTGAGCGCTTCTGTAGGACTGGTGCTAAACACTCCTTTAGTTAAGATACACGCTGTTCTTTGTATCTTGTTCAGCTTGATTTGGTGGTATTTCTTTTCTGTTGCGGGCCACCAGACTAGTGCCGCATATATTAGTATTGGCCTTACAATGGCTGTGTTGGGCCAGTTGCATAGATTTGGTTGGAGACCCCATTTTTTACCCAACATTCTCTTACACTTGTACAGTGCTATATTCGCTTTCTTTACCCTGTACTGTTGGAACTCTAGCTGAGTTTGGGATCTAAGATAACACCTAGGTAGTTTGCCTGTTGGGTTAACGTAAGACTAACGCCGTTTAGTTTTGGGGGATTAAAGTTTGGTATCTTGGTTTTCTTAGTGAATAGCATCAGTTCAGTTTGGCTCGGGTTTACACTTAAACCCCAGTCTGTGGCCCAATTACTGAGTAATACCAGAGCTCCATCCATAATCTCAAGGATTATGGTTGGAAACATTCCTGATACCAAGAGCACTATGTCATCCGCGTACGCCACTAAATTTAAAGTAGCTCAAAATTATTTAAAGTTTTTCGATTTTTTTTTTAATTAAATTTTCATTTCTTTTAAATATATATGACGCAAAAAAAATTTGACAAATGTACTGTGAGACGACCAAGTGCGTATCTGGATAACGATTAAATAAAACTCGCACAAATCTGGTACACGTATTGCTGCCTACCTCACTTATGATTAAATTACACCCATTTTTAATATGTTAAGACTAAATTTCTGTTCGATCGTTTGAAGCTACAAGATTTTCTTCGATTCCAACACAATTTCAACATTTTTAAATATGGGCGGGTATATATTTATATTCGTTACTTGTTTTAAATTATGATTTTTCAATAAATGACCTTTAAGTGGCCTTAAATCTGTATATCTGCACCACTAAAAATGTTCCATTCGGACTACGAACTATTCTCTCGCAACTCACCGATTGATACATTTGCGCTGCTGAAAGCGAACACCTCCGCCACAACTCCGCGAGCATTCACTCCACTTGCTCCAATTGCCCCAGCGTGGATAGGCGCGTTGACGTGGACTCGCGTGCGGTCGCTTTGTTGTTGAAAACCCTGAACTTTCGTTTGACGACACATCTGAAGCTTTGTCAACATCAGAACTGCTAATCGAGCTGCTAATTGGTAACTCTGTAGTTGTTGTTGCTATCATAGGTGTTTTTCGGGTACTACTCGCTGCACTGGAATTTACACTACTAATAATAGGCGCATTGGGAACACCCACACTTCGCTCAGATGTCGTCGCTTGAAAGCCACGCGGCAACTTCACCGGCTCAGTTGTTGTCCGCTGTGTTGCGGAAGAAGGTAATATGGCTGAGGCTACGGTCGGCGTAGTCGATAATACTGATTGTTCTTCGGTGTGCATTGCGGTGCTAACTGGTGTTGTTTCCAGTGCTTCTGTAGTGGCCAAGAGCAAAGTCGAGGTAGTTGGTGTTATGGCTATTGCTGTTGTTGACGGTTGAACAGTCGCTTCAACAGCTTCGTTTTCTGGATAAACTTCGTTTATACTCGGCTTTTCTACAGGCGCTGCACTTTGCTTGGGATAGCGCCATAGATTGGCCATTTCATAGTTGGATTTCGGATAATTAACAGCTACCGCCAGGCGATTGCTTTTTTGCTGATTGCGTTGCTTTAGCCATTCTTGGTGTTTCTGTAAAATAAAAAAGAATTATAAAAAATACTGCAAAAAGAAGAAACTGCTAAGTGTAAGTATTTTGTTACAGTTGCCAAAAACATTCGAGACAGGATTTAACTTTAAAACTTCTTTAAGATCTGAATCGGACCAAGGATGTTACATCGGACGGCGGATGTTACAATGACTCGATCCAATAATAATTCTTATGAATAGGGTGCATGAAACCAATCTTAGTAGTCTTTGCAAGAACTTCCTGTGAGTGTGCCTTAATTTTTTTCTGCAATGGGACTTTATGCCGACTTTGGAGAGCAAATGGGTTAGGGGTGGACGGTTTTCGGCATACACGGATATTCGTCATTGTTTGTGGAAGGCGTTTAGCAACTAAAAAATTTCCGAAGACTAGATATTTGTTATCGGTGGCCGCCGTAGCCGAATGGGTCGGTGCGTGACCACCATTCGGAACTCAGAGATAACGTAGGTTCGAATCTCGGAGGAACACCAAAATTAAGAAAACGTTTTTTCTAATAGCGGTCGCCCTTTGGCAGGCAATGGCAAACCTCCGAGTGTACTTCTGCCATGAAAAAGCCCCTCATAAAAAATATCTGCCGTTCGGAGTCCGCTTGAAACTGTAGGCCTCTCCATTTGTGGAACATCAAGATGCACGGCAGAGGAGGCGCTCAGCCAAACAGCCAAAAAGGGAGTACGCGCCAATTGTGTATATATATATCTATACATGCCATTTATAAGCATCCTTGAATATTAGGGACGCGTGAGGCAGTAACTAGTTAAATTTAGAGAATTACAAACCAAGGTACCAAGCTCCAATTCATCATAAGAACTAAACCGAATTAACGATGTCAGGGCCTTTAAGCAATGCAATTCTCGTTGGCCCTTTGCCCTTTTCTGCAGTAATTTCAAAACTGGCATTATAATATAAATACGCAACAATATTAGTTGTTGTTGATAGCAAAATTAACCATCACCGGCACCATCAAGAGCGTAAGTGAAACTTCTCTCCCGAAGAGTGGAAGCAGAACAGTTAACGAACGGAATATTTGTCATCACTTGCAAAAGTGGTGGTAGAAGACATATCAGTTGAGATTGTTGAAAAATGTTTGCGTTGTCCCAAAAAATTACCACAAATATACTTTTATTATTATTCTTAAGTTTACCATTTTAGCGTTTCTGACTGTAAAGTGCAAATTTACCGCAAGGGCAGAAATGCACAAAATATCAAATTCCACAAAAAATGAATTCATTGTTCACAAAAAGTTCAATGCCTTCAGATCGAATGCTTTTGTGGCGGATTTCTGGAGAATTTGCTGGCTAAAATTTCTCCAGCACAAACTGAGCGTATCTCTTGCATCACCTTGTTCTCTCAATCTTTGAGTGACGCTAATGGTTTTGGCGTTGGTCTATGATAACTTAGATCATCGCTTTTCAGATGTTGAAACGTACCCCGTTATTCGTAAATTAGTTTCAAGCTTATGATTCCATAACTATTTTCTCATTTTTTGAATTTATATGAAAAACTGTAATAGTCTCCCTAATTAATTGCGATGATAATTATTTCATTTTACCGATCCCAATAAATAAATAACTAATTAGCATACCAGTAGGCGTTTTTAGCAACTATGTACATATTCGATGTTTCACGAAGAGGTATAAATTATTAGTTGCAAAATGTTTTAAGTATATTTACATATTTTCATATTCAAACCAGACCCACCTCGATTCGCATACAAATGTATAGATCATACTTACAGAAAACACGACGCATATACATTATCGATTCTGAGAAATTAAAAAAAGCCCTTGGTGGCTTAGCCCATTTTGCACGACGATATGTGAAAATACATATTTTTCGTTTGCTGGAAGAGCGTTATATAATAGTCAAATGTATACATATATATAATTATAGTACAGGGTTTGATTGAAAAGTAATGAGCCTTATTTTTTTTAAGCAGTTGTATTAAACCTTTTGGCTTGCAAAACTAATATTCTTCAAAATAGGATCCTTAAGCGTCAATACACCGTTGGTAGCGGTCCTTCCACTGCAGGAAATATTTTTTAAACTCATCCGCGGCAATCGCGTACAATTCGGCTGTCACAGTTTTTTGGATCGCCTCGATGGAGACCGGTTTCTAGTGGAAGGGGAAGGTCCAACGATCATTTTCCCCCACCAGCCGATTCGGTTGATCGCTTGGCAGACGCTCTGCGCGGGAAGGCTCATTACTTTTCACTCAAACCCTGTATATACTTATGTAGGTAGGTAGGTGAAATGGTTGAAGTGCCAGTCTGCCACTCCTCAAGTAGCACTAAAGCGCCGTTTTGATACCATTATGAGACCTCCAACAGGCAGATATTTGCAGCCAGCCAGAGCTGTTGATATAATGGGGAAGATTGATGAGATTTAAGAGGAGAAAGGAGCCCCTAGTGATCTGAATCGTGTAGCTGCCAAACTCGGAGAATTACAGAGAAAGTGCTCAACAGTCTCCTTCTTTGAAATATCCCCACAGCTTCTGCAATGAGGGATAAATGGTAACCCTAGGTTTTCCACGTGTGTGCCGATCGTCCAGTGACCAGTAAACACAGCGACGTGTTTGGGAATTGAATGGCGAGGAGTCCAAAGGTCTTTTTGAGTCCTCTGTATATTGTGCTGGGGCCAAATGGTTTTCGAAATGCATAGCACATGAAGAAATGCAGGTTCATCTTTTCTGCGCTTTCCTGAGAAATAATTTGGGCAGTTCCCCTTTAACAACTGTCAGGGGGATGCCGATGCCCGGGTAGGGGGTCTCCGTAACCGTCTCAACCGTCTGCCCATCCACTTGGAGAAATTCAACTTTTTTCATGCCAGCACGTTATATCCGCCACTTTCGTTATTTTATATTGGTTCCCAAGATTCGATTACATAAAACTCGCACCCTTATCCATAGTTTTATCTGAATTAAATTATGTTGCCTAGTCTAGTGGATTAAGAAATTAATGTTTCATTTGGCTTAATTAAATAAAAATAAAAACTAACCTTTGCACAAGGACTTTTTGACAAAACAAAATAAAGGGTGGTTAAATTTCAAGTGCCGATGTTGAATGTGAACCACACCTAAACGTCAAGTTTTTTTCTGCATTTCATTTGACATTTTTTAATTTCAGACTAACTTAATTTTAACCATGGAAAGATACACAATCAAGCAACGCGTGATCAATGGTCAGAATGGTGGCAGGAAATACCAACAGTGAATGACCAATTTGCGAAGAAAATCATCTTCAGTGATGAGGCACATTTTCACCTCAGTGGATTCGTCAATAAGCAGAATTGCCGCATTTTGGGCGAATGATAATCCAAGAGTGATTGCCGAAAAACCAATGCACCCACAAAGAGTGACTCTTTGGTGCTGTTTATGGGCCGGCGGCATCATTGGGCCGTATTTTTTCCAAAATGAGGCCGGTCAGGCAGTTACTGTGAATAGTGTTCGCTATCGTGAGATGATAACGAACTTTTTATGGCCCGAGTTGGAAGATATGGATGTGGACGATATGTGGTCTCAACAGGACGGTGCCACTTGTCACACAGCTAACGAAACAATGGCTCGTTTGCGCGAAAAATTAGATGGCCGAATATTCTCACGTCGCGGCGATGTCAATTGGCCGCCAAGATCATGTGATTTGACACCGTCGGACTTCTTTCTTTGGGGTTATTTGAAAGAAAAGGTGTACGTCGATAAGCCAGCAACAATTCAAGAGCTAAAGGATGAGATAATTCGGCACATTAACGGCATAGAACCTCAATTATGACTCAGCGTCATCGAAAATTTGCACCATCGGATGGAGGTGTGCCGCCGAGGCCGCGGCGGCCATTTGGCCAATATTTTGTTCCATACGTAATTGAGCCATACCAGTATTATCATAATAAAGAGAAATGACAATAATTTAAAAAAAAAATTGTATTTTCAAAATCAACACCGGCCCTTGAAACTTAACCACCCTTTATTTGCTTCTTATTTAATTTGAATAATTTTTTACTATGATTATGTTTAAAACAGTGCTCGACATTTTTTTACATGGAAGAAAAATCCAACAAAAAAATATTGTCTTGAACGCTTCAAACATTCAATGAACTGAAAATTGTATACCCGAAAATTTTCTAAAGATTCTAATTTAAAAGTGTGGAATTTCGATGAAAATTTGTTGATTTTTTTGCAGAAGAATGAAGTATATTTTTTATAGAATATATTGAGCTACAACGATCTTCCAACAAACCAACTATACACATATATATTTATATATGAATATACATACATATATACATATGTACATCAGTGTCTTTGAATATAGAGCACATGTTTTTATTTAGTTTGCTTAATGCCGACATCTGAAATCATTAGAATGAACACTCGTCAGCGCTTTTTACTCATTGCTCATCACTCAGCGTGCAAAGCTCATCATCTGCTCAGATTCTATGAGCTACAATAAACGGAAGTACATTCATTGAAAAGCAAGAACAAAATCCATCAACTAAATAGAAACATTTTACATACATATATAAGAATGAGCCATGGATGGATATCAGCGTTTTAGGGGTTTGGCGTCCATTACAGCCGGTTGCGTTGACAGTGATTATCAAAATTTGGAACAAATTTGATGGATCATTGAACGTTGTGACGAAATGTCGCGCGCACACATACACACATATACGATTAGTGACAATTTTGTTGTTGTAAAACAGCTCATGTAACCAATGTAATTATTTTTTATTTGCTTTTTGTTGTTGTTGTTCTTGTTGGTTCTTGTGAAGGTCAATTGACACGTAAATTACTTGTTGCACGATGCGTCTCACATGAAATTTTAGCCGCAAATTGATTCTCATTTTGGATATTGTTTTGTATCGTTTTCGTTGTTGCTGCTTTTGTTGTATTTACTGTTGCGTACAATTGAAGACGAGTAAGGCGCGTTACAGCTGATTTTTATCATAATGTTCGCATTGTTGTTGTTAGTTCGATTTTGTTGGGCTTGAATTTGAAAATCATTTTTGTTGGCGACGGACGCACCCATGGGAAAAGTTCGACTAAATTCGGCTATTTTTTCACAGTTCAAAAATTTTTTGGGCCACTGCGTGCATTGCAAGAATTCTTTTAGAGTTCAGTAATTTTGTAGGAGAAGGTCAAATGCAAATGTGTGAGTACAACCGCAACTGCCAAGTGTTTATGGCATCATAAAATTATACAAGTATTATTTTACAAAACAAAAAAAACAATCAAAGGGAAAATGATGTAACTTTATGTAATTACGGCATTTGACAAAGCAATCAATTACAGCACGCCCATTATTGAATATAAATAAGTTTTGTAGTATCTTCACTGAACATAAGTTTGTCTTTGATTTTTGATGAAAAAACGCTTTGAGTTATATGAATGTACGGATAAAATTTGCAAATTTTGGGTATTCATTTTTATGTTAAAAACAGACAAAGAATTTGTTGACAACAAACTCGGACGTCGTCGAACACATTAACGATTAGCGAGCAGAAGAGGTCATCTCTAAGGTGTTCGGTTAACACATGAAGCAGAGCGACAAGGAAAACAACCAAGAGATATACACTAAATTAAAACAACAAATCGAAAATTAGTCGAAGAAACAATAACAATTATGGTATCTACTCTTCAGGTGTAAATTTTCCCCTTCAGTGTTCACAAACATCGACGAGACAATAACGGCATAAGCTGATGTTCGTTGAGTTGAATTTTGGTTGGGACTAAAGATTTCCCCTTACAAATTTAAAACTTCTCACCAAATGCTGCCCCTTAGCCGAGGTTAACTTAATCTCACGCCCTACTAAATACGGCCCAAGAAAAGTATAATTTTGTACACGAAATCACAATGAACGCCAAGGCATCTTTACACTAATGGTGGCTTCCCGTTGAGCAATAATGTCGCATTTATTAATTTTCTCAGCATATTCATAGAGTTGCATATTCATTTCTTATTCTGTTGTACTCTGACCAAGTGGATGTGTGTCCCTTGAAGCTCTCTACGAAATGTGAAGGGGAGTGTTTTAAAGTTAGATTTGGGTTATCTGAGTATACAAGATCTTGAAAATAGTTGGAGAAATACTTTAATTCCTACAAAAAATAGAAGTGAAACGAACTATTTTATTACATTAAATTTATAATTTGTGGAAATGTAGATTTTTTTTCTATTCCCATATGAAATACACAACAATTTCGTATGTCAACATTTTCGACATGATGAAATTTTTCTCGAGAATCAAAAACACAACTATATAAGTAGTTCTGTGGGTAAATAAAAATTTGCGTTTCCGGAGCATAGAGAATCAAAATAACTAACTGGTGCGACATTTTCAGTGAAAAAGTAATTGAACCTTATAAGTCGTGGTTAAGTTTCAAGGGCCGGTGTTGGTTTTGAATAAAATACAATTTTTTTTATTAAATTATCGTCATTTCTCTTTATTATGATAATACTGGTAAGGCTCAATTACAAAAGGGACAAAATATGGGCCAAATGGCCTCGGTGGCACACTTCCATCCGATGGTCCAAATTTTCGATGACGCTAAGTCATAATTGAAGTTCTATGCCGTTAATGTGCCGAATTATCTCATCCTTTAGCTCTTGAATTGTTGTTGGCTTATCGACGTACACCTTTTCTTTCAAATAACCCTAAAGAAAGAAGTCCAACGGTGTCGTTGACGTTTAGGTGTGGTTCACATTCAACATTGGCCCTTGAAATTTAACCACCCTTTATTTTGGAGGTCGCATGCGGTATCAGTGTAAGTTTAACTGATAGACGCATCAGACTATTTAATTTTTGAAAAACAATATATTTTCTTAATTCAATTCAACTTTTTTATTTCTTATTTATTTACTTTAGACGCTGCAGACTACATAATTTTCTAACAAAAAACATATTTTCTTAAAAAAATGTTTACTTACTTTACTAAAAAACATGTTTTCTTAAAACAAAATGTTTTTTTAATAACATTTTTTTATTTATTATTTATTTACTTTATGCAAAAAAAAACAGTCCGCTCGGTTTGACCTGGAACCAAATGGTATGAAACATGCACCGTGCAGTAGTTTCATAAAAACATCATGATTTCTCAACAAATTGGCCGGACACGAACGACCCATCGACATGGGATTAAGGTGCAAAATCTGATTTCCTGAAAAACAATATTTTCTTAAAAAAATTTCTTTAAAAAAAAATGTTCTTAAAAACAATTTCTTAAAAAGATTAAAAAAATTTTTGTTTTTTAAATATCTTAAACTTTTTCTTTTAATTTCTTATATTTTAAATTTTAATTTTTTAAACCAATTTTTTTTTTAATTATTTTTTTATTTCTCATTTATTTACTTTTTGAAAACAAAAACATAATTTTTCCCACGCAGTTTGTCCTGGCAATCAGTAGTTA
The DNA here is from genome assembly GCA_037575425.1 of Anastrepha fraterculus. Classification (NCBI taxonomy): domain Eukaryota; kingdom Metazoa; phylum Arthropoda; class Insecta; order Diptera; family Tephritidae; genus Anastrepha; species Anastrepha fraterculus. The sequence continues at coordinate 48,817 of JAYXIM010020233.1, read as the reverse complement.
GGTTAGGTTAGGTTAGGTTGACCTAGCTGACTGAAAGCCATCACATAGACCTATTGATCCTTAGGGTTACCAGATGGAGGTAGACCCCTACGTTTCTTTGTAGTAGACATCTTGTAATACGTCTGCGTCTTTTGCGAATCTAAGTACACTCTGAAGCTCTATCACCGAGAGAAATTGTAAATTCTCATATTGTAAAGCTCCTAAGCATTTTAATCTGGTTCTGTCTAATGCAGGACAGGAACTTAGAAGGTATTCTAGCGTTTCCCTCTCTTTTAGTTCATTGCAAAATCTGCAGCTATCGTTGTTTGTGATTCCTATCTTGTATGCGTGCGCCGCTAGCAAATTGTGGTCTGGCATACATACGATAGTTCTGCTGTAGTTAACAAGACCCTTAAATTTTATTCAACTACGCATTTTCAATAGTTTACAAGTATAAACTGCCAACTATCTAATTTTCTATAAAAAAAAATATTTTCTTAAAAAAAAAAATTAATAATTCTATTTTTATTTCTTATTTATTTACTTTGAACGCTGCAGGCGTTAAAAACAATTTTTAAAAACCAATTTTAAAAACAAAAAAAAATTGAACTCTTTTTTTAACTTCTTATTTATTTCCTTTTTGCACTACCTGAAATTTAACTGAAAAAAAACATGTTTTTTTTTTCAACTCAGTTTGGTCTGGGAATCGGAGAGTTAATAAACAGTTAAACTCATCATTTTTGTATCTAAAAGCATATAGTAAATATATTACTAGGAGTCTAATAAGTAAAAGCACTTGAAATAAACGTTTAATTTTTGTAAAATATTCAACAGCGCCTGTCTTTAAAACTGCCTAAAATTATGTAACACAGTATTTTTCATCCAAGCGTATAACAAATTCTTCAGCGCTTCTTACATACAGCACCTTTCCACTTGCGGTTATACCTGCATACGTAGATCGCCACTCAGTGGGAGTGATAGAGTACACCCAAATGAGTCAACACAACTGCTACTGCAAAACTAGTGGAAATGATTTTAAGAAAAAAATGAGTAGCAAGTATGGATATGTCCTTCTCATTTATGTAAGAATATTTTTTAATATATTTTTTAATATATTTTCTAATCCTCAAAAGTGTATTAAGATAGTGTTAAAATCGCTCACATTGGTAGCAAAGTCAGATTCAAAACTTGCAAATAATTTATTAAGATTATTACACTATATTTGTTTACTAATGTTTTCAAACAGGATCTCAACCCTCTTTGCTTTGCCGGCAAAGTAAAGTTATTTTCTTTATTCCAATCCTTGTTCAACATAAAAAATTGTGGTTGTTGCATAATTTTATAGTCGAAAATTTTATATTTCAAGGAGGTTTTCTTCCTGTGAACTTAGCGAAACTCATTCGCAAGATTTTAACTGGTGCGCTAGAGCATTACTAAAGCAAAAGTACGTTCATAGGTATATGCAAAGATTAGCAATACATCCACAAAAATTAATCTACCTTTTCACATATGGCAAATTAGCTGCAATTTGACAATCAGCTGAAAGGGTTTTCTTTCTAGAAATTAATTTGGTGGAATACGCTAGTGTTTTTGGTTTGTTTAATTATTATTGACGACTTGAAGAAAGGCAAAGAGAAGGAATAGTTAACTTAATTGCGTAATTTGCTCCTAGTAATAGACAGATATCGAAAATCCGCAAACGACGTCTTCTGAGGTTGCAAAAAATGATGGCAGCAAAACGCATGCAAAATTTGATATTACATTTTATAATAAGCAATAGCAGGTCAAAGCGTCTATAAACACACGTCTTTTCTGTAACATGAATACTTAATTACTAATATCTAGCAAAAATTTTATTAGAAGAATATCTACAATTATTTTTGTTTATTTTTTACTTCGAAAATGTTGTATGGGTAATCTCGCTTTTTAATTACAGATTGGAGTTAAGCCGGAAAAGTGGATAATCTCGATATACGTGAACCTACATGTATTTTAAGAGAAATAAAGAAAGAAAACATATTTGCCAACTAACAAACCGCCAAAGTACCGAGATTTGTCAGAGGACCCTTAATATTTCCTATTCTAATGAGACACAAAAAAGTTTGTTACAATTTTTTTACTCTGATTATTTTGGTTATAAACTTGAAGATGACGTCAAATATTCCTAGCTGAGTATAAACGATTTTTGAACTCTAAACGCCTACTTAGTTCACTTTAGTGCGTTGTCACCAGTTTAATTCAATTCGATTTTTCGACGACCTCATTAAGAAATCACGGATGCTTTAAGGTAGGGACGGGCAGCAGAGTGGCACGCTCGCAGCAGAGCGTGCTAGCAAAGTGCTAGATGGGGGGCGACAAACTTACATCAGAAGGGTAAGCAATAGGCGTGTACGTATATTAATCACTTCTGAGCAACGCATATGTGTTTGTAAAAAGAGAGTGAAGCTTTGCCAATAGCAAAGTTACCAGATAGGGGTACTTCATTCCATGTTACGGGATTTCGAAGTGTTGATCGTTCATATTAAATAATAAAATGCTTTTGGTTTTTTTTATTGGAAACGCTTCTTTGAATATTAACATCATCTTTGCAAATTTCTATTTTATTTACTTTTATAATTTTTGTAATCAAGAAGCATAGGCGAAGAAGTTTGAACATTCGCATATCAAAGTTTCATAGTTGCTAAACTATGTGGAGAAAAATTTGTACTGACAATCGGTGTAAATTTTTCTGAATGAAAAAATTGTCTTCGTTTACATATAAGTATGTATGTATATCGTAGGTTTTTATGTTAGTGCATTTTTTTAAAGAATGCTGGTCACAACAGCGAACAGTAATCTAAACCAGCCATGTTTTATTTAAACAATGCATGTTATACATTTTATTTTGTTAAAAAGGACAATTCATACATGTTTCCATTAAAAAAATAGAGGATTTTTTCAAAAAACATTGAGGAAATTATCATAGCAGAGTGGGTATTCTTGGTGAGTACTTAGTTGCTCTCAAATTCAAATCACACGCATATGGCAATGCGCACAGTATGACAAAATACACAAAAATTATTAGAGAAATTTGTTTGCATCCGCTCATGGATTTCGTACCATCGGTGGCAACGCAAACCACTTTTCGCCATGATACACCCATGCGTTCAGTACATTCATTAACACATTGAAATAAATCTTCACCTTTAGTCGTCCCTTTCATTGGAATAATGTCCAAAGGTTCTTCACATATATTTAGGTGGACATCAACTCCTCGGATAAAAATCGCTAATTGGGCTATGTCGGATATATCTGTACTTTTGTCAAATACATAATATACAAGACTTCACCAATTCGCCATCCGAAAATGCACGATTCTCAAAAGAAAGGTTTAACGCGATTTCATAAGTTGCACGCTTTGCATCTACAACGTAATCTTCGCTTTCCTAAGAAATTAAAAAAAATTTAATAATTTGATTTAATTAATTAATTAATTAATTTTTTCCGACCTTCTGTAATTTGGCACATCGAATCGGGCTCTTCGTTTAGACTTAAGGATTTGTATAAGCTAACGCAATACTTCACACACCTCAACCAAAAAGTCATTGTAACCCAACACTCCACACGCGCAACGCTTTTGAGGAAATACCAGAGCAGCGATTGGCGTTCCCGTGGGAAACGCCTACTCAGCAAAGTACTGGTCACGTTGTAAGCACACGGGCTTAGCTTTTAGTCTTAGTATTAGAATTAAAATATTTTTAAGTTCAGTTGTTAAGTACAGTTATCAACCAATAAAGTCCTGTCTCGTCCGTAACAATTTTTTTTATAAACCACCACGACCGGGTAGTTTAACTTATGTACTTTTCCTTTCTTCTCCTACATATTCATCATATTCACTCCTGTGCAGCTCATAATGTCTCTTTATGTTAAAAACCTTACACACCACACGTTTTTCACATACAAGGCATTGTGATTCTCCGTCTATATATTTGCATAAAAAAGTTACAATCCACTTCGGATTCAAATTAAACAATGTTCTTTTATTTGAGGTCATGCTGAACCAAATGTTTTATATTTAATATTTTATTTAACTTTGTTTATCTAAATTAAAAGTTAAAACAGAATAATATATTACACATTAGAAATAAATTTATGTTTTTGTCGGCAGTTGAACACTGTGCACTTTGTTTTGACGTTCGCCGTTTCAAATTTTTAAATAGAATTTTCAACACTTTCACTGCATCCACACCATACAAATACACTTAATATTAGTGGTTTTTTATGCGACAATAGTATGTAACTTACGGTCTCAAAAAATATCGTCGAAAAATGAAGAAATCACGAAAAAACTGATTTTATTTATGAAATGTCAAAACTTATGAGTAAGAGTTGCCGCAGTTGTTAAATGTGGGAAGCAATTTTGGAAATTGTTGATTTTATTATTCATGATTTATATACATAAGTATATACTCTTGGTTGTTTATTTTTATACGCAATTGTGCATATCAGAGTGTATAGGATTTAGATAGGCGAAATTAGTTTTCAATCACGTCCACTTTTTATGAAAAATAAAAGAAAAAATGGTATCATATAGTAGCTAAAATTTCTGAAACATTTGACAAACTTCGGTAGCTGAAGAGAGTTTGCAATTTTATAAAGTAATTTGCTAAAAAATTTGATTTTCTGTATTTCTTAGCTCAATTTAAAAAACATCAATTTAAAAAAATATATCTGATCTCAAAAAGCATCGTCAGTATATGCAGTGATCAATATTATTGAAGATTTTACTGTCATTGCTTTCCAATATGTAAGATTTTAATTTAATCTCAAATAGAATATTTTCAGAGGTCTTAATCTTCTTTACATCTAGCAATTAAAAAACAGTATTACGCGAACTTTTGAAATGTTTAATTGCTTGTTTATTGTTCTTCATTATCTTAATTCATTATTATAATAGAAAGTTTAATATGTATTAAATTTAGTTATTGAAGAAAAATCTACCAAAAAAATCTATTTTTTTTAGAAATTTGTTGATATGAAGTTAAAAGTTGGCATCCCTGGTAAGAATTCATGAATAATTGCTCTCTCATTCAGGATACAAACACAGACACAGCTCGCTCAATTCTTCCGTTTCTTCCCTGTGCTTTGTTATCCCCCTTCACCTAGCACTTTTAAGCACGCAGAAGCACACGCTGCCGCACAGTGCAAATGTGCTGAGTTTGCCCATCACTACTTTAAGGCAACGAGTCAAGTTAGGTTCGGTTAAATGGCTGCTCTAGCTTAGGGCACACTTGGACGAATATTTAAAATTCGTCCGTTGTGATGTCATACAGTGAAGAGGAGAAAGGAGAAGGGAAGGAAGAAGGGGCCTTGGGATTAGGGACGATGATGACCATGCATTTTACGACGGCGCCGACGGTGGCTGATTTGCGTTCGTAATTAGCCGCAACAAGCTACTAATGAACTTGACCAAATTGGTGATATTTAGACCCGCTATATCCGTAGCGTAGCGAGAAAATGAGAACCCAGATGTCTAAATCTTTGCCAGACGAAAGCAGGGCAGCAGAGATGAAAGTATTTAGATGATTCCACTTTGTCCTCAAGACAGCTGCTGCAGAATGGACTTGAGACAATCCCAAGTCTCACCTCATGGACACCTAACGGACAATGTCCGGTAAGGATACCCACCGAATTCGCGAACTGGGGCCTTGTTAGCTTTAGGAGTTCCCTCGAGCGCCCCCGATCTACCCGTGGCCAGAAGGATCTCGCGACCTTGCACATTTGCGCACTAGCCCAGCGCTCGCTGAGTTGACTCGAGGGCCATCTTCCAAGGAGCAGACCACAGGTTCTTAACGGAACCCCAATTCTCTCATTTCGCGACGAAACCGTCTCCAAAGTTCCCTGTCTAGCCAGCTCATCGGCCCAGCAATTGCCCTCTATGCCGCTGTGACCGGGAACCCAAATGAGCCTGATTTCGAAGTATTCGGATGCAATCGAGAGAGAAGCCAGACATTCCCCGACCAATCTCGAACGCACAAACAACGAGCCCAAGGCCCTAATTGCCGCTGGCTATCGGAGTAAATATTTACTTCCTTAACGGTAATTACCGAATTGAGCAACCAGTCCACCGCTTCCTTAATTGCGGATACCTCCGCTTGGAAAACACTACAGTGGTCCGGAAGCCTGAATTTAAGTTTGATGGGAAGCCCTTTACAGAATACTCCCCCACCAACCCTTCCGTCCAACTTCGAGCCATCCGTGAACATGTTTGCCATGCCTTGCCGCAACTGTTGCACACCGCCCACTCCTCCCTTGAGGGAATATGAGTAGAAAAAAAGTCCGCTCGGACAGTAAAACAAATAAAATAATGGAAAAAGTACGCATGTTTTTTTTATTGAATTTATACAAAAAAATAGTTTAACTATAGAAATCCGAAGATCCTAGATACGATACCTCATCAACCATGAATTTATCAGAAAAGTTTTTGTAATACATTTATTTGATGAAGAAGAATTTCATTGAGATCATCTGACATTCAGTGAAGCGATAGGGCTGCAATTTCTCCTAACCGTAGTAAAAACAGCAAAAACAACGGCGCAAATTAGATGGAAAATAAATATTTCTGACTCGCAATGTTAGCTCGGCGCAGGAGGAGAGGTATTTGTAAAAACCGTTGAATTTGTGATTTGAGTTGATATCTAAGAAATTATGTTTTTTTCTCGAAAATGGACCTAATAAGTGGCATGTCGATTTGCTGAAGAATTATGAAAAAATATGCAACTCGATTGTTACTGGGCTGTAAGCATCTTTGCAGCACGAAAGCGAAGCAACAGCAATAGGAAAATTGAGAATTTGACTTTTGCTTTTGCTGTCATTTGGCTTTCAAGCGACAAGGCATCGTTAATTTTTTTGTTTTTTTAGTAGGACCTGCTAAGCCCTTATTCCACATAAAAAAACTCGACTATGTACTTTATATGGCAGAAAAAAATGAAACTTGCACTTTATTAAACTAAAATTCAATAGACTATAAAATTGCATACCTAGAAAAATTCTAAAAATGTTGGTCAAAAAGTTGAAAACTTTGATAGATTTTGAAATGTTTTTTTTTTTGTTTTAATTTCGTACAAAGTTTGAAGCTTTGCATTACATTGCTTTCTTGTGTTGTTGTGTGAAATATATTTTTATAGAGAAATAGTGGCGTGTTTATAATTTTGAAACGTAGTGTGTATGAGTAGCCTATGCATTGAACGTATTTTGAGTAAAACGGCATCCACTGTTACATGAGATGTATTTTTTTTGCAAGTAGTACAAATATTTCTCACCTATAATTGCATTTAGGTATGTATTTATGAATTATATTTAGATCACTTACCCGTATCCGCTCCACAGTCGTTATGTCTGCGCTAACTAAAGTGCTGATCAGCACAATAAAGAAACATAGTCTGAAAAAAAGAAAATGGAAAACAATATTAGCTTATTTATTCAAAGCAGCAGGGCATATTTTGCGGTAATAAAATACTTCATTCAGATAAAGGGTGATATGTAAGCGCTTATACGTGATTACAAAGCCTATACTTTTACTCAAAAATCACAAATCAGAAGAGCAGAATTCCCCTTCGGAAGTGACCCAAAAATCTTCTTTCAAAATGACCGCACGAAAATCAATGAGAGATAATCTTTTTCGACATTAATGAGCATTTTCCAATCTCAATGGATAAGTGTTCCATATCTCTGAAATTGCAACACGAGCGCAAAACAACTTGACGCCGGAATGAGGCGTCCAAGCGACAGCCAATAGTGCGGCACTATTGAATATGCAGTTGGACGGCAAACCGATGAAGAAATGTGCGATATTTACACGCATGTATGTGTGTGTGTTTGTGCATTCATATGCCGTATGAACACTGGAAGCTTTTGGAGGCGTTCAATCAGAGCCGCAAATGAACTGCAAAATCATCAGCAACAAGTGACTGACGACGGCAAGTCCAACAGAGATGCCAATATGTCGAGATGCATTATGCGCATTGTGTGTATGTATGTATGTATGTATGTATGTAGTCGCGTTTAAAACTGTATGCTGTAATGATGTGCTCAGATGAAGATGTTGCAATGCAAATTGAATTCATAAGTGAATTGAAGTAATGAAGTGATGAAAAATGTTCCAATTTTCTTATCTTTTTTCTTTCCTTCTTTCATTCTTGGTGAAAAATTGATTTTGTAGATGCAAATATGCTAGACGAAGTAAACTAATTCCATGGGATACAAGTATAAGTGCATGAGTTTTAAGTATAAATTTGCATGCTGTCCATTCTACATACATTGGATTCGTAGTACATACATACATACACACATACATCTATAAGTAATGTACAGCAATTGAACTTCCCGCAACTGCTGCTCTAGAATGCATTAAGTGGAGAAATGTATTTAGCTGTACACATACGTGCATTAGGGTGGCCCTTAATAAGTCAAATGCATTCGGCCACTGGACGAAAGCTTTAACTGTCTCCCACCGGGACCAAAACTTGTACGATATTCCTCAACCGTCTCCAATCGAGAGCAAAATGGATGTGTGATATGTCCAACTATAGTAGCATTGATTTTGGCTGTTAGATTTGAAAAAAAATTATTTTAATTTTTTGAGTCGTTATGTGGTATTTTTTGACCACTGTGCGAAAGAGACAGTTATCATCGGGACTGAAATCTGTATGCGATATATTCTAATATGGTCGCTTTCAAATTGTGGAAATTTACTTTGAAAAAAATAAAGCTGTTCAAGAGCTTCATAGAGTCCTTATTGCTTTCGAAATGAGAAAGGAGCTGCCGTCACGGTGAATGGCGGGCGGTATCGAGCCGAGGATGATAGTTTTCCCAGGTTACTACGGTGAAAATGAAAATTGTGCGCGTAACTTCGGCTACTACGTCACAGTGTACGCGGCAGCCGAATTCTGCCCGCTCAGTTCACATGCATTCACACACTCGTCCAATCCGTCATTGTTCAGACGGCCACAAAGTGCCATTGGTTGATTTTTTCGTATATCATCAACACAATCTCTGCCCGCAAGGCCACCCCCTCCAGGAGGTGACGGGTACGACGACCCCGCGGACCCTAGTCAAGATGTCCCTCGTTTCAGCGACTTTGTAAGAGTTAGCTAGAAGTTAGGAGACAAATTCCAGCACATGTCTGTTCCCATATTGGGCGGACTGTTGGTCAGTGTTGTTCAACATGTTAGGTGCGAATGTATGTACAAAGCATGACCGGTATGCAACGGGGCGCACGGGGAGTCCCTGGATAGGTCATATGGCTTTCCATCTACGACCTCAAAGGGGTGATGTGAGTTCACTCTGCCGATGTGTTAGCTCCGGTGTATATCAGTAACCAGCCGCCTTGGACCCTGGTCAGGAAGTGTTCGTTGGGCGAAAGAGTAGTAGCTCGGGCGAGCGCCGGTCCGTCCGTGTTTTCCGGGATCGGTAAAGCGTAGGTCAGGCCTCAGGGAACTGGGGTAGGAGCATTGCCTCCGAGGGTACACCCGCTCTTGATTATTTCGGTCCGCCCCCCTGCACACGACGAGCTGGTTAAATAAAAAAATTAGGAAAAAATTATGGAAAAAGACAAACAGCAGACTATGCCAGCAGCCATTAATGATGGAGATCTAGAGCAGAGCCCTTTCGTAAGGAAACCTCGATTGCTTCGCTCGCCACAACAAAAAGTGAATACGCCTCTTACGAGTGGATCATTGCCAACTATAGAAAAATCAGAGATGGTAAATGAAGGAGCTGAAATAGCGCCTCAAGAATTGGACGTAAGAGTAATGTCAAAAGAGGCTAAAAATACTGCAAATGCGCCGTCACAAACCCCTGTAACTGCAAAGGACGCAAACACAGAAAGGAAAAAACTGCATCTCCGCGACAAGAGCTTATTCTCAAAATGCGAGCTGAAGAAGTGGAAGCCGTAGAGAAATGTTTGTGTGCGCTTAGGAAAATGAAAACAGTTATATTGAAGAGTAGGAATACATCCACGGAAATAAAGACCGGAATCTCAGAGCTCGATGAACTATTCGACGTCATGAAAAACTGTAGGAAAGGTAGGATTCGAGCTGAGAAAATCGGTAAAGGTCGTCTCTTGCTGGACACATCAACGAAAGAAATCGGAGGGGACACCCCCGCAACAGCTCGAAAAACAGGTGTTGTCGAGGAGAGTACTCCTTTAACCGCAAAACGAAATACACCAAGTCCTGCCGCACCCGACTCTTAGACGAAACTATGAGAGCCTGAGAAATGGCAAGCTGACTGAATTCTGTTTCCAAAAATTAATCAGCTAAACATCGACGACATTTGCTTTGGAGGGGCTGATCGAATGGACCACGTAACTCGCATCCGCGATGGACATATGCAGGAAATCATATTCAAAAACTAAATGCCATGGAATTATTTACCAGATTGTAATAAAAATGAACTCATTCCAAGAATATTTCTTTTTTGTATTATAATTTGAATTTCTCAAGCTCTTAAAAAAATACCCGATACTTGTCTGATGACAGATTTCTTTAAAAACCAAATTGCGTTTTTAGAGTGTGAGCTTGCCAAAGATGTAAACACATTTACACAACAGTTATATTTTCCGTTGTTTATTTGCTTTCCGCTGTTTATTTGCTTTGCGTTTTGCGTAGATACTTTACAGTACCTTTGAGGTTGTTAAGCAAAGAAGAAAGTTATGCAGTTCTACCAAACAAAGGGCAAACCAATGCCTTTATTTATTTATGTTGTTGTTGTAACACCCCTGTCAAGCGCTGATCAGTTTGGTGTTCCACTCAGATGCAATTTGGCTGCTTCTAACTCTGGATCAGCCATCATTAATGTTCTCGAAAAGACAAACTACGTCTTTGAAAAACGACTTTTTATTGTACAGCGATTAAATAAGATACTAAAAATCATACATATGCACATAAGTATATGAAAGAAGGAAAGTTCTATAGAAAATAATAATAAAAGTATCTTTTGATCCAATTTAATAATCATATAGGACTTAAGACCTTTTTTTTTGGTGGGTGGGTGAGGTAAGGTACCTAATAACTGCGATCGTCGCTTACTGCGCCGAGTTTTGTAGCCAGCTTTCATGCTAAAGGCTCGTCTGCTTGTGTCTTCTGTCTCTTCCTTTGATCTAGACTGACTGCCGCTGCTCCTGGTTTGGAATCAGCCTGAGCTAGGCTCTTATACTTTAGTAGAAACATCATTTCTGGAGGCACATCCCTCTTTATGGGGACCCTATTGAGTTTAAATGAAAAGAATGCCACTCAAACCGTCTTAACCCATTTCCTCAGCTTACATATACATAGGTAGTTCTTGTACTAGGAAGAACCTTTTCCAAAATTTTATCCTAAAATATAGATTCTACATTTTAAATGAAACTGAATGCACCACCTTTCACACTGCTAATGGAGAAAGGGAGCTCTGAAGAACTGAATCTGTTTATCATCAAAATAAAATTATTTCGAAACAAAATTGGCGCGACGAATTACCAAGTTCTTACTACTTTTTTTTGTATTTAATCTTTTTCGTATGTTTTTAAAAAGTTTACTGCATTCTACAACAAAACCCAAAATCTTTAGAAAAGTTAGAAATGGAAACTGTAAGCTAAAAGTTGCTCATAAATCGCATCGATTTTGACAATTTTTTTTCGCTGAATTATTGGGAATTCTCTTCCCTATAAAGCGCATTTTCGGTAGTCTCTTGTGGAAAAAATCAAACACCTCAACAAAATAAATTTCTCAAAAGTGAACGAGACTTTTGAGTCACCGTGCACCACTAATATTGATAGTGCTATAAAAGTGCACACGCAAAATTTTTTTCAAAATTGTGAATAAAAACACATTAGAATTTTTTAAAATTTCTTAAATTTTTGAGAATTTTATATAAATATTTTTTGTAATAGAATATGAAAAACATAAAAACATCAAAATAAAACCTAAATATAAAAAATAGTTAAAAATTAGTAATTCGTCGCGCTACTATTATTTTGAGCATAAGTGTATAAAAATGAGCAAATAAATGTAGTATATCCCATATGTTTTCATACATGGAAATAAATCAATAGCAGCACACTCTTTACTAATTGTTATTTTTCTTTTTGTTGTTTTTGTATAATATCTATTATGAAAATATTTGCACACCTTCATTCGTTCTTATTTAGATGAAATAGTGACGCATTACCCTCAAAAATAACGTCGTTGTACAAGTGCTTGCTCTACACACATACATACATACATACAAAAGAATCTACGTACAATTATTTTAACACGTTTTTGAAACAAATTTGTAACCCAATAAACATGAACTTGAGGTTTCGTTGATAACAAATGTATTACATAAAACTTCAGCGAGGGGATCCATAGAGAATCAAACATTCCCGATAAAAGAGATGGTAAACACCTCGTGTTCAAATGTAATGCTGAAAGTAATGCGAGTCTGGCACGATAAATAGAGAATCGAAAGATCAAAACCAAAATGACGAAACAAGTTTCGAGATCTAAAAAGGTCGAAAAAAAATTAACAAAAAAATTTTTTCAAATTATTTAGAAACTTAAGAAAGTCAAAAAAACTCTCTCCAAATAAATAATATATCAATCCAACAATACTTCTGTTTAGAACTGCTTTACTTTGAGGAAAAATAAACCCGAAGTTTTTGTATACATTTTATTTTTGTTAATTATTCTGTTCGATATTTTTAAATTTTTTCGCATTCTTGCTTTCTGTTAACCCTTTCTTTAGGCTCATCTTTAACTGGCATCAAACTTAACAGGACATTTTATATTGGCAGTGCAAACATTTTTGTTCTCTCAATCGCTTCTTAAACAATCGGGTTGATGTAACTGAGCTTTGTCAGTTGATACTCCATTTAAAATTTTGTTCCTAGGTTCAAAGTTAAGTGAGTTGAAATTGTAATTTGCAATTTCTTCTTCATCAATTCCATTTGTCTCGAATAGAGCATGGGGCGTCCACCTTTCCATAGACTCTCACGCGTATTGGATATCTCGTTGTTGTTGTTGTAGCAGCACAAACATTCCCCATAGATGCACCAGAAATGCTGCTGGAGTGACAGTCCTTGGACGTATATAAATCCGGGTCGTTCCGGTAATACAGAATGGACTGTCGTGGGAACGATTAGATACTTCATCTTCAGCTATTGGAGCTCAGGTTATCAGGATGTGCCTCGTGCAGGTGAGAGTAGGAATGGAAGTTGTAAAATGCTGATAGCTACTTCCTCAGATTTATAAAACCCCGTTACACCCCTTTCAAATAAATTACTCCTGAGTTGCCATAGTTTCTTAATTAATACATTTTTGTTAACGAATTGCTGAGAAACTGAAAAGAGTCAAACACAACTTAAAGTGAGAAGCAATTTATCGTCTCGGTTAGGAAAGGGTACTCTATTGGTAAGATGAGAAAACTTCCCTTAGTATGATTTCGGCGTCACAAGGAGTTGATGAAAAAATATCGACATTGTAAGACTACGACATTTTTCGCCTTCTCTTTCCGATCCCAACTGAATGCTCTGTCAAATATTATCATATACCTACACGAGTTTTTCATATTACTTAAAATTTTATCCTGCCAAATTTTATCATATCACCAAAATCTAACATATTATGTTAACCTGGGTCGTATTCATTTATGTTACGAAAATTAAATTTTTATCTTTTTAAAATTCTCCTTTATTTTATCTCCGGCCATAATGGCCATTGCTATGATTATTAATTAATGCTCAAAAACTTTGTTTTAAGCACTCCGTTTCATCAGACATTGTTATTGTTTCCAAACATAATACGAAATGATATATGTCTGAAGATAGCGAGAGTATTGCCTAAGCTCCGAAGTGAGCTTCTTTGCCACTTTTTTGGAACTTTTAATATAAAATAAGCCTTATGAGAAAGCCACTTATGAGGAAGAACTTATTGCAATGTATTTACTTATTTGAGTTTATAGCTCGAGGGCCGTTTAGCGCACATCAATGAGATGCGGCTAACGACGACACTCTTCAAACTTATTGAACCTTATGGCTCGGAGGGCTCTTGTAATGAGTCATTCTCTTAGCAGAAAGCATGACGCAAAGCATAACACATAGGGTATTTACGTTTTCAATTTCGCATTCCATAAGGCATTTGAAAAACGGAACGTAAATTCCGTTTCAACATATAAAAAGTGGGCATGGTGTTTAGCTGATTTCAATAATATTTATGTTAGATCCAAATAAGGAGAGGAGCAACGCATATACCAAGTTTGGTTTTATTATTTAAGTGGTTATCGAGGTACACTCATTTACCTAATAATTAGTATGACACCTCCCGTTCTTCAAAGTTTTACTGGCCTCGTATTGATTTTTTTTTTGTTCGAGCTATCGCACGGATGGGCAGACCTGAGAAGGATGGGCAGCATTCTGAGCACTGCCGGACTGCCGGCTGAGCTATTCAAACATGGCGGCAAAATATGGTCGGATGAAAGCATGCCTGCCGATTGGAATTTAAGTCTGCTCTGCCCAATCCATAAGAAGGGCAATCTGTGCCAATTACCGCGGGATTAGTCTTCTAAATATCGCCTATAAGGTTCTAGCGAGCGTATTGTGTGAAAGACTGAAGCCCACCGTCAACCAAGTGATTGGACCTTATCAGTGAGGCTTTAGACCTGAAATGTCTACCATCGACCAAATATTCACAATACGCCAAATCTTGGAAAAGACCCATGAAAGGAGAATCAACACACACCATCTCTTCGTCGACTTCAAAGCTGCATTCGACAGTACGGAAAGGAGTTACTTATATGACGCGATGTCTGAATTTGGTATCCCCGCAAAACTAATACGGCTTTGCACGATGACGTTGCTCAACACCAGCAGCGCCGTCATAATTGGGAAGGACCTCTCCGAGCCGTTTGATACCAAACGAGGTTTCAGACAGGATGACTCGCTGTCGTGTGACTTCTTTAACCTGATGTTGAAGAGCATCGTACGAGCCGCAGAACTTAATCGCTCAGGTACAATATTTTATAAGAGCGTACAATTGTTGGCGTATGCCGATGATATCGATATCATTGGCCTTAATAACCGCGCTGTTAGTTCTGCCTTCTCTAAACTGGATAAAGAGGCAAAGCGAATGGGTTTGGTGGTGAACGAGGACAAAACGAAGTACCTCCTGTCTTCAAACAAACAGTCGGCGCACTCGCGTATCGGCACCCACGTCACTGTAGACAGTTATAATTTCGAGGTTGTCAAAGACTTCGTGTATTTAGGAACCAGCATTAACACCGATAACAATGTCAGACTTGAAATCCAACGTAGAATCTCTCTTGCCAACAAGTGCTACTCTGGACTAAGTAGGCAACTGAGCAGTAAAGTCCTCTCTCGACGAACAAAACTAACACTCTACAAGGCTCTCATCATGCTCGTCCGAACGTATGGCGCAGAAGCTTGGACGATGACAGCATCCGATGAAGCGACGCTTGAAGTGTTTGAGAGAAAGATTCTGCGTAAGATTTTTGGACCTTCGTACGTTGGCAACGGCGAATATCGCAAGCGATGGAACGATGAGCTGTATGAGCTTTACGACGACATAGACATAGCGCAGCGAATAAAAATCCAGCGGTTACGCTGGCTGTGTCATGTCGTCCGAATGGATACAAACGCTCCGGTTATAAAATTATTCGATGCGGTATCAGCTGGTGGTAGCAGGAAGGCCTCCTCTGCGTTGGAAAGATCAGGTGGAGAAGGACTTGGCTTCACTTGGTGTGTCCAATTGGCACCGGTTAGCACGAGAAAGAAACGACTGGCGCGCTTTGTTAAACTCGGCCGAAATTGCGTAAGCGGTTGTAGCGCCAATTAAGAAGAAGAAGAAGAATTGGAGAGCGGGGTATGCATGTAATGTTCAAATTGCGCGTGCACTTACTTAGTGAATTAAATAAAATCTCGAGTTCTATATCAATTGCTTTTTCTTTAGCGCATATGAATTTGCTAAAACTTTGAACTTTTATTTTCAATCTCTTAGTTTCCTAATTTTTTTTTTACTATTTGTTAGTGCTTTTAGTAATAAACTTTCTTTTTGCTATAGGCAAAGAAGAGTTTCGTAAAAAACTTTTATTTGAATAGACTAAATTTATACAAATAAATTAAACTGAATAAACTAAACTGAATGAACTAAACTAAATAAAAGAAAATGACGTTAGAATATTTTCTTAATTAAGAGTATACGCAAATTTCGGGGGTGTGTGCCAGCTGTTTAAATTAAGAAGTTGCTTTGCTTACAAAGTCTATTTAACCTAAAAGCGCGCTTTTAGAAGTCCATCCATGCAGAATTTTGGCTTAAAACGTTTCGAAACGCGGCCGTGTAAAGAACGGTAATCGCAAAAACGCCTACACTTGAGAAAATATAAACTTTTCATAATGCAAAAACGTAAGCAGCTACATATATAAGTATACCACTAGAGTACTGTAGCTATATACAAAACGACAATAAAAATAAAAATTAAATTGCAAATAAAAGTGAATAAATAAAAATATGTGTAATGAGGGATGCAGTGAGTTTTGGAATGAAAGTACTGCAATAAGTGCAAATGACCTACTTTTTCAAAATTTTAAGACAACCTTATTTTGGACGAAATAAATTTTGAAAATAAAACGTGTTCCATGAGCCCTAACTCCCATCTAAATTATTCAGTAAGCGCCCATTGTTCATAATTTCATTTTTGTTGTTTTGTGTCTGCAGTTGAAGAGTTGAGAGCGAAAAAGATGTTTACAAGCAAAAAATATGTAATCAATTAATTTAGTTGTTAATTGTGTTAGGTACAAGACTCGGAACTAGCGAAACAAATGTAAAACCCATTATGAATCTTATCTAAATAAATATTTTACGCGTGACAATTTCATGGTTCCAATGGGAAGTTCTTGAAAACTCTGGCGCAGTTTGCACTTTTTCGCGTTTATGTAGAAACATGAATCATTAGAGAATTTCCAGTTTGAAAAAATATGCTTTAAAAGCGGGAACATTACGAAAACTCATTCAAAAGTGCAAAAACAATTTAAGTACAAACAAATGCAATGGTGCCTACTTTGGAAAATTGTACGTAAAAAACAATATTAAATACCAAACAGATTTAATTTTATTCGAAAATATAAAATACAAAGTGTAAAATTAGTTGAAAAAATGTTATCTGAAAAATGTGCAAAAAACAGTAAGTGCGCGAATATAAAAAATGCTTCCGTAAAAACATGGAAAGAATTTTCTTTATTGTTTTTCAAAAGACTAGCCTTGGGGATCTATGTATGTACTTCTGCATGCGTAGTAACTAACATAAATACAAAAAAAGCATTAATTTTCTTGAAAGTGTTTCGTGAACGCACAGCTTTTGTGGGATTCGACTCACTCTGAGGAATCCCAACATTTTGTTCATTTTTTTTTTTTGTTTTGTGTTATGGCTCGTGCGCATATATCCAAGTTTCATGACCTGATACGATTTTATGTGTACACATCTGGAGAAACACCGCGACTAAATTTTTCAAGCTTTTATTTACACCATTTCACGCGATTTTTTTTAATTTCAGTCAAATTATGTGCAACTAAATGGTTATGAAAAGTCGTTTTTATTTTACTTTTACTAATGTCCAACACAGCCATTATCTCACGGTATTTCACATACCGATCCGACTCAATCATCTTCTCACATCAACGATGCTTGCTGGAACAATAACCGGTGATGGACAATCCCTTCACTGAAACTAACAGAAAGCAGAATTAAAGCCGATCAATGCATTGTTTTTGAGTTAGCCCGAATTTGAAATCGCAAAAAATTATGTCACGAAAATGTTCTCGAGATATTTGCCACTTTCCACAAAATTTACCTTTTTTAAGATGCTATTAAAACGAGACTAATTGACTAATTGGCGGCCGCCGTAGCCGAATGGGTTGGTGCGTGATACTATTCGGAATTCACCGAGAGGTCGTTGGTTCGAATCTCGGTGAAAGCAAAATTTATAAAAACATTTTTCTAATAGCGGTCGCACCTCGGCAGGCAATGGCAAACCTCCGAGAGTATTTCTGCCATGAAAAAGCTCCTCATAAATATATTTGCCGTTCGGAGTCGGCTTGAAACTGTAGGTCCCTCCATTTGTGGAACAACATCAAAACGCACACCACAAATAGGAGGAGGAGCTCGGCCAAACACCTAACAGAAGTGTACGCGCCAATTATTTATTTATTTTTTTATTGACGAATTTTTGATCTGTCAATGGTATTTAGCATAAAAAAGTGCATGCCGATAGTGATCCTTTTACGGTTACCAAAGTGTACAGAAAATGGCTCAAGAGCGAAATAATACTTACTCGAGGTTTCACAAGCAGAGAAGCGAAAGAAGTATCAGATCATCAGCATGAGATCGAAATCCAAAGCAGTTCAATATTTAATAAAAAATAATAGTGCAAAAGCCACAATCAACATTGAGATCTCTGGGGCTAATTCAGAAAGAATATCAAACTTCCTGCACCTTGGATGAGCGACTGAGCCAACAGTCTAATTGTTCTTAGAAAATCCCTTCTCACTTGAGATTGGATATTAATGGGAAGAGGTATGAATTCTAGAAGTGCCTCAATTGACAAAGTCCAAGCCTTCATCAATCTCTTAATAAGACCGCAGATCAGTTTTTGCCTCTCTTGGCTGTAATTTCTTGACGGAAAGACATGAACCGTTGCAACTCACCCAAGTTTAGGCTAAAAGGTTAAGGTTAAAATATTTAGTTTTTTCTGCTTTTAGACCCTCTAACCAGCCTGGTTATAAACAATTTTCTGAGCGCCCTTTTCTAATATTCTTATTAAATGTTCCAGAAAGAAATGGGCAGAAGAGACCAATGGCAAGCTATGTTGATGTGGTTACTAGCGCAAGTTTTTTCTTAAAAAATTAATATTAAATGCTTGATATTAAAAAATAATTTTTTGGTACACACAACTCAAGCCTGTGGTGTAATTGAAATTTGATTTCATTGAAATAGTGCTTCATGGTAGGCCAACATACGTATGATTTAGATTGGCAGAAATTTTTACCCCCAACTTTGATGAATTTTTGTTGTTTTTTTTTCAAAAAAAAGGGAACTTTTTCCATACGTAATTTTTATTGGAAGAGCACAGCATGTCATGGATCATGGTTCAATAATAAAAGGTATGCTCAGTAAGCAGCTTTCTCATTCCCTCTTGACAAATCGGCTCCCTTAGCAAGACACTGGGTTGTTAACTCTAGAAATATTTAGCAAAAGTGGAAGAAATGTAAAATTTGTAGGAAAAACATTTCGTTTTCAAAAGCGTGTATAAGCACTTGCTCGGTATGCGAATAACCAAGACAATATGGAAAACATACTGAAGGAAATCACAAAGCATATTTTTGGGGCGATGGACGTTTTGACAATTTGAGTCCAATGCCTTTCAAATACAGGTGGAGGAAGTACTTACTACGTTACTTCAAAGATACATAAGTTACCAACAAGAGCTCATTTAGCAATATGTAACTAATCATAGCCTCCTGATGGTAGATGGCTTTTTATGAGCAGTTTTTTCATGGCAGAAATACACTCGGAGGTGTGCCATTGCAGGTCGAGGAGCCTCTGCTATTACAAACAACATTTTCTATCATTTGGTGTTTCATGCCCGTGGTAGTTTGTCAAGTAGTGAGGAATGAATAATCGCGACTTGAGGGTCAAAACTCCAAACTTACGTGGGCATAGGATAGTAAAGCAAGGCGCAAGGAATTCATTAGGGCCATACTGCTTAGGTAATATAATAGCTTCACATTGGTAAAACTTCCCAACTTCGTGATCAGTTTTCAATTTAAAAATTAGTTCACAAAATATCAATCTGGGTTTAACTTAATAACATTTTTTTTAATATCATTCCTGGCAATTTCTGTTTGTACCAGTTATAATTTAAGTAAAAAGAAAACGTGTTTTGCTACCATTTTTACCAAAAAGGTATTTAATTTTTCCACATTCTACGCCTTTCTTAAATGCGACCTTTTGTAAGGGAGTGTCAAAATTCTAATGTAACAAGTGAGCAAACCTTTAATAATTGAATCATGGTCATGGATATTGTATTTTAATTTACTTTTTCTAAACTTATAGCAATAAAAAAATCAAACTTCCAAACCTTTGAACTCGTCTGCTAGACTGTGGGCGCCTGAAAAAACTCAAGTATTTAATTTGGCCATTCGCACTGTAAACATTGCGACCATAAACGCGCACCACTTTTCATTTCTTACAGTTCGCTTTTATTGGTAGGCAGATACAGCAAATGGAGGGATGGAAATTTCCTTTAAAAAATTAATATAAAAAACATCCGATGTTTTATTTGCAAATCTGTTCATCTACAATGAGGCTAAGCTTAAAGTAAGTTAATAAATTACTGAAAATGAAATTTATTTAACGCCAGAATCCACAAATCATACACTCTCACCAGGGACACCACTATCTTCCAAGCGGAACTCTACGCAATAATGGAAGCAGTAAACATCATGCAACGCAGAGACCACAAGAGAGTAAAGATTAAAATACTCTCGGACAGCCAATCAGTTCTAAAAGCTTTAGATAGCTATACATACAACTCAAAAACCCTCTTAGAATGCCACAAGGCACTCAATAATCTGGCATCCAAAAACAATGTTTCATTAATTTGGGTACCGGGACATGAGGGATATGACGGCAACGAAAAGGCAGACTTTCAAGCCAAAAAAGGGGCAGATGTAAATTTCATCGGACCTAGTCCTATGTTCGGATTCAACAAAAACAACCTAAAACAAAAAGTAAAATACAGGGCCAAAACTCTATTAAATCAGCATTGTAACAATGTAGAGGGTCTTAGACACTCCAAAAAGTTCCTAAGTTTCAACGCTAAAAGAGCTAACATGGCCATCACGTTAAACAAAAAGAGCATTCGCACTCTCACAGGCGCCCTCACGGGTCACTTCCCCTGCAACAAACACTTACATAAATTAGGCATAACTAACACCAGCACCTGCAGATTCTGCTGCGAAGATGAGGAGTCTATAGAACATCTCATTATCGAATGTCCGGGGTTTGACGCATAGAAGGAAAAGGTTTTTAAACAAGTTCATGCTTACAGATGAAGACCTTCAATCACTCCCTCAGAAGGAGCTGGTACAATTCCTAAGCATACATACTTAACAGTCAATAGACAGCACAGGGTGCACAATGGATCAACATGGTCGCAGTGCTAAAGGGCCACACCTTAACCCTTTACAACCATTAACCAACCATTATTTAACGCCAAAAAGAATTCTATGCAGAATTTACTAGTTTTTATGTAGAAACAGAAGTTTTTTTTTCTTTTATTTTCGTGCTTACAGTTAGTCACCGCGAAAGTCACCATTCAGTTTCGTGACAGGGTAAGTTCTGACTTCATGACTTCTGAAATGTAAACAACTACGGAAAACCCATGAAACCATAATTAAAGCTGATGTAAGATGTCTAATTTTCACCCTAGGTCAGCGTTAGTAGTCGCGATGTCCTCTTGCAATAGCTACTTTTAATTTCATTTATTTTCAATAAAAGTACTCAAAAGCAAGAAATTAAAACTTTTGCTAAAAAAAGTAACCAGAAAGTACTTTTTTATTGTGCCAAAAAACGTTGGGCAACGTTGATTGACGACTCGACTTGATTTAAGACGACTCGTCTAATTTCTGTAGTGCTCTATGTGGTATAGCAGACAAATTATAGGCGACTGCTAGCCTGATGGCTAACATAACTCACATTCTTCATAAAATTGAGTCTCATTTTGCAAAAATGTCGTCCCCAAATGGCCTACTAGAATGCTTCGCCAGCAAAGCCGTAGCCATTTACCCAAAATTGTATTCCAGACATAATGTCACCGAACCCATATTCAAATAACAGAAAAACATATGTGCTAATATGTCATTAATTATTTTTTTATCGAATTTCGAAGATCGAGTGCATTTATTGGAAAATGACTCACTGTATATACTTACGTGCACGTGTGTGATACGAATTTTTTCAAACTTGCTTGCATTTTAGAATTTTTTTTCGAAACGAATCCATTACTCATATTTATAATTTACAATGGAAAATTAATGTGTAACACCTATTCTTAAAAACGTTAAAGCACGCCTGGCTATGATCTAAAAAGCACAGGAAATAGTTATTCCAATTTGATAGACTAAATTTCATCTCACTTATAGATAAATGTACTTATATATCATTTAATTAATTTCTATTTCGAATCTCACATTCTAACCCAATTTTATACCAAAATAATTCCTCAGCACCTCTTTTTGGAGTACGTCATCTGCAGGCCCTACTGCTATTCTTCAACATTGTTGTTGTCTATATTTGTCGTCTAAACGTTTCAGTAGCTGTAGTCGCAATGACCAATGCCAACACAACAAATCCAGATTTTCCGGTAAGTTCGAAAATATTCTACGCTCACATTCAGTAAGAAAATAAAACATTTTTCACAACCCACAGGAATACGACTGGAACGAGCAGCACAAATCGTACATACTCTCCAGTTTCTACTGGGGTTACGTGTTCACACAATTCCCCGGCGGTTATCTGAGTCGCCACTTCGGCGCCAAAATTACCATTCTCATCGCCACACTAGGCTCTGCTGTTTGCAGCCTCATTACGCCCCTCTGTGTACGCCTTGGCGGTTGGCCCATCTTTTGCGCCATACGCTTACTGCAGGGCTTATTTCAGGGTGTCATCTTTCCCGCCATACACGACCATCTCGCCAAGTGGTCTCCACTACATGAACGCAATCTCTTAGGTGCGCTCAGCTTGTCTGGCACCGATTGCGGCACTGTTATAGCGCTCGCATCTAGCGGTCTCATCGCCAGTAGCTCCATAGGATGGCCAGGAATTTCCTATGTATCTGCGTCGGTCTGCCTTGTTTGGTGCGTATTTTGGCTTGTGCTCGGCGCGAATAATCCGCCATCATCGAAGTTTATCTCACCGCAGGAGTGCAAGTACATTGAGACATCACTTGAGCGCAACGATGGTTTTCACCAACAAAAAATTCCAGTGCCTTGGCGTGCAATCTTCACTTCTGTGCCTTTTCTAGCCTTTCTAGTGGGGCGTTGTGCTGAGGCTTGGGGTTTTACTACCCTACAAGCACAAATACCCTCTTACATGAATGGTGTTTTACATATGGAAATCAAGAAGAATGGACTCTTTTCCGCACTACCCTACCTGACAATGTGGATCTCATTGTATGTCTACTTGGCTATAGCGAATTTTCTCACCAAGCGGAATATTCTTTCGCTGACTGCGATGCGCAAGACGATCAACACAGTTTCGCTTTGGATACCAGCACTTTTACTTATCGGTATAGGTTTCTTGGACTCCAGTCAACAAACGTGGGCCATTGCGCTGATGACACTTAATGTGGGCATAAATGGTGGCTCCACCATCGGTTGTACACTGAATACGATCGATTTGGCGCCCAACCATGCGGGCATTCTCATGGGCTTATCAAATACTATTGTGAATATCGTGCCGATCTTGTCACCGCTACTTGTAGGCGTAATTGTGACTGATAAGGTGAGGGAACTTGCTTACGAAAATAAAAAATATATTTTCATTGTCTCTTCTAATTTAATTTTAGCATAACCGCACGCAATGGCAAATTATATTCGCCATCGCTGCAGTGATTTTCTTGCTGGGCAATCTGGTCTACATTATTTGGGGCACTTCAGAGACTCAACCGTGGAACGCGTCTGACTTTGAAAGTGAAAGCGACTTGGAAAAAGCAGCGCATAAGAAAACGACTACAGAGGCAACAGTAAAAAGCGAGGGAATAAAGGAGAAACAAGAGGCTGTCGAAAGTGGCAATGTTTTAGAGAGAACAAGACTTTGAAATACTCTTTTAAAATAATACTTAGTTAAGTTATGCTATTAGTAGTATTTAAATATATTTATAATAAATGAATGCGTGATCTGTATATCTTAGATGGATATAAGCTTTATCGTTATTGTTGTTCATAAGAATGCATTTATATGTTTGTCAAAAACAAGTTCATTACATATTGAAATCATTTAGCTAATGCATTTGTAATAAATAGGCAGAAAACATAAAAAAGTTATAATAAAGAAAAGCATTTCGGCGGTTTGGGCGGTTTGTAGAAGGATAAAAAGATTGTTATGGTGCCGAATCCTCTCAACATATGTTTTGAATACAGGAAAGGACTTTTTTAACTTTTTTTTGTATGACGACCGACCCGATCCACTGTACAGTTGTATGTGAACTTTGTACCACGTATTGAATTGTTAAAATCATTCGAAGAATTGCTATAATCTATCAAAAGTAAATTTACTTACGAGATGTGCCTATTAAAGAACGAGACTGATGCCGCTATAGAAGAAGTACGCATACACTGGTCGCATGCGGTTAAGCATTAACCTTTTCCTCTCACTTTCGCATTAGTATTCAAGTCTGCTTGCTTGCGTATAATGTTTTTGTTTTTACAAAATTATATATCAATCTATATAATGAAAGGTTTTTCAATTAGCGCGGATCGATTTTGGCGCCCTGTGGCAGCCATTTTGTTTTGGTGACACCTGTCAAATCTTTTGTTTATTATTCAGTTGTTTATGCCAAATCATCATGGCAAGTTACACGATTGAACAGCACATTCAAATGATAAAACTTTATTATTAAAATGAGTGTTCATTAACGCAAACGTTGCGCGCATTGCGCCCATTTTTCGGTAGACGTAATAAGTGAAAAACTTACATTTGAAAACTTAGATTCTTTCAGATTGCACTATTCAAAGTACGGCTCTTAGCATTTATATGTGAAAAAATACCACCGTGCCCGTTCGCCTTCAGATAGTTATACGAGAATTAAAGTTTTCAAGACTCGCTCTCACATTATCGCATTGAGCTCAGCAATCTCGTTCAGAGTGTTGTGTTTTAGCTCTGTAATCGATGTTGGCTTATTCACATAGACTTTACTTTTCAAAAAACCCCAGTCTGTAGTCCTTTTTCTATCCTCGACAGAATCAGGAATTATTCGCTACTGACACCAAGCGTCTCTTCTGGAAGATGCTTTATGTATTTACAATGTATCTGCCATATACCAAATATCTAAATATTAGCTTGGACGAAGCTTTCTTGCGCATTCACCTCGAATGAGTTACGAGTTGCTCGTCTGCAGTGATCCCCACTAAAATTGTCTGCCTAAAATTTATGTGGTACAACATCTTACAACTCATTTTAATGAACTTTTATTATACATTCCCATTTTGGGTAAGAGCTAAAATGTATCACAAAAAATTCTTCGTTAACACAACCAATTTTAAATAAATACTATTATACGCTCCGTAAAAAAATCCCACCCTTTGGGCTAGTACTGTCTTCGGCAAAGTGGATGCTGGAAACATCCTCTTTCATAATTTATAACTTTTATTCGTATTGGTAACCAGTGTTGGACAGTATAATGTAAGGAACCTTTACTAGAAATAGAGCTACCAATCGAACAAAGTGCAGCTTCGGAGATTCAGAAGGAAACTTCGTACAAAAAGTATAGGGGGATGTATATGATAAACCAATATATAATAACCGGATACATAGACGGGTGAGCAGCTGAAGAAAATACCGGGATTCGTGTGTTTCGAGTAAGTCTATGTTACTCAGAAATCTAAAGAACGTGCCTTAATCTTGCAGGGCACAAATATTTGTTTAAAGCGGACTTCAATATCGGGCGCAACACTGCAATCTTGTCACATAGCCAAGTGGTTTTCAGACTCTCATATTTAATCAGACTCTCTCCGCTAAACTATCATAGTAACGAAGCCCCAAAGTAAATGCACTTGGTATGATCAATCAAGTTTGAGTTCTCTGGATGTCGGGTAACATTGACGTTGAAGAAAATGAGTTTGAGTTTCTGAGAAATTTTACTGAGCAAAGTAGCACTGTCGATCTTAACAACTGAAGAAGAAAATGTTCATAAGCAACCACAACTATAAAAGGTCCAGAATAAGTTTGGGACTTCCAACCGAAAACGCTTTAAGGAATACATATACTTATCCAACAACAACCTGAGTATTATTTTTGAGCGGAGTATTGGGAGCAAAGTGCACCATTAATTTTGTCATTTATCTTATATTGGTATCGTCTGATCAACACTAAAATTCCCCGCGGAATATTTTAAACCACCCAACAGACTACAAAAATTTCAGATTTGAAACAAGGGCCCACACGGGTAAAATATATGGAGTTGAGTATATGGACGCTTAGAGTCAAAACGGCCCAATATTCTACAGTTCCTCTTCTTTCATAATATCTATGTCGCATAACAATAGAGGGTTTTCCAATAACAGGTGTTATTTTGAATAGCCCGCTATTTTGTGAATGGTGCACTTTTGAAGCTGTAATTTTTTGATATTAGAGAAGTAGAAACTACGCCATTAATAAAAATGGAACGTTGCACGCTTAAACATCGCACTGATATTATTAGAATTCACTATAAAAGGGGTGAAAATTTGGCAGAGACGGTTCGTAAAACGTGAAGCACCTTGTCGGAATACAGAAATTGGTGAAAAAATTCGAGCTGTTGAGACAAGTTAGTGATGTGAAGAATAAAACTCGTGCACGTCGTTCAAGAATAGCCGAAAATATTGCTGTTGTAGCCGAAAGTGTTGAAGAAAACCCAGGTTTGTCCATTCCTCAGCGTTCTTTGGAATTAGGCATTCCACAAACGTCATTACACCGTATTTTGCTTAAATATTTGAGTCTTAAGGCTTATAAAGTCCAGTTAAGAACTCACGCCGGCCGATCATCAACAACGTCGTGTCTTTGCTGATTGGGTCCTTGAAATGCATAAAAATGATCCGGAAGTCCATCGAAAAATCATTTTGAGGGATGAGGCCCATTTCCACCTCGGTGGCTTCGTCAACAAGCAAATTGTCGGATCTGGGGCTCAGAAAATCCAAGAGTTATTGTTGAAAAGCCTCTCTATTCTCAACGTGTGACTGTTTGGTGCGCGGTGAATGGATTGCGCTATCGAGAGATGATTAACGATTTTTTATAGCCAGAATTTGAAGGTGTTAATCTGGACAACGTTTATTTTCAACAAAACGGCGCTACGTGCCACACAAGCAACGAAACCATTGATATTTTATCAAAATAACACCTCTTATTAGAAAACCCTTTAATGCAATATGCAATAATAATAAAAATATTATAGAAAAACGATAAATTATTTTACAGCGTTGGTCTAGTTAATAGCCCTACCATGTGTGACTTAAAGAGCTTGTTTTGTACGATTTTTGTGCCAAAATGTACAAAATCTTCCAAAATGTAACTATACATAAATATTACCATAAGCTGCGTGCAAATATTTTGATTCTCCCAAATTTTCGTTGACATTTACAAATTCATTTGCCGAAGGAAATTATTACAAAAGGCACATTGAAGGTCACTGAGATCGTGCTTACAAAATCTCAGATAAAAACTACCCTTTCAAAGCTTGCAAGTAATAGCATTAAACACACATGCATACATACTCACATACAAACATACACGCATACTTCCTCACAGCTTTGCATGCCAACTGTAAGTACTCGTAAATTCACTTGTCACAAATGCATTACCAACATGCAATAAGTCACTTACTATTGGCTATTGACCACCAAAAGTCAATGGAAATGTTATGCCAACCTTCAATCAAACCGAACGAACCGTTAGAATTATGACATTTGACGAAACTAAAAAAGAGTCATAAAAACAAATAAACACCATTAGGAGCAATCAAAACAAAACAGCAGCGCATGAACTGTACGAAACGTGAAAAATCACTACCATGACATGTGAGCACGCAATGTGCAGCCAATAACAACAACAACATTTACACTCGCATTTGTACGTATTACTACAACTAAGCTGTGCGCATACCTATCATACAACGCCGCATTGCAATGGGAAGGGTTAAGCAGATAAGAAGAGATGCAATCGGCGGTTTCGAATGTGTGGGAAAAAATTAATTACTCGTAAATATTGGAAATATTCTTAATGATAAATTCTTAGTAGGATGTACGTATGTTTATAAATAGTAGGCGATCGATTTTTTGATATCAGTAGTGACTACTTCTAATGACTTGGCTGACAGCTGACGATTATGGCAGCTTGACGTTTGACCACAAGCTTGAGCATTCAAGCGATACTGATCTTTGTTTCATGGAATCTGCGGTGGAAGTAAAAGTGTGTTGCGTGCAAGAATTTATGGGTTTGGCACGAGGAATATACCAAATTTGTATATAAAAGTAGCTGAATGTGGATGTGTGTGTAAAGTAAAATTAAAAGTTATAAAATAATATAGCGCCAGTTCAAACAAACCTAACCTATAAAATAAAATTGTTTACTAGAAAATTTGAAAATATTTGAAAAAGTTGAAGAACAGATTATCCGCCTTGAAAGTGACGCTTTGATAAAAATGGGTTCTTTATTGTCATTTCAGTGAATTTAAGGATTGTACTTGAGAGGAAGGGGACTGTCAACCTGTGCTATGTCCACAAAGACATGAGCTGACGATCAAACAACTGCTCGGGTACAGTCGACCTAATTTTTCAAGAATCGCCTCGGTTCTCACAGGACACTGGAAGGAAGAGAAGTACGCGACGAGGTGAAATATGTATACTACACAACAATATGTTCCCCAGTTTTAGAAAAGTGAAGAGAACGAAGCCCTTGTAAACTGCCCTTGAAGTTGTCCGGGTATATCAAGAGCAAAGTTATGAGCTTTTGCAAAAATTTCCTCGCCAACATTGGTGAAATTTCACTTTCTAGACGCAACGATGTGGCTATGGGAAATTTCACTATTGGAAACTCAACCTCCAGAACAGCAGAGGATTGTAATATTAAAATGGCACTAGACGTGAATTACGCGCCTCTCAGTTCAGGAACAACAAATACTTGAGATAATAAACACCAGCAACAACAGCACTTGGGCTAATAAATTGGTGTTGATGCAAAAATTCGGCAGCCAAAGAATCCTACGACCCAATACTATACAGCCTGTAGGAAAATATCGAAACGCTCGTGAATACACAGTAAAAAATGCTTACCAATATGTGCCACTTTGGGTTGAGTTGATAAATCAATAGGCAAGTATTCTCGTCACTAATGAAAACCGCGGCCGCCGTAGCCGAATGGGTAGGTGCGTGATTACCATTCGGAATTCACAGAGAGGTCGTTGGTTCGAATCTCGGTGAAAGCAAAATTAATAAAAACATTTTTCTAATAGCGGTCACCCCTCGGCAGGCAATGGCAAACCTCCGAGTGTATTTCTGCCATGAAAAAGCTCCTCATAAAAATATCTGCCGTTCGGAGTCGGCTTGAAACTGTAGGTCCCTCCATTTGTGGAACAACATCAACACGCACACCACAAATAGGAGGAGGAGCTCGACCAAACACCTAACAGAAGTGTACGCGCCAATTATTTATTTATTTTTTTTTTTTTTTAATGAAAACCGCACCGTAACATAGTGGTCTGGACGAGGGCAACATTGAGTGATAAAAAGAAAATTAAAATTGCCAGTGATTTTGGGTAAGAGAAAGGTCCAAGTTTGGTACTAAAATTCAACGAATCTACTAGCAAGATCAAATCCAGCCCTGCGACAGAGATCTCTTCTGCTTCTAAAAGAACAAGAAAAAATCCAAGGAAAGCGCTCAAAAAATATGTAATAATAGACCTCCTTGATTTAGAAAAAAACGTAAAATAGCGAATCAGTCGATAATATTGATGTCAAAACCAAACACATTTCTAAAGTTGGATGTATTAACGGAATGCTTGCAATCCTCTTAGTATAGGCAATAAGGCGAGTTGTAATAAAATTCAGTAAATATTTTATTAGGTAGTTTTATAAAAAACTTTCATTTAAATAAAGATTTTCATTTCAGATTCGGACTCATCAGCCTTTCATATGAACCCTGATTTGTGGTTGGTATTGACCTCCAGTACTAAACAATAAACACTTCTAACATTTTTATTTAATTCTGTGTAAAATGTCCACTTAGTTTCTTGTTTGTTTGTATGCATCGGTTAATTTTAGTTATATTGCGATATAAAAGAAAAGCGTTCGTATAATAATTCACAAAAGGCTTTCCAAATTCAGTTTTACTCGGAACCAGAATTTCGAAATTTCGTAAGAGTTTTGGGATAACGTCAGAATTGATATCATTCTCTAAGAAGATAAGCCTGCTAATCTTGGTTGGCAAACTTTCGGTATGAATACTGAGAGTTGAACTTTCAGGAATGTAGTCTTTTTTTTGGAGATATCGGCGCTCTTACGGATTCATAATACCAGTTTTGAATTTATGATGACGCTTTTAGTTGATAAAATTTTACATAAATCAAACTCTTTTATTGTTAAATGTTTCCCTGCATTGTTTAGGTACCCGTGGACGTAATTTCAGATTTTTCAATCATTTTTAAACCAAACGTAAGATATTTTTATTCACTTAATTAACTCTATTAAATTCGATCCATCATCAATCAATTTGAGCCGTCTATCAACTCATTCAATCAGAAGCCAATCAAGTGTTCGTTGGTTTTAAATCAATTGAATTTTTTACGGTAAACACAAGCAAAGTTGCATACTTTCTAGTTTTATATTAAAGTAAAGCAGAAATATATTTGATTGACCTGAGAAATTTAACAGCAAGAAAAGAAGAGCAGGCAGCACAGTTCTAAGTGAGAAGGTAAGGAGAACTCGATGCTTATCAATTTTAATAATCTGAGAATCTGAAAACCAACTTTTCCTACTTAAAGAATTTAAGATGGCTTCTATGAGACAAGATTTATAAAAATTAGAGAAATTTTCATCGAAATTGCAAAATTATTATTTAAAATTATTTTTGTTGAGGATAAAAAAAGAACCTTCTGGCTTTGAATTTGTTTGCTCAGTTGATTTTTTTTCAATATTTCGAAAGTATGCAAGGTGAAGTCTAAAATAAACAAGACTGAAATAAAATAGAAACGACGGGAACTTTTTCGAATAACTTCAAGTTTATTTATTCAAAATAGTCCCCTCTGGCTTCGATATACTGTTTTGCGCGATCTAAAAGCTTTTTGTAAGAGTGTTTCGGGTCATTGATCGGCACAAGCCTTTTGGATGGCCTCTACGGACGCAAAACTTTTCCCTTTCATGGTCAAATGCAATTTTCCGAATAGGTAGAAGTCACAGGAAGCCATATCAGGGGAAAACCGTGAGTGATTGATGGTCAAAATACGATTTCTAGTCAAAAAATCAGTCAGAAGAGTGGATCAATGAGATGGTGCATTATCATGCAATAAGCGTCAGGTGCTTCCTTCGCGATATTCAGGGCAAATTCGACGAATGCGGTACAACAAACGCTTAAAACCGCCAAGATAGAAAATTGTATTGAAGGTTTGGCCCGTTGGCATGAACTCCTAGTGGACAATTCCCTTGGAATCGTAAAAACAAATGAGCATCAATGCGATTTTTTTAGTCGTGGCGTGGGGCCTTCCATTCGGCACTTTGGCGCTTAGTTTCAGGTCCATTTTGGAAACACCGCGTTTCATCACCAGTTAAAATGTTGTAAAGGGAGTTCTCGTCTTTTCTCACCTCTTTAATGAGGTCTTTCGAATGTTGAATTCTGAACAATTTTTGGTCCTCAATTAACTTGTGCGAAATGAAACGTGCACAGACCTTTCGTAAGCTCAAATGATCAGTTAAAATGCGATAAATCGATGTTTTGGATATATTCAAAATGATTCCATGAATTTCAACGATGATTTCGGTTCATTTTTGATAAATTCACGAACAATTTCGACGGAGTTTTCGGTGATTCCTGACCACACAAATCCATCACAACCATCTCTGCAACGTGTAAACCACTCATGAACTGCGGCTCGAGATAGAAAATCATCGCCATAAACTTTTATTATTAATTCAAATGTTTCGGTAAACGTTTTAACGATTTTTAAACAAAATTTGATATTAGCTCTTTATTCGAAACTCATTTTTGCACTGATGACACAAACATACTGACACTTTAGACGCAATAACTTCGCTTTACTTTGGGTCAAGTGATTTTTTATATACTAATTTTTGTAAAGAAACATTAAAATAAATTTTTTTATAAAGTTTAAGTACTTATAAACAATGCATAAAATTTTTTGTATTTATTTCTACTGTTATCGATTCTAAAAACAGCCTTACCATTACTCTTTTCACCCACCCAACTAAGTTTAAAAAAACAAAAAAAAACATTTAAAACGAAATAAAATAATCCAGCAACGATTTTCGTATTAAGAATCCATAAATTCATTTGGAGCATTTAAACAAATAACAATTATTAAACCCTACACGCATACATTCATGTGTACAGATGTATTTGTTCTGAATATGAATAAATAAAAAACGAAAAAGTCGCGTGCTCAGAAATTCCAAAATACCACCACCAGAAAAGCCACCCACCAAATTGAGGAGAAAATTCACAAACAACAAAACACCCAACAACTGTAGCACATAAATAATTTGAACAACAACAAGGCGTGTATACTCGTACATAAAATCATTTAATTCTCAGCAGAATTTAGGAATTTTACGATCACTTTTAAGTGAGTCTGCGTTGGTCATAAACAATCCAAGAATGGGAATGTGAGAATCTAGGCGGACGCAACAGACAAAATGCTAAAAGCGTAGCGTAAGGGGCGCGCGCCGGCGAATTCTTGTGAATCAGTGGCAACTTGGGTCGCTTGACTACTGGCCACCAGCCTGATCGACAGCTAGGCAAGTGTCAAAAATGCAATTTGAAAATGGGTCTACTTAGAGCACAGGCCACTACTACATATTAAACAATTAAAAGCAATTAAACTCTTCAGTTCCATTTCTATCGATGCACTTATGGAGTACGCAGCAGCGTTGGAAACGGAATTGTGTTCCTGCTTTGCTGGTAATTAGCGTTGATAAGACAGTAAGTTGCCAATATTGTGAGGTATGTACGGGTATGTTAGAGCGTTGGGATCGTGGTTGGTGATCGCGAGTGGTATACCGTAAAGTGACGCGATTTCTTGGTATTTTCAATTGGGTAATTCGAGCCGCTGTTTGGATTGCTCAACCCTCTCTTTTTTTGTTTGTTCTTTATGAGTTTTCTTTTCGGTCTTTAATTTCTGATGAACGCAATGATTTATGGCTGCTTACTGCGTGTCACGACCGGGGTGTGTGCGCTACAATTAATAAATTATGTATTTATTGTATCGTTTGCTCATATTGAAGTACGGAATACAGTAACACATAGAAATTATGCTTATACTCGTAAATATAAGGAAAATAGTCGTAAAATAAAAAAAAATCTGCTGTCTCATAAAATGTTTTTCGACAATTTTGCTAAAAAATGTATTTTTTATGTAAATAGGAAGTGGTGCTTTCGCGATTTTTTTTTTTCTAACTATTAAGTCATCAAAATGGAACGTGAACTATGTATTAGGGAAGGAAACGTTAGCAGTAATTTTTGGTGCTGGGATTTAGCGATATTTTTAATGCCATTTCAGGATTTATCTTGAAAATGAAATAAGCTTTTGGTTTTTCCTAATATTTTATTGAATTGGAAAAGTAAAAATATTTTTGTCTGATGGCCGGTTTCACCAATTAATTTTAAGTGTATCAAACTATTAAAATTTAACTTAGAAGAGTTTCGTATTGAAATTGTACAACTTTAAATCATAAAGTTTGTTTAATTTTCTTAAAGAATGTTTAATTTTTATAATTTCAGCCGAAAGCCTTCAGCTGCTAGTGCTAGAAATCAAAATGTAAATTTCAATCTATTTACTTTTTTAACTAATCTTATTCACCAGAAAACACAGGATACCTGTTCTAAACCGCCCTACCTTTGAGGGAATCACACTGTCAATTGGGGAAGAGGCGAACTACCTAGGACTATTAGCTATAGGAAGCTCTCGTGGAAACAAACGATTGATGATAGAGTAAAAAAAGCAGGCACTGCACTCTATACATGCGAAAAGAATTGTGGAGGTAAAATTTGGCCTAACCCCAAAAATAGTACACTGGCTATATACAGCAGTGGTACGGCCTATCATGACATACGTGTCTTAGTCTAGTGGCCAACACTTGAGAAAAGAATAACAGTACAACGACTAGAAAGTATTCAAAGGAGTGCTAGCCGCTGCATAAGCGGGGCAATAAAGACTACGCCCACGCCAGCGATAAATGTCTTAT
Source organism: Anastrepha fraterculus (assembly GCA_037575425.1). NCBI lineage: Eukaryota > Metazoa > Arthropoda > Insecta > Diptera > Tephritidae > Anastrepha > Anastrepha fraterculus. The sequence continues at coordinate 14,603 of JAYXIM010020233.1, read as the reverse complement.
TACCGATGGAGGCCTACAGCAAACGGCTGGCGGCGAAATCGGCACTTAGGTTAAAAGAATCTTCTAACTTAGCCACTAACAGAGGGGGCCACGCAAAAATACCCCTTCCTACATCAAACGACAGGCTTTTGTAACTCAATAGAATTGCATTTAAACACATCCTTCACCACAACTTTCCCAACGGGAGAAGATCGGGGCAATGGGGTAATGGACAATAAAAGCGGTATTAGCATCTATACTGATGGTACCAAGCTAAATGATCAAGTAGGCGGAGACCTTTATTCTGAAGGAATGAATGCCAACATCTCATACCGGTTACCGGATTACTGTAGTGTACTTCAAGCTGAAATTCTGGCCATCAGGGGAGGCCTGTTAGCCCTAAATAAAAGTGTTCTCCCCACAAGAGATATGAACATATATTCAGATAACCAATCGGCCTTGAAAGCTTTAAAATCGCCTAATATTAACTCGAAGACAGTAAAAGAATGTATCGACGTTTTGACAGAACTATCATAGTACTTTGTAATAAACCTGCTCTGGGTGCCGGGTCATAGAGACATAGAAGGCAACTGCAAAGCAAAGCAGATGAACTAGCGAGATTGGGTACCACATTACCAATCCAACCAGACAAAGCGAAGATACCTTGTAAGATGCTTATAGACAATCACACTATCAGTGCTGCCAACAGGCTATAGTCTTAGTCCCTTACCTGTGCAACAAGTAGAACGACGTGGCCGGAATGGAACATGGGCCACACAAACGGAATGTTGAAACTAAACAGGAAAAACATGAGAAATCTTCTCGGGGTCCTAACAAGGCATTGTCTGATTAGCAGGCATTCCAGTAGACTGGGAGCGCCCTGCAACGACTATTGCGGAAGCTGTAACGACATTGAAAAAGAAGAGAATATAGAACACTTTCTATGCGGGTGCATGGCTCTGGATAGAAGAAGGTTCAATATTTTAGGAAAAAGTTCCCTGAATAACTTGGCAGAAGTAGCCAATATAAAAATAACAGGCCTTGTTAGATATAAATAAAAATAAATAATTGGCGCGTACACTTCTGTTAGGTGTTTGGCCGAGCTCCTCCTCCTATTTGTGGTGTGCGTGTTGATGTTGTTCCACAAATGGAGGGACCTACAGTTTCAAGCCGACTCCGAACGGCAGATATTTTTATGAGGAGCTTTTTCATGGCAGAAATACACTCGGAGGTTTGCCATTGCCTGCCGAGGGGCGACCGCTATAAGAAAAATTTTTTTATTAATTTTGCTTTCACCGAGATTCGAACCAACGACCTCTCTGTGAATTCCGAATGGTAATCACGCACCTACCCATTCGGCTACGGCGGCCGCCTTGTTAGATATACATATAATATTAAAGCCACAGGTTGGTTCAATGAGGACAATGTAGAGAGAGGAGAGGGCACAGCCCTAGTGTCACAATGGGCTTACAGCAGGCCTAGGTGTGTCAACCGACAACCACTATACACACCTACATACCTACTTTGTTAAATAATAATTATAATAAATATAACCATTTTATAAAGGAGATGAGCGATTCCACGTCAAGTGATTCTAGTGGTTTGGACATTGTCACAAATTTTTCTGAAAATTTGTTTATTTGTAAGCTTGAGTATAATAAGAAAGAAACTGAAAAAATTTTCAACCGAGTTTAGTAATTTTAAAATCAAATATCTTCGGTTATTTTTTAAATTTTTATACATTTTTTTTATTGTTTTGGATGAAATATATCTACTATTTGAAAAATATTGTTTTGGAAAAAGATTGTATTTGTTTGTTCAAAATTTTTGGGGAATTTTTTTTTTATTATTTGTAAAAAATTGTAAAAAAAAATTTCCAAAAAATTTTTTGTTTGTTTAAAATTTTTAGGAATTTATTATTTATAAGAAACGCTCGCCCTCAGAATTTTTGCTTATCGTTTTGATTAATAGCTGAGGTTATGCTTAGTAATCCCTGAAAGTTTCATACTACTAGAACTCGATTAACTCTTCTTCTTCTTAAATAAATATAGCAAACTAGTGAAAAATGCCGTGGATCTGCTTAGTGCTACTCGTAGCGACGCTTTGATCGATTTGCTAATAGACGTGATATACGAGAAGGTATGAAAGCGCTTCGCTAGAGCAGTCTTTTTCACGGAAGCCCACTATGAAACTTTGAGGGAGTACTGAGAATAATTTCAGCTATTAATGAAGAATAGAAGAAAAACACCTGAGGGAGACGGTTTTCACAAAAGACAAGAAATATTTCTAACCAAAACTTTAAGGTGCGAAACCAGTTTAGACTGATCAAAAAATCGAGAATTTTTTTATTGCATAAATTGTTAGTATAACTACTCAAGAATATGTGGTAAAAATTTTAAAAGGAAATTCACATTATACCCGATTTTATGAGTACTTAAGTGACCGCCCGGTAGTTAGAACGGCGTTTTTTCTCGAAACGACTTTACTTTTTTCAACTGCTGGGCACTCTAGCTCAAAAAGTTATCGACCAATCGTTATGAAGTTTTTGGGGAGTGTTCTTTATTCCATCGTAATTTATATGAACCTAATTCTTGGATTATATTATCATTAAAAATATTTTTTTAATCAAAATAGATGAAAAAATATGGTACGAAAAAATGACATTGTGTTCCAGCCGCTCAAAAACACGCAATTTTCAATATTATTTTATCAACATTGGGTTTATATTCTTAGGAAACATGTTGTGAATGAAAAAAAAAAAATTGTTGTTCACTAGAGCAAAAAATTACAACTTCAGGAATGCCCACCAGCCAGATACTCGGATGGCGATCGTCCATGAACAGCATGCTCTAACGCCACTATTTCCGGCGGAAATAGCTTGAAAAATTTTAAAAGTGTACTTAAAAATATTAATAAATTATCCTCTAAGTTTAAACACTTTCTGATTATTCCTTCCTTGTTAAAAAAATTCACGAAAAACACAAACATTTCGGCCTCCTAAACCGGCCTCAAAAAACGACAATTTTTTTTAAATGTATATTTTGTCCTATATTTGACCTGAACAACTCGATCCCAGAATTTTCAACTTTGAATAAACTTTAAACCATAAATTTTTTTCAGTTCATTTCTTATTTTACTCACAGGTATTTTTAAAAAATGTCAAAAAAACATCCCCTGAAAGTTTATACAAAAAATTAAATTTGTTCCCAAAATATCTTTTTTTATTCTAAAATAAAAAGAAAATTAAATGTTGTCAAGAACCGCAGAGGTTTGACTTTAAAAAACGTTTAACAAAACTTTCAGCACTAAAAAATTCGCAAAATTATAGAATTTTTTTCAAAATTGTTGCACTTACTTCTTCTTATTCTCAAGCCTACCAATAAAGAAATTCAAACAAAAAATTCAAGATATGTCCAAACTACTTGGATCACTTGACATTAAATCGCTTATATACACAAATAAATGAATAAATGGTTATATGTATATTAAATAGTAACGAGTTCTTCAGTAATAAGTCGACATTCCACTCACCTCAGCATTCGCGATAGCCGCAGCATCTTCCAACGGCAATTTAACCACATTTTTGTTGCTTTCAAATGCGTTCAAATTATCTCAGTGCAAAGCGTGTCAATATCACGTACGTTGCAATTGATACATGTGAGAAATTGAGACAAAACTTTTCAAAATTCAATCAATAATAATTTTAAATTCTATTAGCGCCGCTGCCAACCGACTGCCATAAAGTTCACTAAGTTTGTTCAGCTCCACTTGGCACATGCAAGGGACCACACCAGCAAACGAAAGCTGAAATGAAAACGATGTCCAAATAAATATTAAAGAATTAGTCATCTATCATAGAAGAAATTAAATTAATAAATAATTTAAAATAGGCCAACGCACTTCTGAGTTGAGTTGGGTGAAATTTGGGAAAAGTTCAGCGGTTCAACGCGTATAACGGAGTGCACACATACCGACACATACAAGAACATGCAAAAACAAAAAAAAATATATTGGATTTAATAGTTGGCTGCTTAGTTGTTCATATTTTTTTCATAAATTGAGATTTTTATTTCTTATCACATTGGCTGTAGAAGCTGACTGATAAGGCTAATTGCCGTCCAAGTGTGAATTAATTCATACTTATTTTTAGAGTTTAAATTGGCGGAATTAAAACTCATATTGTCATGTATTTTTAATTTCAATTGTAGGAATGTCAGTACTATAATTTGTAGACAAGAGTGGGACAAACCAGCAGATATTGGATTTGCTTGAAATAGGGGAAAAAATTGAAATATTTAAGAACCACTTTTACTTTTATAATTAAAAATATGACTGAGACCATTAAAAAAAAAAATGTACAAACTCAGCAGGGGCTTAGTATCGGATGGGTGTACTTTCAAAAAATATTAATAAGACCCGGTTTCTTTCGGAGCTATCGCACAGTGTAATGAAATCGCCAAAATTTGTGGATTGTATATAGAAAATCTATATTTTTGGCGGGACCTACATCCATAACCTGTATGAAATATTTTTTTTCACGAATATTTTTTACTCATTTACATGTATTTCATTCCTTTAAAGTAATCTCCACGCAGCTAGAATAAACCTGTGCCAGCGCTTCTTCCCATCCTCAATGCAGTCCTGAATAGCGCTTTTTGGTTGCGTTCTTGAGCTCGTCGTGGCAACTTTCGCCCTTTCAACGGAATTTTCAGTTTGGGGACAGAAAAAAGGCAGAAGATCAATGCCAATGAATAAGTTGTCTGTAGGTAGAACTATTTAGAGTTATATTGAAAGCTTTTGTGTATCGAAAAGTGGGGTACTGCTATAGCCACCTTATCCTCTTCTCACCTCCGATCAATGTCCGATAAAAATTTATTGCTACTCACAGCTAGAGCAACGTTTTAATTAACTTATTGCGCTGTTTAGCAATTTTTTTTTTTTCAAATCAAAACTTTAGTGAAACCAACCAAGGCGACAAAAATGATCAGTACGCTAAAAGCTTTTGCAAGCTCATGTACGTATGAAGATCAATTTTAGATAAGTCCCAATACATGCGTTTTAATTTGATTTTCTGGTTAACTGCAAAATCGAGGCATAGAATTTGTAGCGAAAAATGCAACAATTAGATAAACGATTAAAAACTTTAAAACAAGCAAAAATTAGCGACTGTCTAGCGAACAAATAAAATAAATTTGCTCTAATAGACTTACAAAAGCGTTTGGGGTTGGCTATGTGTCGATAGCTGCCAAGTCTGTAGCTCGAGTATAATAGATATGCGTACCAGGTATGTGGATACTTGTAGATATGTTTGTACAGATAACTGTCTGTTGACATGCGTATGTGCGCATAGAAACTAGTATGCATACATACAGACATACATACACACGTAGGTATTGGGCCATTTTATATGGAATGACACTCCCGCTGAAATTAGTTGACAAAGTTGAAAAAATCAGCAAGAAAAAAGTAGGTAACAATTGGTAAACCGGATAAAAGTGCTAAGTTATTTTGTGCCTGTTTACAATTTGTTGTTTCCGTTATATCATACATACATATGTATATATTTATTACATATATAAGCCCAGAACTTTTAAAGAAGTTAATGAGTGCCAAAGCCCCAGCATTTCCGAAACAAGAGAAGCTTTTTCGTTATAAAAACTATTTCACAAAATATTGAGAAAATAACAGTATGGTGTTTTTTGCTAGTAATGCTGCCGACATTGACAGCGAATGGGTCTGGTGGTGAACGAGGACAGCACGAAATACCTCCTGCCACAAACAAATATTCGACACCCTCGCGTATCGGCACCCACGTCACAGTTATAATTTCAATGATTCGTTGATTTAGGAACCAGCAGAGCACCGATAATAATGTCAGCCAACGAAGAATCTCTCTTGCGAACAAGTGCTACTTTGGACTAAGTAGGCAATTGAGTAGTAAAGTCCTCTCTCGACGAACAAAACTAATACCTTATAAAGCTCTCATTATATCCGTCCTAACGTATGGTGCAGAAGACAATATCCAATGAGGCGTCCCTTGGAGTGTTTGAGAGAAAGATTCTGCGTAAGATTTTTGAACCTTTCACGTTATCAACGGCGAGTATCGCAGGCGATGAAACGATGAGCAGTATGAGCTTTCCGACGACATAGACGTAGCGCCACGAATAAAGATCCAGCGGCTACGTTGGCTGGGTCACGTCACCCGAATGGATACAAACGCTCCGGCTCTGAAAGAATTCGATGCGGCACGAGCTAGTGGTATCAGAGGAAGAGGAGGAAATATCAGGTGGAGAAGGACTTGGCCTCACTTGGTGCTTCCAACTGGCGCCGGTTAGCACGAGAAAAAAAAACGACTGGCGCGCTTTGTTAAACTCGGCGAAAATCGCGGAAGCGGCTATCGTGCCCATCAAGAATAAGAAGATATTAGTACTCAATTATATTGTTCAAAAAAAAAGATCTAAATTTTATGTGGGATTTCTATGATATGCTTTTAGTTAGGCTAAAAGATGTTACTAAGGAAAAAAAATCGTAAGGTTTCGACCACGATGTGCGCCAAGAGAGTCACAAGAGTCATACTGCGCTGGCAGCCCTTCTCAAATATGGCCTAGAAATACTTAACCACCGCCCATAGAGTTCTTGTTTAGTCTATTCAGATTATTTGTTTACTTACAAAAAGGAAAGGGAGCTTCTGAGAGGGAAAACTGCTTAATTAAAAGGCCTATACAAACTTGAGTGTTATGTTAAGCTTGAAGGAGAAATTATCAAAACTGCATTTGATTTCCTGTTTATTCCGCGAACTTTTTGGCCTCCCCTCGTATTAGTAGAAAAACATGCAAATATGAATGTAAATATATACCTAAAAATGCTAGCATGAATATTGGTGCGCCGGAATTCGCTGAAATCATGCAATAAATTTTGATCCAATTTTTTATTTTTATTTTCTTTATATTCACTGCGTATCGCAAATCAATCAACAAAAAACATTTAAACAAAAAAAAAATCGAAAATAAAAAATAAATTAATATATTGGGGAAAAGGCCAAACGTTTTTCTAAACAAACATACTTACTTATACACATACATAAGGCTGCATGTACAAAGCCACATACCAGCAGAGAAGATGTTTAATCATGCGCAACATGTGAGATATTTTTTTTTGGATAGCCCGAGCCACCGCAAAAACATCTGTAGAGCAGCCGCAGTAGCTGGAACAGAATTTGTAGTTAAGCGTACGAGTAAAATAGCTTAGGGTCAAATTTGCTTCAGTCATACCACATATGTATGTACGTATATATTTATATATATACATATATATATTGCACATCGTGTTAGACATGCGTTTTTCCATTTAAATATGTAGATTGTCTACAAATTCTAAAATATATTCACTTTTATTGTATTTTTGTTTAAAACTCCAAGCGGTTTACTGCAAAGTGAGCTCACACACGCGCTCTTTTACATAATCATTTGGTTGCTACATGTGAGAGTGGAGGTGCATGCATACCCTGTAGAGAAATTCTACACTAATGGCACCATCCTTTGATTCAGTATTGGTGTTATCTCGGCAGTGTAGACAATTGAACTTCAGTAGTCGAATTCAAAATGATATACTTTTGACACTCTGTGTAGTATATGAGGGGCATTTTAAAAGTCCGTGCAAAGTCAGAAAGATGGCATTACTGGCGCATATCGAGGTTATGTTTAGTTAGTAGCATCTCTTAGAAGAACATACACCAATTTTCAACCAGATCGGTATATTTCTTTGAGGGGCATTCCTTTGAATCAAGAAAGTCGAGTAATTCTCTTTTTCGATCATACGGCAGCTCACCAAATCACGCCTCAGCAGTTGTGGTCGCAAAATTAATGGAAATAGGGTGGCTACTTGGCTTCCTCGTATCCCTCGGATGACTATTTGTTCCACAATTTATAGAAATGACTGGCGGAATGGTCACTAACCAGATTTGGGCATATCCCATGTATTATTCGGAAGGGCTTAAAAGTATGCTATGACGAAAAATAAAAAATGGTTTACCCCAAACAATTAAGTGGTTTTTATTTATGGACGGGTTTTTTAACGACCCTCGTACCCAGCGGATTTCGAAGTAAAATTTACTCTTCTCAAGTGCATTAGACATTTCTGAGCTACAGTTGACTATTTTGATGCACATTTATCCCTTTTAGGGCACAATGGCACAGTTGACTACTCTGTAAATTCTACTTGTACAGTCTATGATGTTTAGGGTACAGTTGACTAGTCTGAAATATATTTTATGCTCTCTGAAGTACATTTAATGGTTTCAGAATCACTTTAGGAAATTTGGAAACGTCAAGCCAGTATACTTGTAGTATTAGCTGATCAAATCGGATACACCATCACATTACTAATAATTTTAATTTAAGGAATTCATTTTTTTAAATATAATTTAATGAAAATTGGCAACGGTGTATGAGCTTTAAGGCTTTGGGACTATCTATGGCGCAATTGTAGCAGGTTAAACTTGCACTTAATTAGGTACTGCAGGAACTTTTGTGAATACCTACATGTAAATTTTAACCTTTAAGTAGGGTAATTTCCGTTTCGTACTACTAGCCTGAATATGGGATGCCACAGACTCTCGTAAAACGGGAGCAGTCCCTTGTTAAATCGATAAACAAGGGCTATGAAAGCAAAAAATAGGTTCTAAATCAAAAGATTTATTGTTGAAAACTTTATTTTTATTGTAACGAATCAAAAAATAACAAAATTAATACACAAAGTGTATTCTGTCTTCTTCGGTATTAGATTACTGCGGTCTGTAAGAGCCTTTCCCTACAGTGCAAGGTTCAAATTCACATAAATTTGTCGATTTTCATTCAATTTCATCAAAAGAACCTCGTTCGACCAAATTTAAAATTACCTTCAAAATATAGCCTTGAAGAAAATTTTCTAGATCGAGTAATATCGTTAAAATATTGGTAAAGTTTGAAAAGCGAAAAGCCTATTTTTATTATTATTTAATTCCTAGCATTCTCAGTGGTGAGCCAATAAAATGCCAGACGAAGATAGGACACTAAGAAAAGAGCACTAAATTTTTATGTTTTGAAAAATTACACGAAACGAAACGGTTGGTCCACGTAGAAATACCTCCATGAAAATCCTTGCTATTTTCTTGTTTTTCGTCACACAGTGTTAGGTACTGAATTCATAACTAATTAGGATGTTTCAAAGAAATTATGCAGGTTCTTCTAGAATGCTTCAGCTAAATTTAATGAAATTTGCCAACGATCGAAAATGTGATGTAACACTTCATCTGACGTTAATATTTTAAATTTAATAGCGCTTGTAAGAAAAATAAAAATAACGCAATATAATCTCGTTTCCAAATGCAGTCGAAGTGAAATAGTTGGTGATAGTTTTTCCTACTGGGTTTATATTTAATATATTCATTTTCACAACTGCTACCCTTTTTCTGTTATAATCTAGGATCTATTATTGAACTTTGTGTTCAGTGGCCGCAAGAAGGCATTTGGATACTAATTTCAGAAACTCCAAAAGCTTCCGGTTTTGATATATCAATACATTTTGAAGAATGAGGAAGGAGCTTAGTGATGAAGCGATAATATGAACGGCTAAGAATTCGACTACTGTTTGCAATAGCTAAGTTAATATGTGAGCACGTGATCAACGAGTTCTGAACTATGTAAATCATCCTGTCGAAGCTTAAAATGTGAATCTCAGTAGACTCTTTGGTATGGATGGATGTGTGTACGGTCGATAGCGTGTGCTGCGACTGTCAGATTAAATTGATCTAATTTCCCCACCTTTAGTTTATTGTGAAATTACAGATATTTAAAAATTTAATTTTCTATTTAATACTTTAGCAAAGTAACGAACAAGCTGCTAATATCAACTCTAAATTTTTCATTTAATAAGTTACAATAAAAACTTTCAACATTTCAAGGGGCGTAAGGGGACAAAGGTCGTAGACTTGACGATTATTTCACAAAACAACTTCAGAAAATTAAAGCACCTTCCAATTTGTAGTTTGATATTCAGGCGCCATTTTCAGGTGACTACAAATTGCTTACAATTTTCAGTTTTAATAGATGAGAAAAACCTCTCTTTTTTCATAATTCTTAATAGTTATTTTTGAGTAGTGAGACTGCGTTGAGATTTTTTGATGGAATTGAAATCGTTCACTTACTTTTAAGAATCATCATAAAAACTTAAAGTTCTTAGGAAGCCTTAGAAAATGTGTGGATGAGGATTGAACTATTTTCTGAACTGCAGAATTTTGTTCCTGTATTTTTTAATAAAGATGTGCATATTCAAATTTATATGCATTTAATTAAATATTTTTGTAAAATTTTTGCTCTTTAACAAAAATTTATAAAAACTTTCATTTCAGCATAAGTGAAAATTTTGAACATTTTAAATACAGAATCCAAACTGGTAAAAAAATCGATGCTACCGATGAGTACCCTTGGTCTACCAGCCACTGAGAAAGTCAATGAAGTCATGGCGAAAATTGATGATATGCGTGCTAATGCTGTTGGCCCTCAACCTGGCAGAGGAATTATCTGCAACCGAATCAGTGTGGAACTTCTAGATGTTCTCGATTATGCTGATGTCATGGCCTTACTTTCGCAATAAAGGGGACAAATGCAGCGCAAGCTCAACGGTGCAGAACGTGCTGGGTGGCGTATTAACTTTAGAAAGACAAAGCCAATGGCCATTAATGGCTCTAGACCTGGTGCATTCTTGTTGTACGGACAACCCATTGCAGATTTCAACATATTTACTTTCTTAGGTAGCCAAAAACCCCCAGGAGGTAGCACTGCAGCTGAATATTTAAGAAGCCAGAGAATAATTAAAGCCAGAATATCTTTTGCCTCAATCAAAAGTTTATGGTATTTCAAATACCTAACCACGAAAACAAAGCAAGGATTACTAAGTACAACGTAAAATTAGTACTCCTATATAGTTGTGGAACATGACCTGTAGCCGTTGCAGCAACAAAATAGCGTCAGACCTTTATAAATAGCGGCCTTCAAGTCATGCTGCGCATATGGTGGCCCAATAACGGGATGATAACTGATGAACTCCTCCCCCGAAATTGAGATTCGTGAGCGTAAGTTGAAATGAATTGGTCATACTTTCATAAAATTTTCGAGGGACATCAGCAAAATATCCTGAGACTGTAATCCACAAGGCTCACGTAGAGGTCGACCCAAGGGATCTTGGAGACGAGGCCTGTACTGATGAATTCCCAACAGCAGACGACTCGCATGGGCGCAAATAAAGCTTGAAACCAAAAATCGATCCCAATTGAATTTATTTGTTTCGGCACTTTGCACCCTAGTCGGCGCGTAAGCAAATAATAATAATTAAAAAGGTGTAAGACAGTTTTACTTAAAAAAAATTGCAACTAATTTAAGCTACGTATTTCAGATCCGAATATTTATGTACTTTTTGAATGAATCTCTGAGCGGGTTAAGAAATCCATATTAATTTGGTTCTTTATTTAAAATAGACCTCCCACTAAACTCTTCTGTACAGCCATTACGGACTTTATAGAAACTCATAGTCAGACTCGTAGAAAGCAAACTAATGAGAACTAAGATTTGATCATTTATTCTCTAAAAAGTTGGTATATTCCCAAAAAAATATTCACTCAAACTCATAAGCATTTCCAAACACACATACAGTGATACATACAATATATATATTTTTCATGCATATTTTCTAATATTATATTTATGTTTGTAGATGTGTTCAATTTTCATGATTTCAGTAAAGTTTTGGAATCTGTGTACCCGGCACTTTGCGCTCTAAATACAAATAGTTGTAATAAATGTTGCATTATGCATAAACAAATACTTAAGCACTCAACGCCCACTCAAGTGAATGCATTTACATATATATTAAATAAAAAATATATTAAATTGAAGTGCAAACATTTTCACTTTCATTTTCTCAGTATATTTACTGTGCTGTAAACTGCTCAAAACCGGCAAAGTTCAAATATAAAGTGACCAAAGAACACTTAAAACAACTTCACGGAGGCTGGTAGAGAAGTCAAAAGGAAAAATATAAATAAAAAATAATGCAATATTTAAAAGGCTAAAATTAAAAACGCACTTCAACTTGTCCACAATATAAATGACGATATGATTGAAGCCAAAAGCGCAGCAGATGGAAAATTGATAACAGTGAAATAAACTCCAAAATTAAAAAAAATATGTATGCATGTATGCGTGTGCAGGCACATCTTTTGGTAGTAATTGAAAAATGATAAATGAATTTGATTTTTTTTTACAATCTGGTTGATCTGCGCTGGTAACCAATCTCTGTTGGGCACTTCCAGCAGTGGCCAGTGTGAGATGCTTACAAGCATAGAAAAGTTCACACAGTTTGAACTCTCATTATTTTGACATTAAAGTGACGAGTAGAGTTTCTAAAGAAATGGCGCCATGTGGGAAGGTGAAGTGCGGTGATTAATGTAGAGTAAACTGAAACCTGACAAGCTATAAATAGCTGTTTTTAATGAAAGTGAAAGCAGAAGTTGATTTAAGTTAATTATTTTGGAAATAAGTTGGTATGATTTTTTCTTAAAAACTCGAACTTTGATAAGCCTAAACGATTTAATTATTTTTTATAGATATATTTTTTATCGTTTTATTTTTTGTGTGTAACATTGCAGCAAGAAACTGCTTAGCTCAAGCAGACACAGATGTGATCAACTACATATAGCTCTTTTCTACTTCTAGCCACTAGTCTTTTGCATAATGCAAATTTGTTTACTTAAGAGATCTGCAAATCTTTTATGTGATTTATAATGTAATTAGAAACATCTATCTTCTATATATATAAAATTCAAATTATGTATGTATCTATAGATCGACTTGCGTCCTAAACGCATAAACCGATCGTAACCAAACAGCAAAATGAAGAAAAAGCCCCTCGGCAGACAATGGTGAACCTCCGATCGTGTTTCTGTCGTGAAAAAGCTACTTATAAAGAAACATTTGCCGTTCGGAGTCGCCTTAGAACGGTCCCCCTATTTGTGGAACAACACGAAGACGCACACCACAAATAGGAGGAGAAGCTCGGGCAAAGACTCAATTAGGGTGTAAACGCCAATTATATATATATATATATATATATGTGACATTATGTCTCTACAACAATTTCCTAAAACATTGTTATTCTCTCTAACTGTATATAGTATAATTTCAATTACTACTTTAGAGTAAGTTCTTAGCTTTTAAGTTCTTCCTCTTTCTTATTTCAAACCACTTACACGTGTGTGAACACCATTCTGAATAAAATTATAAACCTTTAAATTGTGGTTTATGTTAGTTATATATATATATATATAACATATATATATAGAATATATACATATATATATGTATATGTATTTTGTTCGCAACTAAGTAATTGCGGATTTCACTCATAGATACTTTCAGTTGAATTTTTAGGTTAGCAGGTACTACACAAATGTAAAACCATTTTGATAATATAATAGTTGGCAATTCAGCTGTCAATCAGTAAAACCAAGTTTTTTGATCGGTTCCGTAGTTTTCGTTTCTTGTTCGTTGAAAAATCAAAAGGAACATTTTCTTCATATTTTCCTTTTTTATTTTCGCAAAGTGAAAACCGCATCGCAAGCTCATAAAAAGTTGTGTGCTGTTTATGGTGACGAAGCCTTAAAAGAACGGCAGTGTTAAAATTGGTTTGCCAAATTTTGTTTTGGTGATTTTTCCCTTAAAGATGAAAAATGCTCTGGTCGTCCAGTTGAAGTTCATGATGCCCAAATCAAAGCAATAATCGATTCGGATCGTTACAGTACAACACGTGAGATTGCAGAGAAGCTTCATGTATCACATGCATGCATTGAAAAGCAGTTAAGACAACTTGGATATGTTCAAAAACTCGATTCATGGGTTCCTCATGAACTGAAAGAAACGTATTTAACGCAACGCATTTGGATTTGCTAAAGAAACGTACTGAAAATGATCCATTTTTAAAACGACTGATAACTGGCGATAGAGAATGGGTTGTTTACAACAATATCATGTGGAAAAGATCGTGGAGCAGGCCAGGTGAACCAACTCAAACAACTTTAAAAGCTGATATTCATCAAAAGAAGATTTTGTTATCAGTTTGGTGCGATTACAAAGGAATTATCTACTTTGAAGTCTTACCACCCAACCGAACGATCAATTCTGATGCCTACATTGAACAACTAACCAAATTAAACAATGCAGTTGAAGAAAAGCGGCCCGAATTGACAAATCGAAAAGGTGTTGTATTCCATCATGACAATGCAAGGCCACACACATATTTGGCCACTCGGCAAAAATTATTGGAGATTGGTTGCGATATTTTGCCACATCCCCAATATAGTCCTCACCCTGCACCAACTGATTACTTTTTGCTTCGATCTTTGCAAAACTGCTTGAATGGTAGGTAGGTTAGGTTAGGTAGTGATGGTTGCCCAGAGAATGGGCCCACTTGGACGAAAGAAGTTTGGTTCAACCTTTGTGATACCATTGCAAGAGAGGGAAAATAGGTGAAGGAAAAGGACGCTAGGATGAAAGGGGACTAAGAACGGTGACTGATCTGCGGTTGTGTTAACC